>CAJVRN010000017.1:10755000-11355000 GCA_911728415.1 Lagocephalus sceleratus | reverse complement strand
TTCAGCCTGGGTCAGTGTAACCGCACCGTGGAAGACACGCTGCCATTTCCTTCCTATCTTTTAATTACTAGCAGGCCTTTGCGGCTTTAATTAATCAGTAATTGAGAAAAGCACTGAGCAGATAGACTAATCCGCTTTTTTTTTTTTTTTTTTTTGAGCAGTAATTGACTGCGTAACGATCCTGTTTTGTTTTAATCCGTCACCCTCACAGACCTCCCTATTGCGTCGTTTCACAGTGAGAAATGTCAAAAAAACCTGAATTGGTGCTGGCGGGGAATACGCCCGGGCGTTGGGAGTGTAATAGCCGAAGAGCTTCCCACATTGTTTCGGGGAGCAAAATAAAATTCTAATACACTGCTGCGTAGCAGAGAGGGAGTGAATTCCACTTACCAGTGGGATGCTTCCTCTTTTCTCCGGGGAAGAGACCCGACTGTGTATCCTCCCCAGCACAGCCTCCAGCACCTCCAGCTGCTCCGTTTAATCACACACAAAAACACACAACGCAGACGTGGCAAAACAGGCCTTAGGACGGAAAAAAATAGTTTCTCCTTGTTTGTGTAAAATGTTTAAACTTTTTTTTTTCCCAATTGTTTCACACACACACACACACGCGCACACACACACACACACACACACACACACACACACACACACACACACACACACACACACATTTCTTGAATCTTTAAATATCTAGAGGTTTGGCTCCTAACATGAAATGAAGTTACTCTTCATCGTGGGGGTGGGGGGGGGTACTGACCAGGTCTCTGTCTGCAGCCTCAGCTTCCTCCACTCCAAAGTCCCCCCCGGTGACCTCCGGGGACGCCTGGCCGTGACACACGGCCGTCAGCAGGCCGGCCAGCAGCAGTGCTCGGAGCACGGCGGAGGCAGGCATGGTGCTGCTGGTCAGGGTGCTGCTGGTCAGGGTGCTGCTGGTCAGGGTGCAGGCGGAGGGCGGGAGGACGGACGGAGGTGCAGAGAGGTCGCGGCGGGTCCTCGGGAGAGTCCTCCCTCCGCGCCCCCCCCGCTCTTATACCCATCCAGAGCCCCGCCCGGTGGGACCCCGCTGACCGAGCACACGAACTTCCTCTGATCGTGCACCATCTCTAAGATGAGCCCGAACGAAATCAAAGCTCCAAAATCCCGACTCTCCAGAGAGCACGTAAACGTTACATTTAGCCTCCGTTCTTCAGCGTCAAACACCAAAAATAGCTTCTCACGATAAATCAATCAGATTAAGTCAGTTGATTAGTTAAAAGAGGGGATAAAAACCTGCTGTGTTTATTGGTGAAATTGGCCAGTAGGAGCGACACTAACCCGAAGAGTCATTTCAAGCTAAAACGTAGCAAACGGGCTAAATAAACACAAAACTCGTCATGCGTTCATTATAGATTATTTAACTTGTTTCTACACCCCCATGGTATTATTTAATTTATTTTTTATTTTATTTATTCATTCGTTTATTTGTTTATTTTGCAATCCAAACCTTAATAATTCGTATTTATTAAAGTATATTTAGGTTTGGTGGCACCTAGTGGCCACTGTTGGTACTGCAGCAGCTGCAGCTGCTGTCTGACAACAAAATGAGAAAATCAGCCACGTTTACCTCCACAAGGCCTGGAGGATCGCGCATTTACTACTTTACAATTAGGTCTAGATTAAAAGAAAAACTGGTATAAAAAGGCACGTTCACTTTGTTTCATGTCTACAGCCACTTGTGCAGTTGTTGGGACTATAAACAGATCAACAGATAAATGTTGATAAGGCAGCACGCTGCGCCTCCATGGATGTCTGTTTTATCAGTTCAGACCGTTCTGGCCTTTTATCGTTGTATCATTATGTATTGTTAAGTCATTTTATCTGACTCAAGCCTTAATCCTCATGCAAGACCAGAACAAATCTGCTCCTCCTTGGACATATTGCTGGATCAGACAGATTAAAAAATCAACAGTGTCCTGGGAATGTCTTTCAAGGTTTTGAAGAATTGCAGTGTTTATTTTTTTCCACGACATCAGATAAAAAAAACAAATTAGGTAACGACATCAGATAAAAAACCAAATAAAACATTTGAAAAAGTAATTATTCTTTAACTCAGCTCAGGTAATTTAAGTTGCAGGTGACCAGCAGGTCATGAAATGTTCCTCATCATGAGCCAGCAAAATCATTCCACGCCTTGCCGGATCAATTCCACTGCCTAGTAACAAACGGATGTGCAAAACGTGGATCCAGTCTGGCTGTTTCGGAAAAAAAATGGACAAATGTTTTTCCCCCAGGTTGTACTTATGGTTTAAAAAGAAAATCTGAACAAATAGCGATCTTAGAATCCGCTGCTTAAAACAGAAATAACACTTTATATAAACTCCCCAGTGTTGATCGCCTTTGATGAAACGCTTTAGTGTCATTAGATGCGTCACTTTCCATTTTTAGCCCATCATTTTGAACTTCGACGTTCGACCCGTGCGCCATGCAATGCGCGCCGCGGACGGTAGGCGGCGCTGCGGCCGCGGTGAGCGGCTGAGCTCGGTTTCCTGAAACGCATACTTCAGGATTAGGAAGAACACACCCAGTGACATCAGTGAGGTTTGAACAAGAAAAACTCTCAACCCAAACTGTGCAGAGGAGGAACAAGAGGGCCGAAAGGTCCTTCCCGGGTTTCTTCCGCGCTTTGAGTCTCTTTTCTTTGTCGGAGTTCTGGCGCAGGGGGAGTTCGGAGTGCGCGTAAAAAGTTTGTGTTCCGCGAAGCGAAGCGAGGAGCGTCTCTGAAGAGGGAAGGATGTCAGCTTCAGAGGAAACAGACGGGCTCCGGCCGAGATATGGCTGTAAGTTCACACTTTTTCCCCTGCTCACCTTGAGATGCCAGCCAGCCTGGCTGCCCCCCCCCGGAGACGGAGGAGCAGGCTCCGCGCAATCCGCTCATGCAGCCGACGAAACGCCACTAAAGTGTCACTCGGCGCACCAGGGCTGACACTTAGCGCGTTTATTCCCGTCAGCGTGGTCGCAGCCTAATTGTGACTTCCGCGTTTTATAACACGGCAGAGGAGAGGGAGGACGGAGGCCTGCGTTTGGAGTTCACACAACTTTTCCCACCGCGGGTAGTTCACACAGTTACTATGTCTATGGCGCACGGAGGCTCCGCTGCTGCTCGAGTTGCTTAAACAACAGGGTATACGTGGTTAAAGGTCTTTTCCCACAGTGATTTGTGACTGTATGAACTGGCCCTCTGTTCCATTCGACTGCTCATAGATCAAGTGTGATAGGAAGACAGATCTGTAGTGAAGGTCCTCAGTTGGTAGGTTGAAAAAAAAACAACAAAAAAAAAAACCTCCTGCAGCGTCACATCACATTTTTACCTGGTAATGACTCTGCCTGTGCTCCTCGGGCAGGCCCGCACCTCTGACATTACAGGAGCCTCAGAAGGGGCCTCTTTGTATTACCCGCCTTCCCCTTTTCCCTTCCCCCCTCTCCATAATTTAGGAGAAACACTTTTCTTGGGCAACAGTCTTCCAACAGGCCGAAACACGGCTCCGCTCTGTGTAATCTCATGGGAAAGGCTCCCAGGCAAAAAGTGTGGAACCGTTCACATGGCGTGAACACACACTCATCAGGCAGTGGCGGGCCACACACTCATCTCTCCTCCGGCTGTGGAGGTGACTAATAAAGGAGACTGTTACCGTGTAAGGGTAGTGCTGCCATTTCAGGATTCTCCAAAGCTGGTCAAGTGGAAACTCCCCCCCCGCTCCCAAGTCTCGCTCACGCGAAATATTCGTAAAGTCATGGAACGCACGATTCCAGCGTGTCTGGTAGATCTGACGCTTCTTGTCCTGAATGGTGACGTCTGGTCTGGGCCGCAGCTGTGCTGGATGGCGTGGAGCGGCTCACGGCGGAGGAGATGGACGAGCGGCGGCAGCAGAACATGGCCTACGAGTACCTGTGCCACCTGGAGGAAGCCAAAAGGTAAGAGGCCCTCCACCGGGGTCACCGGTGACCCCGACTCACGCCAGCGCCGGGGAGGGAGCAGTAAACGGGCCACGGGAGCGTCACATCAGATGTTTCACCAACACGTTTATTTGACTGACAAATCTGGAGAACGGGGATTTTTAATTTTTTTTTTTTTTTTTTTTTTTAAACATGCGTGCCCCCCACATGCACACGCTCACGCACGCTCACACACACTCATAGCTTCCTGATCTTGTTAACAGCTGTGTCTGATTGCGAGTATTCAAAAGAGGAAGGAGCGTGAGTGAGACAGGAAGTGACTCATCCCTGTTGAGTTCTGTATCTTGCGCACTAGACAGAGAAACCCGCTGTAGTCATAGCAACTGGTTCCGGTGTTGAAAGGTTGTGCACTAGCAACAAGGCAAACTTTGAGCACATATTAGTGTTGTGTGTGTGTGTGTGTGTGTGTGTGTGTGTGTGTTTCTGACCTTCGCCTGCTTTGACATTATTATCCTTGATATTTAGACTGCAGCTTTATTTTCCTCCACTGGTTCATCATTGTTCCTGATTCTGAAGGTTTTTTTTCTGTCTTTAGTTTATTTCAAATTATTCTTTTGGCCTTTTCTTCTTCTGCTTTATCTATAACGGCTTTTACAGAAAGCCAAAATAAGAAGACACGTGTATATTGACCTATAAAAGCGCGTCCTTAACCCAGACTCCTCGTGTTTCTTCCAGTGCTCCTCACATTCCCAACTCTCTTTATAAACGAACCATGGCGCTTGATGGTGACACTGTGGTTTCCAAATAAATGCTAGAGGGAGCATGATTATAATTTTACATCTTTAAGCAGCACCCATCTTTTTGCTTTAGTTGATTGGCTTTCTTGGAACGTTTTAGTTCGCTCGACTCTTCGACTTGGCTTCAACATCTCCACGTGGATTTACACCTGAACCACGTTCCTTTGCTCCAATGGTCCCGTCAGCTGTTGGAGTCAGACGCAGACAAATGGAAATGAGTGAACCACAGAAATGTCTAGATTCAGCCTGCAAATGAATGAGCGTCCATGATGGCCTTAGAGGCACCACAACCCTAAAACTGAGTAAAGACTCTTTTATTTGCCACTTTCACTTCCTTAAACTGCTGCACTTGCATATTCCGACACGTCTGATTGGCTACTGCCCCCCCCAGGTGTGGAGCACGGAGATGATGAGTGCAGGAAGAGCGTGAGCGTGCACACGGGTATGGTGGGAATGTCTCTGACAGACAGACCGAAGGGTGTGAAAGTCAACCTGTGTGCCCTGTGGGGATGAGTACAAGAATGCATTGTGGCACGGTTGCTGGTGTAGCTCCCATGCAAGTGGCAGATGTGCATTTGGGCATGAAAGGCTTTCACAGGCCTCCCCGGGCTGGCTGTGTCTGAGATGCAAACCGCGTGTTATCAGCGTTATTTTCATGTTGCCTTTGGAAAGTGACCTGCTGTGCACATTATCGCGTCATATTTGAATGTCAGGAGTCCTGCTCATTTCACTGTAAATATGGGAGCACCAGGATGTTGTGAAGTTTGGTTGTAGTGCTGCAGCTATTGTTTCCTCATACGTCATTTACCCGGTAATTATCAGATGTATTGATGGGTTGTCTTCTTAGACTTTTTAAAACAGAACAGACAAACCTCTGGGTCTGTTGTCCGTGCCTTCGCTTGGTACTTCAGTACCTCTGGGAATGCAGTTGGACATGTTTTGTGTATGTTACTCTCGGCTCATAGATTGAGTTATTCCAGGTAGTTTCACCGGCAACCAATACGTGACAATTCAAGTATGGGCCCACAAAAAAGAAAATCAATACAACTGAATACTCTGGGACTCTATTCAGTGTGACAAAAGGAGCTAATGGGCCATCAGGCAGAAAATAAACACAAAACCGCTGCCTGTTCTCTCCAGCACACCTCCTGCCGGGTGCCTAGCGTGCATCAGCGACGGAGTGTGGGAAATCAGAAAGTGTGCAATCAAATGATTTCTTTTCTTCTTTTGCTTCAGTCCGTGGAAAAATACAGTTTTCATCAGGAAAAAAACTGTTGCCAAATTCTTTCTAATGAGCTGAATGTGCAGTAGGTGGATTCTTATGGAAGTTTGCTTAGTCAAATTGAATGAAATTTAATTTAATGGACAAGAAACCAGTGTATGTGCATTGAATAGTAACCTCTGCATGTCCATGGGTATCATGTTTTCAGAGTTTGTTGTCAGGCCTGCATGAATGCTTCCGCCCCCCCCCCCCTCATTTGATCACTACATCTTTGTTCCTGCTGTGCGTGTCAGGCTTGTGCTGGATGGAAATGGCTCACTTATTTAGGTGAGGGATTTACTCTTGGCTGAGAGACTTTCATTTTTCCTGATGACCTAGATACGATCTCATGCCTGACCTCTGATTTGCTGGTTTGGTAATTTAAACAGATGTAAAGAAGGAAAATGTGTAAGTGTGAGTGTGTGTGTGGGGGTGTGTTGGGGGGGGGTGCCATCATCCATGGACTCTTAATTAGCAGGAATGAGGTTATGAAATGTGGCAGTTGGACCCTCTGTTCTTGTAGTTCTTCAGAAGTCCGTGTGCAGGGTAAATAAATGAAGAGCGCGGTGACGCCGTTTCTCTCGGGACAAGTGCCAGCCTGTGTGCTGGGATGAAGAAAGCTACCCTACCAGTCTCCTTCCCGTTCTCCGGCATAATTTACTGCACACAATCGCACGTTTTCCAGAGTTCAACCGGTGCATAATTATTGTTCTGTGCTAATTCACAAAATAACTTTCACGGCTTTCTGATTCATGATTTGTGAATAAAATATGCCGTTGGAGAAAGACTGCCATTAGGTTTTCCATTAATGAAAGAAACTCTCCCAGGTCTTTTGTTATGGATAAATTCATTTTACTGAAAAGGGTTATTTAATAGTTTTATTCTCTATCAAAAACAGAGCTGTTTGAACCAGTTTGTTCTGTGTAGTAAGATAATTGGTACAGAACTTAATTTCTGTGTCTATTTTGATGCATTTTAATATCCAGCACAGTGAGATTACACAGTTTAAGTTGTAATTACTTGTTCGTGGCGCTTGCCTGACACTGCCCATACAGAAACTCTGTCTTTTATTGTGTCGGAAGGTCAAAGTCGCTGATGCTAAATGTCAGCTGATTATCCTTTTAGAATGTGGCCAACTGTGATGTGTGATTCTCTGACTTCTGGTCTTTATTCCCTTTGACCTTTTTTCCCCCACCTTTCCTGTTTTTCCTGGGTAAGGGCAGCGTGGTTTTGTGTACAAGTATCTTCTTGAGACTTGGAAACTGGCTTCTGTAAATCCCAGTCAGGGCAGTGACAAGTGTTAACTCACAATTTCACACCTTGTTACTTTTTTATTTTCCCGATTAAGGCAAATGTTGCAGTCATCCTCCCAGCATGCCTACAGATGTGTGTGATGATAGTGTATGTCAGAAATGTGATTTACTGCTGTGAAGGATGGGAGATTGAACGCTCTGAACTGTCACCGTTGATGACTTACAGTTGGTAATAAAAAAAAAACCACAGTCACGTCACAAGAACTACAACTATTTACAGTTCCCTGTTGACATTATGTTCGTTTTATTCAGTTGCATTGGTGGCGATCCCGCCCTGCGATTGGCTGGCGACCGGTCCAGGGTGTACCCTGCCTCTGCCCATTGCTCTGGGATAGGCTCCAGTCCCCCCGCGACCCTCAGTGGAGGAACAAGCGGTAGAAGATGGATGGATGGATGGATGGTGGCGATCCTCATAGTTTTATCATCATGGTGCTGGGACATGACAGAAATCCAGTGCAGAGCTGCGTTCGGGGTGACCGTGGCCCGGCATCAGAAGCTCTTGCGTAACCTCTTGGAGTTCTTGCTTTAATTAATCCGTAGAGTTCCCCAAAAGGTGGCCAAGGGAGCTGATGGGTGGCACGGCGTGACTTCTGCAGAGACGGATGTAGCGATGCTCAGGGCGGGCAGCTGCATGTCATAATGTGCTGTGAAATTTGAATAATCCTCTGCACCGCCTCAGGAACCCTTCTCATACCTTGTTAGGATGCCATGGGTGATGTCACCGCCGATGACGCCGTGGTAGAAGGACGCCAGCAGCTGTTTGGATAGCTTTAGGTCTTTTCTGACGGTTCTCAGGCAAAACAGACTCTCTTGAGGTTTTTAAGAGATAACATTTATTCTATTTGGATCAGGGGTCACATGATGCTCTCTCTCATTGTCTGGAATTTTGATGTGGTCATATTTTAATGACATCAAGCCATTTTAAAACTTGCATAGACTATTATTAGATTATCGCATTAAAGCATGAACTTGTTGGATAAACACACATCGTTTATTTATTTATGAAGGTCTGTTATATAACAGCATTGGTTTTTATCATCATGACTTGGATTCTCTCAGCTTCCCGTGACATCATGGTGCAAACAAAGGGCATCGAGCTTCATATGTGATTTTTGAAGTTCAAGCTTTGAAAGGGTTTTACTGGGAGAAAACTGGGATATACGCCTCTGCAGGACCCTGTGTTCGTCTTTGCTGGTTTTGGACTTTCTGACTAAAGCACAGAGAAAAATGATACCATCCATTGTAAAAAGTACCTCTTTCTTTATATTTAATTGTTCATTTGAAACACTTCATCTGACGTGAAACCCTGAATTTACATTTGTGATTTGTACTGCCGACTGAACCCACAGTCTAGATGAAGGCATCATGTGCTCAGAGACTATGTGCACGTGAAACTGTCCTGACACTAGTTGAATATACAGTTCTAATCTCTAGTCTGTCAATGGTAGATGTTCCTCAGATTACTTTGCTGTTGCTTATATAATTGCATTGACTGAATATATCAGGATTTAATTGGTCTCATAGCAATGTGGGTCATTTCTATAGCCTAGCTGTGTTGTGTTCACACGCATTGTTCGCTCACTTTGGAGAAAATCCCCAATATCATTGTCACCCTATTATGAAAAGCCAGCCCACTTCCCCCCTAAACCTTTGGACATTTGCCTGTAATTTCCTGTTTTCAAACATTTCCAAACAGGATTCTGTTGTGGTTGGTGCAATGGAGATTATGTAATGCTATTTTCTTTCTGTGGGGAAAACAATAGTCCAAAAATGCATTCAATGGCTTCATCTAGTGATAAGATCTGCCCTTAGGTGACCGATCCCAATGCCTCTGAACAGCAATTAAACATATTTAACATTTATCGGTGTAAAGCACATAAACGGTTTTAAACACTCCACACTTTGGTCAAACTGACCAACACAAGAAAAACTGTAAACTTTGGTAAACACAGTAAAATAATGTTGAACGCACCGTTTGTTGAGGCTCCTGGTGCTGTGAATGAATGTGTTGGATTTGTTGTCAGGCTCCCTGCTGTGACTCCGTGTTTGCCTGGAAACTGTCCGGCAGTCAAGGGTTAAGAATGTGAGAAGGAGCACGGAGGGGATCAGCGCTCCACAAGCGCCTGACAGCGGCCGTCCTGGTCCCACCCTTCACCTGGGCGCCTGTGAAACCTGAGACAGCATGTTACTCAGCCAGTCTAGATATCCTTCAGGAAAAGGCTTTGGATCACACTTGCTGGACGAATGTGTTGGTGGCGTAAGCTGAGCTGACACGGCAGCTTTCTCCGCCTGACGGGCTCCAGACGATCCAGTTATCTGCTGCCCTCCCTCAGCCTCCTCTGCCCTTTTTCCAGCCTTAAAGACCGTAATGTCTGCAGGGCGACTGTGACGATGGCTGTACCGTGAAAACACACCCTCCTATCTTACCTCATTTTATTTTTAATGGTTGTTAAGCCGCTCACTTTTAGTATTTCCCTGACTTTACTAAACATTTGCAGCTGTAGAAGCCCTGCATGCGAGTCTCAGTGAAACCAGAAAATGGAAGCACGAACTGAAGTCTAAATGAGATGCTGGTGGAGCCCTGCAGGAGCAGAGTAGATCTGTAACCGTGCAGGAGAATGGAGGATATCCGGCCTTGCCTGGGAGGTGTGTGTGTGTCTTCCCACGGAGCTGCTGGTCAGACAGGGAGCCCTTCCTATGAGATGGACCTCTGAACCTCAGCTTCCCGGCAGCTGACAAGATCACAGGAGGCCGAGAGATAACCATTCTCTCCCTTTCTGTGATTTCCTGTAATCTGCGGCAGTTAAATCTACTTAAAATGTTTGAATTTAATCAGTCCGGAGGATTAAGGACACAGACTCATCTCGAGTCCCGTAACATAAACGGAAATGTCATATTAGCATGTTTCTCCAATTAACGGTGATCGGCGGAGGAAAGCGCATGTTATCGTGTGTGTGTTTGTGTTCTGATGGAGCCTACTGTGTCATAATATTTCAGTTTTCTGTTGGGCTATCTTTCACCATCCTGTCTCTCTGATACGTCAGTGTGTCTAAGCAGACATACTTTATTTACTAATGTCATTCCCCCTGTTATTACAAACTCTCTCAAGTGTTACCTGTGACGTCCAGATTATGACTGCAAAGAGCAGTCATAATCTGGATGCCGACGTTTGAAAATCCCGTTCATAGCTGGTGTTTTTACTGCCGAAGTGGAGGGTGTGTCTCTGTTTGTTCTCCTTTGGAAAGGGTGGACACGCCCGATAAAAGAAGCATTAGCTCGCAGCCTTTATGGAGCCTTTCACCGCTTTGCGGGCCAGTCAAAGGGGGGGCTTGTTTGTGGTTGGCAGGCCCAGGTCTTACACCATGGAACGGTCACCTCGGCCTCAATGCCGGGCCTGTCTCGCTCTGCATGTCACAACTTCCTGCGAGGAAGTTGTTTCAGCTGGCGTTGGGCTGGCCTGTGCTCTGCTTTGTAAAATTTCATGTGTTTTCACGAGGAACAAATGTCTTAAGAAGAAGTGAAAATTCAGAAGTTGTCCAGTGAAATAAAAGGGCATCGCTTTAGGATGCGGGGTTGTTTGGCATAGTTGTAGTTTTACTTTTGGTCACAGTCCAGATAAAAATGACAGCTTTCATAGGGAACTCCCGCATTACTGCAACAAAATAGTTATTATAAAGTTTACACCACAGTGTTCTCACCATCCCTCTGTGTCTGTGAAAAGGGGTCTGTTGAAGATCTTTTAATCTCATTCAGGATATAAACCTTTCTCAACAGAACAGTGGGAGTATTTTCTCAGCAGATGAAAAGAGCCTGTTTTTCCAAAGTTTGTGTTGTGACCTCACTTTGTGCCCGAGCACTGTGAAACTCCTCACAGCAAGTGATAAATTCAAGGTTTTCATTATCAAGGCTGACACTTGGAGACCTTCATTAGACTCGGCTGGGCAGAAAAAGATGTATGAAGGCCTTTCTTTATCTTCAACAAAGAATCTGTTGCTTCAAGGTGAAAGGGGCGACGCCAGCACAGACAGCCGTGTATTTATTCCCGTTAATAACATCAACTCTGCTTTCAACGTTTCTGTCATGTGTAGATTGAGATCAGGTTGACATGCAGACAGTATATTTCAGTAAAAAAAAAAAAAAAAATCTGAATAGATTCCTTGCGCTGCACCTCTGAAATCACAGCGGAACCATTTCAGCCCTGTTCCAATTAAATCAACTGAATCCAATTGAATCATTTCATAAAAGGTCACAGCAGTGATGACCAGTCCTGGTGTGATGTCTCATCCTTCTCAAAATAGGTTTGTCAAAGAAAATAATTTAATTTAAAAAGCTCACCCCCCCCTTCTGTCCCAGAGAAACCCAACAAAGACATGCAACCAGAATGTCATTTTAAGTCTTTCAGAAAGAATAAATGAAATGTGACACAGCAAAGTGAAGTGGAAATAAGCAACGCAGACTAAATTATAACTGACGAGGACAGTTTCAGACCTTCTTATTGAATAAATTTTCAAGTTTGATGCGCTGCGGAAAAGGATGACCCGTGTTCTGCTTTGAGTATAAACCGATGGCATTAAATGGCCCCGTCTCTCTGTGCATGGTGCTGGAGTCAAGTCCACCAGGGCTGCTTTGGTGTGAATGCTCAGTATTTCTCCTCAGTGGCCCAGAGCAGACACAGGCAAACGGCAGGAATGTGCCTCCGCAATATGACCTAAAAGTAATGAAATGTCACACATGAGGAATGCTGGGAACTTTCAAACCCTGAAGCAAGGTTACCACAGGCCATGTTAAGTGTTTGTTGTCCTGCAGGTGCGGTGCCGCTCGGCTTCAGACAAACAAGCGTTATTGGAGCAGAATAATTCAGAGGAGTGCAGCAGAATGCAGTCCGTCTTGAAATCTAAGATTTTAAACTCTCTCACTCAGTGAGCACTGACTTGCTCTTTCCGATACTGATCTTGCTTTGTGATATCATGCTGAATTGTTCTGACATGATTCTGCTTTTCCCACGAGATCCTTTCATTTCCATTCAGAGATCGGAGTTTGACTTCAGCTGCTTTAGTCCTTTGTTGTTACATTTGTACAGCAGTATATTACAAAGGCCTCCACACAGCACTAGGTACCTGTGGAAGTGTCACCTTCCTCTTCTGGTTATGAGTATTTACGCAAACACTATTGACATGATTTTAACGGCATGGAACCTGAAAAACCTCCACGTGCTGAAGGCCCTAGCTCATTTCTGCTTTGAAAAACCGAACGTGGTGCAACCAGTCATCAGGACTGAAAAGTCGCACTCATGCAACGCAGAGTTAATCAGAACTTTTATTTGCATTCCAATCATAGCAGTGGACCAAAGGTGACTGGTTCACAGTAATATTAAATATACTGAACACTGACATAAAATGTCTTAATGTTACTTGAAGCAAGATGGGGCCACATACTCCCATGAATCATCGTGGGTTATCACTTGTACTTTGTTGTTACTGTATGCACTGTGGGATGCACATCTTCTGAACATTAAATATGGAGCAGTGGGATCTGAATCGGGGAGTGTGTCTTGTGTACCTTATCTCCAGATGGATGGAGGCCTGTCTGGATGAGGAGTTGCCTCCCACCACGGAGCTGGAGGAAGGTCTCAGGAATGGTGTCTATCTGGCCAAGCTGGGCAACTTCTTTGCCCCACGCACCGTCTCCCTGAAGAAAATCTACGACCGCGAGCAGACCCGTTACAAGGTGAAAATCTACAGCTAAAATAGTCTTTGGCTTTTGAGATTTCTGTCTGCCGTTGGCTCTATTGCATCTGTCAAATAGTCGTCAAGTAATTGCAATATTTGTATATCTAGTTTTGACTTTCAGTTCTTGTCTTCTAGGCCACTGGTCTCCATTTCAGACACACAGACAACGTGATCCAGTGGCTCAACGCCATGGCAGAGAAGGGCCTGCCGAAGGTGAGCAGCACCCTGCATCTTCCAATGTTTCAGTAGTGCGTAACATTGTTACAGAGCAGAGGAATCTGCTCTGTTAGAGCAGCAGGTGTGAGCGGAAATAGACAGGAGAATCCTGCATACATGCAAAGATATTGTGGTGTACGATTTTAGAATCAACAAATAAAAATAAAAAATGTAAACGAGCCGAGTGAACTGCACATGGATGTGCTGTGTTAAACAGTTGTGTGGCGTCTCCTACTTGGAAAGAGTTGAGGGTTGACTGAAAGTAGTGAGGGGTTTACTGGCTAAGCGGCAGGAAGGAAGGGACTGCGGCGGGTGCTGCTGCTTCACACTGTCTACCTAACGCCTGGGCCGACAGACATTCAGCAAGGGACCGCCATCTCTGTCTCACAAAACCTGCACTGAGATGAGGACGTCTAGATCCGGTCCGAATGAGCACATCCTGTCAGTCATCAGTATCCCGACACCCCAGCAGCCCTGACTCACAACCTTCAGTTTCTTTTATGCTTTAAACGTGAAACCTTGCCCTAAACTGTTCAGATTCTTCAGAGTCTTTTGATATAACTACAGTCAAACAATTATCTTGCTCAGCGCACTTTTCAGGCATATGAATAATCATCCACCTCTGACTAATTTCCCTGTTTTTGCAAGTTGATTTACATGATGTGATGAAAAGCAATGTAGTCAGTGTATGTGGTATATTGATTAATTTGAATGCTCTGAGTGACTCCCCTGCCTAAGAGACAATGGAGACAGCGGTCTGTACAGTTTCAAAGTTTCCACCGCGTCAGAGGAAACCTAAGTAACACTCCATGTGTCACCGTCGTGCGTTGCCAGTGCGCAGCTGCAATTGAGAATCGAAGCTGCTGCCGTCAAACGTTCCCTTTTACCACGGTGACAGCGGCAGGGCGCGTGAATGCACATTTACACCGTGTCACCCTTGATTTATGCTAAATATTGTGAGTCACTCCTGTACACGTGCTGCAACATGCAGATTCTGTTACAAACGCTGCTCTGACTCCCTCTCCTCGTCTCTGTTTCAGATCTTTTACCCAGAAACGACAGACATATATGACAGAAAGAACATGCCCCGCTGCATCTACTGCATACACGCACTCAGGTACTCGCTGTGATTGCGCAGTCTTCAGGCTGCACGTAACCCCCCCGGGATTTTCCTGCTGATTTATTTTACAAACTGTAAAAAAAAGAGAACATTTATTGTATTATATACTGTTTTGTTTTGTTTTTTTTTTAAATGAATTGCTCAGTCATTGGAGCGTGTCGCGCTCACGCGTGAGGCATTTTTATGAGGTGAGCAGGACAGCTTTTCAGCAGAAAGGCATTCGGTGGTACAAAGTGTAGAGCAGGTTTTAATAAAGACTTCCACCTGAGGTAAAATGGACAGAGATGTGGTCTTAGTGGTTCCATGTACACATGTTCTGACCCAGACTGGAATTTGATGACTCCGCCCACCTCAGAAACATCTGTGTGGTATTTGAGTCTTATCTGCTGCATTTAAAATGTTGTTTCCACAGTTGCATCCTTGCTCCAAATATCAGTTTATATGTTGAAGGATGAGTATTTAATGTCGACGAAAAATTTAAAATATTTTTAAAAAATGTATATAAAAGAATGTACTGTTAAATAAATTAAATTTTAGCTGCATTAAGTTTAGCTGCATCTAATTTGATCAAAAATGAATCTGACCAAAATGTGGTCAGCAAAGGCACCATGCCATATGAAGTATTCTAGTAATTACTATTCTAGTAAGTGTCTGTGCATGAAATAAATGAAACAACTGTGCTGCTTCCTGTATCTGTTGCACTAAACTCGGATCAACTTTTTTAATCTGGCCAGTTTCACAATCATCAGTGGTTGGTTTTAATTTCCTTGTATGCTCACTAACAGACAACTAACCCTCAGTATCACCACAGCTTTAGCGCTAAGATTAATTTCAGATTCTACTTAATCCACTTAATCAGTTTATGGCAGAGACATATTTTATATTTTTAGCTGCAGACGTTGATCACTCTTTTTGCACATCTTCATCATTTTCTTCAGTTCCCCAAAGTCATTATAAATTATTCCTATTGCATGTGTTGGAATACTCTCCAATCTGCAACAAGAGTTTCTGCCTGTTTCACTGTTCAAACATCTGTTTCCTTCATCCCATTCAAAGGCTGCGGCCTGATATTTACTTTGTCTGACCCATCAGCATTTGAACCTCAATGATGTCATTCAAAGTATTGTCGTTGCTGGGTGGTACTGCAATTCTGATATTCAGCATGTGAGAAAATGAGGATATTTGCCTTGTGGTTTTGTTCTCTTCTCGTGGAAAACACTCTCACGTGTAATTTTATCTGCTGTGTTTCTGTCGTCACATTGTAGCCTGTACCTTTTCAAGCTTGGCCTGGCACCGCAGATTCAGGATCTGTATGGAAAAGTAGATTTCACTGGTGAGCCCAAACACAAGTCTGCATCTGTTTTACTCGTTTTTCACCCCGATTCATTTTAACTCCAGACGTTGCAAAAGGTAGCACAAAGTATAAACTGTTGGAGCTTGTGTGCGTCCTTAAAAAGGAAAAAGGAGCCCCGAGCTTTCTTCAGCAGCTGCTGTAAATGTGAAAGTCATTAGTAGTTTTTCCTGTGACAGTTGACTTCCAGCTTGGCTCTCTGTCCTGGAGCAACGGTGAATAATCTGATTATCAAACACCAGCCAGGAACACTCTACGTTCATCCCTGGCTCCCTTAAACCCAGCCCACTCCTGTTTTTCCCTCCATTGATTTGTTCCTTCTGTATTCTCCCGCAGAGGAGGAGATCAACAACATGAAGATCGAGCTGGAGAAGTATGGCATCCAGATGCCCGCCTTCAGCAAGATTGGCGGGATCCTGGCAAATGAGCTCTCTGTGGACGAAGCTGCACGTGAGCAGGGCTCAGATGTACTCAGAGAAAGGGGGGCTCGCTAGCTGCAGATGTTTAGAGTTTAGTTGACTCATGGTTTTATGATTTAAAATATGAAAATGCCCTAATAAATTAGCCACTTCCTGGATTTAGCAAAATAAGATACAGACCATCTATTTTGGGATCCATCTTTTTTTGGTTTGTTTCACATATTTCAGGATGTGAGAGGTATACATCAATGAAAAGCACGGATAGTGCAGAAAGCATAGCAGCTTTTCTTCTGTCCCCAGTACACGCCGCTGTGATCGCTATCAATGAGGCCATTGACCATGGTATTCCCGAGGGCACGCTGGCTGCAATGCAGAACCCCAACGCCATGCTGGTCAACCTGGATGCCAGTAGCGCTCACCAGTACCACGACACGCTGTACCACGCCAAAGGGGAGAAGGTGGCCAACTCGCGGAAACGGGTATGCAGTTTCATCACGGGCGGCGGGACGCGGAGACGGTGAAAGCAACGATGGCCCGCGGCGCATCACTCTGAAGAGGCCATAAAAAGGCCCAAAATGGTCCCCCCCTAGATTAGAAAGTAATTGGAGTTGTAGCCTGAAGCTGAGCAGCATTTTGACCCTCGACGGCAAAAAGCGCTGAGGCTGCACAAACCAGAAATTAAAAACACGGTGGCTGGAAGATTAACTGTTTGGTGACAGACATGGGATAAAGTCTTTTCACCTGCTTTTTTTTCAGATTTGTCAGGGATAACTGTAGTTTGCGAAAAATAAGATGTGTGAGGACGTATAAAGAAACATGTTAAACGGTGTCCTTAAGATCTGAGCAAAGGTATTTTCCTAGAGGAAACGCATCTCCCTCTGTGGCCTTCTAGTCTGTTGCTACTGCTTTTCTGACACATTCTTGTTGATCTGACTGCCCCACCAGCAAATGGAGAACATAGACGCAGAGAGAGACATCTATGACGAGCTTCTCACCCAGGCTGAAATCCAGGGCAACGTCAACAAGGTCAACGGTGAGCCCTATGAGCCCAGCCCCATATTACAGACCCATATTAGATTTACCGCTTTGTGTGCATAGATTAGCAGTGACATTTAACCGTCTCCTCTGCAGTGGCAAATGCAATTAAAGCAGCTGAACAGGCGATACTGGGTGGGAATGAGGAGAGGCTGTATGAGGCCCTGAAGGCTGTGGGTGTTCACAACCTGCAGCCCCAGAACAAAGGCTGGTACCTGAAACAGCTGCAGGCCGACCGGGAGAGTAAAGAGCAGGTTGGAGCGGATGGTGCTATAAATTTATAGCTTCTCTTTCTCATCTTTATAACTCTTTTTATTGACGGTGTTCTTTTATTAGGTGTCTCCTGGAGAAGCGCTGACCAAGGATGAACTGCAGAGCGGTGTGGATGTGGCCAATGAAGTTGCAGAAGGCTACCAAAAATGTGTGTGCATAAAAAAAACATTTGATGATATGTGTCGTGCTCTGCTGCTGTTGCTTGACGGGCGATTCATAAGTTTGTATTACTCGTGCATCCATCCACAAAGTCTCTGGTTGATCCAGTAACGCTGTTTTTCTCTTTCTGTATTGACTTTAATGGGAGCTACATCTACCTGTGTAGATTTACTGTCAGTGTTCTCTGATTTAACTTTTGCACTTTTCTCCAATAATTAGTTTTTCACCTGTTTAGAAATTAAAAGAAAAAAAAAAAGTTAAATCTGACCGTGTGTGTGTGTGTGTGCTCGCACAGTGTTAAAAGCAGTGGAACGCATCAATGCCGCCATCAGGGCAGGTATTCCAGAGAAGACGGTGGAGGAGCTGATGAACCCAGAAGCGCAGCTGCCTGAAGTGTACCCCAGTGCTGCAGACCTGTACCAGAGAGAGCTGGCCAGCCTACAGCAGCAGAGCCCAGAGGTACCCTCAGAGCTTTTCAACTCCTCTTCCAGACTCAAAAGATGACTAAATAAATGCATTCACTTGATTCTTTAGTACTCTTTATTAATGTTTAGTCACTTTAGGCAAAAAGATGCTTCATGGTTCTTTGCTTTTAGCGCATAGGAATTTTCACTATAATTCTAGCCTTTTGTCACCATGCGGTATTTAAACTGTGCTAAGAATTATATTATTGTAAATGATAATGTGCACATTTAGAGTTATTTTAGGTCACAAGAGGAAGCTCTATAAGAGTTTTATACAAAGAAGAAGATGGATACTGATAAATATGCATTGGTTTTCTTTGAGAGCATTCACCTTCTTCATGTTTTCGCCTGGTTTTATTCTCTGTAATTGGAACCAGTGCAGTCGGATCACAACACAGCTGATGCATTGTTTGCCCTGTGAGGCTGCTGGTCTTACACATGAAGTAATTATCCTGTCTTGCAGTTAACTCTGTCCCACCCTGAGCTGCTTGTGGCTGTGGAGATGCTGTCATCCGTGGTGCTGATGAACCAGGCGATGGACGCTGGAGACCGAGGTGCCCTCTGGAGGCAGCTGTCCAGCCCCGTCACTGGACTCAGTAACGTGGAGGACAACTATGCTCAGAGGTTAGCACTGCCTGCACGAGTTAGGGACATGGCTGAAGCAGGCGGTTAATGCGGGTCCCACCCATCCTAGGTACATGGACGAACTAATGCCTCTTAAGGCTGCAGCCAGAGAACAAGACTGCGACTATCTGACCTGGAACGACATTCAAGCCTGCGTGGACCAGGTCAACTTCACTGTGCAGGAGGAGCATGAACGTAAGATCCAGAACCGTATAATATCTGTTTAGAGGGCCCGAACGACTGAAATGATTGACGTTTGAGCCCGACTTTACCGTTACCTTCTCAGGGATTGCTGCCATCGGACAGATAAACGAGGCTCTGCACGAGGGGGATTCCATGAAAACCTTGGCGACGTTACAGAACCCGTCAGCCAAGCTGACTGATGTGGACCCGTCTGTAGCTCAGCACTACCACGACAAGCTGTTGGAGGCTCGCAGGGAAAAGGCACATGTAAGACACATGCACACGCGCTCGTGCACACACAGGCTTTACAGTGGGAGTCGAAACTAAAATGTTGGGAGGACTTTGTGCCTAGATGGGATGGGCTGCTTTGACTGTCTTCTTCTTTGTTTTGTTTACTTGGTATTCAGGCCGGCATTATGCAAAAACATCATGCAAACAGTTGAAGGTGACAGTTACTCACAAATTTAAAGAAGCTGCAAGATTTTAAAATGTAATGTTATAATGAAGTTTATTTTGGAGGTACATTTTATCTTTCTAGTAAGGTTTCCTGTAAACTTTCATCGTATGTCTGCAAGAATTGAAAAACAACAGAAATCGGGCGTGATTCAGAGTGGAAGGCTCCATCCATCTCTCAGCCCACTTGAGATGGAGCTGAATTAAGCACTCAAGTCCTGGTCAAGAGCCAATAAGGCATTTATAGACGTATTTATTTACACTGAGGACATGAATGGAGCCTCAGAGTAATTTGGGCTACTGCTGTGATAACAGAAACCTTGTTGTCCTCCACACTTTAAGAGCCACACACAATATGAATAAGAACATGACTTCACTGCTGCTACAAGCTGTAATTCAATTGACTGCAGTCTGATACACAGTGGGTATGCAGATGTATTGGTCACATATATATCAGCGTGTCATATATTTATGGGGGTAGCAGGAGCCCAATCGAGCCTGATAAAGCTTTTTTTTTTTCTGTGAATCCATCCATTCTTTGTTATCCTGCACGGGAATACACAGGTCAACAGTGCATCAGTGAGAACAGAACGCATTCACTCACACTCATAAAGACTCAAAAACCACTGACTTCAAAAAGGTTTTCTGTATTGTAACTGGAAACAAGCTTGATTGTAGCAACACTTTAAAAGAAAAAAAGAACTTGTGGCTGTGGTAAATACCATAGCCATCACTCGTGCAGACACTTCCATGTGACGCAGGCTTCCAAGCAACACATAACAACATATGTTTGTGCGATTACCCCCACTCACTTCCTGTCATGCATGCACATTATTTTCTGTTTTCTGTGGGTGTTTCTTTTCACTAACTTGGCAGACGCATTCAGTGGGATAATGAACGGTTAATGAGCTTGAGGCGAGTCTGTGTCACTGTGGCCCCTCCGTGAACATGTTTGCATATGTCACAGGAAGTGAACTTTTTTTTTTTTACTTCAGCCCAAGAGGGCTAAGATGAGATTAAATTTAGCTCCTTATTTCATCAGTACAGCGTCAGTAAATAGTCCCACTTGTGTGTGTTTAAGTACTCACTGTGTTTATATTGTGATAATGGAAATCACTTCCTCAAGGCTGGACAGGAGTTAGCCGTGATCCACACCGTTTTAAATGGCATCAGTTAGATCATAACCCTTAAATACATCTTGTGGGAATTTTTCAAAGCAGAACTCACAAAAAAAACCCATTAGAAGCAAAAACATACAGAAGCCAAACTATTTGACGTGTTCATTTGCTGAAGAAATAACAAGCCGAGCTAAATTCATTTGCTTCCATAAATGGGCAAAAAGCCGACCACTTTATTAAATGAGCCAGACCCAGGAAAGTGGTGGTTTGTGATTGAAGGAGTGGCGTTGAACATCCTGTTGATTTGCTGACAAGTTGATGACATGCGTGACGAAATATGAAAGGGAGGGGCCTCCGGGTTATCTGAGGCCTTGGCTGTTTGGGGGAGGTTTTTGTTTGTTTTTGGTCTTCGTGTTCTCAGTGTTGCTGCATTTGCTCTCCAGAATTACCCTGTAGGGTTAATTCAAGAGTGCCAGCTAAAAATGATCTTGCACTCTGAACTGTGCCCAGATAAACAGCAGGAAGTCTTGACAAGGCCCCACTGTAATAACAAGATTGTGGACTCATTGCATTCTACCTTCTCTGGCACCATGTTTCCTGAGGGAGACTTAGAGCTGCTTGTGATAAATGGCTGCAAAAAAATAAATAAATAGTTGCGTATAAAATTAGAATTCTGAGGGAAACCCAAACGTCTGCAGAGTTTGATCTTTGGCCTACTGTCTGCTGCCCAGTCTTGTACCTCAGAAGACTCGCCCCTTTCGCCGAACTACAGACGCTCCGTTTGTCGTATAGGTGCAAACGTGTAATCCTCCTCCTGCCGCTAGTGCCTCGCTGCAAATGAAACCCTCCAGATCAGGTATCAGAAGGTGACACACCCTCCTTCCACCCTGAGGCTGAACGTGTAAGGGGGTGGAGACATGGAGGAGGGTGTCTCCAGTAAAATTGCCCCGCTTTACCCACCTTTTTTGAGAGGAGCAGTAACCAGCTGCAGTAGTTTCAAAGGGCGACTGCGCCATCTGGAGGTAGACGGTAGTCACTACAGATCATAGAAACGTCTGCGGACACTTATTTTAACCCTGTGACCCACCGCATTCAGCAGTAATAGGTCGATTAATAGATTATTACTAGTAGATATTGAACTACATGCTGATTAAAACCATTCGAATCACATAAATAGAACAAAATACTGTTGCTGTAGAACAAAAGTTTTGACTATCTGTTTTTTTAAATGGTAAACATTATAAGGGTACCATGTTGCCATAATGTGAGCGTGTACTTGCTCTGGTGCTTGATATTTTCTGAATACATTTTTTCGCAGGAGACCCAGGACCCATCTGCTGCACTGTGGTTGGATGAGATCCAGGACGCCATTCTGAAGGCTAACCAAGACACAAAGGAGGCCTTGCAATGTAAGAAGGAGCACACAGAAAATCAATTCATTTTCGTAAATAATGTCAGTGTCCTCTCACCATGTTTTTGTGTTGTGAGAACTATGGTGACTGTAAGTCATTCAAAGAAAAATAATGAGTGTTGAAAATGAGAGAAATTAAGACCCGCTTTATATTGATGAATTTTAGCCAGACAGTTATATAGCCATCTGCTATTTTATATATCAAATTTTGTCTTTGTAGTCTCACAGTCTATCCAGGCTATCAACGAGGCGGTGGAAGCTGGTGATCCGGCTCAGACTTTGGCTTCGCTGCGCAGTCCTGGTGCAGGACTGTACGGAGTGACTTCCGAATGTGCCCAGACCTATCAGGATGACCTGGCCAAGGTTAAAAATGAGAAGAATGCAGAAGGTGAGGACATATAAGACGGCCCTTTTAAGCTGTTTTGTGTTAGTTACTGTTACTAAATTAGTTAATTCTTCAGATTTATTTGACACTGTGATAGATTGCAGTTGCTGTCAGGATTAAAAAGATTGATGTTCTTTTGTTTAATTGCCGTTCTTTGATTATATTCTGTCCTGATACATCATCATCATCATCATCATCATCATCATCATCATCATCATCATCATCTAGGCGATAATGGCAGCGAATGGGTGAAACACTGGGTGAAAGGAGGACATGATTACTATTATAACCTCAACACAAAAGAAGGCACATGGGTGGAACCGGAAGGATTTCTGCAGAACAACACCCAACTCAACAAGGACGACATTCAGGTGGGTTTCTGACCGGGAGGAAAGGTGTGAAGCCAAGTTGTTGTTCAGACTGCAGACATCAGGTTGAAAGTCTACAGGTTAACTCCAGTGGAAATTTGGAAGTGGAAAATTGGAGTGACAGTGTAAAAGAATGTTCCATGTTGTCATCATCACAAGTATGAAAGCTGATGAGTTCAGGGTTGTTTTCAATATAAATGGTTGGGATTTGGGTTGTATAGAAATGCTGCTTTGGACGTCACATGAAACAGTTTTTATTACCACTTTTCAGTCAGTGGTTTCTGGAGTGACCACAGCGTACAATCGAGAGCAGCTGTGGCTGGCCAACGAGACTCTCATTGCCAAGCTGCAAGCTCGTTGTCGTGGCTACCTGGTGAGAAAGGGCCTAAAGGAGAGAATGGAATACTTGAAATCCAATGAGGCAGCTGTCACAAACATACAGGTAATTATTCTAACATAAGGTCACCGTCAAGTTTATTGATAGGGCACATATTGACGTCAATTTAATGGGTATTTTATGATAATTAAAAGCATATTGTTATTCTTATGTAATCTGCTTTTCTCAGGCTCATTGGAAAGGCTACAAACAAAAGAAGAAGTTCAAAGATCGTAAGCAGTATCTGAAAGACCACACCGACGAAGCTATCAAGGTGATTTTAAAGTGGTTTCACACTTTCTACCATATTTATTACCAGCAAAATAAACTAAATTATGTATCTGTTTTTCTGCCCTTCAGATCCAGTCCATGGTTCGAATGCATCAAGCTCGTAAGAAGTATAAGGACCGCCTCAAGTATTTCAGAGATCATGTGAGTTCTAGAGTCCTTCAAGTCATCAAATATGAATGTTTCAAAACCACAGTTTGTGCTCAGGCACCAGCAGAATAAGCTCTGGGCTCAGAAGGTGTATGTTCTTGTAAACATAAACCCTTGATAAAGACAAGATGGAGCGTGTGTTAAAGGAGCTGCCAAGTTCCATTGCTGCTGCTGTTCCACTGTTCCATTTTCAAAATGATTTATTTTTATGAACATATGGAGACAGTATTTAATTAATAAAAAAATTGTTTATATTAATAATATATGTTAATTTGTGATTCTTAAAGTATGGACACATAACTTGGAACCTCAGGATGAATTGCTATTGCTGTAGTCCAAAAGATGAAGAAAAAAGAAAGATTGACAATTTAATTTGAATGCTTATAAATTATCTGTCACAGTAAAAAAAAAAAAAAAAAAAGTTCAGCGCAAAATTGGACTAAACCCAAATGAAGGCTTTAAATTACAGTGTAAATTTCCCCTGACACTCATTTATTCCGTGTTGTGTGGGTTGACAGGCGGACGCTCATTCAGCACAGACGTGAAGTCATTTCCACTCAAACCCACAGAGAACCTTTCTGTGCCTCAGTTTACAATAAAGAGCATTGATCAGCAGAATGATTTTATTTCTATTCCAGATCAATGATGTGATAAAGATCCAGGCTTTTATTAGAGCCAACAAGGCCAGAGATGATTACAAGACCCTGAGTAAGTACTTCCTGCTTGATCTATCACCCCTCAGATGGGCCCTCAGTCACCGTTAAGTCATCACCTGACTCACAAAATGTCCTCCTCCTCACAGCCAGCGCCGAAGATCCTCCGATGGCAGTTGTCCGGAAGTTTGTACACCTGCTGGACCACAGTGACCAGGACTTCCAGGAGGAGTTGGAGCTGATGCAGCTCCGTGAGGAAGTGATCACGAACATCCGCTCCAATCAGCAGCTGGAGAATGACCTGAACCTGATGGACATCAAGATCGGCCTGCTGGTGAAGAACAAGATCACCCTGCAGGAGGTGGTGTCCCACAGCAAGAAGCTGACCAAGAAGAATAAGGGCCAGCTGTCCAACATGATGATGATGAACAAACAGAGAGGAGGCCTGAAGGCCCTGAGCAAGGAGAAGAGGCTCAAACTGGAGGCCTACCAATACCTCTTTTATCTTTTACAGGTGTTTATATCTGCACTTTTACTTGAAGATTAAAACCAAAATTTAGAATGTGGAAAGAGTGTTTTGAGGTTTTAAAGAATGACTCGCTCTTCCTGACAGCTGGAGGAGAAATCTGCTTTAGCAGCACAGTCAGTACTGATTATCTGGTATTGTGACGGGTTTACAGCTTTAGTCATAATCCTCCCTGTCTGCTTCCAGACTCAGCAATTCGGCCCCAATTAATGTACAAAAAATGTAATATCTAATATTTCTAAAGAGAGTCTTCTTTAATCTTACGTAACACTATTTTCTGGAGTAAAACTTAAGAAATAAATGAGGGATTGATTTTATTTTTCTTCTTGTAGACCAACCCCACATATCTCGCCAAGCTGATCTTCCAGATGCCACAGAATAAATCCACAAAGTTTATGGACTCTGTGATCTTCACCTTATATAACTATGCCTCCAACCAAAGAGAGGAGTACCTGCTGCTCAAGCTCTTCAAAACGGCCCTGCAGGAGGAGATCAAGTGAGACGAAAGAACCCCTTAGCAATCATGCCGGGCCTTTTATAACTCAGCTGAGCAAACGTTGGCCTTCATCCACTGTCCGCAGGTCAAAGGTGGACCAGATGAAGGAGATCGTTACAGGAAACCCCACGGTCATCAAGATGGTGGTGAGCTTCCACAGAGGTGCACGTGGACAGAATGCGCTGCGGCAGATCCTGGCGCCGGTTGTCAAGGAGATCATGGATGACAAGACACTAAACATCAAGACCGACCCGGTGGACATCTACAAGAGCTGGGTCAACCAGATGGAGACCCAAACTGGAGAGGCCAGGTGAGCTGAGAACGAGATCCTCTTCTGCTCCCTCCAGATGTCCGCATCTTTGTCTCAAATGACATCTTCTCTCTTCCTGATGTCTGCAGTAAGTTGCCTTATGACGTGACTCCAGAACAAGCCATGAGCCACGAGGAGGTGAGGACCAGACTGGAGGCCTCCATTAAGAACATGAAGACCATCACTGACAAATTCCTGTCTGCCATCATCGTCTCAGTGGATAAAATCCCGTATGTCCCCTGCTCACATTGGCACGTCTTTTTGGTTTCGGCGTCATGAATTGTAACTTCTTACCCGTGGCCGTCTCTCACTGTCAGATACGGGATGCGCTTCATCTCCAAGGTGCTGAAGGACAGTCTCCATGAGAAGTTTCCAGATGCAACAGAAGACGAATTACTCAAGGTTTGTATCCTAACTGATGAAACGGAAGTTCCAAATTTAACCTTCACGTTCCCCTTGTGGAAACCTGCTTCTCCTTTCTAATCCCCTACCTCACATTTCTCACACATCCTTGCTTTTTTCTTGTCTTCTGCTGTCCCTTCTGACTTGGCCCCCAGCTGCAGCATCTCTGTCAGGATCAGGGTTTCCTCTTCCGCTCTCAAAGTGAGCTTCTGACTTTCTTTCCCTTCCTGCTGCGTGTCCTGAAATTAGGACTCCTGATAAAAGACGGACGGTAATCTGTTATTTTAGACGACAGCCGCAAGGTCGATCATTGGGAGTGACGGCTTAGTCCTCTGACTGCAGACATGTGAAACATCTTGACACGTTTTGCACGTATAGAGTGGGATAGAGTGTGTTGTCCATCATTATCCTGAAATTTTAAGGAGCCAGTTTTTAATTGTTCAAATTGCAACTGACAATGTCAGTGATGTAATATTTCAGCCTTTAGAATGTGCAGACTGTTGGTGTGTTAAGATTTCTAAAATGTAAAAATGTTATCCCATTCATCTGTAGTCTTTATGAACACGTCGCATATTGATCACTTTCTGGAAAACACATAAAGGTTTTGAAAGATCATTAAGACATTATTCTTCCCTTCAGATCGTGGGGAACCTGCTGTACTACCGTTACATGAACCCAGCCATCGTGGCACCTGATGCCTTCGACATCATCGAGGTGTCGGCGGGGGGTCAGCTGACCACTGAGCAGCGCAGAAACCTGGGATCGGTTGCCAAGATGCTGCAGCACGCTGCTTCCAACAAGATGTTTTTGGGAGACAACGCCCACCTGAATCCCATCAATGAATATCTCAGTGCCTCCCATCAGAAGTTCAGGTGACACCAACATGAAGCGGCTTACTGAAGGCAGATAAAAGCGTTGCAGAATAGGATTTCTGTCATTTGATGGTCTTGCTCAAAGTTTTTTTTTTTTTTTTTTTTTTAATTCCGACTGGGCAGGAGATTCTTTCTGGCAGCGTGTGATGTTCCGTCGCTGGAAGACAAGTTCAACGTGGATCAGTATTCTGACCTGGTCACCGTCAGCAAGCCTGTCATTTACATCTCCATCGGAGAGATGATCAACACTCACACGGTGAGTCTGGACCACATTTCACTCACTGCTGCTGCTGTGAAATGATTAATGGCGAGTCTTCACTGTTATTGAGATATTGTTGTTTCACCTGTGTTGATCTCTATGTGCTTGTAGCTCTTGCTGGACCATCAGGATGCCATTGCTCCAGAGCACAATGATCCCATCCATGAGCTGCTCGAGGACCTGGGGGAGGTTCCTACTGTGGAGTCTCTAATTGGTGAGTGAGCAGCGCACGTTGTTCTTTATACTTTGTAGCAGCATCTTGGGGGTTGACCTCCATATCAAACTACGGGTCTTCAAGTCGTAACAGATGCTTTGAACCTAAGTTCAGCTCAGGTCGTGTTCATGTGAATTCACACTGCATGTTGCTGAAGGAGGAGACTTGGTTGCCTTTTACGACATACCGCTGGGTGGCGCTCTTGCTTCAGGGTCCATGGTTCACACAGGGGGGTTGCGGTGTTGTGCTCGCCCCTCAGTGTCAGTCTGTCTGAGTCAGTGGTCTCAGACGGACTACAGATGAGATGAGAACAGACATCGATGGAAGCCATGTGGCAGATGACATGAACCTCAGCCAACTGTGTTTTTTTTTTCTTTTCATCTCCTTCAGGTGAGAATCCCCTTCCTCCTGACGACCCCAACAAAGAGCTGATGGGCAAAACCGAAGTTTCTCTCACGCTCACCAACAAATTTGACGTTCCTGGCGAGGCCAATGTAGAAATGGATGCCAAGACTCTGCTGCTGAAGTAAGTTCAGCTGAGTTATAGAAAAAAAAACTAATTTTGGGGCTTCTCTCAGAGGATTTCCAAAAGTGATCAACTCTCTTTCCAGCACCAAGAGGCTCATAGTGGATGTGATCAGATTCCAGCCGGGAGAGACGCTCACAGAGATCTTGGACTCAACAGCGACCCCAGAACAGGTTATTCCACACAACATTCTACTCTCCTGTTGTTTCAGCTAATTAACTGACAAAGGAAGCAGTGCTCATGTTGTGGGTAGAAAAAAATATCCCAGGATGCATTAATGACCTCACTGACTGCAGCCTTCGAATTTACAAGCTATTAAAGGGGCAATAAGTGAAATTCACCATTTTTAGATAGAAGGAATTAAACAACCACTGTGTGAAGATGTAAAGGTGTAATTTCATCTGGAGTATAGCGTGGTGTCACACACCCTCTGTGTGTGTGTGTGTGTGTGTTGATCTGTTCTTTATTTACAAGCTGATCCGGCCACGCGTCCGCTGCCTCCTTCTCCTTGTGTTTGCAGCTTTGCAGACGAGGTGCTTGTGGGGAGGGCGGAGGTAGAGGGAGGCGTGGCTCACGACACACTCTTGCTTTGGTCTGCAGACCAAAATTTGAAATCTGCCAACTTAAGTGTGTTTTAGATAAAGTGGTTGCCCATTAGAGATCAAGATGACCTTTATGATGTGAAACACAAACTTGTACTGAATCGGATGGAAAAATCAGTATCTGGTTTCCTGGGTAACAGGAAGCAGAGTACCAGCGAGCCATGCAGCGGAGGGCCATAAGAGACGCTAAAACTCCAGAGAAGATGAAGCAGGTCAAGCCGGTGGTGGACGACAGCCTGACGCTTCAGGGGAAGAAGGACAAGATCAAGAGTAACCTGCAGAGGCTGGCGGAGCTGGGCAAGGTGGACCCGCAGAACCGCTACCAGGACCTCATCAACGACATCGCCAAGGTAGGGGGTGAAGGCAGACGTGGCCCCTCCGCCTCAAAAGCGTCGGCCTCCGTGCGTTATTGAAGAACCACGTGTCTTACAGGACATCAGGAACCAGAGGCGATACCGTCAGCGTCGGAAAGCTGAGCTGGTGAGGCTTCAGCAGACCAACACGGCCCTCAACACCAAGAGGAAATTCTTCAACGTCCAGATTGACTCTTACAATCAGTACATCACGGTGTGCATGGACAACCTGGCCAGCAAAGGAAAGTGAGTGATTCTCCATGCGTTATTTTTAGCTCAATAAGGGATTTTGGACTGTCTGTTTTTGTCCGCCTTTAAAGGCGAAAGATTTGTGTTTACAGCCCACATGAATACCTCATGTAACTGCTGACAAAGTCCACACCTGCTAACAAAAGTACACTTTTGTGTGGAGTGTCAACAGCAGGTTTCAAGATCCCGATCAAGGGCCAAACAACTTGGGCATTGTTATGTAAAAAGCTGTGATCAGGCAGTGTGACTGAGGCTAACGAGTGTTTTTATTTCAATGAAAAAGCCCTTTTTTGATGATTTATTCCAGATTAGCGGTGTTGCTTAACGAACGCATTTCTTCTCAGGTTGTCAAAGAAACCAGGTGACAACAAAGCCAAGAAGAGCAAGCAGGTGTCTCAGAAGTACACGGCCTCGCGGCTCCACGAGAAAGGCGTGCTGATCGCCATAGAAGATCTGCAGCCCAACCAGTGAGTTCTGCTTCAGCCCTGAGCCTACACTCACCATTACGGAACTGCTTTCGGTTGAAATGACGGCGGCTTCGAGCAGCACGGCGGTCTTTCCCAATGTCATGTTCCTCTTCTTTCTTCAGGTTCAAGAATGTAATTTTCGAGATTTCCCCATCAGAGGCTGTTGGAGTTTTTGATGTCAAGGCCAAGTTCATGGGCGTGCACTTGGAGACGTTACAGATAGAATACCAGGTAATTCTTTCTCCCTTTGGGGCTCCTTCACTGAACCACTTATTCACGTACACTGTGATCAAAAACCCATGGATTACTGACAATTCCCACATCTCACAAATGCTTATTTTAAAGACATCTTAAAAGAGCAGCCTCACCGTACCGTATATAGCGATCGTCATGGTGAAGGGGAACTAAGTCTGTTCTGATTTGCTGCCTGGTGATGTGTCCCTCCCTCAGGACCTGCTGCAGCTGCAGTATGAAGGCGTGGCTGTGATGAAGCTCTTTGACAGGGCCACCATCAACGTCAACCTGCTCATTTTCCTGCTCAACAAGAAGTTTTATGAAAAGTAGAAAAAGGATTAAAGGGTTACAGACTCAAACAAACCACAGGGCCTATTTTGCAGGTTGCAGATTAGGCTCTCTGACACATCCCCTCCTGCACTTCTCTCACTCTGTCTATGCAAATGTACCTGCATTATTTTTATGGGGAACACCGTTTGTGTTTTATTCATAATAAACACTCTTTTGTGCAACTCCAGTGAGTAAAGAAACATGCTGGAGTATCTGTTACTGCAGCTAGTCAAAGATTTAAGATTTGTATGTTTTTGCTTTAAATATTTTGAATATCTCGTGCATGGGCTATGATTAATTATAAAAAATAATGTTTTATCTAAAGAGAATATGTTTTTTGTGTCCTTCTTAGTTGTGAGTTTCCTGGCTCAGCTGACTGAGAACATCTCTGTCAACACAAAGTGCAACTCGGACACTAGAGTGTTGTTATTCTTCTGTGGCCGCCTGAGACAAATTAGAACCGAGACTCACTTTGAAAGCACGACATCTGTTGATTTTTATGCATTGAACTGAAAGATATTCATCTCAGCCCACACACACACATATGCTGATATCTGCGGCGGCAACGTGTTATGTGACACAGATTTCCATAAACGAAATTCCCATACTGATTTTGAGCTGAATCATTTTTTTTTATTTTTTATATTAATCAGCCTTGAATATTAGGGAATAAGACCATCTCCAGTCCAGATGTGCCCGAGCTGGCCGTGGTGGCAGCCCTGCGTGTGCAGGTGTGTTTACATAAATCCACATGCCAAACAGAAAATCCGTTAACTGTCATTTTAGTACATGTCGTTTTCACTCCGGCGTGAGACGGCCCGCGAACAATGTTTGCCAAAATTTCTTGCTGAAAATAATTTAACGCAGTCTTTATTTTGAATGTGTGTTGTCACTGCATTATTGTGTGCTTGTTCTGGAACAGCTTCAAAGAGCTGCGTTGGTGCCAGAGGACCTGTGGGTCCGTTTGATGGTGCTCAGCCCTTTCTTCAGTCAATTGTTATCTGATTGGCTAAAACTCAAGCCGTAGAATCCACGCCGCCTACTTCGGGGAGGATTTTGAAATGTTTTTGTGTAAAGTTTACCATCAGGAGGTGACACGGTTTCCTTTGAAATGTACATTATTTCCATTTGTTCATTAAATGCATTTGACCTGTTTTAGAATAAAGCTCTGCAGAGGCCATGACTACATTGACTCAGGTACTTTGGAGGAAATTTTGTTTCATCATCGTTGACATTTATTTCGCTATACCAGTGCAAAAGAGAGAAAAAAGACACTTTACAGACTATATTCTCCTAGTTGTTGGATATCTAACAAAGCAGTAACTGATCACAATTCTTTAAATGACTGCTAATTGTATGCCATTGTTGGTTGATATTTTAATTTCCACAAAGGGAATTGAAGTTAAGCAGTGTGTACTTTAACTGTAGACCTTGAAAATACATAAATATTTTGAAATAAAGGGAAAGCTTAGCCGCTTGCATGTCGTCGTTCTGAATTAAGCGGGTATCTAATCACATCTACTCATTCGACACAAAGGTCGAGTAAAACCCGACCGATCTGTTGCGCCCCAGCAGAAGGCATTCCCTAATTGCATATCGATCCCCACCGATTATCGATCACCCTCGGCCGGGGCGCAGCGGCGTGTCTGCCGCCCCCCGGCGGCCGCCGCCGGCATCGCGGCTCCGCCGAGCGCCTGTTGTTGTGGAGCTCCGAGCGGCAGGACCCGAGAGTCAGAGACACGCCGACGACCGCGGACGACTGCCGGGATCCCTCCCCGCGACCTGGGCTGATACAGGCGGAGCGGGGCCCCCCACCGCTCGCCTTCCCGTCGGGGCCGAGTTGCCGCCGCCGCTGCTGTTTTATTTTTATTTTATTTTATCATTATTTTATTTTTTTTTAAATCTCTGTGGATTAACACAACAGTCGATTAAGGAGCGCCGCGATATCACTTTATCCTCCAAATTGTGGATTAACACGCCCCGGACCCCCCCCCCCGAGCCCGTTGCGCTGCTTTTATCGCTGTTTTATCCTAATAATTATTTTTGTCCCGACTTTCGCGGAGCCGCTCGTCCGGCGGCCCCGGCGGACACTTGTTGAGGCGCCGTCCGCCCCGGGAACCTCCGCCAGGCCCGAGACTGTAGCCTGCCTCCCCGCGCGGGTGCGCGTGGACCGGGGGGTGTCGGTGTCGGTCCGGGGGTGTTCGAGGGGGGAGGGGGGTGTCGAACCGGAGCGGCGGTTGACGGCGGTTTAGCCTCCCCCAGCGTTAGCAACGGCGGCTAACCCACTCAAACAAGTGGTTCCATAAAAGTTCGGATTCGGCTCCGAGCCCCGGGGTTAGAGCCCCCGACCCCCTCCTCCTTCCCCCTCCTCCGCCCCGCGAGAGACGAGCCGTCGCCCTCGGCCAGTGGCGGCCGCGGCCGGCCTCCCCCGCCGCCTCTTGGGGGAGAGAACTTTTGATAATTGGATATCTGCCGTTAGCTTAGCTTAGCTCGGCGGAGCGGGCTCGGACATGGGCCGAGGTTCAGCCGGGGGGGCCGCGCTGCCCCGCCGCCACTAGACCACCGGCGCTCTCGGCCCCGCTTCACTCCGCAACCACCGAGAAGTTTGTTGGTTGTATTTTTTTTTTTTTTTTTTTTATTAGGGGGGGTGCTTTGGGTTTTTTTTATTTTATTTTTTTTTTTAGTTTGTTGTTGGTGTGTTGGAGAGCGGGCCGCAGGATGTCCGGCTCCCCGGGCACCGGGGGCTCCAACCCCAGGAAGTTCAGCGAGAAGATCGCCCTGCACAACCAGAAGCAGGCGGAGGAGACCCGGGCCTTCGAGCAGCTCATGACGGACCTCAACGTCTCAAGGGTAAACCCTCGGCCCGGGGACTCTCTGGTTTCACTGTCAGGACCTCTGGTTCGGGTCCAGCCTTTATTCTGGTTGGGTTTTACGGGGGGGACTAATATGTCCCCCAAAAACTTAATGATCAAGAGCAAAGGCAGAGAAAATTTATATCCCAGTGGAATTCAGTCCACTGCCCCCCTGTGGATTTATCTGATTGACTTTTGCAGGAAATGGAAAACGTGTTTGAAAGTTTGTTGTCTGTAAATATTTAGTTTGGATCTGCAGAACTCGATTGCAGCATCTTAATGTGTAATTAATGCTTCGTTATTGGTGAGAGCCCGAAGTCTCCAACAGGCTCGATGGAGGTTTAAGGGAGGGAAGTAACTTAAACCTGGATTTAAATATATACACATATGTATGTATGTATGTATGTATGTATGTATGTATAAACATATACATATACGTATGTACATGTGTGTACACGTACATACATGTGCGCATATACGTACATACATATAGATACAGTATGTGAATCATTAGTTGGAGAAAGTGCAGAGTTAATGACAGTTTATTAGTCATTTTTCAGGTATTTTCTCATTTGCTTTTTTTCTCTCAAAGATGCAGAAATGGTTATTTGATTGGCTGCAGAATCACTGTGGTTTGGACAACAAATCAGAGCTTTTTCCAGCATCTGTTTTGATAATTGAACTAATTCTAGAAACTAAATTGTTCCAACAATGGAGCTCTGCCTGCAGTTTCTCTCCGGCATCTGCTGCTCTCTCTCAAATACTGTTATAATCTGTTTTTCTTTTCCTCCACTGAGGACTAAGCAGATTAATGGCTGTAATTTGATATGATGACTCAATTTTGGATTCACATTATTTAACTGGTGCACAGGCTGGTTTGAGCAGTCACCTCAAACTGGAGCTTTGTATGTGTGTGTAATTAAAACACCATTTGGTGCTGGTTACCCTCCATTACCCAAGCTTTACTCTTGTGACTGCAGGTATTTGGTTTATTCTTAGAACAGTAAGCCATGCCCTCTTTTAATCAACTCCTTTATTCAGTCTCAACTTGGACTTCCATGACCATTTTCTGCTGCATATGTATATTACAGAAAGCTTATCTCTTTATCAAAAAGAACCAAGAGGTTCCTTTTTTGGAAAAGGTTCCTTTTGAAGGACCCATTGTCCCAAAGGCTTACCTTTTTAAACATTAAGTCACAAATTGTGTTCATGTAAACAGGTTAGTGTCATCGATGCCTCGGATAATGGCACCACCTGTTGGTTTACATCTGTCTTATATTGACATAAATAGGTGTGGCTGCATATTTGTATGTTTGTTAGCATGTACGCATGTGTGTGTACATGCTGCAGCCCCATACTCATCATAATGTTGCTCTTCTTTCATTTTATATGATGAAAATCATGGCAGGTTTTTTGCTTCCACCTTACAGCAGTGGTTCCCAAACCTTTTAGTCCACAACCCCCCCAAACTCCTGACTTAACTGATGCACCCCCGTTTCCCAAAACATAAAAAAAAAGCGTAGACTATATAGCCCCATTTAATAGATTTAACAGATTTAATAAAATAATATTAACAGAGAACAAAATGTGCAATGGACCCGCTGAGCTCTCACTTTAGAAACAGTGGGGAGAATAATAATGGTTACATTTTTTTTTTACAAAATTTTGGCTGAAAAAAAAATGAAATGAAAATGAACGCCTGATTTTTGTAAATGACTTTCAACATTTATCTTGGGATTAACATTAATAAATTATTTATGTATTAATATTTATTCATCGATACAATATGAATCATTGTGCTGACTTTACGCACACACTAACACCCTTACAGGAACAGGACAAATTCCAGGCGAGAGAATTCAGAGAACAGAACAATACTAACAAAACATGGAATGACCTGCTCTTAATGTGTTTCCACTTCCACTCACACCTCTCTTCCCATCTCTATGAAAAAAAAAAACAACATGGACGTCTTCTACATTTGCACGATGATGACACATGTGCTGCTTTTTAAACCAAACTATATATGAACGGCACTAGTGGGAAAAAACAAACCTAATCTAGACTCACTGAAACATGAGGTGAGGGGGATAAGGAGTCAGACGTGCTCAGGAATGATGCCAGATCAGGCACAGAGGCGTTGGTCTCATAACGCTGGATGGGCGAGCTCTGTGAAGCCTGAGCTGCCCGTCAGAGAGGATGTGGCTTTGAGGTGACATTTGAACTGTTGCTGACCTGTGTGTGAAACAGGCCAGTGTGTGTGTGTGTTTGTGTTTGTGTGTGTGTGTCTGTGTCTGTGTGTGTGTGTGTGTGTGTGTGTGTGTGTGTGTGTGTGTGTGTGTGTGTGTGTGTGTGTGTGTGTGTGTGTGTGTGTGTGTGTGCACCACAGATATCACACACACCACACACTGCACATACAAAGACGTGGAAAGAAACGTACGATGTTCTGGAAGTCAACTCCTACACGAATGGAGCAAATTGAAATTCCACAGCTGTGTGTGTGTGTGTGTGTGTGTGTGTGAGATTAAATTCGTAATCTGTTTTTTTTTTTTTTTTTCATTTTTCTTGCAATTTTTGGGATTTCTGGCAGGGTTGTTTAAACTGAGTCTGTGTAATCAGAGAGAATCTCAGCTCTTGTTGGACCCCAGAGGGTTCTGATTAGATCTGTCTTTACGTGTCAGTGACCAATGTTGTATCGAACCCTGACACACACTGGTTTGTGTTTTACTGGCAGGTGCAGTTTCAGAAGATCCAGCAACTCCGCTTGTCTCAGACGCGGGCACCGTACTACGGAGGCTCTCTGCCAAACGTGAACCAGATTGGAAAAGCCAACGTCGAGTTCCAGGTGGGTCGTCGCTGCAGGCGGCTTCTGTCGCACACGGCTCAGAACGTGAAACGTGCTCTGTCCCACATCTCCATTCCCAGTGAACCTGAAACCTCCCAGTGTGGAAACTCTTTGCGGCACTTTCTAAAACCAGCCTCAAATCTCAACAGTCTCTCCATAAACAGAACATAGCAAGAAGACCCAGCTCATAAATATTCTCTCTGGGAGGATCTTTTTTGGGTTTGAATCCATCATTTTAGCATTTTTGCCTTTCTCTGTGTGTTGTCTCACCATTTTTACGTGTTTTCACTCTTGGATGAACAACACATGGATGCTTTGTTCCACTTACAAATTAATCCTTATTTGCACCCTTATTTTCTGTGCATTGGGGAATTAGAATCCTATTTGTGCCCTCACTCTGCCACTAGAATTCCTCTTTCTGACCTCGGATGTGTTGCATTTACTTCCAAACCTGGAATGTTTTCCGAAAAGAATGCCCTTCATAGTGCAGGTGTTTGATTAAAGGAGAATAACCCTCTATGTTAGGTGCTCAGAAAGGAAAAAACAAAATTGCAGGCATGTTCTCCAACTGGGCCTTTTTACGCTTGTAGCCACAGATCTCAGTCCGGCTCAATTCAGCCTCTTGAGTATGATCAGTTGTTATCATTGCAATTGGGAGGAGATTAGATTAGATTAGATTTTACATTTTGCGGGTTTGCTGCCCGTTTTAAACCAGTTAGGAGCAGTTAGCCCAGTGCAGTGATCCTCAGAGTTCATTGAATAGCTGCAGCGCTGGACTGGATATTGTGTCCTCTAACCAGGCTCTGGCCTTTGCTGGGTTTCCTACTGAAAGTGTCCTTGTTGTTGGAAATAATGGCCCTTTGACGTGGAGCAGCAATCTGTGACCAATCCAGAAATCAAACCCCACATGGAGGCAGAACGGGTTTTTTTTTATAGAGCCCATTCACCATTTTCTTCTGGATGTAAAGCATTTGGTTAAGACTTCCTGTTTGAGGTCATCAGCACTGAAGTAAAGAGGATATATTCACTCTCCCCAATGGTGTGTCTGTGCCTGTTACACTCGTCCTGCCTCTGAGAACAACCCTCAATGTCCAATTTTTCTGTCTCAGGGCGGCTTTCCATCGGGGTTGGACTCGGTCAGAGGGACCCGTCACCACGGGCTCGTTGAGAGGGTCCACAGGGACCGCAACCGCCTCAACTCTCCACATCGCCGCCCCATAGACAAGCATGGACGACAGATATCCTTCCAGAGGTTACTCAGTCACAGTAGGAGGTCTCCACCGTGAATCACTTTCTCCTCATTGTCTTTTATTTAAGACGTGTAATCTTGACGACCCCCCACCGGTGTCGGCAGCTGTTTTCTGGCCTGAGGACCAGTCTTAGTCAGCATGCTAATGCAAAGTGTGACGCAGAGACGGTGCGTTGGACTCAGACCTGAGGGTCATTAACATCAGGGGGCCATCACAGTTGCAAATTCTGGTTGTGTACACTGAAGTGTAGAAGCAGGTTGTTTAGGAGGAACCTGGAAACGGTCTGTCTGGCAGTCATAATGAAAGTAGAATGGAAATTATGTGGTTATATTTGTGTGTGTTCCTTTCGCATGGCCTGTAGTCCTGCTTTCCTCCTCAGCTACGATGGTCCAATATGCTTTGATGTGTGTTCATCTTTTTTGAGCATTTATTTTAACTGGAAATCAGCTCAGCAAGTAAATCCACCAACAAATTATTTTTTAATTCTAATATAATATTGCCTCAGTTGTTAATAACCACTGTAATAAGGACAAGTATCTGGTCTCATCGTGCGATCCAGTCCAGTTTCCCTCCTGTAAAACCAAACATCTGTACCTGAAGGACTGCATTAGACAACATTCCATTTACATGTGAAGGAAAGCCTTCACATGTAAATGGAAGGAACTCAACGTATTCATAAAACTGTTTGACAAGAAACATCTGATGTGCAGCAGTAAGTCAGTGAGCTCAAAGCAAGACGTTGAAAGCAGAACGGCTTCACACAGCTCCACTTCTCTGTGTGGTGATTTACTGTGCGTTGAAATGGTGCTTTTAACGCTCGTCTCTGTTTGGAGGAAGCAAAGTTGTTCAGTTGTCTTCTTCAAGTGTGATGCATGCTCAGTAAATAATCTGTAAAGTTATTTACATAGCTCAACTTTTCTTTGAGGATAAAGAAAAGCTGACAGTTGCGTATGTACTTATTGATCTTAATTCTATATACTCTCACTGGAGACCATATGTCTGACTCACAACTTTAACAGAAAATGTATTTATGGGTTTGATTCTAGTCTTCCTGAATTGAAGTTCCAGGCTTCTTCTTTGTAAGCAGCTCAGTGTGAACTGTGCAATTGTGTCCTGTTGCCTGGAGGGATCGCTGCGGACGCTGTGAATATGAATGAACTTTGTTTGTTTAAAAAGAAACGGGAGACGTTTATCTGGAAGTAAAACAGCCAAGGCCTTCAGAAAAATGTGCATCAATAAAGACACTACAAACTATGCCAAAAACAAATTTGTGATCAATATTGGATCAACTTTATTGATGTAAAAATCTTTCCAAAAACTGTTGTTTATTTTCCACATACTTCTCAGTAAAATAACCAGTTTGACGGGATTGTTGGTTCCCTCCTCTGCGTCTGGAAGACCAGCTATATTTTCCTTTTTACTTGTTTACTTTGTGGTTACTTTAATAGGCCTTTTCTTTGTGAAGATTGATAAATAGATCCAAATCTTCATTTTTAGTTTCTTCGGGGCCTAAAGAGACTGTGCAAGGCAGTTGATCAAACAGCATTTTGGTCGTCCCTCTCTAAGAAGTTTGCAAATAAGAAGCGTGTAAAACGCCGCCCTTCTGCTGGCCTGCCCCTTCAGACAATGCCAGGAACTCAAGAGTCAGCAGAAGTAAATCAAATAATTCTCCTCTTACGTCTTCATTGAGGCAGCACCACCATTTCCACTTCCACAGCATCGTCATGCAGTTGCTGTTCTGGAGGTGGGGGGGGGATTTTTGTGGATTGTGACTTTATTTGAATTCACCAGCTGTGTATGTGAAAGTCAAAGTCAGGAGGCGGAGAGATGCGACCTTTGGCCTGGGAACAAGCTCGGTCATGAATGTTGAGCGTTGCAACACAACAAAAGTGTTTGCTGTTAATCCAAATCAAACTCCATTCATCGCTCGGTCACATGGCCCAGTGCTTTCACAGCCGCAGTTTGTTTACGCATCCGTTGTGTATCAGATGTGTCTCTGTGGCCGTCGGTGCTTTCTTTAACTGTAGCGCACATCGACAGTTCTCCGTATGGAGGCGTGTACCTGTCCCCCCCACTTGACAACAACTGGAGAAGGTGAGTAACACATATGTTGTGTTGTGGTTTTTTTTTTTTTTTTTTTTTGGTTTTGGTTTTTTTTGCCTCCTTTTCTTCTTTCACCTTGGTGATCAAATTTTTTCCCGTCGATTTGGTTGCTTTTTTACCAAGCTTCTGCCGTACAATTGCATGCAGCGACGAGCCAGAACAAATGGGTGACGCGCTGTGGCCCTCGAGCCGCACCACGCTGGCGAGGCCCTGTTTTCTTTTCAGGCGTTTTGCTTTAAAAGTGTGGGCCAGCAGCAGTTGTCGTACTGTTGCTGTGAGCTGCAACATCCTCTTTTCCTCCTGCTTTTCTTTCTCCTCTGGACGTTTCCTCTGTGTTTACAGGGAGAGAATTATGGCCCTGTGATAAAAGGCGAGCTCCTCCCCACTCCCTCGTTCTCACTAGGTTTGTGGCTCCGCTGGCTCTCAGCGTCATCAGAAAAATAACCCGTGTACGACACATATCATCACACTAATGTATTGTACTGAATGCGGCCCACACCCTGTTGTCACTGCTGACGACACACAGCTGAACTGGAGCCGTCAAGTGCCAAAATCAGGCCTTCTTTTTTAATTTTGTGTATTGTTCTCTTGTGTTACTGTGACACCACTTTTACCTGCCGTTAATACTTACGTAGACATATGAATACGTTTTTCAATCCCCTCAAAAGTGTCTATGAAATCCTGAAAATGTCTTGGCTTAACAGTGTAATAAGCCCAAGTAGTCCTATCAAATGTTGCACATTGGTGTAGTTTACACTTCTGTCAACTCTGTTGCAATTTTGTTGCATCAGACGAAAGAAGACGAAAGAATCTCAGGAGACAAAGAACGAGATGGAAAAGCAGTTGGCCATGCAGCCCCTCATGAGCAGAAGAACTCAACACTTACTGGAGCTAGTGCAGATTTATGGAAGAATTATTCCTGGAGTATTTGTGCCGCTCTGTTTTTACTTTGTACACTGCAGGATGTCTAGTTTGTTCTTTGTGGAAATTTCTTTGCTGTCAGAGTTTCCAGAACCTTCCATTTTTCTCAAATCTAGATTTTTTTAGATTGTTTTTGTGAATTTATTAACAAAGAAAAACCAAAATTCTGCCTTGAGTTATGGTTAGGGTCAGTGTTCAGGCTCTTTACTCTCTTTAGCACAAAGCAGCAACATAGAAAGTTAGAGTCTGATATAGCACTGCTTATATGGTAAAACGGCACATTAATTACGGGTAAACATGTTGTTTTATTGTCTTTTCAAGATTAGAAATTCCTGTGAGGGCCTGTGTATCAGATATGTGGCAAAAATGATTGAGCAAACTTGCTTTTGCCTCAGTGTTTTGTTTAATGAAAACCAAACATGAGTCTGGAGCGGAGCCCAGCCACGCTGAGTTCCAGTAACCTGCTGGGAAATCCTTTAAAATAAAGTCTCTGCTGTGACACTCTCTCACTAAATACTGCGGGTGATGTATTCACATTGTTCTGAACCCTCCTGAGAACAGAAGAACCTCTCCAAGGTCAGGGGCTTGTGTTCTCCGTGTGGCGCTCAGAGGCAAATACCCTGCTCGCTGGTGGACAGAACAGCGTGTGTTCAACACTGACCACATGTGTGCTGCCTTAACGTCGGCCGCAGAGGCGCCACGCTCTTTTAACCGTCTCGGTGCCAAGCTTTCAGCAGCACCAGCAGAAGACCTTTCTCTAAAAAAGCCATGTAAAGCATTCACGTGTTTGAGTTCGGAGCAGTCACGCAAAGCTTCCCAGAATGTTTTTCAGAACAAAACTTTAGGGCAGTGGGCCAGTTCTGAGGGATTGTGCAGTCCAACAGAAATCAAAGGGAGCAGGGTTGTTCACACAGCCTTTAACCGCTCCACGACCAGCAGGCTGACCAGCAGATTTGATCATCTCCCTGGATCTGTCGAGGGCGTATTTAAGTGATTTTATTATCCATACTCTAGCTCCAGAACATTTGCTTGTTCACATCTGAATGGGAACATGTCAATGAACTGTTTGCTGGTATCTGGGAAGGGGACTCGTCCTCGGGGATTAGTTCCTGGAGTCCTAACAGAGCTGAGTCTCTTCAAGGCCATCTGCTTTCGGGTCAGAGCCTCGGTCCACTCCCATGCCCTCTTCCTCTTTCAGTCACCCATCTTTGGCCTGACCAGCCTCTCTTGGGATGAAGCCACAGATGGAGCTCCCTCCACACTCAAATGAACATGTGGGAGTTGTGGTATGACTACTCTCCGGGGCTTTTTTCCTCCGTCTCCGGCCAGGTGCTCTCATTGCTTGCTAAAAAGTTTTGAATTCATTTTTTATTTCACCATCACAAATTGTCCACAATCATCAGTCTAGACTGCTCACGGGTGTCGAAAGGTCCATTTTTGGTTGCGTTTTCAGGCCTTTGTCCTCATTCTCACTCCCACTGTCTGGTTCTGGCAGCAGCTCTTCGCATTAAGTTGTTTACGCCGTTTGTGTGTAGCGAGCCATCATCCATCAGAAATGAAGATCAGATCTGCTGCAGGCTCATTAGGGCCCCTGTCTCCATGTTAATTTATTCTTTTTATGTCCAACAAAACCAGCATTGTGCCACTTCTGGACAGTTCTTGGGTCTTTCTTTCCTCTAAAGAGATATGCTATCTTCTTGGTAGCCTTAAAGGCATCAGTCTGGGACCTCTGCTTTCACCCAGTAAACATGTCTGCCATTCTTTTCCTCTGTCTCTTTGAAGGGAGCAGCAGCCATGGACCGAGGAAAAACGGCCTGGGTTTAGATTAATATCGCAGCTCAACAGGTGACCCTTGACTCCCGTCTCTGTCTCTCTGTCTCCCTTCAGCTTGTCTTCACTGCTTTATCCCTCATCCCCACAGCAGCAGACAATTCTGCTCTTTGTCTTTTAGCAATCTCTCATCCTCTCTTCCATCCTTCCTAAACCTTTGCCTGATTTGAAACGTTGCAATAATCCCCTTTTCTTCCTATCGAGGCACTGAAATAAAGGACCGCAGAAGCCCCACTAAACACTGTCGCGAGTTGATTTAATTCATTTTTTCCACTCATCTTTCCAGTTTCAAATGTCTGAAGCATCATTCAGTTGTTTTCTCCCACTAACCCAGCTTTACCACTCACAGCTCCTCTGCAGCCTGCCATCAAGACTCCCTGTTAACGATTTCGAAGCATTCACATGTTGAACAAAGAAAATATGCTTTAATAGAGATCAGTAATTACAAAGACTTCCCTGAAGCCAGTTTGGAAGTTTGTTTTTTGTTTTTTTTCACTGTTGGAAGAGAAAAAAAGGAAACGTGATCTCTGGTAGCTCCATCAGGGTCTAGCTTTGTTCAGCTCTTCCAAGAGTTCATCAGGTTTGTTCTGAGCTTCAAAGCCAGGTTAGATTCTTTAGAAATGTCTTAAACGTGTTAAATCAGTGAGCAGAGAATTCAGTTGTACATTTGGCCTTAATTTAAGGAATATGTATCTGATATAGTAATGAAATGATGACCTTTTTATTCATAATACAATGACTAGATAGATAGATAGACAGAAAAAAACTAAGAATTGTAATTCTTATTGTAATTAACCTAATTGTGTTCACTCCAACATTAACAACAATGTGGAAATAATGCGTTAAACACTCAAGATAGTTTGCCGTTCCTTGATATGATTCATTTAGCTCTGACAGCATTCATCAGTACACAGTCGGCATTTTAATCTTGCATGGTTCAGTTCAGTGTTGTCAGGTCGGGGGCCTCCGATTTATGTGGAGGTGGAACAGGAAACGGCGTTACCTTGCTGCTGGCATGGAGAAATCCCTGTCATATCCTGTGCCTCTGTCCAAGGTGCTGTCCTAACATTTTGTATCATTTGTCGTCTCCTCTCACTCCTACGCAGGACTAATTCAGACTCGGCTCTTCACACGAGCGCCATGAACCCAAACCCTCAGAACCCTTTTGGTATGAACCAGCAGATGGGTCGCGGACCCCCCCAGCGCAATGGTAAGAGTAAAACACAGACGCAAGATGACAGGTGTTGCGCGCCCTTAATCCCACATCCATATCAGAGATATATTAGCGGGGCCTAGTGTCTAAATTCACTGCAAATATTACGCAAGTGTGGACAGACATGAATGTAAACTACAGTTGTACACGCAGACATACAGCTATATGATGCAATTTAACGAAAGCCTGTCCCAGTCATGATATGCTGTCTGTTAATGGACAAGATCCATGCTCTGGCTTACTTTATGGTGTTTGTAGTTCTGTTGCTCTGGTCATTGATTAACAGAGAGCACAGTCCTTCCAGCAGCGTCCTCTCATTCCCGTCTGTCGGCTCAGCTGAACGACTCACCATCAGGCCGGTGCTGGTGTTTATGGTTCGTGCAGGCCGATCGCTTTGGTCCAGAGACAAATTTATCACTCTTAGTTCTGTTCCACCTTCTCCATGCACACATGCACCCTATCAGCTGCTTTTCCTGGCTGGGTTCTGGTGTGTTTTTGGCAGTGTTTACAGTGTTTGTCTGATCTCAGCACTGATGAAGTGTGTGGTGGATGAGCGAAGTGCTCCTGCAGTGCATTACTACCTACTGTGTTTAGCCAACAAGTTTAAACAGGATATTACTTAAGATCCTGGCCAAGTTGGACTTTTGCAGACAAACACCACCTTGTGCTGATGCATAGATTACAGTCGGCATTGATTTAAACATTTCACCTTGAACCCAGTTGGAAATGTGTCGCAACAGATTTGTTGGTCTTATACATGATTGCCAATGTCATGTGGCAGGAATCCCTCATGGCCGGAGGAGAAACGATAAATTGGCTTAGATGTTTAATACTTGGTGTGGATGACGCCTTTCCTGCTTTGCTGCAATCTGTTCCGTGGCCCTTATTGATACCACAGAACATTTCAGCTGTTTTGTTGAGCACCGACTGATTAAAGACGCTTCTAACTATGAATTACAGCCGTGAGTCACGGCGTCAGGGTCGGGATGAGTTCACTGTTTTTCTTAATCCCTTCTCTGTCAGCGTAATGTTACGACTGCAGCCCAAACGACCCTGCTTATTGCTTTGCCCGTAGGAATACACCGTTTTTCCAACACCCATATTTACTCCATTGCATGGCATAAACGATCCAGGCCGGGATGCAAGCCAGCCATTTTCCATCCCAGTTGTCCCATTTCCGTCCCAGTTGCGCCTCCGCGAGCTTCAGCGATTAGACACCTCTGAAAGGGGGAATGTAATCGTGCCAGGATGTGTTGTATCACCTCATTGTCCCATCTGTTCCAAAGCTGCTGATCAAAAATGAGTGAGCCTTGGGGAGACAGAGAGCGTGAAAGGACAAGCAAGAGACTCAGTTTTTTACTGCTGGTGATGAAATAAAGAGTAACTTATTTGAGCTCGAAGGGGAGAAACACCGCCGGCTTTGATTCTGACGGCGGAGTCGGCGAGAGACGAGCTCCTTGTTTAAAGCAGGAAAAAAATGTCTCTGCTTATCAGATCGCTGTCCATTGCCCTCCTTCCTCATCAGTCTAATAAATGATACCAGATGTCCAACATTTATGAACTCAGGCAGTAATTGCAGGATGTATCCCATCGGCCTTGTTCTCAGTGGGACTGATGACCGTGCCACAAATGTCGACATGGTTAATGGTACTCGTCTGTGAGTTTAAATCTCTTATCCATCTTCCCTGTCTCCGTCTCCATTCCTGTCTTTTCCGTGAATGCAGTGAGTCTAAATGAGGCAGAGGTGGACGGCTCTGGGAACGGTGAGTTTGACTTCTGAATTTCATTGAGTGGTCAGCAGAACCTGCTCCATTAAAGTGCATCTTTCTTCCCCCAGTCTTCAATTTCCCTTCCCTGGTGAATGAGGAGAGTCTAATAGGTGTCAGTAAGCCACTTCCCAAGCAACTGTGGGAGGCCAAAAAGGTGAGGGGTTACATGGCTTTCTTTTTTAGATCTCATTCTTACAATATCTTATAACCACGATGGGCTCTCTTGTGAGTCAGGTATTTTAAATTGTAACCATTTCATCAGCTCATCATTTATCCAGAGCTGCCACTCAGGTTCAGGGGCCTTTAAAATGTGTACAGCCCAAACATCAAACACTATTCAATATGATTAATGTGAGCAAAACCTTTATGTACTGATCTATGGGTCAGGCCCTGGACTCAGGTAGATGTTTCCTACTGTGACTGATCTGATAACAGTTCCCTCTCCTCAGTCCTGACTGGTGTTTGTGTCTCTGTTTCAGGTTCAGTCTCTGGCATCGAGGCCTAAATCATGTGAGGTGCCTGGAATCAAGTAAGTCAGGGGCCCGGCGATCACAGTTAAGACACTTTTGTTGTGCTCATCAATAAGACTCAGGCTGCTGGAATCCCAGAAATGAAATCCCTCACACTTCCAGCTTGTCAGACAGGATGCCCCTGTTCCTCTTCACACGTCAGACGCTTTCTGAAGCGAGAGGAGTGGAGCTTTTACTATCACATTCCACAGCCATTGTGTAACAGCAGGTTTACTGAGACCATTGTCTTCCCAGCACAAACCACCTTTATCCTGTGGTGATTTAGCAGCAAACGGATGTGCTTATTCTTGCTTGTGATTAATTAGATCTGCAGTTTATTTTTGGGTGGACCGGGCAGATCACACCACTGGTGTTGTCTCTGAAGAACTTGTAGGCTTTTAGCAAGGCTCACATCATGGATCATTCATTCCTTTTCCAGATCTTAAGGGGTTAATACTGAATATTTCTCTTTAATTCTGACTGTAATGAATGTCTGAGACATCTCTGTAAAACAGGAAATGAAAGAGGAACCAGCATTCCCCAGTAGAAAACTTGTTGAATATTTGTGTTTTTGTGTTGCTCTTTTGATCTTAAAACTGCAGCGCGTGAGTGTCTTTGTGTTCTTGTGAGATTAAAAGTCTCGGATGTTCGAAAGGTCAAAGATAAATCTCCTGTCTGTTGACCTCTGAAACCCCAACCAGCGTTTCCACTGACTAAAAGTGGATTTCCATTTTCCAACCGTCGTCTTAAACGTAGATACGGAGCTGGATCAGTCGTTATTTGGCTGTGATGAAGCGTTTCTTTATGGTGTCATCCCTGTTTGTGTCCATGTAGGTGTAAGAGTGAGTCACACTTGTTTTGCACACAGCATATGAGCACACATGCAGATGAGTTCAAAAAAAAAACCCAGAAGAATCGGAGGGAAGATGTAAAAACCCAGAGGTTGGAGTAGGCGGCTGTGTGAAATGGTAGTGACAAATGCACTGACCGGGGCTTCGGTGGCGTCACGGTTACTCATGTGGATCGCATCCGTGTTGTTCCTGAAAGCGCTTCCGTCTCTCCCCGCCTGCAGCATATTCCCGTCTCCGGAGCAGAACCCCGGTCTGTGCCACTACCAGGGCCTGTTGAACACGGGCGGCTCCCTGCCCGACCTCAGCAACCTGCATTTCCCCTCGCCTCTCTCCACGCCGCTGGACCCCGAGGACAACGGCGTGTACCCCAACCTGAGCGGCGGGAGCAGCACGGGAAACCTGCCGGCCGCCATGATGCACCTCGGCATCGGCAACTCGCAAGGTGGCCAGGGTACGGCTGCGTGTTTGTCCGTCTCGTCAGAAGATGATCCATAACTGTCCCACGCCTCAGAGCCGCGTTTGTGCCCCAGTCGCTGTGCAGGGAGGAACTGGAGGGACTCCTTCAGGAGCAGTAAACGGGAAAACCCAAACGAGATGACTCCGCTGTAACCCTCGCGTTGCACTTTGTAATAATGATCTCCTGGCAACACCGTGGTTCACCAGTGATTTCACTTCTCCTTGAGAATATGACTGGTGGGATTACACCGGCGTTAGAACCTGAACGCCGCCTCGCTGCGGCCCTCGAGTCGGAGCACGACAAAGGAGGCAAAGCTCCCCCTGCAGACGCGGGGAAGAGCAGCTGAGCTGAGAAATGGCAGTCACAGCCAGACCGTTCTCAGTGTACGCATTTCTGAACACGCACGTGAGGGGGCGGTTTAACGGCTTCTAGTTTTACATTTTAAATGTGAAATCGCTCCTGTAGCGTTCAGAACAGGTTGCAGTTCCTCCCTGCAGGCTGAGTTTGCTCATAAACGCGGCCTCGTAAACTCCGGCCGCCGTCTCCTTTGAGGCAGCGTGTGGTCGGGTGCGCTCTCATGCAAGATGTAGTTCAGATTGGCCAAGCACCAAAGTGACACAGGAACCATGCCCCTGTTTTTGGCTCGTAACAATTGGTTCTTTTCTTCTGCCCCCCCCCCATCCTCCCATCTCACTGGTACAATAAGGTCCAGTGTTCCTGGCCCTGACCAGAGAGCGCACTGGAAAACCGAGTGCTCGCTGCATCATAACTTCCACATGTTCCCCCACTTTCACTCGGTCTCAGACACCCGACGCATTCTCTGCTCTCCTTCGCTGTCCCGGCAGGCCTGTCCTCGTCTCTGAGCAACCCGTCCATCCAAGCGTCCCTCAACAACTGCCAGCTCCAGTCGTCACTCAGCAATCCTTCCATCAACTCGTCCCTCCGCCTGTCCAACAGCTCCCCGCGGCGACGGCCCGCCCCCATCAGCCCTCTCACCCTGTCTCCCGGCAGCGAGCAGCGCAGGGGTCTGGCCAAGCAGCTCTCTCCCACCATGTCCCCCTCGCTGTCCCCCATCACGCAGGTACACACTCAGGGGCTTTTGTTTTTTTGTGTTTGTTAGGATGACATGACGTTGTGATCTGTGCTGTTCTGGTCCAGATGATCCAGTGAAGTTGTAGAAATGATGCAACGGGTCTTCTGCAAGTGCTTTATTTAGTTTCTATCCTGCGTAGGGAGTTGCTCTGGACACCAGCAACATGCCGAGGGAACCCCCCCCACCCTATCCCCTCTACCAGCAGCCCCAGCATGCAGTGGACCAGAGCCGCCAGTGCCAGCAGCAGCAGCAGCAGCCGGTCTCCCCCCTTCAGAACATCTCGTTGGACTTCAACAGCAGCCAGGTGAGCAGCGTCTGCGGGAGGACCTTTGACCTTCTGGCCAGACGATGACCAAACCTTTTCTCCCGCAGCAAAACAACATGGCGACAATCTTCACCGACCCTTTCCTGGAGCAGCAGTTCTCCAACCTCCAGAGCAAAAACCTCCCCTATCAGGTAGACGCGCCTCCGGACCTTCAGGCCGCGCTCGCGGCGATCCGCTCCGATTCCGACCTGTCCTCCATCTCCCTCCCGTTTCCATCTGTCGCCCAGTTGGACCAGTTTTCTCTGTTGGAAAATGCCATGAACACCACAGCGGGGGGCTCCTGCTTCGACCCCTCCTCCTCCTCCTCCTCCTCCTCACTCTACTACTCCCAGGCTGCGCTCTCGGGGCTGGGCGGTAGCCATGGCAGCCTGCAGGATCCGGTGCACATGAGGTCCAACATGCTGTACTCCAACTGCAGCGGGGGGCTGCCCAACATCATACTCACAGGTACACCTTCCTCTAGGTCTCAGGAGGATCTCAACGGGGGGGGGGGCTGCATATTTTTGCCTTCCTTCCTACCAGAGTGTGATGAGCCGGTGTTAATCAGGGAAAGCTTGACTGCTATTTCCTAAAATCTTTACATTTTCACTATTCAGTCAGTGATGGGAAAAAAACAGGATTTGGCCTCCGGACATCTGGATCTGGAGTCTGCTGACAGTGGACCTTGTTTTCATTTGTGATTGTGAACACACATATGAAAGATTTAGTTTGAGTCTGGGTTTACCCCCCCCCAGAAAGCCTTCTGTTGAGTACTATGCGCAGTTAATGGTTCCTTGAGATTCTGTAAGAGCAGAAAAAAAAAAGCAGCGTGGCGAAGCAGCTCGGGGCGGCGGGGCTTTTTCTGGAAGTGTCAGATCTCTTTAAAAAGGAACATTATCAGGTCGCGGCGAGAAGAAACACTCACCCACTGTCATCTGTTCCCTCTCAGATGACTCCAACCCCAGCCTGTCCAAAGACATCAGCAGCGCTCTTTCCACCGTGCCCGAGTGCTTCGACTCGGAGGGGGCTTTTCCCTTAGAGGACGAGCTGCGCATCGAGCCCCTCAGCCTGGACGGGCTGAGCATGCTCAGCGACCCCGACATGGTGCTGCCCGACCCCTCCGTGGAGGACAGCTTCCGCAGTGACAGACTCTGAACCGAGAGGGGCGCAGGTTTACACACACACACACACACACACACACAACCTGTCAGGCCACTGTGCATGCAGCCACTAAGACTTGTTCAATGTGAAACTTTTGAAGGAAGAGACTTGTGAACAAACACTTTCTACCTGCATTCGTGGCTCTGGTGGTCTGGAGTCGCTCGGGCTTCAGCGCTTTAGGAGGCTCCACATAAAAGATGAACGGCCTGCATCGCAATCCTCAGCCTCTGTCCCTGATCGTCGTCATCACCATCACCAGCTCTCCCGAAGCCATGGCAACCTGGCTGCCATGGTTACACCCCCCCCCACACACACACACCATAGCAACCCGATCACTCAGTTGAGGAGCATCCAAAATGCCAGCACAGTTTCACTTCTGGCTCTGTGAGCGAGAGCGGGGCTGCTGTTGCTGCTCACATCTGGTGGAAAATGAGTCAAGGCCCAAGAGATTCAAGCTTTGGTTTCAGGTTCTTTCTGCACATCAGAATATTTTTGAGATGTGCGCCATTGATACAGATATGTCTACACAACATGTAAGTCTGATTAGAATGTATCTCAGAGTAGAAACAAAAAGGGCAAGCTGTTTACAAAGACTTAAGTAACAATTACTTAAAAGATAGATATTTTAAATAAAGAAATAAATTTCTAAGACTGCTCTATTTTTCCATCTGTATTTGGAACGACATCCCAGCTCTGCCTGATCAGGTTGGCAAAACTCTGATGGCACCGCAGCAGCATCACATTTTTTTTTTTTTTTTTTTTCCAAGAAGAACTTTTTTTTTAAGTTAAATATTCTCTGTACAATCATTGTAAATGTTTTATTTTACATTTTGTACTGTCGTGTGACGGCACTTGTACTGTAAATGTTGTGAATAAGGGCATGCGCTGTGCTACTGTGGATCAATCTCTGTCCCAAATATCGTTTATGCATCCAGTTTTCTGCGCTCGTACAGCGACTCGGCCCCCTCCCCCGCCCCCAGCGTGAGTGCAGTTGGACATTATGTGGACATCGGATATCATGTAATGATGCACTTACTCACATTTGCACTAATTGGTCTGTGTTTTCTTTGTTTTACTTTGTGTGTGGGTTTTTTTTTTGTACCTGATAACCAAAGAATTTGAAAGAAGCCATTTAAACAAAGTTTAGAATCACTAACAGAACACACACGCAGAAATATTTGTAATTTCTAAACAAGTTTTTAACATTTTTTTGGCTTTTGGCCTTGTGGTTCCACGTTGTGCAAGGGGTTCATATTTACACTAGATTATGTAATAACTCAGCATTTTCGGGCATAGAGTGCCCCCTGGTGTCTGTTTTTTTACAAAGTCAAATATTTTCCTTAAGAATGCTTCTTTAAATAAAACTACAAATGGATTCGGAGTAGTTTTTCCTCGTTATCTATGCAACTTATTTCTCACCTGTTGAGCAGGTGTGCTTTGGACTTGCAGCTCGCAGATTAGCTTTATATTCAGATCTGCATGAGATCCTTAGGTTACGTGTGTCCAGTGTCCACAGTGTCTGGTATCCAGTTAATCACAGGTCAGGGAATATTGAATGATTTGCCGGTGGATTGTTATTTGTGTATGTAAAGGGGGTTACGGCTGTCCTGATGAGGTTGTTTTTATATTCAGTCACAGCTCTGATGCATTTCTTTCCTTCTCTGATTTTCTTGCTGCTGTCTGAATGCTGCCTTCTGCTGCCTTACTCTGTTGTCATAATCCAACAACAACTTGTCTCGGCTAATCTCGTAGCTTTCGCTCTGTCCGGTACTAACTGTTTCTTCTGTCCAGTTTTGGTGTCTTACAGTACTTTTTAGTTACATATGAAAGTGTACAGTTCTGTTATTTAAAGAATGTTTGTCTACTAGTGTTACTGCTTTTTGTAACGTAATTTGAGTTAATTTCCCTGGATATATCAAAGTTTGTAATGTATGTTATAGTGCTTATCTGATTTAATATAAACACAACTCTACATGTTCTGAGGCTCCAGCTGTTCTGTTCTTCCAAGCGCACATGCAGTCGCTGCTGCGGCCACCAGGCGGCAGCACTGCAGCAGGTTTTCACTGGCCAACTGGTCGGAAAACCTGCTTTGATTGGTTTTATAAATATTTGAGCTTTGCAAATTTAACATAATAAATCAATCTGCTTTATTTGTACTTATACGACCGGGCGATTTTCATACTGTGCTGTTGATCCCTCCTGTCAAACAAACCTCGACCAGCTTTTGCTCGGCCCTCTGAAGTGACTCAGGACTGTTTGAGTGCGTTAGAGCCACACATCAGCTGACCTCTGCAGGCCCCTGACGACACGGTCTTCATGTCATCTCCTCAAGTCTTCATCTTCCCCCTTCCTCTTCACCACACCAGTCGGTCTCTAAAGTTCAGTGCGACCGTTAAAAAAAAACCATGTCTGGTCGTTCTATCTCTCTTTAATGAGGTGCATGAGAATAAACCTTCTGTTGAGGGGGAACCTCACTACCTGCACCCCCCCCCATTGGTCCTGCCTGGCATTTTACTAGAGACAGAAGGCTTTATTTTTAACATTAAAGCCCCCCCCCACTGGCTTGTTAACCGTTTCATTGCGTCCTTTAACTGTTTGCAAGTGGAAAATCCTCCCGTCACTCTTTGGGCTGTTGTTTGTGCTGCTGAGTGAGTCTCGCTCTTTCCTCTTGGTTTTTTAACTTTTTTTTTTTTAATCTGACTCAACTCTAAAGTTTTCCCAGCATTCATTCCAGGACGACACACTCCCGTCACAACTTTTCAGGCTCTTTCAGTCCCAAAACAAATAATTCCATCATCCAGTGTGAAAGTGAGGAGAAGAGGAGCCTGAATGAACGGCTGCGGGTGTCGTCTACACGAGGGTGTGGACCTTGTTGGTGATAGCACCCACGCGGGCGATGCCATCCTACCCTTTTTTAAAATGGGCGGTTTTAGAACTGGAACTTCAAAGAGAGAAAAATGAGGCATCGTCTTCTGGAACATCTCGGCGGCATGCGGCTCTTTGGTTCCCGCGTGCAGTTGTTGCAGATGTTCAGCCCGTTTTCCAGTATTTGAAGTGTCCAGTAAAGGAGGGCGATGGTATTTACGGCAGCTCTTAACCATTTTTCTGTCTTATTTTCCCTCCTGTGAAAGGGCGCATGCAACGAGCGGCTCTTAGGCCGAGTGCGAACGACGCGAGTGACGCGCGGAATCCTGATAATCGGACACGGGTGAGCGCTCCCGGGACGACACCTGGGGACCTTTTGAACCGCAGGATCAGGAAGCTCAGGCCCAGGGGCCTTTTGGATCGAGGGGGGAGGAGAGACGACGCGAGGTTAAAAGGGAGGCTTAGGAGAAGCTCTGCAGCGTTTTCAGCCAGGTCACGACCTGAGGCGTTCACTGACGACGTGAGGCGTTCACTGACGACGTGAGGCGTTCACTGACGACGTGAGGCGTTCACTGACGACCTGTGAAGCTGCTCCTGGGAAAACTCTGTCCAGGATTGAGAAACTCATCGGGCCTCGGTTTTGACTGTTTAGTCAAAAGAGATGTTCTGTCACGGCCCCCTGACCCTTGACCCCCGGAAGCACCTGGTCACGACGGCGGTGGGCTCTGAACGTGAGCGCTGAGGGCTCTGGGCGGATACGCGTCCTGTTAATCACCCGGCTGAAAGTGTAAACGTTGAAGTCGGATTCAAATGTGACCTGACAGCGGCAGGACCGGCCCGTGCACGCTCCCCTTCCGGCCTCCCGTCAGCTGGTGTCGGGAACGCCGTCCACCAATCAGGTGCCTCCGCAGCACGCAGCCCCCCCCCCCAAGCTCTGCAGAGATCTCTCTGAGGAGGGCCGACGGGCCCCCCGGCTCAGGGGCCTCTGATTGCACTGAGGCAGAGCCAACGCGGTGATTGCGGCCCTCGCTCGGCGGTTCCGTCTGTCAGCTCTGAGCCGTCAGGTGCTGGAGTCGGGGGGGGGGTGGTGGTGGTGGGGGGTCACCACAGGCCTCGACAAGCACGGAGACCTCAGAGGGCGTGTAATGGTTATTCAGGCAGACAGAAGGCCTCGGATGATGGGAGCGTCCTGGCCTGCTCGCCTTCTCAGCCTTAGACTACTGGAAGTCACGACACCAGGTTGGTCAGTGAACGCACCACCAGGAGCAGGACGAAGGAGCTCTGAGCTGCTTCACAGTGACGATGGACGACTGAACCCTCAAACCTTCCCACCAGTAAAGACCCAGCACCACCCCCCCCCACCACCACCATTTTAGGCCATAGTGCACTGGTTATCTTTATTATGAATGATCTCGAAGACAAGCCGAGCACGGATGGAAGCTGGCTCCTCAACGCGCTGTCAACAAGACTTTGGAGCGTGTTTGGAGTCTGTTTGACGCTAAAGTAAAGCCACGTGTGTCGTGTCACGATGGCATGTGTGGAGGTAACTCAGCGGTCAACACATCTGTCGAGCTCTGCTGTGTTCAAGGTCATTGAGGTCATTGTTTATTAATTTTCACTAGCCCTAAAAAAACTGAAATTTTTCTTCAACGAGCTGAAAGGAGCTTTGTGCCACATCCTTGGATATATTTGGGTTTTATCCACGTTTCAAACTAAATGCTTTTAATTTTAAGTCTTAGTGAAATAACACCAGTAGAGTCCGCTAGAGGGCCCTCTCCCCTCCTTCAGGGTAAATTATATACATCGTTTCAAAATAATTTAGATTTAGTTATTTATTTGTTAACTTGCTTATTTGGGCTGCTATAAGCATTAAAAGATTATTATTATCATTTGTCACAACAGTTACGTGATATGTTTGGAGCTCAGAATAAACGTGGGTTCATTCAACTGAGTAAGATGACCGAAACCACGAACATTAAAGAAACTTTGTTTAATGAAGTGAAACATGTTTAGAGGTTTTCAGTGCGCAGACTGAAGCAACATTTTGCGTGAATGCACAGGAAAAAAAATGGCAGCCATACGGGTGTATTGTGGCCCCTGAGCAGCCGCAGCGCTGTGTCTGGTGTACTGGTGAGGGCCTGATTCACACTAATATTTACACCAGCGACATGAGCTCAAAAACAAGACGCTTCCCATTAATAACAGTCAGCGACAGCTGAGATCACAGCTGACGGCTGCTGGAGCGGCCCCGGGGCCTCCGCTGTTTGTCCTGCTGTGCGTGAAAGGGAAGCACGGCGTCGGTCCACCGGTGCCGTGGACACGCCGAGCTGGAGACGGTCCATGTGGACGTGCGGTTGCTAGGTCACCGAATCATCGCGCTTGTGCTCAGGACGGCCCGCGAGAGACGGCCTGCGACCGGAGGATTACGGCCTCATGTGGGCCAAGATGTGCTCCAACTGTAAAACCAAAACTTCTAAAAGGAGATCTCAGCTGATTAAAGAAAAGAAGGATCGCGTTACAAAGAAGAGGGACTCTCCCGACCCTGGGGGATTAATGAAGGCTTATCTGAAAGTTTATCTTGAAACGCTGAAGTCTCAGGGCGTGACCAAGGCCAGCGGGAAGGGCAGAATTTGGAAAGTGCTTTCGCGAGCACGAACACCATGACATTGTCTGTGATGTTAAACGTGTCATTAACATTCCCAGTGTATGTCCATGAAAAACGATACCTCGAAATCCAAAATCATTACGGAAGAATGTACAGAATACACTCGCTCGTTTTTCTGACCTGGTCAGGACCCTTCTTCCTGTGAGGGGACTGCGATAACTGCTGCACCACCTCTGGCCCGAGATCACTGATTTACAAGATCTGATGGGTAGATCACATCGATCTGATTGATTTGATTAATTATTCCAATTATTTGATGTGCAATCTGTTCCATGCCTCTACCCGCAGGTCATTGTGGAAACAAACAAAATGAGAATAAGAACTCTTCATCCCCGCGGAGCAGGATGTTGGACTCACAAATTCCAGTGACATTTGGTCCTAATGACTAATGAATTCTGCATTTTCATTTTCCGCCTCCGACTCGATCAATTTGGACACCTGTGACTTTAGAGCTGCTGCTGCTGTGTGATAGGCTGAAACTGGAGAGAGAGAGAGAGAGAGAGAGAGAGAGAGAGAGAGAGAGAGAGAGAGAGAGAGAGAGAGAGAGAGAGAGAGAGAGAGAGAGAGAGAGAGAGAGAGAGAGAGAGAGAGAGAGAGAGAGAGAGAGGTGCGCTGCGCTGCGCTCTTTATCGCTTTCTGCCGCACTCTGCGCACATTGGACCTGTTTGGAGTTGCCGGGAGTCGTCCAGGAGCAGGAGCGGGTTGAGGAGCCCGACCTCCGGGCGCGGCTGTGTTGTCTGAGCGGGGGCCCGTGAGAGCACCTGTCCGGAGAGGACGGGAGGACTTCTGACGCGCCGGAAAAGATTCAGCACTTTGCGTTTGGCTGAAGTTCCCCAGCAGATCACGGCTGGTCCTCAAGACACAGAAGAACCAGGAAGAAGGCGTCGGTGTCAAGGAGGACGTTTTTCACCTTGAGGTGCAGAGGGAGAGGTGTTCGTTGTCGGGTTTCGTGCGTAAAATACACCACGCGATGCGTTTGGACAAACGACTCCGATTCAAGGTTCCTGAAGAGCGATAAGTTGATGTAACGTTCCTGTAGTCAAAAGAAGAACCTGAACAGAGGGGTCATGGGCACCCTTGGGTCGAACATCCGCGCGTCGGAGCAGCCTTCGGTCGGGAGGCACAGCGCAACTGACCCGCGCCGTTTTGAACCGTGATGACCTGCTTCGTGCGTAAAGGTGCACGGAGACGGAGCAAACCCACCTGGCTGAAGTTAAAGCTACAAGACCCACCATGCCCCCCCCAGTGACCAGGTAAGACGCCGCGTCGACGCCTCTGCCTCAGACGCGGTGATGGGATGAGTGGAGGAGCGCGCGTGTTGGGCTTTTGTGGCTTCCCCTGCGACGGGCTGCAAAGCTGCAGTTCAGTGAAGGATGGGAGGTGATAAATTCCAGGGACACTTGAGCCCCCCCCCACATGGTTGGAAGTTGTTTTCATTCCTCCACAAAAACTGGAGGAGTGAGTTGCGGATTTGGGTGCACGGTTTCTGCACCCTCTCCCCTGATGTGAGGGATGCCTTTCTAAGTCATGAGCACGGTCACCTGCTGTTGTTGTTGTTGTTGTTGTTGTTGTTGTTGTTGTTGTTGTTGTTGTTGATCCTCTGAGGCAGAGGAAGTGTCACCCGGCCTAACTTCCTGTCAGTGAGGCAATCCTCGGGTATCTCTGATATTGCGATTCCAGCCTCCACATTCCAGCCATCCTGCCAACCTACCTTTATCTCCTAAATGTCACAGGCTATAATTAGCCTGCTCATATTTGATCTAATCCCAGCCCGGCAACAGAGGACACGCAGACCCGGGGCCCACAGCACAGTCAAACTGCTCTCAAACACTCGATTCCTACCCCCCCCCCATCATCTGATGGCACCCCCACATGGACAGTTTTCCCTTTTATGGGCTGTGTTCTTCCAGAAATGTGTGGTCTGTCTGTCAGATCTGTGGTGGTGGTGGTGGTGGTGGTGGTAATGTGTGTGTGTGTGTGGGGGGGGCCGTCAGCCTTGACTGGTCTGCGGGGGGACGGTTTGACTCCGGGAACCTTTTCTGTCCTCAGAGTGGTTTAAGAGGGACCGCAGCCACGGACCGCCGAGCAGGTACCTTCAGACCTGAATTGGGTCCTTCCGGTGTGTTGACGTCAGGCCTGGGGGGCCCTGATCTCCATAGCCTGGGGGGCCCTGATCTCCACAGACGATCAACCAAACTGTGATTTGAACTACACAACCCTGATCCAACCGCTTTGTGACTCATGTTTGGTTGGGGTTTCCAGGACGAACTCGTGATTGCAGCGGCCAGTGAAGATACTTGGCACAAAATAAAAGACAAGTGACGACAGAGGAGAGCCCCAAAGGTCCAACAGCTGAGCTTCTCGGGGACGGGGGGGGACGGTCCACCTCGGAAGGCAGAACAACCGTTCTCCCTCATTGTGTTTTCACCCACAGGGGTGGTGAAAAGAGACACTTGTTACCTCGGGAGCCGACGTGGGGAAGTACTGGGCAGACTTTATTTGTTCCAGCTGCACCATCACATGTTCTTCCTGCGTCAGGCCCAGAGGTGCACACATCCTCTGATCCACAGTAAAAGAAGTATTTCACTGGAACTCCTCGCTTCAGGCGCTCAGCGGCCAATGACGAATCGCAGTCAGGAGCAGCCCCGTAATCCTCCCAGAACTGGATTTAAGAAGGGATGATTTAAAAAATAAATAAATAAATAAATCATCGTAGTCGCCACGGTATCGTGCGATCGTGAACGTCTCGCATTGGACCGCACACCTCAAAGCTGATGTCCAGAGACGGCCCGGTGGAGGAGCTGCTCTTGGTTTTGAAGCTTTAGCCGCACCGTGGTGGGCGTGGGCAGCAGTAATCCAGCCGGGATTATTCACCTGGCTGGTGTCTCACAGGTCCCGCTCCAGGGTGTGTGTGTGTGTGTGTGTGTGTGTGAGTGTGAGAGAGCGCACGTATGCCTCACAGTGGACCTGCTCCTTAACCCCCCCCATGGATGTTTCAGCCCTCAGTCAGATAAGAGTTAACTTCCCCCTGCGCCGCCTCTCTCTGTCAGAGGGACGCTTGTGGAAGAGTTTTCCTGAACCTCCGTGGACGTGTCTCCGACTTGTTCCTGCCCCTGGACCGTGACTCCCTTCCCTGGGACTTGTGGTGGGAATGAGGCCTCCCCGTCCCGTTGCATTCGCTCGTGGAGCTGCCATGTGTTTCCGGCCTGGGCTAATCCGTCTCTTTAAATACTTGCGAGCATCTCCCGCTTGTTTTGCGTGCTGTTTGAGCGTAACTGTATGACAGGAGAGAGCCCGCTTCAGTCAAAGTGGCTGTGAAAGGATAATCTCATAATCCCCGAGGTATGACGGTGTACCAGGTCTGTTCTCCCTGTCCTGTCTTTAAGTGCAGTGGAGCGGAGGGAAGGGACCGTGGTTGAGCAAGAGCCTGAGTCTAGACATTTTGGCAACAGCAGAACCAACAGAGAAAGCAGTACGTGTCCACCACCCATCCTTAAGGGGGGTGGGGGGGGGGGGGGTCACGTCAGATCACGCACAATAGTATTTCATCTCTTTTCACCAAAACAAAATTACGATGTCTTTTAAAAGCAGCAGCTGTCACTGAACAAAGAGCCTGCTCCTGTGTTAAAAGCGCCTTGTTTCATTAATGTGTGTGTGTGTGTGTGTGTGTGTGTGTGTGTGTGCGTGTGTGTGTGTTTGAGTGAGACCGAGGCCCCCGAGAGGGTGAGGGCCCCGGCGTCGCGGCTTCGCACTGAACATCTGCTGCAGGTTCTGTCGATCCATTCAGCGGCCCACCCCGTATAACTGTCAGACCCTCCACAGGGCTCCCCTTAAAGGTCGCCGCCGGGGTCAAAGGTCAGCACTGGGTGGAGGACGCGTTGCTTTTCCAATGCACGGCGGCCGAGCGGGGCCTCGTAAAAGAAAAGGATGCCCGGGGGGGGGGGGCGGGGGGGGGTCGCAGGCCCTCGGTCAGGTGTCTGCGGTGTTGACTCAGACGTGGCGGAGGTCAAAGAACACATTCTCACCTGCGGTGGGGGGGAAGGGGGGGGGGGGGGGGGGGGGGGGGGGGGGGGGGCAGCGGACTGTTGTTTGTTTACACAGGGTGGGGAGCGTGAGAGCTACCTGTCTGCGAGGGTGTGTCCACGCCAAGGTCCACGAGTTCAGCCGACACACCGGGGGTGGGGGGGGGGGGGGGGGGGGGGGGGTCAACCTGTCTGCTGCTGTCGAGGCTGCACTCAGGTCGGGTTACCTGTCTGGGCCTCTTCCTGTCTTCGATCCCGACGTGGCCTCACTGACGTCTTCAACATTCCCTCTGTGACTGGGGAGCCAGTTCACATGGGTGGGGTGTTGGGGGGGTGTTGTGGGGGGGGGCTGTGAGAGTGACTAATGTCAGTCAAAATAAACAAGCAGTCTGGTATTGATTGAAGTCATTTCCCGTCCCTCTGCCCCGGAGCGTCCCGCTAATGTGCAGCCGTGGTCTTAATGAGAGTGGGAGGGGGGAGGACTGACCCCTCATCTGTTTTAGGGCCCCTCTGAGGGGGGGCGGGGGTCTGTCAAAGGCGCTGATGTGTTTTCATTTTGGAGCGAAGGCCTGAGGGCCGGTCAATTGTGCGTGAATGAAGCGCAGAATTCCGATATTGTGGAAACAAAAGATCGGACATCAGTAAATCGGCGCCGGGCGTCAGAATTTATCCCCGTGCGATTTGTAATGCCGCCACATCCGCCTCACGTTTGATGCACGTGGGCCACTTCTTGCTCTTACACTCGTGATTTCATGCGTGAAGTGTGTGACGGTCGAACCTTTGATGCTTTTAAGTTTGTCTTCACAGTGAGGTTGAGGTATTTAGCGTGTCTTTGCTAACGTCTCCTCTGACTGACTCCTTCACCTCAGCTCAGGGAGCCCCCGCGCTCCCCTTTTCAAACCCAAATCCGCCGACCTCGGATTTGTTTTTCTCTTAAATCTGCCGGCCCAACTCCTCCCGTTTGCGCCTGGACTTGATCGTTTGACGCTGAGCCTCGCCGTGAGATCTACGCTGCGAGGGGATCTCCCGGCTCCTTCCTTCTGCTTTCGCCGATCAGCATCAGGCCGCGGGGAGCTCGGGGGAGGCTCCCCGCTTCCCATGAAGGCAGTGGAAAGGACATTTTTTGTTGCGGTCCGTCTGTCTGTTTATGGTCTGCGGGGCCTCTCGCGTCCGTGGATTTCATTGAAAGGCCTTTAGCCTGATTTCAAATCTCACCAGTTTTGACTCCAACTTCCTCGGTGTGTGAGAAAACAGCGGCTCCCCAGAGTTTGAGACATCAAGCTGCTGTTTGAGAGATCTGAAGGTCTAATTACGAGCTGTGATTTATGAACCTTCCTTTGGTCGGGGTGACCTTCCCGGTTGCTCTGATATGAATTCCCCCATGTAAGGGCAGGACAGGAGCCGAGGGGAAGGGCTGCTCAGCCAAGTGTGAGGGAGATGTGTATCGTTTAATTAGACAGGGCAACTACTGACCTGGGACTGAGCCAACGGGGAGCTCCCAGAGCCTTGGACCAGATCCGTGTTTATGGCCCCAAGAGAGCTGGAAGAGCCAAAACAGGCTCGGAGGTGAATGACGGACAGAGCGAGGAAACAAAGGAAATTGAGAAGATTAAGTTGTTGTGTCTCTCTGAAAGACACAGGTCATATATTTTCCCAGGGGGGGGAAAAAAAAAAAAAGAAGCTATTAAAAATGACACATCCGGGGGGAGAGCAGGGCTGTAAAGGTGTGACGCACCACAGCTGCCGGCAGGAACCGAGGCCCGAAAGGAGACTTCTAAGAATCCTGAAGAGAGGCCTTGTGCTTCGATGAGTCAGACGGAGAGACTCACGTTTGCCTCCAGGTAGAGATGGAGACAAAGCACAGGCTTTCAACGCCGGGATCTGTCGGAGCTTCAGAAGTGCCTCATTGTGTTGATGCACCTCAGATCTCTGCTTTTGTTCTGACGGTGACCCGGTCACACTCGGAACGATTTAAAGTCTCGTCTTTGTTGCGTTACTCTGGTTATCATGAAGATTTACAAACATTTACATTTACAATTTACCCCCCATTTACAAACCCTGGATCTTCCTTCTCGAGCAAAGACTCTATAGGATCCTGTCCTGTCTCTTCTTTAAAAGGGTTTTTAAGCAGGATTCCAAAGGCATTGATGAACTCATGCCGCCAGTTTTTTTTCTGTCTCGTAAACTCAGCAGGAGGTCCTATATGTTAAAAGTCTTTAAAGTTGGGCGCGGGTGCTTCGGGCAGGCGGGCGGTCCATGCCTCTCGGGCTACGTGAGAGTTAATAAGGCGGTGTCGAGGTGGGTGGGGGAAGTGAGCAGTGAAGTTAATGATAGTCACTGGATCAGGGCATTCCTGACCCTGGTTCTTGTCCACAGGGGATCGTTGTAATGCGACAGCTTATATGTGGATGTTATCATCGAGCTAAAGAGCTGTCCTGGTTACAATCTCAGGCCCATCTTTTCTCTCTGTTAATCTTCTGGTACTAGTTTCCTCCTCCGATTCTCCTCCGCCCCCCCCGGAGTGTCCCGCCATTTCTCTCTTCTTGTGATAATGGCAAATTATCTGGTTAAACTTGTGATAATTGCCGGGGGGAGCTGCTGTCACCCGCCGCCGATGATTGTTTTCCCTCTTTGCCTACAGGAAGCTGACTCTGTGCCAGGCCCTGACCTTTGCCCTGCTGCTCGCCGCTCCCGTCTGCCTGTCGACGCCGCAGAACGTGAGTCTGAGAAACGCCTCCGCGTCAACACGGTTCTTTGGTTGGAGTCGGGCATCATATCAACAACCTCCAGGTTCACATAACCCCCCCACCCTGTGAGCAGCTGTAAAACCCACACCACTTCAACACCAATTACAGCCCCAAAACCCAAAACCATCTGATGTGGTCTTCATCACGAGGCTCGTTCTGATGAAAACCTGGTTGAACTGAGACGTGGAGGGTCACCTCTGCCTGTTCCCCAGGGCGCTGCTGCCCGGGCTTCCGTGAGCTGAGCATCATAAATATTTAACGGGCACAAAGTGCGATGGAGGAAACCACGCGGCGACGTTGGCCCGAGGCGCTCTCGGCGGTCAAGCGGGGAGGAGGGCCGCAGCGATGGAGTCCCCCCAGACCCTCGAGGAGCTGAGCTGAGGCTTGTTCCGCAGCCGTGACGTCGGCCTCTGTGGCCTGTTGGGCAAACACACAAAGCTAATGGCGTCCGTGAACTGCGCCGGCTTTACAGAGCCCGTCGCCCCCCCCCCCAACCCCCCCGACGCAGCCTCTCCGTCTCGCTCCCATCTGGCTGCGTCTAATTATGTGGTTAAACTAATTTGCTCGGAGGGAAGCGGGCTCATTTAGAGACTAGACCAGCTGAAGCTTGGAAGACTGGAGCTACTTCACGGCAGCATCCTCCTTCCACACCCACCCCCCCCTCCCTGCACCATCTTTCGTCACTGTTTTGTCTTGTTGTCAGCCCCCCCCCCACACACACACACACACGCCACACGCCACACACACACACACCCCGGCGTAGACAGAGGTACGTGCTCTGAGGCATCATACGACAGGAATGTAGAGGGTCAACGCGCTTTTCCGTTCTCACCTGTCGGGGGGGGGGGGAGAAAAAACAACCAATCAGTCTCACCCCAGCGTCACTGAAACAGACGGAACGTCAGGCTGAGGAAAAGGCGCCTGTTATCGGAGTCGTTTCAGGCTGCTGGGACGTGTTCCTTGTTAGGTCACCCTCGGCTCCGCTCACACAGGCTCTTGTCAGAGAGAACGGATTTTTCCGTTGATGCGTCGCTTGAACGCGCTAATTGCCTCTTTTATTTAGACACCTCTGATTATGCTGTCCATCACTTGCCGTTCCCTTGCCCGTGATCCGGGAATCTCCCGGCGGAGCTGTTTTGAGTGGATGGATCCCCGTGCGGAGGGTACGCTGTCGGAACACATTTGGGCGGGCGGCTGAACGCTCTCGCCGTCTTCACCTGCCGTCTCCATGTTGCCTCGGAGGTGGGAAAGCTTCCCAGTTTGTCGCTCAGCTCAAGACTGCCTAAATCCACTGGGAGAGCTGGTCTGCCCACTGAAGAGAGGAGTAATGGGAGGGTAATGCAAAGGTCAAATGTCACCTTCATTCCTCCAGAATACCAGCTGACCTCACCTCCAACTGTTATCAACGCTGATGTGACGGGCAGCAACACTAATGAGGGCGACCTCGGGTGACCCCCGCCATGGAAAATGATGCATAGAGTCATGGAAGAGGTCGCTCAGCTCAACCCTGCCTGCGTGCCTGCGTGTGTTTTCCCATAGAGGCCAAACACAAACGCAGTTCATCTCATTTCAGGCTTTTTCATTCGGAAGATTTATTGCAAGCGTGCGTTGACATTTTCCCGATTCGATAGGACGGGACTCTTGTTTGCCCACTCTGTTGTTGCGCTAATACCTCCGTTTATCCGTTCAAAGGCTGCGCGAACATTAAAAAAAGATGAAATGGCCCGACCCAGCTGCTCTTGATGTCGGCCGAAGATGTGCTCGTGTTGTAAATCTCGAGAGCTGCGCAGCGTTGCTACGGGCCTCGGCTCCAGGTTTTCACAGGCTTCTTCTGATGGCCAAAAAATGCCAGATGTTTCACAAACGCTTCAATATTTCTCATCTTTTTTTTTTTTTTTTTAATTTAAAACTGTTCCTTGAAGCGATTGCGAGGTAGAAACACGGACGGTGCAAAGAGCACACGTTATCGTGTGGAACCGCTTCATGAGTCCCTCGAAGACCTGCAGCCGGGCCGCTTGTTCCCGGTGTGTGTAAAGAGTTAAATGTGTGTGAGGCAGCTCCGTTGGGAACGCTGCCAGTGTCGGTCCTCCAGGGCAAAATCTCTGGAATGTGTTTGAGAGATTTTTAATTACTTTTATTGTTTGGCTTAACCATGCTGATCCTTTTTCCTTCATAGCACCGGGGTTTATAAATAGATTTATCTGCCGGTCGTATCTCGTAGCTACTCTAACGCACCTTTTTACCCCCCCCCCCACACACACACACACACACACACACGCACACCCTTCTCTACTGGTTTCAACTGACACACAGATTGTGAGCAGCTGACAGTTGCCAAGTGACACAACATGCAGATCAACACACACGGGGGGTGAAGAGCTGTCAGATAGCCGGCCCAGTGTTTCCTTCTGTCCAGGAGACGGCCCAAACAAATTCCGGCGGCACAACTGGACGGGACATGTTCATCCTCCGTGAACGTGGAGGGCATTTGCGTTGATCATTAAATGTTTCCAGGCTAAAAATGTGGCTGCCTCTAAAAAAGAGAAGCGAACATTTATGCGTGTGTTTTCCCGGATCCGAAGGTCCTATTGAAACGATTCCAGGTACGGGATGTGATGTGAGCCGACGTGGTTGAAATGTGCTTTTTTGTGCCTTCCTCAGTCCTGGGTTTCTCCCTGGGGTCCTTCCGCCGATCCACCGGGGCGTCCGGCGCGGGCCCGTCGGCAGCTGCACTTCAGGACCGAGTGGTCTCCGTGGAGCGGCTGGTCCGTCTGCTCCCGGAGCTGCGGGAGCGGCGCCTCGGTGCGGACGCGCACCTGCGTCACCAGGTGAACACCCGCTGCGAACACCCGCGTCTCGTTGTGCCGAGGCGTGCGTTGAAGTGAGGCCTTCTGGGAAGCCACGGCTGCATCCGCTCCGCCGGAGCCAGACGTTCACGGACCTCGCCCGGCACCCGGACCTTCGGACCTGGGTCCCGGTCCTGCTCCTTGTGGGTGGTGGTGGTGGTGCTTGGGCCTCTCTGGTCCAGGGAGGGCCTCTTGTGTCTCTTGTGGTGTGGGACATGTGTCCATTAATCACTCGACACCGGGAGGCCTGCGGGAGCCGCGGGCTGCCCCGGCGTTCCGTGATCGGACGCAGGATCGTGGCGTCGTACCAGTTTTGTTTGCTGTGGAGCTTAAACGAGGCTTGAGGGTTTGACTTACACAAAAAGACATCCAGATGTTTCATCTCAAAAGCCCGAGCAGTTGAGAACTGCGCGACGTTTGAGTGGGGAACACTGTTGTGTATCTACTTCTGTAAATGTTTGGGGATGCTGCTGATGTCAGCGGTGTATTTTATAGCGCGTGTAAGCATTTAGATCCAAACCCGCTTTGTCGGAGTTCTCTTATTGCTCAGGCTGTGAAGACGTCTCTGTCCATGCTGCACGCTGTCTCACGAGGTCTCCCCTGTGAGTCGCAGGAACCCGGTGGGTGGACCGTGCGCAGGAGAGCCCAGGCAGTACAAGATCTGCAACACCAAGGTGGGTTTCCGTGTGTGTTTCAAAGGTTTTGTTACTGTACGTGTGAAAGTCAAACATTTGCAAACACCTTCCGACAACGGATGGTGTTTGCTCAGAAAGTCGCCCGTTGTTCGCCAGGTGTGTTCACGCTCTGAGCAGGAATTCTACTGCCGCATTAACGCGCGCCGCCGCCGCCGCCGCCGCTCTGACGGGGACGCGCCGCCCTCCAGTCGGGGCTCGACCCTGCCTTTGTGCTGAAAACACAGCGGGGTCAGCAGCCGCGTGTTTGCGCAGTAAAGTCAGCGCAACCCGACAACCGCACACGAGCGAGCCAACGCGCCGAAACATGTCTGAACGTCCGCACGTGTGCGGCAGCTTCAGAGTTCACCGCTTTGAGTCGCACGTCGTTTCATCTGGGAATTTTCACCGAATGAGTTTTCCGAGGCCTCCACGTCAGCTCAGCACAAGCAAGAGGATAGTCGACCGGCACGGCTGTACCCCGAAACCGACTGAACTACAGCGGGAACGGTTGTTTTAATCGTAAACGTACGCGGCTAGCAGATGTCTGCAGAAGCTGGAAGGTCGAACACTTTCTCCCGTTCCACGAAACACCCGTTGTCTGTGTTTGTCTTGTGCTGGGGCGGCGAACACGGCGCGTTATCAAGTGTGTGTGTGTGTGTCTGCAGGAGTGCCCCCCCAACTCGGAGGACTTCAGAGAGATGCAGTGTGCTGCCTTCAATGACAGACCTCTGGTGGCTGGGAACTCCTTCAAATGGACCACGTTCCACGGAGGTCAGTGTCTCGTGGCGTGCACGTTGCTCCTGCAGCCGGGCCGCTCTCGCGTCCTTGTCAGTATCTCCCAGCCTTGAACAGCGGGCTTCTCAATCAAGGTTTTTGGATAACCAATCTTAATTAACTTATATTTATCACTTTAACCTTCAGATAAATGTAAATCAGATCTACAGGCGCATGACATCTGCTCACCCGTCCTTTATTTACTGTCCTGTTCTTCCCATCATGCCCTCTGAGAGGCCTGCTGGGGATTGAATCCACACAAGTAATGAAGCTTATTCCTTTCAGGCTCGAACCCCTGTGAACTCAGCTGTCTGGCCCTGGGTCACAACTTTTACTACAATTTTGGCCGCGTGCTTGATGGCACATCCTGTGACAAGGAGCCTGGAGGGGTGTGTGTCAACGGGCGCTGCCTGGTGAGTGACGGTTATAGGGTGTTTTCTACAGGAGGGTTTGGGCTTTACAGATGGGGGAGGGGGGCAAACCTGGAATCATTTGTAAAATACAGAAGCCTGTTAAAGAAGCGCAGTGAGCAGGAAAAAAGCAGACCTGAATCAGAATCTGTCTGCCCCCCTCTTCCCCTGTCTCACCCACAGGGGAGGCTTGTCAGGTATGAACTCCCCTCAGGTCCTGCAACACATGCAGATTACCAGCGCGCCGCCTGCAGCAGCTCCAAATTTAATGAAATGATTGTGATCATTTTCTGCCCCCCCCCCTTCTCACACACACACACACACACACACACAAACACACACACACACACACACACACACACACACACACTGGGACCCATGCTACCCTGTCCATGAGGCTTCATTTCCCGTAAGGGACACACACACACATGCTTGGTGTGTTTTTGTATTTTTTGGGGGTGTGGAGGGGGGTAATTGCAGGTTCCATAGATTGCTGCTCTCTGGCTGGAGATCCTCCCCTTTGATTGTTTGAAGATGAAGGACCAGAGAAGAAAGCAGTCGCTGTATTCTGTCCAGAAGCAACATTCTCCATCCAGCCGGTCTTTGGTGTTGTAATGTTGACAGAGACAGCTCTTTAACCAGACCTCTTCTCATGAGGCCCTTAACTGCTGACCCCTCCCCCCCCACACACACACACACAGAGTAAATGTTTGTGAGGAGAAAATAACGGGGAGGGCAGAGATGGAGGACGGCATTGGACCGGTCAAAGTTTGCCTGTCAAAGGGGGGGGCGGAAAGTTCTGATGCTGTCGCGTGCGCCTGTTTGTTCCTCAAACAGAAGCCCGGCTGTGACTCCATCCTGGGATCAAAGCAGCAGGAGGACGCCTGTATGGTGTGTGGGGGACAAAACTCCACCTGCATGCACCACAAGAGTGTGTACCAGAGCAACAGTCTGCAGGCAGGTAGGATACACACACACACACACACACGCACAATTACATGGCGACCATCAGGAACCAATTGCAGCATTTTCAGACCAACCCGACGTGTAGATAATTCCAGACTCGGTGTTATTAACTATTCAGGGTTAAAGTGAACAATTACCATGGCAACACTCCTGCAAAAGAAAGGCCGACTGGCTGCCTTCCAGGAACAGTATGTGCTGAAGTTAGGTTTCCAGGAAGGAGGAGCAGGAGGAAGAAGAGCCCTCGACCTTCCTCAGTGTTCCTAAATCTTTCTCAAAGTCACCAAATAGTTTTATATTTGTACATCAACATTCTGTCAAGCCAGCAGATCGCTGCTGGACGTTCCCTCCAAAGAACCTGGAAGGAAGCTCGCTCTCCACCCAAAGAATTCCCAGGCGAAAGCGAGCGTGACGGGCTGATAAAGGCCCCGGTTTGAGCGGGGCGGCCTTGGAGCTCCGCTCGCCCCCTGCAGCTGTGCCTCCCAACGGGAGGAGGTCCGGCCTGGATGGCCTTGAGCTCCTCCGTCTGTCTGCCAAATGAACTTGATCTACAGGCCCCCCCCCACAACCACCAGCTGGAGGGCATCTCTTGGTCGAGGACCGGAGGCGACGTGTCGCTCCGCAGGGCGCAGACGGAGTCGCCTCCTCCCGCTGTGTTTTTAAGCATAATCCCGCCCAACGCTCACCTTTAAATGACGGGTGGAGCGTGTCGCTGCTGCTGCTGCTGCTTCTGTTGTGTTTACGCCGTTGGCCCGGTAACCACCTGAGGTGACAACATAATTACAGAATCTGACCTGATGCGTAAACCGCAAGGAAATCAGGCGGTGAGTTATTGCCCTGAAAGACAGAATTAGGCTCGTAATCGCTGCGATTTTAGAGATAAAGTACCGAACGCGCTGCAATCATTCGGCAATCCGACGACAGACGAGCAAAACATGTTTGCCGGATGACAAAAACGACAGCCGGGAACGCTAAAAGCTTCTTTGTTTACTCTCGGGCGGCTTCGGGCAGACGCGCTGTGACATTCGCTGCCATCGTGAGCGGAGGTCAAAGTTAACAGAGAAGCAGCGTCTCCTCGCCTCAGACGCCTCAGACCATGAGCACCGTCTGCTTCTTGGCACCAGAATAACCCCCCTCCTCATCTTTTGTTTGACGCTGGACCACAAAGGTTTACACCCAGGAGACACTAATCATTTATTTTCCCATAAATGAGGATGCTGCACGTTCAGACAAGAGGCTGCGGTAAAATAAGAATGTACGTATTAAGCAAACTAAGCCGCTTCAGCACTTTAATTCTCTCACCGCGGGGCCGTGGAGAACCTTCAACTCGTCTGAGGCTTTGGGGTTTTTTTGTTTTTTTTTTCATCTTGTACTTGTTTTAATCGTCACGGCATTTTCAGTCGAGCACAAAGCGTTTGAGTCTACGGAGAGATAAAAAGAAAAAGCCTGTTTCTTTTAATTCCTGAATCATTTCAAAACTCTTTTAGCCTGAATCTCTGCTCGCCAGGTGGCCCTTTTGGATACAACGAAGTGGCCATGATACCAGCTGGAGCCACTCACATCCGCGTTACTGATAACAGCCGGAATTATCTCGGTAAGACACACACACACACACACACACACACACACACACACACACGCACACGCACGCACACACACACAGGCATTGTGGCTTTAGTGTATATCAGGAGCTTCAAATTAAAGTCTTAGACTGTGCAACTTCCTCCACTCGGAGGCTGGAGGGCTTCAGCACTTCCATCTGGAATCTCGGTGTGTTTCCCGACATGAGGCCATCTACTCTCATCCCTTTGTCGGAGACCAAAACAAGGCCGTTGCTAACCTGCCGTCTGCTGTGGCTTCAGAAAAGGGAGGCTTGTAAAGAGCTTTTTTCCGAGCGCAGGGCCGCAGCAGGTGAAGGTGCTTGTTTCCATTTCATGTCGTTGGTAATCCCTCTCCATTTGTTGAGGACGGGCGGCTGCCATATATAGCCAGCTGGGATATTTCTCCTCCCGACAGCATGCGCTCCCCTTAGAACGTCTCGCTTCTCTGGAGACATAGACGTTCGGGCTTGCAGCTTCCGAGCTCTCTGAGTGGTCTCGTCCTCGCCTTTCTCCAGCCCTCCAGAACGGTCAGTCCCAGTTTGTGATCAACGGCGACTGGAAGATCAGCATTCCCGGCGAGTACAACGTGGCGGGGACAAAACTGTTGTACCGCCGCTCCGCGGACACCTGGGAGAGCTTCGAGGTGTCGGGACCCACCAGGGAGGACCTTCATCTAATGGTGAGACTCCGAACATGCAGCGTGGCTGAACCGCTTCCCCTCCTGGAGTCGATGACTCCCCAACACGTTCGGGATCGTTGTAGTTTGGGCCCCCGCCGCGAAGGTTTCCAACGTTCTGGACAAATCTGTGACTGCCGTTATTCTGCGAATAGCACCATGTTTAGAATCTCAAATGACGCATCGGCTTTTAATAAGCAGCCGATTGTTTCCAGGCCTGCTCAGCTACCAAAGCTGGCAGTTATTTCATCCTGGCGAATCACAACAAACACCCGAGTCCTGCGGAGCGAGGGTAGACGATGACTTCGATATGTGCATAAAAATATTCCATCTGGACAATAAATAAAGTACAAAAAAAAAAACAAAAACAGATTTTGATTGAGGCAAGATGCGTCACGGTAAAATGAACATGTTGAAACTGAACAAAACACCTCTGGACTGGTTCGTGCTTCCGTGTTGTGCGCGCGTGCAGGTTCTTGCCACAGACAGGAGCCCAGACATCGAGTACGAGTACTGGCTGCCCCCAGACCAGTACGCCCTGTACCACGGGAGGAAGAGCCCGCTGCGTCAAGCCCACCACACCGCCAACTACCTTCCCTGGGACGAGCCTCCTACTGCGGCCACCACCACCACCACCACCACCACCACCAGTACCCCTCCCGGCACCACCAGACCGCACTGGCGTACGTAGCTTCACACAATCCCGACAAACCCGAGTATTGTTTCAAGTTCGGGGGGGGGGCGGGGTTCTGCGTCACGAGTTTTTGTTTGCTTGCTGGAGATGAAATCAAGATAAAGCGAGTCATACAGAAGCCTTCAACAGGCTTCACGCTGCAGCACCCATGGGAGAGGTGACGCGGCTGCACGGAGGTGGCCACAGCTGGAATGACTCAATGATATCCCGAGGGAGGAATGAAGAATTACACATTTGCGTATCCCTCAAGTAGAGTCTTGTGACAGGAACAGAACTACACTATCAAAGCCTAATTGATGAATCGGTGTACTAACACAAGCTGATCTGATAGCGAGCAGATCAAGCGTCTGCAGGGTCATATCAGGACTCCAGAGCGCCGTTGCTCCACACACAAATCCTTTACCGCAGCGTGATATGTGAGAAACCCTTTGAGGCTAAAGCTTCATTTTCTAATCAGGAGATCTCTGATGGTGCATGAGCATCTCAAGTCGTTTTTACTTTAATAAAATAATAGCACAACAGGAAGTAAACGTGACGTTCTCCCACCGTGTTGTTCTGCTTTTCGACTGTAAAGGTCTCCTCACGATGACATTTAGACAACATCCTGACTCCTCTCGGTCATTGTGGAGACTCTGAGCTAACGAAGGGAGCCACAATGTGGAGGGCGAGCGGTCCCAATAAGTGAAGCGCCTGTGGACCGCCGGGTCTGCTGAAGCCGGCCGAAGCAGCTCGAGCATCTCGGTCACGATAAGCCTGCAGAACACGTGCTCTTTTTAAAAACACTCTCCTGGCAGCCCGGGGACATGTGCTGTAAATTAATTAAGCTGTCTGTGGAAACATCTGATATGTAGCAAGTTGGTGCCAAAGAAAACCGGATTTGATGCCAGAAAGTGTTTTGTCGGCTTTGATGGGGGGGGATTGACAAGAAGAGGATTTTTTTTTTTTTTGATGTGTGGGAGGTAACAAGATTAGAGCGATATTCATTTGGGAATCTGATGGGATGTTTGACTCTGTCTCGCCATGCACAGTTTGAGAGAAGCAGCTTTTTCTCCAGGGTTTTATGAAGCTGCGAACAGACTTTTACTGCGTTTCCAGCGGGTTTAAAGAGGTTTTTAGGCAATGAAAGTGATCCCAGTAGAGTTTTCTTAATGGTGGCATCAAAAAAAAAAAATCCATGTTTTTTTTAGTCCAGTATTGTGAGGATTAGGAAGATTTTTAAAGTGTGTGAGACACAGACACAGAATAGGTTTAACATTTTCCTTGTTCAACAAAACGTCCCCGTTAGGGTTTTGCATTCCAGTCTAACAGACCCGTTCAGATTTTCCAGAAAACAGGAATATGAAATCTGTCTTATGACTTGACAGCTGTGAGGCCCGTGAAGCTGCCCCGCCAGTCCCCCGAGCAGCGTCCCCCCCCCCCCCGGTGCTGCCCCGCCTGGACCAGGACAACCGCGGGAACCTCCTCCCCCAGCCTGCACCCGGACGTACGTCCACGTGCCTCGCCTTCGCTCCGTACATATAGCACGGGCCCTTTAATATCCGTGCACGCCTGAACCCGTGTGCGTCTGGGATTTTGCAGGGAATTGTGGGAAATGTCACCGAGTGAAAGGCCGGAGAGAGCGCAAGAGGCAGTACTGTAAGAAGGACTTTGGTGAGTTAGAATCATTTATGATGTTTTTTTTTTTTTTTTTAAATACACTGAAAACACATTGAAGTAAATTAGTTTTTAACCAAATCCCATTTTTGTTAGTTTTCCGGGCCAAAGTTGTTGGGAAGGTGTACAGAGGCGAGGAGACCCGCTACGACGTGCAGGTGCTCCACACCTACCGGAACAGCTTCCGCCTGGAGCACCGGGAGTTCATCTGGGCCCCCAACGTGTGCGACTGCCCCCACTTAGAGGTGGGGAGGCAGTACATACTGATGGTGCGTCGCCACATCAACTACGAGCAGACGCTGAACCGGATCCTGCTGGAGGAGGACAGCTACGCGGTGCCGTACAGGCCCAGGGAGGACGAGCTGCTGCGGCAGCACGAGAGGCTCTGCGGCAACAGAGGACGGACGCACGGCGAGCAGTCGTGAGGACGGTCCCACGGCTTCAGCCCACGCCCGCCCTTCCACCTCGTGACCTTCATCGCCGTCTCAAGATCCAGCTGTTGCAGAGCGACGCTTCCTCCACTGGGACAAACGAAATATCTGCTATTTTAGGCTTCACCAGCTGACTGTACCACAGAGAGCACTTTAGGTGGACGCTTGAATCCACCTTTAAACATACCAAAGAGAAGAACATGGAGGGAATTTATTGTTGTTTTCCTGCAGCTTTAATCGTGTTATTGGAGCAAGATCACCTCAGCACTGTTAGCTTAAGCGCTTAGTGCCAAAGCATTTGATGCTACAGCTCACCGGGTCGTTCCTGTAGCTCGGCGCACGCTGGCAGTGGATCCTGGCTTCCAACACATCCCGTGGATGTGTGACTGGACGTGGATCTGATGGCTCGGAGGGCTCAGGCTCGTGCTCGCTGGGCCGTACCGTAGTGGTGTTTGGCGCGCGGTGTGACACGTTATCCTCCCGTAGACGGCGATGACATGACGAGGTGGATGGATTAGGCAGTCGCATCGGCCTGACTGGCGGAAGCCAAAGTTGATTCGTTGTTCTCCTTTGATTTAAAAGGCGCCGCCGACGGATGCGGTCACTAGAATCAGTGAAACTGATGTAGCAGTGTGTGATTTCATTTGTTCCCACGCGTATTTCAGACTTTTGCACTTGCTTTTTTTCCAGAGGTCAGCATAGTTCGCATGCTTATTTCGAGGTGTGTCGCTAGTCGACATACACAAATATATTCCTGTAGCTGCCTAAATTTATCTTTATTACCTCACAAACAGGCTCTGGTGAGGTCTGAAACCGGTCAGCGCGGCTTGTCTGAGGAAAGGCGAGTCAAAACGGCGGGACAGGTGATGTAGGAAGGATGCAGCGCTCTCGTCCACTCCCCTCCTGCTGCAGCCCCGCTGCTCAAATACGTTGTCATTTGTCACTGTGGGCTTGTTTAGAAGTAAAGGCGCTCTGCTGAAGAGAAGCAGTAAAACAGGAACAAACACCAGGCCCGGAGCACTTGTGGCGCGTATACAGCCCTCGCTGCAGCGTGCCCCCCCCCCACTGTTTGGAGGTCTCCTCATCTGTCACTGCCAACGGGACGAAGACGTGCAGGATTTACAGCAGGTCAGATGCCCCGAATGTTACACTTTCCTTCCTCCGGCCCCCGCGGGGCCACGGGGTGCCTTCTCTGAGTGTGCGTGCAGATTTCAGGCGTTAATCGTGTTTTCTGCTGCGGGACACGTTGTCCTTTCACCCCAGGGTGTGAATGACGCTGCCCTGTGGCCGACCTCCTGCACGTCTATGATGATTATAAATTATATAGCACTACTCTGTGCACAGTAAACATTTGGTAAATACACAAAAAAACCCCCACAAACATTTAGAGTTGATGTAAACTTTATATGCTTTTAGATGATGTAGGCTACCAGCTATTAGCTCCCTAATTAGCCACCCGCCCATTATATACTAATGCACAGCATCAAAGAACGCCTATCTTCTTGTCTGAATCAGGATAAAAGAGGTAAATAAACAGGATAAAACCTCTTAAAATAATTTCCAAGAAATGGTAAATTTGCTGGCTCTTTTTGCTTCTTTTGTAAGGATGCATTTGTATTGTTTTAAGTCGATATATTCACAGTATCCCGCTTCACAATGTATTTATATATTGAACAAACAAGTTTTTACTTTACACTGCGTGTCCTTTATTTATCATTATTGTGGTTGTGTTATTCCTTTGAGGTCTGATACAGTGTTTTAAAGATCATGTCTGCTTTATATGAAACGGATAATCAAGCTTATGTTTGCTGTTAATTAGTTACAAATATGACAAAACCTTTGGCCAAATGCCTCATGTGCCTTCGTGTTCTGGATTTGCCAAACTTGTGTACTTGTTTTTGTGATGCGTTCCACAAACCAAGCAGAGGACAGTTGATTTTTTTTTTTTTTTTTTTTTTTTTAAGAAAAGTATGTATTTGGAAGAAAAAGGACAAGCTCCATATCTACGACACAGAAAACTACATTAAAACCGGACAAACTGATAACCAAGTATGTGATGAAGGAGCTTGCTGCTCATCGACTGTAAGAGAGTCATCGCAGCACAGCTCAACTCAGCTCGGCTGAGGCTACTCAACAACGTTTAGATGCACACCACAGTTCATGGCGACTTTAGGCAGGAGGCAGAAAGCAGCTCTCCCCTCTGCAAGTCAGCTTCTCTGCTTCTTTTCTAAGTTTAAGCACTCTTGGTTTCAATTTCAGTTTTGCACAATTCAAAACAAAGTACCATAACAAAATGTAAACAAGAGAGTCGATGCAGATTTTTTTTTTCTGGTGAATTTAGAGGTGAGCCGTAAAGCAAAAGGGATGCGAGCGTGCAATGTTGAATTACATCATACATTCCCATTTAGCTGCCTCTCAGTCACTCTGGCAGACCGTCACTGAGAAAGTGAACATGTTAAACATGCAGAGAAGATCAATAATCCGTAATTCCCACAATCCCGAACACATCCTGAACAAATCTTTCTTTGTCTTTGGGCTGAACGTCAGAACCTGAGGTTGTGTCATGAACAAAAGGACTGTACATTTTCTGCTTTGTTACTGCACACACTAAATAAAATAAACTTCAAAGCATTATTTTAATGGGATGAAAGTGTGACTTTCATGACGTGGAGTTTTACATTTTGTTCCATTTTTATGACACCGTTCCTCTACCTTGCTCCCTGTTTCACCTGCTGGTCACTCTTGGTATTGCCGCTAGGTTTCCCCTGAGGCCAGTGATGGACGACCCCTGGACACTGTTTACAGCCAGTCCAAACAGTTACGCTTTCTAATATAACCCCTTTAACCTTGCAGGTTTTTTCTTCTTTTTTTTTTTAATCAACCAGATAAACACTGGTGTGCAGAGCCAGGAAATGGTTTTGGTATATTGGGTCCAATCGGCATCGGCTGTGTGGTGGGGGGGAAATAAAAACATGGAGAGCTGCACTTTAAACTCACAAATGAACAATATTGTTTAGTCCGAGTAAAAAAAATGACTTTGAGGAAAAGAAAACACTGTATTTCCGGCGCAGACTCAAAAAAATCTGATGCGGTAGAGACGAGAATCTGGACACAGGATCTGTGTCTCCCGGGTTTCAAAAAGTTTTGTTCACAGTCAAAATGATCAGCTGCTGCTGTATTAACTCAGTGTGTGAGGTGTGCTTCTATATTACATCCAATAACTATAAAACCTCTATTAGAATGTTATTGTGCAGGAAAATTAAAATATCACTAAGATTACAGTAAAACGTAATAAATCTGTCCGTTTTTATGCCTATATCCTTTAATTTCAACACGTTCGAGGGTGAGTGTTCACCCCCTCTGATCCCTTTGGCAAATGACCTCAGTCAGGTTCCCACCGGTGGCTCCGTTTCATGACATCCACACGGTGACGTCAAGGCCCAGGACCGACCCCTCCGACCGGTCAGATCTCACCGCACCGTGAGTCTTTTCGTCTCCGCTCCCGTGAATCCTCTCGGAGGGGGGGCCCCCCCCCTCCTCCTCCACCTTGGCCGAGGGTGTCAGACGCTGACGGAGACGTGACGGCAGGACGCCGAGCGCCGTTTGATGCGCGAGCGGCGAGGCCTGGACTCGGAGTGGCAGCTGCAGAGGGGGCCCAGGAGCAGCCACAGGTAGAGGAGGACACAAGCCCAGCAGGACGACATCTTCACCCAGAAGGTAGACCAGCTGCCGTGGGTGAAGGTGGTCTCCAGCACGGCCGACTCGTAACTGCGGGGCGACAGTCCGGCCCTGCCCTTAAAGCCCGTTGCTTTGGCGCTCATCTCCGAGCTCGGGTGCGTTCCACTAACCTGAACCAGTTGGTGAGCGTCATCATGACGTACAGCGAAGCCAGGAAGAAGACGAAGTGGAAGAAGAAGTAGCTGTACGCCACCCGCTGGGTCTCGTTGTGAATGACCTTCTGGCAGCCTTTGTTGTCGTCGTCCATCACAAACTCCTCCTCGACTGAGAGACACACGTTCAGAGTGAGCGGGGCTGCTCTCGTGGTTTGGGCGCCTTCGGTGACGGAGTACAAACCTTCCTCTTCCTCGGGGCAGCAGAAGCAGCAGGTGGCCTTCTGGAACTCGTATCGGTAAACTTTGATCATCCAGAAGGGGCCGAACACCTCTGCCAGGTAGGAAGCTTCGTTACTGCGCACACAGAAAGAGTCGTGGGTGTTTTTCTTTATTTTAATCTCATGCACGTTTTTTTTTTTTTTTTTTCCTGCCGTCAGGAACGTTGCTGACGACGTCATCGGCTCACCAGGCGAACAGGACGCAGCAGTACATGATGGCGGCTCCGATGATGGCCACGGCGTTGCCCTCGTTCTGGATGCCGTCCTGACCCACGTTGGGGTAGCAGACGGTCATGTTCATGCCCTGATACACCACTGAGACAGAAAGCCACGTCACCAGGGTCACCAGTAACCAGCCGTTAACAGGGTATTTAAATGTGTTCAGTCGTCCTTCAGTCGTCAGGTACCACAGGTGGGGTTTAATATTTAATTCCTCAGAAGCTCATTTCTTTAGTGTTTATTGAAGATGTGAGCTCAGAGATTGGATAATTACAAACCTGCTCTCTCTGTCTGTCACTTAACCCCCCCCCCCGCCTTCCACCCACCCACACACACACACACACACACACCCACACGTCTACTAATTCTTATGCTTGAAAATGGAAGAGTGAGCTTTCCGAAGACTTTTGACCTGTGTGTGTGCGCGCGTGTGTGTGTGCGTGCGTGTGTATGTGTGTGTGTGTGTGTGTGTGTGTGTGTGATAGTGAGGTCACAGGGCAGACTGAGCCTTCCAGGGACAGACTCTGGCTAACAAGGACCTGTGGAAACACTAATGAGGATGGATCACTTGGTCTTGCAACAATGTGCCCCCCCAATGCACACACAGACACACAAACACACCCACCCACCACACACACACACATACACTCACATAAACCAGCCTAGACACGTTACAGTGACAAGTGCAGAACCCTTGAATTAAAGCATCTGAAGAAGGAGCCAGTAGGTGGAAATCTAATATTACAGAGCGTTCCGTACTCTGTAACAAAGTGTGTTTGTTGTGTGACACCGAGCACTTCGCTGTCGTTGAAAAGCTGTTTTTATAACAGACCCTGAGTGCATATTTTCCTCAACAAGTTGCTACAAAGTTCTTCACTGCCCCAGGACACACACACACACACACACACACACACACACACACACACACACACACACACACAACACACGCCTACCATGCACATGCATGCACACACACACACACACACAGACACACACACACCTACCATACATATTCACACACACACACACACAGAAACACACACACACCTACCATACACATTCACACACACACAGACTCAGTTGCTATGGAAAACTGTCCTGTAACTCCAAGTCCATAAAATACCAAAACTCAAAGGAAGGACACAAACATAAAACATTGGTATTATATAGTCTCGTATAGTTTTAGTATTTTTACAGCATCTCACCATAAATGCGCTTATAATTTACACACAATAAAGACACAACAAGCACAAAGCAAAAGGTCTTAAACAGAAATATCCCAAATGCAAACCTCTGACACAGGACGTAATCTGTAAAATAAGTCAGATTTGGCCCACCCAGTAAAACCCGTTATCAAACTCTGTCAGATGATTGGAGAATAAAAAATTAAGCATGTAACTCCTTTGACTTTGATTTCATGATATTCAGATTACTTAAACATGACGCAGCTGACGGTCATTACTGCTGACAAAACACACCTGCTTGAGAGGAACGTCGGCGCTTTGAGGACAAGTGCAACACACACACCAGCCAAGAGTTTAACATGCACGGGAAATGTCTACTTATCTTGTCTTATTACAGCCGATGTCTCATAGAAAAACAGGGAGAAGCTACGGTAATGACATCTGTTCTGGGTGTGTGTGTGTGTGTGTGGGTGTATTCCTTAATCACGGTGCTGTCAGGGCATCCAGGAAGAATGCCAGAGGAACCCTGCCCCGATCACAGGACCAGCGTGTCCGAACACCTCATGCTCCTGTATCCGTGAGTGTACCTGCATTAAGACGTAACCCCTGGATCAGACCAGGCCTCTGAACTGAGACGTGTGGAGGCTCTTGGTCTCACCACAACAACATCCGAGTCCTTATGAGGCAATTAAAGTGAAATGATGGGAGAGCTGCCAAACGTCTGCGCGTCTCCAAGTCTCTCTTCTCCTCTGATCTACTCAGTAAACCTCACAAATTGAGGTTAGATCTTATCATGGCTCCTCTATCTGGAGACATGCAACAGAATACTGGGAGCAAGTCACAAAGATAAGCAGACAGTCAGGCAAACCTTTGAATGCTGTTTCAGAAACAGCCTGAAAGACCCTGAAACAGCCTGGAAGACTTTGCCATGAGAATACCTGGATAAATACTCTGAAACAGCCTGAAGAACCCTCAAAGACTCTGAATCAGTCTGAAACAGCCTGGAAGATGGTGATGCAGCATTAAGGGGCCTGAAGGAGCCTGCCCTGCCCTGTATCTGAAGCGTTGCCGTACCTTTCTCTGGTGGGCGACTGGACAGCGCAGAGAAGGTGAGGTACATGACGTAACAGCTGATGATGGATGCCTGGAGGAGACCTGAACGAGGCTGCTCTGCAGAGACGGAGAATCAGGGACAAAATGAATGACACGTGCGCGCATGCATGGAAAAAAAAAACAACGCACAATGACGAAGGATAGAAAAGCTGCACTTGCAGTGAATCTTCAGATTAATAACGCTGATGAAGAACATTCAAAACTACATTGAAAGCTTTCTGTCACAGTTGTTTTTGTCCATTCAGTTGTTGACTTTCCAAAACCCAAGAACATGCCAAAACTTCGCCCTGAGAATAGCTGGATAAATACATCTGCTTCTGCGTGGTTCTGTATGTTTTTGGTCATAAATAGCAGACATGTGCGGGCAAATCCGGCCTGGTTTTAACGTTTGCTTTTTGCAGGAACATAATATTAGCTCACATCTAATCATTATCAGCAGCAGCACCGGTTTGAACAGGGGGATGTTTGCAGAGCAGGACTAAGTGTTATTTCACTGCTGAGCGTCGATGACAGAAGTGCAGGGCCGTTCATCGACTCACTCTGCTTCACGCACGGCGTGATGGCAATGAAGGACATGAGGCCGCAGAGCCCCAGGTTGATCCACAGCAGGGCCTTGTTAAAGTGGCAGGCGATGGGGTGTGTGTAGTACTTGTACATGAAGGTGAAGGCCATGGTGGCGATAGTGTAGAAGAAGAGGGTGGCGCACATCACGGCCATGTACCAACGCTTGTTCTCTGCTGCTCCAGTTAACCTGAAGGACGTCAGGCAAAAAAGCACGATGAGTCACAGTTCCTCTCCCTCTCATGCTTTTACTTTGAAAATGTCCTTGCAGACTCTCAAAAGACAGGACAAATCATATGTACTCCTGATTCCCAGCCTTGCTTCTATTAGAGTTTTGTAGCTCAGTAACTTTCCCAGGACCTTGTTTCAAGAACCCTGTTGTCATAGTAGCATATCAACTTGTTGGCATGACAACAGGGAATGAGAAGATCGAACCTGTCTTCGTTTCTGACTGGCCAGGCAACACAGTTGCCCAGTGAAGACAGCATCTCTAAATCAATCACTACTTTCAGTCTGTTGCTTCGGGTACAGTAAACACAAGATCAGGTTTATCAAATCTTTGGATCAGCATGTGTGCAGATGCCTACAGGGCAGCTGCTGTTTGAGCAGTAGCTTTACGGATGCAAACCCAGTTCTGGCAAGAAAAGCTTCAGAACCAAAACTCAGGCATATGTAAAAAATAAATACAGTACCCCAGTTACTATGTTGCTGTTCCTGCAAATCCGTGGGATTACAGCATATTTCCACACAGACATTAAGGACACATGTCCACACACATGTTCTGCAGTTGTACTGATGACTCAATGGCCAACGCCTGCTCTGTAGCTTCCTCTTTGCATTTTCCATAAACAGGAAGAAGTAGTGGGCAGGTCTGTGTTTGCAAACGCCAAATCAAAGGTGGATGATGATATAAAACAGCTTATTTGATCTCTGACCCTTGATCCTTGAATCTGATTCCAGTGCTGTTTTTAAGTGTTTCTCCCAGATGCTGGAGTTATGAGTTATGTCCTCGAACTGAGAACTTGCAGGGACATTCTTGTACATGTTGCAGCAAACCAGTTGGATTACTACGCACGTGATGAATTTGTCGTGGCGCCGCACACACATGAAAAGGAGACGCAGACAGATTACCCGCTTCAATCCCTTAATATTTCTTCACTGTAGAGGATTTGGGCTTTTTTTTTTTTTTTTTTTAGACCTGGAAAACATCCCAGATGAATGAATCCTCTTTAGACGGCATCAGACTGATGGTACAACAGCAAACAGCTGGATGCAGTAAATAACATCTGGGTAGTACCAGCTGTCAGAGGACCGGCCCCAACGAGGCCACGGGGGAACGATGTCGAGAGGAGGGAACAACCACCAGCAGGCAAATGATTAGATCCAAAATGAATGAAGTGGCTGTAATTGTGTCATTTATTCATCAGCAGTGAGCACCAGCTGACTGTGGACGTCCAATCACGTCACTGCCAGCAAGATCCTTTAACTGTGGACTCACAGAAAAACCATACTTTTAACAACCTTGACCATCAAATACAAGATGAGCAGAAAAGGAACACGCAGTTCTAGGTCTCAATTCTTCTCTGTGGTTGTTTTCAGATAGACATTTCAATCAGTTTGATTAATATTTTTCAGAAAAACGTTTTTTAGTACATATAATGTGAATCTAGTAAGGCCAAAGATCAAGATCACCATGAACTTTATAACATTTTTTTTGTGAAGATTATGGGCATCTGGAACAGGATGATGAAGATGAAGGCTTCCCATTTTGCATCCAAAACTTAAAGAAGGCAAATGTGATGCAACATGAATGCTCTTTTTGTGACAATAACACCGATTAACATCTGATGAAATCAGTGTGACGGGGGGATGCAATCCAACATTGTCCAGCCGAGGCCTGTTACTAATTCTCAGGAGTGAAAACAGAGAAAGAACCTTTTTGTTGTCCCGACCGCAAAGTTCCGGAATGGCCGACTGGAACTGTTTCCACTCTGAAAACATTTTCTCTCCCCTGATCTGCTCATTCTGTCATTTCATTACCTCTGCTTTTGTCTCTGCCTCACACATATTTTCTGCAGCAGTGCAAGTTTCTGAAAATGTACCATAATTATATAACATTAATCTATATTATAGTACAAAGCTACAGATGAGGAACAAGACCAGCTCGTTGTCATTTGCAACAACATGATGAAATGGCTCTCAGGATGAGGACAGAAATGTGAGGACACCTAAACATGGTGCCCGTGTGTGACTCTAAAAACGTCACCCCAGAACTATCTGCTGCTGCTGCTGGTTTCAGTTTTTCCACCAGATGTTGAGAGCAGCTGCAGGGATTTGTTCCCACATTGGGAAGAGGGCAGAAGCTGGTGTTGGATGAGGTGTTGGACGAGGCTGAGGTCAGGGTGGTGTTTGTGTGCACAATGAACAGAAGTTGATTCCAACCCAACACCATGCCGAGCATAATCTACAGTACTCGCTCACTCACCAGTTCTTGTTCCAGGTGTGGGCGAAAGCAGTGATGAGGATGAGCTGGATGAGGATGAAGGCAAATCCTCCCACTACACCGACATAATGCCAGGCTGAGACACAAAGAAGAAAAAAACAATGATCTGAAATGATTTGATTTATGTCAGAGCAAGGTGGATTAAGGCGGGTTGTAAATCATACAGCAGCTATAATATCAGGCTTGTATCAGGAGCCGAATTAATGCTCCAATTAAAAAAAAAAAAAATAAAAAAAATAAGATGAGAGATTTATGGCGCAATTATTCACAGCTTCGAGGCATCATATAGAGGTTTAAGGTTTCTTTTGCCCCCTAGCGGGAGATAGCTGCAACTGTTCTCAAGTAGGTGCGTAGATTCTGTCAGAGGTTTGATCAACTGTGACAGTCACAGCGTCACACAGCAGAATCTAGAGAAGAAAGACTACCCACCCGTCCAAGTCAAATAAAAAACATTATCCCAGAACTTAATTACACTGAGATCATGAAACCAGGACACATCCACCCATCCACCCATCCATCCACCCATTCATCCATCCATCCATCCATCTGTGGTGCTGTTTTCCAGCAGTCAGTGAGTAAGAGGCCCAGCCAGGTCTCTGGTTTATCACAGGTCATACACAACACACACACAAACACAGAAGGCAGCACAGACTCTCCAGTCAAACAGGAAGAACTGGAGTCAAACCCAGAACAACCTTCCTCAGAGGCAACTATGATGAAGTAGAAGAAGACGAGAGAATGAAACAACATGAACTGACAGGAAACGGTTTCTCACCATGGAGGAAGGACTCTGTTGGGATGAAGAAGGCAGCAGTGCACATTCCAAGCAGTGTGATTAACTTCAGGAACCAGAAGCTGTTGAGATATTTCCAAGCAGTTTAATTCAAACCAAAATTTTAATTGAACAGTCATATATTCATCAATCAAAAGATGCAGTTCAAATTTAAAATTTGAGAGTGGTTCCCTCTTTCAATATCATTAAGATGATTAGACCATAACACTGGTGTTGTATAACTTCTATCGTGTCTCCTCTGAGTTCCTGCATGGCTGTGTCAACTTGTGTGTCCGGGATCTTCAAGGTTCCAGCAGGGCACCAGGTCATGTCCCCCGCCCACAGAGACACCTAACACTAATGACCTTTTTATGGTGTGGGCCCAGAAGCTTCTGACTGTAGCGGCAGGAAGATTGATTGAGTGGATTTATTCCAGGGAACGGTCTAGTCTGGCCTGTCAGATCCTAATCTGAGCGAGGCCAGGCTCTAATCTACAGCGCTGCAATGGAAAGTGTGACAGCTGAGGAGCTTTAAATAGACCTGCAGCTCAGGTGAGAGACGGCGGCGGAGAAAACAGACGGCTAATTTAAGCCGTTCTGGGAATAATGGGAGTGGACTGTTGCTGTTGCTGTTGTTGACGATGACGAGGATGATCCCACAAGCGCTCTCGTGCCAACGTCCTCGTCAGGAGTGGCAAACATACAAGAGCATACGAATCACGGGGGCGTGGGCGACGGCAGGGGCGAACTGACCCGTTGTGGATGAGCGCTCGAAAGTCCTGGCTGGACTTCACGTCTATGAGGAAGATCGCCAACATCAGGTAGAAACAGGAAGTGCCGAAACACACTCTGTAAACTGCTGAGTATCCGACAAGCATCTCACAGTGACCGCCACCGTGTGCCTGGTCACACACCACGTTAAAGAAAGGCACCTGGAAAACACAGACACACACACACACACACATGCACACGCACACAAATGCACACAGTTAAATGCATCTTTTAACAAGTCTAACTCTTAAACACTACAATGAAAATGTGTTGTGTGGTTTAATGGATTATTATTATTAGTTCTACTTCTCTATGATAAATAAATATAGATCAAAGATATGAAGACGAAGGTCACGTTGAGTGGTCCAGCGCTCACATTCTCCCTGACGAGCTCAGAGACGGTGCGGGACAGCATGAGGCAGGACACGGCGCAGCTCATGATGTGGAACAGGGTGTACATGACCCTCGTACTGGTGGAGGATTTGACCGGAGGGCAGAAGGCACAGCAGAGCGAGCATGGAGCTGGTCCACAGCAGCAGCATATCTGAGGAGACGAGACAAAGAGAGGCGGGACAATGCCGTGTGGGCCTGCTGCCTTATTGCCACTGAACGGTCACAACACGTTTTGGACTTGGGTGCACAGGAACAATTCAGCGCAACAGGAAGTGCACAGAACAAAATCAATAAAAGAAGAAAAGGTAGGACCTGCTGAAATCAGGTTTTTTGGAAAACAGGGCCTTAATTTCCGGACAGTAGAATTCAACCTGAGGAAGAGAGGTGACTCTTGGGAAGATGTGTAGACTTGGGTACCATGCATTCTGAACAGGTGAGCAGGTTATGATTGAATCTCCCTCTGTACTCTTCCATTTGCTCATTCATTTACACTTTTGTGACCGCCTTGATGTCAGCGTAAGAACAGGTACCTGCCTGGGGAAGGGGGGGGCATTCACATTATGCTTCAAGAGGTGAAGCCTCAGTGCATCCTAAAATAAATGACCGCATCCACATATGAACCTGAAGTAATAATAAAACCTAAGGAATCTAAAAGAATGAGAAATAAAATAAGCAGTTCAGCAGTTTTGTTTTTATGTCATTTATGCCTGCTGCTAAGTCAGCTTTCATGCGTGAGACAGTAACCACGTGGAAAAAGGTTGGACTCAAGGTTTTATCACTGATGAACTTCATGAACTTCAAGTTCCACAGCTCATCAGGAGCGGCAGGTTCCAGCCGGGACCTCCGTCAATCAGCTCACCTGCTGAGGAGAGTTGGAGTCCTCGTACATTTGGAGGTAATCTAGTCTCTTTTTTTTACCTGCTCTGCTTTGATGCTTACAGTTTTCTAACCTCCCTGATTTTGTCTGTCTTTTTGAGTTTTTGAAATTAGCAACATTTACTTCTCTTCCTCTGTTAGTTTACCCAACAAACAGCCCCCATATTCCAGGTTTTATTTAATCCTTAGGACTGCAAAAAGAACCATCTAAATCTATCAAATGACACAACCCACCATTGATCAGACAGAAAACGTTGTTCAACATCCTAACTAATGCATTTAGAGAGTTAATGTATGAATCCTGAAATAAAAAGGTTGAGATTTGTTTCAAACTGAAGGAAACTTGCAATTTTGTGAGCATGTAGCTTTAATACGTTTTGAACATGTGCATGAGTAGAAAGGTCAAATATTTCCTTTAGAATTAAATCACAAGTCTGATATTACCATATGTAAAATATAAACACAGGTAATTATCTGCCCCAAATGCAAATGCCCGGTGCAATGCGTGCCTACTAACTAATCTGTCCGAAGACATTAAAAGGTTATTTTGTCAGCTGGCGGCGTCCAACAGTTTCTGGCTTGGTGCAGACGGATGAATCCGAGCCATGATTACTTAAGATGCATTAAATAGACGGAAACACACCCGTACGCAAGTGTCTGATGCGTCAGCAGACTCTGCAGATTAAATTCTAGACTTTTCTCTGGATCCCCAAAGCCCCAGAAATCATTCAGGTCAGAACAGTGGTCCGGTTTTTTGCTTTATGTTGTGTGATATATTTAATTTCAAAGATATTGCAAAATAAATAATACTCTGGACCCAGACCGCAGCCCAAAAGAGTGCATAGTCATACTTCTGATGCAGGGAAAGCAGATATGTTCATGCCGCATATCTCACGTGCAGGACATACATAATCTGATGGATGATGCAGAGATTATCCACCATCATCTCATTTAATGAAAGAATGAATAAAAATAGAACTTCAATCATGAAAAATAGCTAAAAAAAATTTAAAACCTGTAGCAGGAGATTTAAATAACAGATTGCGGAAATTGTGCAAGTTGATTATCCTTAAAAACTGTGTCCACTTTTGCAAATGCAAATTGTAGATGTAGATGATAACTGGCAACCCCATTTATTCTCTAAAAACTACAACAGACAGTAGAAAACAAAAAGACCTGAACCAGCAGGTTTTATAGAAGCTCTGGAATCCACCCTCTGATTTTACCTTTGAGGAAGCCAAATAACACTGAGACAAATATCTCAAATATGATGAGTTAAAGTGAGGTTGCTCGGATTATCCCTCAGTCCCGCTGTGATGGAACACAAGCACCTGAACGGTAACACGAAGGGAAAGTATTTCTGATAACCAGCGTGCTAGGAAACAGCTGCATCACAGAACCGGAACACTTGTCACTTTCGTATTTTTACGAAAAGTTCATTAAGGAAATGTCACCCCGATGACCAACGTTCCTGTTTAAATAAAAGGCTGAGGCGGGACTTGTTCGCCCCCTGCAACCTTTCAGCAGGGAGCAACAGTGATGGGAACAAGCGGCAGGGCTTCTTCTAAACGAAATACCAGTATGCTGAAAAGGTCAAATGGCAATTTCCTTTCTTTAGCGCTGTCATAAACACTTCAAGAGTTTGCAGATTTGACTGCAGGTGAACACAAGATCCTTTTGACAAAATAACAAATGTCGGTAACCGATGCACTAATCTCAGTGTGCAATCATCTCTAACTGAACAAACAGACAAGCATGTTTGCCGTATCAGATCCTGGAAGGATGTAAACATGTCGCCGTGGTTACGACCTTCATCTATCCCCACCAGCTCTCACCTGATAGGCCACCATGTTGAGAAAGTAGTTGTACATGCCACTGCGGTTCATTCCCTGAGTGGCCGACATCGCGCCTCCGCCCTGCTTTTCCTCGGGTACCGCGACTTTACATTTGGCCATAAACTTCCAGGACAAACAGGTTTGGCCACAGATGGAATTTTCACATCTTCAAAGGGGCCGCAACCCAACTTCCGCTAACTGTCCGGCTTAGAACAAATGAGTACGAGGAAAAAGTAGAGCCCAAAGTCCGGCCGGTTATCCCTTCTGTGTCCTTCTTATGCTGGATTAACAGTGATTTTAGTCCGGCAGGGTTCGCTGCAGCGAAGGCCCTCGGCATGAGAACCGCTTCGGCTGCTTTCAGTTCCAGTTTCCTCACTGGGGAACAGGTTGTTTTGTTGCCCACATCCTGCGTGCTTTGGCTCTCTGACTCTGGTGGGTGCTGCCAGAAAAGAGGGAGAGGTGGTGGTGAATGCCCAGCGCCCTCCCCCACCCACCTCCTGTCCTACCCGGTCAGATTAGGCAGAGAGACTGCTGAAGGGAGGAGGGAGGGGTGAGGGGAAGGAGGTCGACGGGGACCGTGTGTCAGTCCCATCTGTCCTTACTTTCCCTTCCCCCAGCAAATACTACAATGGGATTGGGCCATGGCGAACTTTGAGCCAGATTTAGAAAATGAAGTAGTTACTCAGCGTGATTTATAGATTTCCGCGGTTGACACCTCGCAGCCGCCCGTCCACGCTTCGCTCCATCCTCATCCAAGCGCGGTGCTCACAGAAAGAGGCCACGTCTGTAATTCTAATAAGTTATCCTGGCTGAATAATGCCCCAGAAACACGGAAATGGGACATGGAGTGTGATGGAATCCACACATTACCGCACACTCACAGATTATCAACAAACAGGCCAATTGAAGTTCAGTGTCACTACTGGGTGTCTTAAAAAGGTATCGATGAGAAGAACGGAGCTAAAGAGATCCACATGATTCATTTATTACACAAGTAGCACCAATAACTTTTACCAGTTTAGTTTGTTACAGAACAGAACTTGAAAATGATACAAGGGGTGCAGATCTGTATACAACATATGTATATATGTGTGTGTATGTATATGTATATATATATATATATAACATTAGGAGATTTTTGCAGCCTGAAATCCATCACATGTTTAAAAAATAATGATGTAATGCATGTGGCCCAAACAATCTGGACGATAGTAGTTTTCTGGTGTCAAATGCATCAGTATTCATCTTCTGTGCTCCACTTTCCACCGCTGTGCTGTTCCCGCAGCGTTTGCTGCTGTTTGGCTGCTGCGGCTGCACGGGGATGACGTGGGGGAACTCTCTGACAAACAGAGCTGAGCGCATGAGCAGAGTTTCAGATTAGATTTGGGTAGTGCGCAGGGCGGAGTGCTGGGATAATCCCGTCCTTGTTCTCATCTCTCTCCTCACAGGCAGGATGACCTTCACCGGTCTAAATGGGTCAACAGGAGCAGCACTCTGTTCGGCTCCCAGACTCCACAAACCAAACCTCTGAAAACCAGCCCCTGTCTGATCTGAACAGTTCAGATTATTCCCTTCACTAAAAGCAGGTCACATGCAACAGTTAACCCCCCACATGCCAGGTATGGTGTTTGTTCTGCATGTGTAATTCCACATATAAACCAGTAGATTGCAAAAACCTGCAGACCTTCAACACAAACCCCCCAGAAATTCAAACCTTTGTCATCAATGATTCTGTTTTAGTTTGACCTCAGTCAGTTTATCAGATAATACAATTCTGTTTACTTCCTGTATTTGCTGAAAAGCGCAGAATGCTTTTACACATATTACCTGTCCTGGTCAAAGATATTAAACCTTATGTATTAGAGCACATTCTTCGGCTTAATGGATCAGAGTACACTAGCCTCTTCAGAAGGGAATACAAAAATAACTGTAGATCTCCAAAAGTCAGACATCCAGTAATAGCGTGAGTCAGAAGCTGCCTCATTCTAGCTGAACTGTGGCCACAGACGTACACATAGTGTATCTCTTCTGAGACGCAGACGTCTGTCAGAAGTTCACTTTCCAAGAACCGACCAGTGAACTGTGAGGCTAAATGGGGAGGCGTCAGCTCGGTTCAAACAGTGTTAAGAGGCTTGGACTTACAAACCTAGTGAATGAACTCCCACTGAAAGTCAACAGTTGTGGGATTAGTACGCAGAAGAGCAGCTAATACTGTTAATACACAAGACCCCCCCACAAGTGACTCTAACCCGACTACTTAATAATTCTACAGAGCACAAGCCGCTCTGCTACATTATGAAGCTTGGTCAGCAGGTTAGTGTTACAGGGGGAGATTCAGCCACAGCACTGTGACCCAGCTGTGCATTAAGGTCGGATTAATGCCTGTGAAATGCACGAAGGTGTTTAGCTCAGTTTGATAACATGATCACATCTCCAAATCCCATAATCTTTGTTTAAAAACTGGCACCAGTCAATTAAAACAGAAAAGGTGAACCAGCAATTATCCTTCTAAAGCAGCGGCCAGAAAGGCAGACCCCCGAGGAGGTCCAGCCCCCTTTGTATAAGCATATCTAACATATCTACAATATCAGCAAATGACACCTTCACAACCTGCAAACAGTCTTGTTTGAAAGAGTTCCCCTAATCTCGATTCAGATTACGGTGGTCAGCGTGAGTTTGTGTTTGTGTGGTGACAAACACATGTTGACTGAGTGGTCCAGGGAGCCGAAGGCCGGGCATTCCTGGGGGCCCCCTTCACTCCCAGGATAATTGCTGCTGCCTTGTGGGAGAGGAGGAAGTGCCAAAGAGAACAAACAAAACCAAATAAGCGGATGCAAATCAGCGCTTGAGTGGAAGCGCTCAATCTATGGCTACGGCGCGGTTGCGCAATAGCACGTGGCTGACATCCAAGCCCGTTTCGGGAAAACGGACAATAAAAAAATTTCCCATTCAAAAACCACTTGGATGGAAATGCAACCAATTTTGGCTCAACGTTTTAACTGAAATGAGAAATTCTGAAGGGTGTAGAAACATTCACCTACTGCTGCAGGACAGAGCGTGCCCATATAGGAACACAGTGTACCCATTCATAAATGTGGCACGACTGCATCAACACGTCATGGGCCTATTGTTCTATCTTGTTTTAGATTTCAACCAGTGGAGATCATTGAAAAGAGGTCGTTTAGTGTAGGATGTACTAGCAATTTACAGAAAGTGGTAAATTCTTCCAGGGGAAGCAGATTTTTGTTGTTGTGCTGTTTAGACCTCATTTTAGTGTCAATGCCGAGATGGAGATGGAGGCAGCGTTTATCACCAGCCGCCACCGTTGGCCCCGTGGGGGATACAGCCGGTGTGTTTCCCGGAAGACGGAGGGGACATGTAGCGCTAGTTCTGCGGAACGAACGCAACCGGTGTATTATCAGGCTCAGAATTGCTGATGTTGAGCTCGTCAGGTCATGTAAAATGTGAATGTGTGCTTTCTTTTTCCTTTTGTGTCTTTTTGTGCTTTCCTGCACGTGTGTGCAGTGGAGGTGCGAGAGGTTATTGGTGTCTTAACTGCTCGAAGAACCCCGCCCCTAATCAAAGCATTTTCTGAAATTCTATCCTTTAGTTACAGTATAAGCTCGGATATTGTTGTTTAGCAGACTCTAGTATATAAAAATAGAAAAGCAAAAAAGCTTTAGGTAAAACTTTAGATTTTCGTCCAACTCTGAATTGTACGTGTGTACATCATAAGTGGACTTTGTGACCTTTGAAAGATGTTTATGATTCATCCTGCCAGGATTTACCTGAGCTCACATCCTCCACCCTGACATCAGGAGATGAGGATTCCTCACACATTCACACAGCCTTCAGTCATGCAGCAGCACTTTGTTGTTGTTTAGAACAACTGTGACATGTGGCAAAGAACCAGTCAGAATTCCCCTTTTCTCTTTAGAATATTTATTTTACTACATGCATGCAATTTTCAAGACATGTTAGAGAAACATGCTGGCTGAGCTGAGGAGCTTGTGCTTGCCCTGCTGCTCTAGAGAGTCCCTCCATTTTAAAAGCGTGCTGGGATGGATGACCTCTTCATCTGTCAGAATGATGAGGAACATCTGCAGCAGGTAGCCTGGGTGCTCCATGTGACCGAGCAGGTCCCCCAGTGCTCTCATGGCCGTCTGCTCGCTCTCCTGGTTCTTGAGGAAGAACTTCAGCAGAGGCGTCCACCGGAGCATGCCACGACCGTCGAGGCGGGGAACATTGCCAACAATCAATTGTGATTGGCACACGCAGGTCATCAGGATCTCCAGGAATTCTTTGGATGACTGGTCTTCATGGTCAAATCTTTCCTGGAGCCAGTTGATGATGTCCTGACTGCTGTTCTTCCCCTGAAGGAGCTTGCTGATCCTGTTGCGGAGCTCCTCCTCAGTGATCTCTTCCTCCTCAACGGCGGGTCCTGGAGCCTCCTCAGCCTCTGCTTTGCTGTCTTCTTCTTCAGCCTCCTGGGGTTCAGGCTGAGAATCCTGAAGTTTGGCAGCTGGAGCCGGCTGTCTCCTGTCTCTGTTCCAGACTCCAGACATGTGACCTTTGGAGTCGCTCCTCTCCAGCCTGTCGCTGTGAGCATCGGGGCAGAGCGGTTCCTCGGGAGGACTCGGTGCTTTCTTCATCCTCTCGGGAAAAGCTGCCTTGCCGAGAGGAGGGAAGTCACCGTCAAGATCCAGGTGAAATTCTTGACAGCGCTTGCTCTTCTGCTGGTCGTCCTTTTCCTCAGTCCAGCGTGGATGAGCATGAGGCTTGAACTTGTTCCTCCAATAAGTGAAGGCAGTCATAGAATTTGGTGGCTTGACCCAGTTTTGCTTCCTTCTTGTGTTCTTTTTCACAAGCTTCCATTCTCCATCTGGTGAAGCATTGTGGGAATTAGAGGTTGAGTTCTCACCCTGATAGCTGTTCTGCTCCATGTTTTTTTCAGTTGGTTCGTCTTGTCGATCAGTATAGATGATCTAGTTTAGTTTGTAGTTAAATATAAACAAAATAAACCCAATGTTGGTTTCAGATCAAACCTTTTGGCTTTGATGTCTTTTTAACTTTCATAAATTTCAAGTCCTCTTTCAAGATTAAAATTCAAGCCCCCTCAAAGGTGACTATTGTTGTTTTGAACCAAGGGTGTCATTTGATGGTTTGAGGAAGATATTCCATTAAGTCAGAATGTACATTGTTGACTGTGATTTAATGTCCAAATGTCCAAAACCAAACAATTGTGTCAAGAATAAAAAATTAGAAAGGCAAAGTAGATTTAAGTTAATCTTTATGTTTTTGTCAAATTGTGTCTCGTACATGTGTGCATTAAACTCTGAGACAAATCCACTTTTGCAGCACCTTACAAGTATGGTAAAAGTGTGGGCATTCACATTACAGTTGATCTAAAATAATACTAAAATCGAGAATAAATAAGAAAAGCAGCTTCTTGCAGATGTTGAAGGAGTCCAGCCTACTGAGGAAGTACAGACGCCTCTGTCCTTTGCTGCACAGGGCCTCTGTGTTGCCAGCTGGTTTTTCATCCAGCTGTACTCCCAGATATTTCTAGGTGTTTACCACCTCCACACACACACTCCACTTTCATCCGAACAGGCTCCAGGCACGGACAGGTTCTCCTAAAGTCCACCACCATCTCCTTGGTCTCGGTGGTGTTGAGAAGCAGGTGGTTGGAGTCACACCATATGATGAAGTTTTGGAATCAGTCCTCTCTACTCTTCCTCCTGTCCGCTCCTGATACAGCCTGCAATGGCTGTACTGTCCATGATGTTCTGTATGTGGCAAAGCTCAAGGGTGAACAGGCCTGGAGACAGCGTAGTTAGCGTAGGCACAGAGGCTGGATGGCGATGAAGGTGCTGGAGATGTCCAAAAATGTAATCCTCACAGCACCACTGGAGCAAGAAGATGATGGCATTCTCTACTCCCACATTCCTGCCGGTATGCAGAGGGTCAAGAGAGTGGCAGCTCAGTGGCCCCAGGTGATGGAGCACCAGACGTTCCAACGTCTTCATCCCGTGGGACGTCAGGGCGACCCGCCTGATGTCGTTCAGCTCCCCAGGGTGTGGTTTCTTCAGGACCAGAACGATGCAGGATGTCTTCCACAGCTGAGGAACCCTCCCTTGTCCCAGGCTCAGGTTGATGACTGAAGGGGGTGTCCCAGCTCTCGTGCACAAAGTATGTGGCAAAGAACCCATCAAATGGCTTGAAATCACCTTTTTAGAGTGTTTATTTTGCAACTACATGCATGCATTTGGAGGAAATCTCTCACACAGCACAAATGAAATGTCCAAAAGCAAACAAAGTTTGTGTAGAGGGTGGTTGAAAGACTCTATAAAAAAACAAATAGTGACACACTCTCTTTTCTTTTCTTTTTTGAAAACTGCATGAAATAGAAATCTAGGATATTTTCGTAGTGGTAGACTTGGTGTAGAAGCAGTATTTTAGTCTGACACTGGGTGTCGCTGTAGTTCAGGTTTAACTGAACTGCGTCCCAACAGACGGACCAACGCCGATGAAACGTCTGTTTGTTACTGCTCCACAGGTGTGTAAAGAGTGGCACAATACAGCTGAAACCGTGGTCACCATACTACTAATGTGTTCGAGAGTCGCTCGGTCGTGTTTCTGGGCGATATAAGTGCTCAGCGAACGAGTTACGATGTTTGGGATTGAGTATCTGTCAAGCTAGCACGCTAATGTTTTCACGACTCAGGTCGACACGACTGAGGTGAAACAGCGAGGAAAGAAAACGTAGGTTGTTTTATTCATGAAGATAAATATTTGTCAGTTCTTCATGGGAGGGAGCGGTCTTACGTTCTGAGATCAGGACAGTATAAATGAAGTTATAAATGAAGTTGTACGTTAAGTGGTTTCAGGTGGAGGGAAACGTAGACGGGTTTTTTTTCGATTGTTCCGTCATTTTTATTTACTTATAATAAATTTAATTTATTTTTATGCATCTACCCTTGCAGCCATGCAATGTATTGTTGTTTTAAACACTGTTGTGCTTTGACATCGCATGTATGTAAGGGCATTATTCTGATTCTGAAGATGCTGGAAGTCGAGACGGTTTATTTTCAGTTGGAACAGTGAGCCGAACTGAAGGCGCGAGGACCAGTGCGAACTGAAATGGTCTCAAATACAATTAACAATGTAAAGTTGAACTGGTAAAATGAAATGTGAGTTTTATTTAATGTTCATATTTGAGAGGGAAGCATGTCTCGGTTAATGCCGATGAAGCTGTGGCAGATTAAAATGGCGCTTGAACTGGACATACACCGATAACGCTGGTCTGTTTCTTACAGCCGTTCAGGACTGACCAGCACCGTAACTACTGGCCCAAGCAGCCTGAGACGTGAGGCCTGTCACAATCTGGGGGATCACACCAGCCATCTGATGATCCCACAACTTGACATCCTGTTTCCAGAGCTTCAGGGAAGGCTGCTCGCCAGAGCGATGTCCAGAGTCAAAGGACAAGGATGAGAGACAAATGTCACGTACAACAAGGAGACTCGTACAGGAATGGAATAAACTGAAATTGGACATGGAAATTCTGTACAGGCATGCCAGTCAGAGGAAACAGTTCTCCATACTGGGTTCCTCAACCTCCAGAGCCCCATTTGAGTTTGTCTCAGTCGATTACCTCCACCTTGAGCCAAGCAAAGGAGGCTATAACTACATAATTGTAGGTTGACCACTTTAGCTGCTTTGCCCAAACGTACCCCACTAAAAATAAGTCCGTGAAGATGGCAGCAGAGAAAATATTCAAGGATTTCATCCCAAGGTTTGGTTATCCTGAAAAATTGCACTGTGATCCTGGGTGGGAATTTGAGAATGCACTGTTTCAAAGACTAAAACAGCTAGCAGGCATATCTCTCTCTCGAACTGCCTCATACCACCCGCAGGAAAATCCTGTTGAAAGACCGACCTGAACATTGCTCCAAATTCTTCTAACTGCAGGAAGAATTAGAAGAAGTCTGAGTGCAAAGACCATCTATATCACATTATACATGAAAACAATTGCAGGACCCATGAAGCTATGGGGTATTCACCATTTTTCTTTTTATATGGAAGAGCCCCACGTCCCCCAATACACTCTTTGAGTTGAAACCCGAGCAAGACACCTCTGACAGTAGGATGAGAGGCATTCAAAATTGCTGCAGAAAATAGCTAAGAGAAAAAGGCAATATGACAGAAGTGTAAAAGGTGCAATACTCTAACCGTACAAAAGAGTGGTCGTGTGGAACCGGTCTGAAAGAGGCTGCCTAGGCAAACGCCGTGCCTACTGGCAGGAGAGCATCCACTGAGTCATTGAGAGATTTGGTGAGGGGCCCCTGTAGAAAATACAAGCTGAGATTGGAAACAAACGGATCCGGGTACTTCATTGAAATTTCTTACTGCCAGTTAACACCCTACCTTTGGAAGAGAATGGATTAAGACCTGTGAAAAGGGAACAAGCAAAGTGGTATGTCACGGCAGGACTCTTATGAGTCAGATGAAGGAGAGGACTCCTATAACCCCCCTCCTATATCTGTGTATAGGATGATGCCTCTCAGACACACTTGACCCAACACTGGACCTCTTCTATTCCAACACTAAGGAGGCATACCACTCTCTCTTTGAAGACCATCTTGGGCTTTAAGGAGCAGAATTTCCAACCTGTGGGTGACCGGGGGTGGGTTAACAACTTGAACTTGTTTTTCCATAGATTTGATCAGATACCCACCCCTCCCCATCCCAGTCTCCTCTGCTGCTACCCTTGCCACTGTCTGTGCCCCCAATAGACTGTTCCTCCTGTCCCCTCTCCCCCTCTCTCATGACCTTCAGCTCACACATCAGTGACACTTCGCACTCTGGCCCATGCCACCCCCCCCCCACCAACACCTCCCTGCTCCAGCCTATCCCTCACACCACACCAGGTGAGGAAGGCCCTGAAGAAGAACAGGGCCAGGAAAGCGACGGGTCCGGATGGCATCAGCTCCAGGCTCCTGAAGTCCTGCGCAGACCAGCTGTGTGGGATCTTCAGTTACACGTTCAACCTGAGCCTGAAGCTGGAGAGAGTGCCACAGCTGTGGAAGACGTCCTGCATCGTCCCAGTGCCGAAGACACCGCACCCTAAGGAGCTCAACAGCTCATCTGATGAAGACGCTCAGAGAGACTTATCCTTGCCCACCTGCGCCCACTGGTGAGTTCCTTCATGGACCCGTTGCAGTTCGCCTACCAGCCACGCATCGGGGTGGACGATGCCGTTATCTACCTCATTCACACCTCCCTCACTCACCTGGAGAAGGCTGGAAGCACTGTGAGGATAATTTTTTTGATTTCTCCAGTGCATTCAACACCAGGCTGCTGGGGAACAAGATGCAGGTTGCTGGGGTGGATCATCACCTCACAACATGGATTTTGGACTACCTCACACATAGACCACAGTTTGTGAGGGTGAAGGGCTCCGAGTCAGATCGGCTTCTCTGCAGCGCTGGTGTCCCGCAGGGAACAGTTCTGGCTCCTTTCCTGTTCACCCTCTACACCGCAGACTTTTCACACAGTACATCTTCATGTCACCTCCAGAAGTTCTCTGACGACTCTGCTGCTGTTGGCTTCATCACTGATGGGGACAATACGGAGTACAGAGAACTTATTCAGTCTACTTTGTAGACTGGAGCCTGCGGAACAACCTCCAGATTAACGCTGGCAAAACCAAGGAGGTGGATTTCTGCAGGCGTAACGACCCCCCACCTGCACCAGTGAACATCCTGGGAACGGATGTTGACGTGGTGGAATCATATAAGTACCTGGGTATTCACTTAAACAATAACCTGGACTGGTCACACAACACAGACCCCCTTGTCAAGAAGGGCAATAGCAGACTGTTCCTGCTCAGGAGGCTGGGGTCTTTTGGTGTGCAGGGACCACTCCTGAGGACTTATGACTCTGTGGTGGGATCAGCCATCTTCTATGGGATTGTTTGCTGGTCCAGTAGCATCACGGACAGGGACAGGAAGAGGATGGACAGCCTGGTAAAGAGGGCCAGCTCTGTCCTGGGATGCCCCCTGGACTCAGTGGAGGTGGTGGAAAATGGGAGGATGATGGCTAAACTGTCATCCATGTTGAAGAAGATATTCCTGTCCACCCAGACCTCATCTCTCCACAAATCTCCACCGCTTCCCTCAGATAGAGGGTTGGGAAAAGCCTCTAGAAAAAGGTGGAAAAAAATACTGGCACCCCCCCTCCCCTTTTTTTTTTTTTTTCCAGATTACGCTGAATAGAAACCTACAGTCTGAGGTACATTTGGTGTAAATGCAGTGGTTTTATTTAATGACAGTGGGTCAGTAGGAAACACCATGCTCAAGCCGTTGGGCTGGGTCAACATACAATTGATCGTTTGATAGTCATTCATATATTTGTGGGCGATACAAGTGCTCAGTGAATGAGTTATGATGTTTGGTGTTGAGTGTATCTGCATGTTAGAGAAACATGCTGGCTGAGCTGAGGAGCTTGTGCTTGCCCTGCTGCTCTAGAGAGTCCCTCCATTTTAAAAGCGTGCTGGGATGGATGACCTCTTCATCTGTCAGAATGATGAGGAACATCTGCAGCAGGTAGCCTGGGCGCTCCATGTGACCGAGCAGGTCCCCCAGTGCTCTCATGGCCGTCTGCTCGCTCTCCTGGTTCTTGAGGAAGAACTTCAGCAGAGGCGTCCACCGGAGCATGCCACGACCGTCGAGGCGGGGAACATTGCCAACAATCAATTGTGATTGGCACACGCAGGTCATCAGGATCTCCAGGAATTCTTTGGATGACTGGTCTTCATGGTCAAATCTTTCCTGGAGCCAGTTGATGATGTCCTGACTGCTGTTCTTCCCCTGAAGGAGCTTGCTGATCCTGTTGCGGAGCTCCTCCTCAGTGATCTCTTCCTCCTCAACGGCGGGTCCTGGAGCCTCCTCAGCCTCTGCTTTGCTGTCTTCTTCTTCAGCCTCCTGGGGTTCAGGCTGAGAATCCTGAAGTTTGGCAGCTGGAGCCGGCTGTCTCCTGTCTCTGTTCCAGACTCCAGACATGTGACCTTTGGAGTCGCTCCTCTCCAGCCTGTCGCTGTGAGCATCGGGGCAGAGCGGTTCCTCGGGAGGACTCGGTGCTTTCTTCATCCTCTCGGGAAAAGCTGCCTTGCCGAGGGGAGGGAAGTCACCGTCGAGATCCAGGTGAAATTCTTGACAGCGCTTGCTCTTCTGCTGGTCGTCCTTTTCCTCAGTCCAGCGTGGATGAGCATGAGGCTTGAACTTGTTCCTCCAATAAGTGAAGGCAGTCATAGAATTTGGTGGCTTGACCCAGTTTTGCTTCCTTCTTGTGTTCTTTTCACAAGCTTCCATTCTCCATCTGGTGAAGCATTGTGGGAATTAGAGGTTGAGTTCTCACCCTGATAGCTGTTCTGCTCCATGTTTTTTTCAGTTGGTTCGTCTTGTCGATCAGTATGGATGATCTAGTTTAGTTTGTAGTTAAATATAAACAAAATAAACCCAATGTTGGTTTCAGATCAAACCTTTTGGCTTTGATGTCTTTTTAACTTTCATAAATTTCAAGTCCTCTTTCAAGATTAAAATTCAAGCCCCCTCAAAGGTGACTATTGTTGTTTTGAACCAAGGGTGTCATTTGATGGTTTGAGGAAGATATTCCATGAAGTCATGTGTGCATCATAAGTGGACTTTGTGACCTTTGAAAGATGTTTATGATTCATCCTGCCAGGATTTACCTGAGCTCACATCCTCCACCCTGACATCAGGAGATGAGGATTCCTCACACATTCACACAGCCTTCAGTCATGCAGCAGCACTTTGTTGTTGTTTAGAACAACTGTAACATGTGGCAAAGAACCAGTCAGAATTCCCCTTTTCTCTTATAGAATATTTATTTTACTACATGCATGCAATTTTCAAGCAGTTTCTCACACAACACAAATGACATTTCCAAAACCAAACAAGCTTTGCAGCGCTCAGGCGTCAGGTCCTGCATGTTAGAGAAACATGCTGGCTGAGCTGAGGAGCTTGTGCTTGCCCTGCTGCTCTAGAGAGTCCCTCCATTTTAAAAGCGTGCTGGGATGGATGACCTCTTCATCTGTCAGAATGATGAGGAACATCTGCAGCAGGTAGCCTGGGCGCTCCATGTGACCGAGCAGGTCCCCCAGTGCTCTCATGGCCGTCTGCTCGCTCTCCTGGTTCTTGAGGAAGACCTTCAGCAGAGGCGTCCACCGGAGCATGCCACGACCGTCGAGGCGGGGAACATTGCCAACAATCAATTGTGATTGGCACACGCAGGTCATCAGGATCTCCAGGAATTCTTTGGATGACTGGTCTTCATGGTCAAATCTTTCCTGGAGCCAGTTGATGATGTCCTGACTGCTGTTCTTCCCCTGAAGGAGCTTGCTGATCCTGTTGCGGAGCTCCTCCTCAGTGATCTCTTCCTCCTCAACGGTGGGTCCTGGAGCCTCCTCAGCCTCTGCTTTGCTGTCTTCTTCTTCAGCCTCCTGGGGTTCAGGCTGAGAATCCTGAAGTTTGGCAGCTGGAGCCGGCTGTCTCCTGTCTCTGTTCCAGACTCCAGACATGTGACCTTTGGAGTCGCTCCTCTCCAGCCTGTCGCTGTGAGCATCGGGGCAGAGCGGTTCCTCGGGAGGACTCGGTGCTTTCTTCATCCTCTCGGGAAAAGCTGCCTTGCCGAGGGGAGGGAAGTCACCGTCGAGATCCAGGTGAAATTCTTGACAGCGCTTGCTCTTCTGCTGGTCGTCCTTTTCCTCAGTCCAGCGTGGATGAGCATGAGGCTTGAACTTGTTCCTCCGATAAGTGAAGGCAGTCATAGAATTTGGTGGCTTGACCCAGTTTTGCTTCCTTCTTGTGTTCTTTTTCACAAGCTTCCATTCTCCATCTGGTGAAGCATTGTGGGAATTAGAGGTTGAGTTCTCACCCTGATAGCTGTTCTGCTCCATGTTTTTTCAGTTGGTTCGTCTTGTCGATCAGTATGGATGATCTAGTTTAGTTTGTAGTTTAAATAAATAAATGTATTATTAATATAAACAAAATAAACCCAATGTTAGTTTCAGATCAAACCTTTTGGCTTTGATGTCTTTTTAACTTTCATAAATTTCAAGTCCTCTTTCAAGATTAAAATTCAAGCCCCCTCAAAGGTGACTATTGTTGTTTTGAACCAAGGGTGTCATTTGATGGTTTGAGGAAGATATTCCATCAAGTCATGTGTGCATCATAAGTGGACTTTGTGACCTTTGAAAGATGTTTATGATTCATCCTGCCAGGATTTACCTGAGCTCACATCCTCCACCCTGACATCAGGAGATGAGGATTCCTCACACATTCACACAGCCTTCAGTCATGCAGCAGCACTTTGTTGTTGTTTAGAACAACTGTGACATGTGGCAAAGAACCAGTCAGAATTCCCCTTTTCTCTTATAGAATATTTATTTTACTACATGCATGCAATTTTCAAGCAGTTTCTCACACAACACAAATGACATTTCCAAAACCAAACAAGCTTTGCAGCGCTCAGGCGTCAGGTCCTGCATGTTAGAGAAACATGCTGGCTGAGCTGAGGAGCTTGTGCTTGCCCTGCTGCTCTAGAGAGTCCCTCCATTTTAAAAGCGTGCTGGGATGGATGACCTCTTCATCTGTCAGAATGATGAGGAACATCTGCAGCAGGTAGCCTGGGCGCTCCATGTGACCGAGCAGGTCCCCCAGTGCTCTCATGGCCGTCTGCTCGCTCTCCTGGTTCTTGAGGAAGACCTTCAGCAGAGGCGTCCACCGGAGCATGCCACGACCGTCGAGGCGGGGAACATTGCCAACAATCAATTGTGATTGGCACACGCAGGTCATCAGGATCTCCAGGAATTCTTTGGATGACTGGTCTTCATGGTCAAATCTTTCCTGGAGCCAGTTGATGATGTCCTGACTGCTGTTCTTCCCCTGAAGGAGCTTGCTGATCCTGTTGCGGAGCTCCTCCTCAGTGATCTCTTCCTCCTCAACGGTGGGTCCTGGAGCCTCCTCAGCCTCTGCTTTGCTGTCTTCTTCTTCAGCCTCCTGGGGTTCAGGCTGAGAATCCTGAAGTTTGGCAGCTGGAGCCGGCTGTCTCCTGTCTCTGTTCCAGACTCCAGACATGTGACCTTTGGAGTCGCTCCTCTCCAGCCTGTCGCTGTGAGCATCGGGGCAGAGCGGTTCCTCGGGAGGACTCGGTGCTTTCTTCATCCTCTCGGGAAAAGCTGCCTTGCCGAGGGGAGGGAAGTCACCGTCGAGATCCAGGTGAAATTCTTGACAGCGCTTGCTCTTCTGCTGGTCGTCCTTTTCCTCAGTCCAGCGTGGATGAGCATGAGGCTTGAACTTGTTCCTCCAATAAGTGAAGGCAGTCATAGAATTTGGTGGCTTGACCCAGTTTTGCTTCCTTCTTGTGTTCTTTTTCACAAGCTTCCATTCTCCATCTGGTGAAGCATTGTGGGAATTAGAGGTTGAGTTCTCACCCTGATAGCTGTTCTGCTCCATGTTTTTTTCAGTTGGTTCGTCTTGTCGATCAGTATGGATGATCTAGTTTAGTTTGTAGTTAAATATAAACAAAATAAACCCAATGTTGGTTTCAGATCAAACCTTTTGGCTTTGATGTCTTTTTAACTTTCATAAATTTCAAGTCGTCTTTCAAGATTAAAATTCAACTCATGTGTGCATCATAAGTGGACTTTGATGCACATTTGAACATTTGAAAGGTGTTTATTATTCATCCTTCTAGGATTTACCTGAGCTCCTGAGAAGATGATTCTTTACACATTCACACAGCCTTCAGTCATACAGCTGGATGGAGGGGTTGGTGAGATGACAGCGTTGTCATCACACCAACATCCTCTGATCCATGTGTCCTGCTGCCAACCACCACACACTTCATCTGGTGGAAGGAGTGGAAATCTTAGAAAGCACTGATGCGGTGTACAAGTCCTTTTTAGCTTCATTTTACTTTAATCTGATTATTGCTGGGTGGATTGAAAAGAGCTCAAGCACACAGGAGATCTGGGAAAGTCACAAGAATCCTGTTGTTGTGCTGGAATGACTATTAAACCTCTAATAGTCATTCCAGTAAACCTTTTATAAGAGACAAGAATAGAAGGAGGAACACTGAGTGACTTTGTTGTAAAAACTTAATCCATTTCATGTCTTTTCACATCATAATAAAAACAAGAGAATTTAAAATTTAGAATTTATTCAGAGGTGATTGAAAAGAACTGTACAGTAGCTGATTAACTGGGTCCAACTTTTCCAACACAGTACATTTATTATTTTGCGCTTTACAAAGTACACTCCAGGTGTACTTTGTCTTGAATATTACTTCATACTTGCATATTTGCATATCTGTATATTGTTGACTATCATTCAGTTTGTGTCCATGTATTACTATTTGTCCTTTGAATGTTACTCCATAACTGTATGTTGAGTGATGAATTCCTTGTGTAGTAGACTTGGCCACTGAAACTGATTCTATTTCCTCTTTTAACGTGAATAATTGTCTTCCAGCAACACTCGCACCCAACCCACTATGAGCTATTATTACTTCCTGAGTGAGGTATTATTTAATCTTTTAAAAATAAAATGGTTCAAAATCTGCTCACCGTGCATTTTAATGTATTCCACATTTATGCACATCTTCTGATTCTGGAGCTGTTTCGTGAATTACAGCAGCCGATGACGTCACACGGGGTGTTCCCTCAGTGTGTCAGCAGGTGGCGCCAAAGGCAACCGCTTTACCTTGTTTATTTTTTCAAGCACACAAGTTACTTTATGTTTCCTTTACGACACAGAATTGACAGCGGAGTGAAACTGTGGCATGATACACACGTACGCTTGTTATGCTTCTTATTTGTTTATTTTTAAAGACTCATTTATTACACTTTACCTTGTTAAATCCACCGTTTCCGGTGCTACTCCATTTTCTCTCCGGCGTCCAGCGGAACCATCCTCTTTGTTCCGGGCTTGCTGGTGCAAACATGGCGGCAGAGGGGGACGTAGATCTGGACCTGGAGGCGGAGGACAACTGCACCGGGAAACCCGCAGAGAAGCCTCGCAAACATGACAGCGGGGCTGCAGATCTGGAGAGGGTGACGGACTACGCCGAGGAGAAGGAGATCTCCAGCTCGGATTTAGAGACGGTGAGAGGCCGAGGCCGGCCGACACGCGGCCCCGCGGGGCTGACGGAGCACCCAGAGGAGAACACCTTCACCCTGGGCACCCGGGCCACCCCCCGCTGTCACACACACACACACACACACACACACACACACACCCCACACACCTGCTCACACCACCCACACACCTGCTCACACCACACACACACACCTGCTCACACCACACACACACACACACCTGCTCACACCACACACACACACACACACACCTGCTCACACCACCCACTGGTGCTGCCCCGGGGGACTAAACCCCCCAGATTCACTAAAGCTGGCTTTACATCGTTATCATTCATCATCATCTGATTATCATTCAGATGATGATGAATGAAAGCGTGAACGTCCGGGTGTTGATTTAAGACGTGGCGGTGAAGTCTCTATGTGGGTCGTGTTAAGAGTGTGTTGTGGTCATCACACGTGTGTGTGTGTGTGTGTGTGTTCCAGGCCATGTCAGTGATCGGAGACAGGAGATCCCGGGAACAGAAGGCCAAACAAGAGCGGTGAGAGCCGCCGCCATGAGGGGCCTCCAGCCCTGCTGACCTCAGCCAGAGACTGACTGGACACTTGACTTTTGTCTTTCAGAGAAAAGGAGCTGGCCAAAGTCACCATCAAGAAAGAGGACGTAGAGTTAATTGTAAGCTCCTCTATTCAACAGCTCAATGGTTCATTATAGCGGGTGACCAGGTGGAACCAGGAGTCTAATCTGGACCTTTCATTTACCAGCTTCAGGCCCGATCATAAGTTTCTGCTGCATCAACATGTTTCGTGTATTTTGAGGCCTGAGGGTGTAAACTCAACTCGGTAACGTTCCTGCTGTCTGTCAGGAAGCTCTCTTATTCTGCCGTGTTCCTGTTGCAGATGTCCGAGATGGAAATTTCCCGGGCTGTTGCGGAACGGAGTCTGAGGGAACACATGGGGAATGTGGTGGAGGCTCTGGTGGCTCTGACCAACTGAGCAGGTTTAACACAGCGGACTGCTTTACTGTTCCAACAACCTCACGTAGACAATAAACCTGCACTGGACCCTGAAGACAACTTCAGTTTCATTTGATATGCCTACTTTTGTGCCCACTATTAAAAGTACATTTTGTAAAAAAAAAAAAAAGTTTCTTTGAATTTCTTTCTTTGAAAAAAGGGATGAAAATACAAGTTTTATTCAGACAGCTCACATTCCAATGTGTACAGTCGTGAACACAAGACCGTGTGAGGTGAGTAAAATTCATCATTCTGGACAAATGTACACAGTTTTACATCCCAGCAGGTACAAAACTGAAGGAGCAGTAGTCCACAAAATGCCTCCACTGGAAGAAAACCTACAAAATCAAAATGTTCTGATGGAACTGCACCTTCAGGGGAAGGAAACGTGCCTTCAGCACAGCCGTATCCATCTTAATATGTCACAAATATGCACCTGAAATTTCTGAGTCTGAGCAACTCCCAGTAGATTTTGGCGGAGTTGGTCCGACATGTTCAGACTCGGACGATGCAGTCTCTGAGCTGTGGCTGGGACCGATGGGGAGCGTCTCCTCTCTCCTCCGTTTAAGTCTTCCTCTTCTTTACCGTGGGCCGGTCGAACACGTCCCTCACGCCCGCTGCCTTCTGCTTAAAGAACTTGCTGTTCTGTGCGCTCTCCTGGGCCCAGGCAGAATCGAACGACGTGGTGTCCTGGTCCACCAGGTGGGTGTATTTGGTGCGTCCAGACCGACCAAAGTTCTTGACCTGGTGGGGTCAAAGGTGAGCGATGACGATTACGGCATATAGAATAATTCAATTGTTTATAAAATATGGTTTATGTTTTAAGGTGGAGGTCAAAGACCGGGTGTAGTGACGACGCTAACCTGCATGACTTTGGGCAAGATGGTTTTGTTGAAGTGATCCTCCAGAGTCGGAGCGCTGAAATCCCTCTTGTACACATCCTCCTCTTCGTCCTGCAACAGATGACCTCCACAGTTAAGTACCTTCTGACGGGCTTCACTCTTTGAAGCATGAACATATCTAATCGTGTGAATGAGTAGAACAAGTAGCCAGACTTGGAACAGGAAGCCACAGTAATTAAGAACCCAAAGTTATTTATAGCTGGAAAAAAACGGTGTGTGTGTGTTTTTTTTTAATATCAAGATTCAACGTTTTGGCATAAGCTCATTTAAATTCAGGTTGTAATTCCCTTCTCCTCCACACTCCCAAAGGCTGGACGAGCAGCTGAGCGAGCGACTCACCATGAAGAAGGCTCCTCTGTGGTAATACTTCTGGAGGAACTTGTATTTGCCTTTGGTGCCTTTATTGGTGATGACTTTGCCGCTGTTACGCAGCTCGGCCCGGCGTTCCTCATCTGTCATGTTGTGGAATTTCTCTATTTCAGACTTCTCTCTCTCCATCCTGGAGGAACACCACACGAGCTCCTTTAATACCACGTTAAGGACTTTTGACCTTCGTGAAACCCAAAATCCGTCTACTTACAGTTCTCTGGCTTCCCTGTCTCTCTTGATGCGCTTCAACTCTCTGACTTTCCAGGCTTCGTACTCTTCCTCCTCGTTCTCTCCATCGGTGTCCAAAGCGTCCAGAGCTGCCAGTGATCTTCGGTTCTCTTCAAACTCTTTCTTCGCCTCCTCCTCCACTATCTTGAGCGTGTACCGTCGCCGTTCCTCGGCCTGCCTCTTCGCTTCAGCCTCCACTTCTCGTTGCTTCAGCTCCTCGGCTTCCCGCTCCGCCACAGTGATTCTGTCCTTTCTGGTATCCAGAGAGGGGAAGTGTCAACAGTCAAAGCCTTCAGAGATGATTTACGCTACCAGAGCTTTCGCCAGGAACTTTTGTTTACTTGCGGATGAAGACAGGTTTGAGTCGCGGTTCTGCTTCGTCCTCACTGTCGGTGAATTCTTCATATTCGGACTCAGACTCGGACTCGTCCCCAGACTTCCCCTCCTCCTCCACCTCCATCACCTCCATCTCCTCATTCTTCCGTTCAATGGCGCGCTGCCTCATCATAGCTCGCCTCCTCTCAATTTCCTGCAAAGGAGAAAAGTTAAAATGGCTCCTAAACCCAAAAGAAATGACACAAATGTCAATGCCAAAAAAAAAAAGATAGGAACCTCATCATCCACTTCCTCTTCCTCCTCCTCCTCCTCCTCTTCTTCCTCACTGCTCTCCTCACGCTCTGGGTGCCAAGTGCCTTCATCAGAGTCCTCACTGCTCTCCGCCACAACTTCAGGTTCTGAGATCTGACGATGTCTTGCGAGTCTAGTAAGAAAAGGGAGGAAGCAGAAGCAGCGCTGTTTTAATTTAGAAGTTCAGCACCAGAAGGACCGAATCAAAGCTTGAGAGCCGGTGGGTACCTCTCCTCCACGTCCTCAGACACCCGATTGAGCAGCCGTCTGAGGCGAGGGTCGGAGACATCGTCTTCCTCCTGCTCCACCTCGGGCTCGATTTCCTTCCCCTTCTTCACAAACTGGAAGTCTTCGTCGTCCTCATCCGATGACAGCATGGGTGCGTAGTCTGGCCGCTTCCCTGACACATACCTCTTGACCTTCACCTTCTCCATGGACAGCTCACCTGCGAGGGCCAGAGACCAGAGCAGCTTTAACCACTGTACGGACCAGGGAGGTGGATATGACAAACCTCTGGAACATGTCAAGGAGTTGAAAGCCTTCTCACTAATGAAACTGTGTTTTTTGTGTTGCAGGCACACAAATATCTGTATGTCATTTTGAGATCGACATGGTTTCATTCAAAGACTTAAACGTCACGCAGCTTGAGAGAAAACTGCACGTTAATGCAACTCAGGATGTAATGTCCATCTTATTACATATACTGGTGGGCATCAGATGCATAATTGTCCTTAGACTATATAAATATAGAGTAAGAACACTTCAGACATTTTCCTGATTCGTGATATTTAATAGATCAGTTTTCTCCGTTATCGGTCACAACATTCATCTCATCTAAAACAGTGGCCCGATTATACAGTGACTGCCTGGGGGAGAGGGTTGTTTGCATCGGCCTTAGTCTAGTTTTTCTTTTCAATAGTTCGTTTCGGGCTTTAATCGGAGTATTTCGTGGTTTCGTTGCGCCTTGTTGCTGCGTTAGCACGCGGCTAGCTCTCACTCTTTGTGGCCCACCTTTCTCATTCCGGACCGGCACCGCTCCGGCCGTGGACTGGATCGGCGGGAGGTTCATGCTGATGGTTTCTCGACTAGACATGGCTGTCTGGTCGACGATGAGGACTGAACAACAACAAAAAAAGAGTGTTTACAACCCAGGGGGAAAAGCGAAAAGCTAGCTGTCGAGTTAGCCAAACGGAAGTTAAGGCGGTGGACAGGAAGTCGTTTTTTTCCGGCTGAAACTTCCTCCTCAAAGAGGACATTGATTAAAAGTCAGTTGTGCCGTTTCACAGTTGTACGCGGGCGTAATATTTTGAGGAAAAGGAGACACGTCTTAAAAGGGCGTCTTTATCCCCTGCAGTTTTTATTGTCCCTGACAAATATTTCGTGAATGTTGATCGGGCGCTCGGACCGGGCGGACGCCGGCCGTTGGGGCCGCGGCCAGGCCCCGCCCACAGGCTCCCCGTCCCCTGACGTGATTGGTCCAGCCCGCTGTCACTCATCCGGGGTGCAGGTGAGCCGAGGTGACCGACGAGATTAGAGATTATATTCCCAACAGGTGGGCACCTCACCCACCCCCCCCACCTCCATTTATGTAATCCGCAGGGACGAAGCGCTTCTCCAGCAGCCTCTCGTGGACACACGGTGATCGTTGCTATCACCCCCCCCCAAAGGAGTCACGTTGTGGTCCGTCTGACCCCAGATCAGTGTTGGACTGGGCCCGAGGAGGCGACATTCCTGCTCCTGTGTGTGAATGGTGTGTTTGTGCTCCCGATGAGTGTTCAATGCGGTGCGACCCTGCTGACACAGGTTTCTCCTTACTGTCTGCAGCTTCAGAGGTCATACACTATGAATGGTACTGACTTTAAAGTCTGCACGACTTTGCTATGAATTCGGTTTTTCTGAAATGGTTTTGCTATTTTAAGGTGGTCTGTTGCAGCTTGAACTTGGTTATAAATTCATGCTGGTTTATATTTTACTACCCCCCCCCTCCAACTTTACATGCTTTCATAGCTTGTTCGAGACATAAGACATACACACAAGTATTTTTTTTTTTTGCCTTTTTATTATTATTTTTGTCGTTTTTTTCAATTAAGTAGAAACAGACAGGCTTATCAAACTATGCCCGTATATAAACCCAAACACTACACGGTCATCTAGAGGTCACATGTTATACAAAAGTCATTCACAGTTGTATGCAATTTTTAAACATCTTTATATGTGATAATCGTTATTAGTTTTAGTTATTAGTGGCAGTGCTGAGCACTGAATTACAAATCATTCAGCTGAGGAGGTAATTGGAGCTTCTTGAGGTAAATATAATTTAGTCTATGAGATGCAAAAAAACAAAACCAAAAACAAAGATGGCTGCTCATCTAGACTTTAGACCTGTGGAAATAATTTGTCTTCCTGCTCTTATTTTCCAATTAAAATCCCTGATTAAAAGTCTCTTTGACAGTCGCGTTTACATGTTTTCTGTTATACATTCAAGCATGCTGTGCCAGCGCCCACTTCAAGTGTGTCCATAGATTTATATAGAACGATCAAGTGTTTTCTTTATATTTTTAAATTCATTTTATTTTCCATGTTTTCTCATTTTTGTCTTATGCATTTTGTTTAGGTTTCCAGATTTTGAAAAAACAAAACAAAAAGCGCACAGAAACCCCAAAACCTGATTAACTATACAGGACGCTGATCTTCCAACTATGCAAATAGCAAAAACAATAGGATAGTGAGAAGTATGCCTCAGTCTTCATTCATTCTCAGGTTGACTATAAATCCATGATGAACACACATATACATAAACCTCACACAAATAAATAAAATATGAATTTATTTGTATACTTTACAAAGAAGATGTGTATTTGTGTGTTAGTGTGGCCCTGCGGTCAAGGCTGGACTCCTCTTTGTTTGAACAGCTCGTCCAGCTTCTCCTCCAGAGCGGAGTTGGTTCCTCTCAGGCCTTTCACGACCTCACAAGCCCACAAGAAGTACTCCTGGACCCGCTCGGCCGTCCAGCCTGAGGACAAACACAACGCATAAAGGCTCCTCAAACATCGGGTCGAAACACCGCGACCGCTCCCAGGTATGAAGCCTGTCGGGAGCAGAAACTGGAGAGGGAACCGAGAAGGGAGGGCTTCTGACCGACGGGCGTGGAGCGGTTCAGGTCCCTCAGGTTGTACAGCTTGTCAGCCAGCTTCACCAGTTTGGCCTGGGGGCTGCAGTGAGGCGCGTGCTCCACTTGTTGACGCTTCCTCTCCTGCTTGGGCAGGCTTTTGTCATCCGTCACCTCCTGAACTATGCGGGCCACCACGGGTCCAAACGTTGCTTGGAGCTCTGCCAGGGAGGTGTCGGTGTCCTCTACGGTGTCATGAAGCAGGGCGGCCTTTGGCACAGGACGACACACACAGCGTCAACTCAAGACCCCCCCCCGGGTCAACACAGCGGCGTACAGTAACGTACCTGCAGCACCTCGATGTCCATCACTCCACCTTCATGGCTGAGGATTCTGGCGACTCCTGAAAAGTCCACACACGGAGGATCTCAAACGCAGCAGTGTTTCCAATTGTTGTAATGAGCCGTAAATGTATTGGTGTAAACCTGTCGTAGTTTTATGCATTATTTAATAATCGTATTTAAATACAGACATTTTCAAGTACATACGTCGTGTTACTATGTACACGCAACGCTAATTAAGAACCAATAAACAAATGGGCAAACATCTTATATGTCAAATCTATTAGTTTTGTGGTCCCTCGTGGCTCAATAAACGTGTTGTTTATTACCAAAATGTGACAATGTGTCCGAGTTAATTCCCTTTTTGTTTCAGTTTGGTGGTCATGTTCAGATTTACGGGAGGCCCCTGAAGGCACCACGGACGGTCCTACCGATGGGGTGGTTAATGTACGGCGTCTGCTCCGTGTCTTTACGCCGCTGGTTGCGGTGCTTCTCTGCGGCAAAGTTCACCGTCTCCAGCAACAGAACCGCGTCTGAATTCATTCTTCGGCGGCAGAAGACGACGCGGCGGTAGAAACCCTCCAGGAGCTGTTAGAGTCCTCACTGGAGACTACCGCGAAGACGGGCATGTAGCAGTCCGTCACCTAGGATGTCCGGGCGAAACGACTCCGCTTCTGTTTCGTTCCGCCGGTTCAGCTGCGGAAGCCGGTAACATTAGTTTATATCGTTTCACGTTGTATTCGCGTTTATTCGGCCCTCGACTCAAAATTGTTATTAAGTACCGCTCTTAACTTATTTTGAGCATACTGGCAAGAGCATTGACCATAAACAGCGGAATCCGCGGGTTCTGAGTTATAGTATTTTTAGCCAACAAGCTAACCTAGCTGATGGTTAAACATGGACAGTATTGGTCTGTTTCCTCTATTTGACGTGTGTTCTATTCTTTCTTCAGTCTTTCTTGGGCCCTGAGGTCGTGTGTGTCCAGTCTGGAGGGAGGCGATGGCTCACTGTTCCAGGACAGACTCCCCGGAGCTGCCTGACTTTTCTCTCCTCAAGAGGTTCGCCAGAGATAACCTCATTTTCCAGCTGGAAAAGGTAATGTCACCACCACCACATCGACCAAACACACATGCGCATTTATAAAAACCAATGAAGCACGTTTAGACATCACTGCGTCTCTTAAAAACACTTGTTTTCCCCAACTTATATTTATTGACGAGAAAAAGAGCAATATATCAGTGATATCTAACAAGACTGAACTAACGCTTCAGACTGGGACTAATAGGAAGCTTGTTGATTTGATGGAGCAGACATACTTTAACATCCTGTCTTAACCCTAACCCTAATCCTAAACCCTAACTCTGACCCTAACCCTGCATCTTTCTCACACAGCTTCCGGGGAAAAAGGACCTTTTCATTGAGCCAGACTTGATGAGCCCTCTGGACCGTATTGCTAACGTGTCTATACTAAAGGTGAACCTCATCAGCTGCTTTGGCACTTGACATTTAGGACTCAAGTTAAGTACAATTTTTTCTCTCTGTTTTGAAGCAACATGAAGTTGACAAACTCTTCAAAATAGAATATAAACCGATTATCAGCACCTGCGATCGGTGAGTCCTGAAGCTTTCCAGCTGCTATTTTAAAAAGACGCACAGATTTGACATGTCTGGCATTATTTCTTTTGCAGGCTCTGCTTTTTGATCCGTCCGAGAATACAAACTGTGAAGTGGATTTGTGGTAAATGGGGTTAATGAACGCTCACTGCTCCAAAGATTTTTTAACTACTCTTTGACTTATTTTTTAGTTAAACAAGGCCAAAACAGTTAATGGTTTCATGCTAGTGGCAGACAAATCATGTCAACAGTATGCTGTCATTATAAATGCGACATATAAACCCTTTTTATTATCATGTAAGATACACAAACATTAAAAATATCAAAATTTGAAGTGTTTTCTTGAGAACAGAAACAGAAGCTCTTCTTCTCTTCTGATAAAATGATTTTCTGATTGATGTGTATGTATGTTTTTCCTGCTTGTTCCAGATGTGGCCAATGCAGACAAGGCAGTAGGAAGGTTTCGAAAGTACAAGATCATCTTTACTCCTCAGAAGGTACTTCCTGCTGCGTTACAGTTAGCCTTGCTTTGCATCACTATCATGTGCTGATAGTTTCCTGCTGACTCTTGGTCTGGTTCAGTTCTATGCCTGCGATGCAGTGCTGGAGGAGCAGGGACTCTTTGAAGGTAAAATCCTCTTCATGACACTTAATATAATAGGTGTTTGTCATAAATTCTTACTGATATGATGTTTTATGGTTGATTAAATGGGCCTTTTCCCTCAGATGTGACAACTGATGAATGGGAGTTCTACCTCCTTCCACTGGACGATGATGTCATCAGTTTAGAGCTACCAGAATTCTTCCGCGACAGCTTCCTGGTACTCAACATGTTCACGAAATGTGACTAAAACATAGTTCTACCCATAACTGGTTCAAACTGGTGTTCACAATTAGTGAGTTTTATCGTCATTGCAGCACTTAAAATAATATCAACTAGGCTCCAGGGATCTTTGATTTGGGTTTATTATCCTTATTTTGGGACATTTTGATAAAAAGAAAAGATAATAATTAGATCCAAGGTAGAAATTTGCCCTTAAGATTCCAACCATTAAATAACCAAATTAGGTTTTAGGAGTATTATCATGAAATACAAATCCAAACACTTTTTTTATTTTTAGTTTATTTTACTTCAGATTCAGAACTTTGAAGTGGAAACATTTTTTTTTTTTAATATATAGTTAGTCTGCTATAGACTACATAGAATGAGATTACATTTGTGTAATAGTTTGCCAATATGAGGCAAAACAAATAATTGAATATTTCAAGCAGCTAAAATTGTATTACATCAAATTGTTTTTAACGTCCATCACACAGGCGGGGGACCAGCGGTGGGTGAGGCCAGTCAGCAGCTCTCTGCACCTCCTTCACTCCATCTATGGTCCCTTTTCAAAGGTTTACGGGATCGGACGCTTTTCCGAGGTTCGCCACGTTCATCTGTTCGGACAATATAAAGGAAACATTATATCCTTTTTATAATATCCTACAAAAGCTACCTCTGACTTGAGCTGCTGTGTTCAGATGGTCAACAAGTGTTGGAGGGAGCAGGTGGAGGAGGGAGAGCAGAAAAGTCAACAGGCTAAAATCGGAAAGGTTTTCCTCATCGATAGAGGTGAGATGCAGCCGAGCCTCCTTCCACCTGTGGGGCCACGTGCGGAGCTGCACTTTATTCTGTCCAACATGTCTCCACAGACGTGGACTTTGTCACTCCCCTGTGCTCACAAGTCGTTTATGAAGGACTCGTGGACGACATATTCCGGATCAAATGTGGTGAGTACGAATGAAGCTGGCCCGTCAGCCAGCTTGTGTTGAGGACAGGGATTGTGGAACCGCATCTGAATTAATACTAATGATACACTTACACTAAGTAATGAAAGACGGTGCAGTTGAATGCCATCAACCTGCTTTATTCTGCAGGCTGCGTTGAGTTTGGCCCTGAAGTGACTTCATCTGAGCGAAGCATCAAAGTCATGCTGAACTCTCAGGATAAGGTGGGCTACCCATGACAACGGCCGCAGGTCGGTGTGATGTTAAAGTCTGAACTCTCATTCAGGTCTTCAGCCAAATCAGAAATGAGCATTTCTCCAATGTCTTCGGCTACCTCAGCCAGAAGGCCAGGAATCTGCAGACTGCGTACGATGTGAGGGCTTTTGTGAGTCACTGTTGCTGTGGCGACTGACAGATGTGATGCTCAGAGCTGCTATCCCCCCCGCAGAAGCGTCAGGGGATGGACATCAAGCAAATTAAGGCGTTTGTGTCCGAAGAACTCAAAGGTTTAAAACAGGAGCACCGGCTGCTCAGCCTGCGTGAGTTTCGCTGCGCTTCGCTCCAGACGTGAGATGGCCGTGTGTTCCTCAGCGTCTGACGTCTTTTTCAGACATCAGTGCCAGCGAGTCAATAATGAAGACCAAAACCAATCAGGACTTTCAGGAGCTGCTGGGGATCGAACACTGTAGGAATAATCCAATCTTTACGTTCGCGTTGACCCCGCTTGTGTCTGATTTTAAACTTCTTGGTTGCAGCTTTGCTTGAAGGTTTTGAAATCCGTGAATGTATTTCATTCATAGAGGAACACATCATCAGACAGGTATACACAGTATTATACAGAATCTAAAAAAAATGACGATGTTGGAACCACGTCAGGAATAATGTTAACATAAAAGCTTTCTTCTTTTTCAAAAGGCCTCCATGACAGAAAGTTTGAGGCTTCTTTGTCTTCTGTCCATCACTGAAAACGGTCAGTTCAGTCCGTTTGACGCTGTTAGAAGTGTGTGAGATGCTGTATTATGAACATGTTTTCTCTCCACAGGGCTGCATCCAAAAGATTACCGCTCATTAAAAGCACAGTTTTTACAGGTGAAGTGGCCTTAATAGAAACGTTTGATTTCGTGTCAGGTATACCAACGAGGCCCAGAAGTTTAGTTCTTTATTTTCTGGTTTATTGTAGTGTGCTGTTAGTCGTAGTCGTTGCTGTCAAAAAAGAGGATTAACGGTCTGGGCGGGGCGGCAGGAGCCCTGACGTGTAACTGTGTGTCTGGTTCAGAGTTACGGCATGGATCACCTGTTCACGTTGGCCAACCTCAGGCAACTGGGTCTGCTGGTGGAGCAGCAGCAGGGGGAAACGCTGACCGCAATGGAGAGCAAAGTGGGCAAACTGGTCAATGACAAAACCGCAGGTGACGGAGCAGAGATTACTGACCACATGTGGGATGTTTCCATTCTATTGATATGGTTCCAATAGACGGCTAGACTTAGTTAATTACCTTAGACTTAGTAATTAAAACTTCTGTTGTTTTTTTTGCATGGTCATGACAAAGAATCCCATAAATGTTGCATCACTTGATCTTATTTTTATTATTTTACTGTTTTCCAGGAAAGCTCACTGATGCCTTCTCTTCTCTGGCCAAGAAGAGTAACTTCAGAGCTCTAAGTAGAAAACTCAACCTGGTTTGTATATTTCAGGATTTCACTTCTAACCAAAACGATGAAAATGCAGTACTCGGTGTCATCTATCGTCACATCTCGTGTCAAGGTGCCCAAGTCCGATAAGGACTATGACCTGCGTGTCCCTAAAGACATGGCTTACATCTTCAGCGGCGCCTACATCACGCTGAGCTGCAAGCTCGTCGAGCAGGTGAGAAAAGCTGAGAGACTGACTCAGTCTTTACCCACTGCCTGTCCTCTTGATGGCTCGCTCTCGTTTCCTCCCGCGATCACCTGCAGGTGCTGGAGAAAGAAGGTTGGACGGGGCTCGAAGAAGTCACAAGGCTGCTGAACGGCCACGAGTTTTCTGCCGCAGGTTGGACCGACCACGCGTCCTGGTGTAACACCTGCTCACGAACGTCTCCGCGAAACCTGCGCTGAAGGTTTTTCTTTCTGCAGTCGGCAACCACCCTGAGTCGAGCGCAAAGAACGACGCTCAGCGCATCATCCTCGTCATGTTCCTCGGTGGCTGCACCTTCTCTGAGATTTCAGCCCTGCGCTTCCTTGGCAGGGAGAGAGGTAAATCCAAGACTCCGCTTCACCTCCGTTCACACACACAATACTGGTGGCGTTAAACGGTGGAATCATTTCAATAACTCACTTACTTTTATCATTTACTTCCCAGGTTATAAATTCATTGTGGTTACAACTGCAATTACGAACAGTTCCAGAATGATGGAGGCTTTGTTCGAGAACCGTGTTTGACATTCCGATCATGTTTCTGTTCCAGCAGCAGATAAAGACAAACCGCCACTTTCACCACTAAAGGCACCCTGAGAATGTACAAAGTGAATAAACGTTTTTATCAAGTACTTGTCCTTGTCTCCTTCAGTTTTACTTTAAGTTGGGTTGCTGGATCCTCCGACCTAAATGGGACAAAAACCCCATTGTTGAAGGAAAAGTAAGGTCATTACTCAATTACGGCACCGAACCGGGTGCGCTTCTTTTCCACGTCGCGCCCGTCCCCGGAGGGGCGGCTCCCGCGGGTGCGTCGCCGCCGCCGCCCCCGGTGAGTCGAACCAAGCGCTCCCCCCAGACGGGCCAATCAGAGCGCGTGACGTCACGGGAGGCATATTTTGAACCGTCTAAACGGACCAGACGGACGAGAAGAGACGGGCTGTCGGGGAGGACATCGAGGGTGAAACCACGCCGGGGTCTGGGTACGCGACCATGAGGAAGAGGTAGGGCCGTCTGGCAAAGCCTCTCGGTTTGTAGAGGGACGTGTAGAGATACCACATGAGCCACATCAGCAGTCAGCACGGTCTTTGTTGGGTCCGCTGTCCGCTTCAGCTCCGAGACTCGGGCCGTCCGTCCGCGTCGGTCCGTCGGTCCGCGTCGGTTCTGGAGGTCACCATGGCGGGCCCACGGGTGATTCGAGCTCATTTAAACGGGTTGTGTCGGTTCTCTGCCCCCCCCCCCGTAGCGAGGTGCTGGCCGCGGAGGCGGTGTCGTGCCTGAACAAGGCTCTGTACCAGCTGAAGGACATCTGGGAGGAGATCGGCATCCCCGAGGACCAGAGGCTGCAGAGGACCAACGTGGTCAAGAACCACGTCAAGGTGAGCCCTCACACGGGGGTCCTGACAGGGGGGTGGGAGGGGCAGCACCAGCACCGACCAGTATTGACCAGTGGGGAACGTCATCAGGTCACTGGTAAACAAAGTCAGGCCTTTATCATATTATAATGAGCCGCATGTGTTAAATATGTGGAGATTGTTTTCTCTATCGGGATTTCTGAGTTGGTTCTGATGTTACTAAAGGAAGCTTGACAGTTTGGAAACAGCTGGATGTGTATTCATTCTCTATAACACTCAGAAACAGTGGAACAGAAAGGACCAAAAAGAGAGTTGTGATGATAAAATTAAGTGTTTCATATTATTACCGGTACATTATTTTAAATTAAATCAAAGTGTTAATAACTTATAAATAATGATGATGAAGAATCTGGACACAGTTTGTTATTAATGCCTTGTCTTTATGCTCCAGAGTTTGCTGGATATGATGATCCAAGAGGAGGAATCGCTGAGAAAAAGGCTCATCAACAGCATTCAAGCATGCAGGACAGAAATGGAGACGCTCTACTTGGAACTTCAGCTTCCTATATTTGAGGTTAATACAATGAAAATAATTCCGCTTTCTCCTTGACGGCACAGTCGGATTTCTTTCACACTGTTGTTGTCGAAGACTTGAAGAACAGATGGGTAACTTTGAGCTGCTATTTCAGGAGGAAAAGGGCATCAGCATGCTCCAGCAGGAGAGGAACATGCGCACTCAGGTGGAGGCTCTGGTGAAGGAGAGGGCTACTCGGATGCAGCGGCTGAAGGTGCTGCTGGGGGAGGATCAGGACCTGGTCGACATCCTGTGCTCCATGCCTTATGGCATCTCTGCAGACTCTGTCCCCTCGGTGGAACAGCTGGAGAACTTCCAGCAGCACATCCAGAACCAGAATGAAGAAAAGGTACGGGGGGAAGAAGCTTTACTTCCTTGATATTATCTGAAAAACGGTCTAACAAAGCCAACAAGGGAAAGATTAAAGTTTTGCACGCTTTAGATGGTTTAATGATGGCATCCATGTTTGTGGCTCCATTTCATCGCTTGGCTTTCTGCAGGATATTTTCAAAGATTTATTTGATTATAAGAGGAGTCACATTTGTGTCTGCAGGCGAGGCGGCATGCTGAGTTCATGGCTCTGAAAAAGCAGATTATATTGTACATGGAAGAGCTGGACCAGATCCCAGAGACCAGTTTTGAGAAGGATGTTGTGTGTGAGGATGAAGAATCCTTTTGTCTTTCCAGAGAAAATATCACATCACTAAAACTGCTCATCTGTCAGGTAAGTCGGATCGCCTGTCCATCCAATGCACATCGATTTTAAAAAAAAAAAAAAATGCTTTGGCCTGAAGCTAGATGTAGAATCCCAGCAGGAGCAGCCGTGATTAAAGGTGGTGTTCTTCTGATCCTGCAGCTGGAGGAGCGTAAGGTAGAGAACGAGGCGATGTGCGAGAGTCACAGAGAGAAGATCCAGCAGCTGTGGGACAGACTGCAGGTCCCGCAGGAGGAGAGGGCGGCCTTCAATGAACACATGGTCACCTCCAGGAAGAGAAACCTGGAAGCAGTAAGAAGACCGTAGCTTTAACTTTTCATGTTTGAGTTTAGTTTTCCTCTGAAATGTGATGATGCTCAGTTACTAAGTCATCTTTAAATGCGACAAGTCAGATGCTCGTGACCAGAATTGATTATTTCTGTGTATCGGATATTTAATTTATCCGTTATTTTGACTGTTTATTCTCTTTCTTTATTTTTGTCAGTTACACTCAGAAGTTCAGCGTCTAGAAGAGCTCAAACTGCTCAACATCCACAACGTCACTGATGCCATTCGCTCTGAGATCTCCGTGTTTTGGGAGAAGTGCTTCTTCAGCACGGAGCAGAGGCAGGCTTTCACCCCGTATTTTAGCGGTGAGTTTGTCTTTGGCCGACGTGTCAGAGCAGCAGAGTGTGGGAGTGCGCTCAGACTCTGGCTCTTTATTTTAGAGGATTTTACAGAAGAGCTGCTGAGTCAGCACGACGTGGAGATTCAGAGGTTGAAGCAGCATTATGAAGACCACAAAGAACTTTTTGATGGAGTTCACCAGTGGGAGGAAAACTGGAGACTCTTCCAGGAGCTCGAGGTGAGTCTGGAAATTTTAGCACGGCTGTCTTTATCCTGTGAGTTATCGATCGGATTGTGAACAGTTATCAGTTCACTTGTGTAATATGGTAAAAAAGAAAATTTCAGAATATAAACGTGGGGCTTTTCATTCACAGAAAAAAGCCACAGATCCATCAAGATTTACAAACAGAGGAGGGAATCTCCTCAAAGAGGAGAAGCAGAGGTCTGAGCTGCAGAAACATCTCCCTAAGGTACAACACAGAGGTCATAATATTATCATTCGTCTCACAACCAACAGTTGTTTCTTGTAGTAATTATCATATCTTCATTTCAAAGCTTGAGAAGAAATTAAAATCGGAGATCGAAGCATGGGAAAGTGAACAAGGTCGTGAGTTTTTAGTGAACGGACAGAAGTTCCTGCAGTATGTGGAGGAGCAGTGGGGGCTGTACCAGATAGAGAAGGAGAGGGAGAAGCAAGAACGGGTAAGGCCTGCACCTTTGTGTTGGAGCTTCACCCTTGTTTCTGAAGGAAAGGATCATCATGATAATCTTTTCCTTTTTTCTTTTTTTTCTTTTTTTTAACCAACCAGCATCTGAAAAAGAGCAAACAGACGGAGGAGGACATGCTGTACGGCACGATAGTACGAACCCCCACCAAGCGCAGATTCCTGGGCACCACCACGCCAAATAAATCCCGAAAGGTGTCAAAGCTCTGCGTCTGTGTATAAATTCAGCCCTCCTCCTGTCCTCTGCTCCAACCTCCTCCTGTCTTCTTTGTCAGTTTAACGCGACGTCCAGCAGCTCGAGCACCACGTCCAACAGCACCATGCGCTGCGCCTTCGGCGGGACGGTCTGTCGATCACCTGTGCCTCGCCCGCCGCTCTCAGCGAGCAAGGTTGGCAGTGAAGCTGGAGGCCCAAGTTTCATTTGACTACAAAGACACTGACTTTATGTTGGAGCAGATGAACTTTCACCCCCAAAGCAAAAGCATTGGCCTTAAATGTAGCGATCTGGAATCACTTGGAAGTGCTCCTGACAACCTGTCTTTGTCTTTCTAGGCTGCACGGACACCAGGTGGCGCTAAACCTCCTCACCCGCCATCTAAAGGCTGCAACAAGGAGAATGAGGGGCACCCAAAGGGGACTCCCCTCGCCTGTGCTAGTCCACTGCGTAACTTCAGCATAAACTCTGTTGCCAGTACATATTCAGAGTTCGTGGTAATTTGCATTTTTGTTTCTCTCTTTCCCTTTTTTTTTTTTTTTTTTTTACCTTTCTTCATTTAAGTACAGTAACTTAAACAGAAGTACTGATCCTCATGTTAATTTATATCTTAGAGGGACCTGGTCAACACCGCGTCTGTTCAGTCAAGGTGTGTGTTCAGGTTGAATTTGCTTGTGGAGCTTCTGACTAACGCTTTAATTCGCAGTGTTAGTTGCATGTATCTTAATCACCTGCAGAAATGAAATTAACACACCAGTGCAGCCTTAACACACTCGGTTAGTGGGCATTCAAGCCAGAATCAGCTCAGTGGCCGGTCAGGGACCAGGTATGGATTTACGCTTAAAGAAATAACCCTTTGTCTTCAAACAAATTAATCTGAATGCAGCACTAATGTTCTCGTCCTTCACTGCTTTACTCAGTGTTTTGTTTCCTTGTTCAACTGTTAATGTTTAATTGTATCAATGATTGTTGATTAACTTCAAACCTTTGTAAGGAATTCACACAAGGATGGTTAAACTGATCTCCATTTGAAGATTTTACAGTAAATGGAAACAGAAAACTCTCCTAATTAAACATTCCAAAGTTGGCATAAACATCATGCTCACACTAGAGGACAGTGTCCCCTCATTCTGACGGAGTTTTATTCATTCCAACATGAACAGGAATGAGCGCAGCAGAGACAGGATCCCTCCTTTTGTACAATTCATGTGTCAAAGCATGAGAAACGCGTCAATGCTGAGGAGAAGTGAAAATAACGTCGTCTCCTCCTCCGCAGCGAGAAATTTCCAAGGCCTCCATCACCAAGAACCAGCACGGCGTCCTGAACTCCACCACCGCCAACCTCTGACCGTCACCAGCTGCCACGGCGCCAGTCGCAGCCTCGCCACCTTTCACTGCTACCAGCTTTTATAGGACATGAAGGTTTAATATATTCAGTGTTTATTGAAGGATGAACAAGGATCCTGTTGCTTTTCTGAACATGTCATTACCTCGAAGGGGGTTTTGACACCGTCTTTATATTTGGAAGCTGAACTAACACTACTGTAGCTCTCTGAGTTTGAGCGAGATGCGACAAATTGTATAATTTACTGCACAGTTTTATAAAAGAAAAAATCAAATTGATGCGTTTCTTTCTGAATTTATGCAATCTGGGGTTACAGCCAAATATAGATATTTTGCACTTTGTTTTATGAAATATATTGTAGCTCATTATTCTAAGAACACTGCTCCATCAGAGTGCGTTTTATGTATGTATTTATGTATATATTTTCACATCTATTTTTCTGTAGATTCTGCACAGTTTGACAAAGTTGTCAGTTGTTTAAACAGGCCAAACTGTTGAAGTAATCTTGATGCTGAAAAGTTTAAATTTAGATGAATCACATGTGGTCAGAACACTGCCATGTCTGACTTTGACATTTTTTTTTTTTTTTTTTTAAAAAAGAATAAATTTTAATTTTCCACTGTTAAAACAATGGCATTTGGCTTTTTGTTTTTTCCCCCTACATTTCTCACAACAGAATAAACGAGTGTGTACAACATCTAAATGTTTGCATACACTCTTGTATTTATGTATTTGTGAGTATTGGTGTCACAAATTATTTGAGTTTTGGCACAACCAGCCGCTTTTACAGATGGTAGCATGTTTAATCCACTAAAGAGGAAAAAAATGGACCATGTGTCAAGTATTGGCAGTTTGAGTGGGCATCCATCTGTGTGGCTTGATTGTGCCATCAAAGTATTCCCCCACTCACCCTCCCACCAAGGGTGCAGACCTGAGTGACACAAACTCCTCTGGGCTTCTCTAAGACCTGCAGAAATGTGCACGAGTGGAAACTGTGGCTAAAACCGGAATGACCGGGAAAGGTGCCATTCTAACCCAAGTGATACATCTTCTGATCAAATATAAACCGACCAATAACACTTGTGTTGTTAATTAAACTAAATACAGTATGACAATAATTTTAGACTGAAAGGGTCTCTCCGGAAATGATGTTGTTACCGGAAGTGCCTCCAAGTACATAGTCTCGTGTTTAGCGGTGACAAGTTGGTTCTAAATGGCTGAGAGGAGACTCGAGGTGGTCTCCGAGTGTCCCTCTTCCTTTTCTTCGTTTCTTTTAAAGCAGTGTTAGCACCAGCCGCGTCATGTCGGGAGCGCTGGCCCGGCTGCTCTTCTACCCGACGCTCGCCTACAACGTGGTGATGGAGAAGGTGTCGTCGCGACGCTGGTTCGACCGAGTGGACGAGACGGTGATCCTGGGGGCGCTGCCCTTCAGGTCCATGACCCCTCAGGTCAGACCCTCCACCGCTGACCCCTCGGGGATCACGGCTCCGGATCCTGACGCCGGCACTTCGGAATGTTCTTCCCGAAGAGCTCGTTTTGTCCGGACCTCTCTGCTGTTTAGCGTCCTTTCGTGGGCGTCTGTGATCGCCGCCTCCTAAACTTGGTCTGAAGAGTTTTCTGAAGTCTTTCTGGCTTAGGAGGCACCAGAGGATCCACATGAGGACACACGTGTGCGGCCAGAGGCTGCAGAGGTTGTGGGGTTAAAGGTCTCCCTCTATCAGCCTGTCACCTCTGTTTAGATCAGTTTGACTTTGTCCAGATTATTTGTGATCATCAGCAAATGTTACTTAAGTCTGAAGGGTCTGCTGTTTTCTTCTCTTCCCCTGAATATGAGACTTGAATGTAGTCGTGACACTTCGGCACGGGCCCCGTGATGGCAGACCATTCTTGGAGCAGGAGGTGACCGGTTTCATGACAGGGAATTTGAATTGGCGTTGTTTGAACAGTCAAACCAGAGGGCTCTGAAGCTTTTGTAAGAGGCTGAAATGAATTGTCCTGACCTGTTCGACCGGTAACGCGTTGTTACAGATCAGTCTTGAGCTGCTGCAGGTGTGCGCTGGGGTTCGTGTCTCAGTTTAATGACTGGATGCATTTAAATCTTTAACCAGGTCCAGAAATGTCTGCGTCACGACCACCCTACTCAGCATTTCAGGGCTCAAAGGGAATGCTCTGCACTAAAACTGCTCCGTCAGTATAATGTTGTGTTTCTTACTTTCTTACTTTGTGTTGATGTTTTCATAAAAAAAACAAAAAACTTGAGATCTACGACGATCACGAAATGTCATTTTTGACGTGTTGAAAAGCTGTGGAATTGTGGAATAATTGGAAATGTGGATCGTTGTAGCCTTTAAAGTAAACGAAAAGAGGTCCTTTTGCTTTGAGGCTTCACGGGTGCAGGGACGTCCTTGCACTAATCACTGACCAGCGGCTGCTCTTGTGTTGCAGCTGGTGGAGAAGGAGAACGTCCGAGGGGTCGTCACCATGAACGAGATGTACGAAACCAAGTATTTCTGCAACTCTGCCGAGGTGAGTCCGCCCGCATTCCCTGGGGTTATCGATATCGTCACCGCGCGTGACAGAACGCAAGAGAAGCCGGAGGAGAATTCGGTCTCTCGTCTCCTGACGGCAGGAGTGGCAGGCAGCGGGGGTGGAGCAGCTCAGACTGAGCACCGTGGACCTCACCGGCGTTCCCAGCCTGGAGAACCTGCACCGCGGTGTGGAGTTCGCCCTGAAGCACCGGGAGCAGGGCGAGAGCGTGTACGTCCACTGCAAGGCTGGCCGGTCCCGCAGCGCCACGCTGGTTGCTGCGTACCTCATCAAGGTCAGCCGCTCCGAAACGCAGAAACCTACATAACCCTTAATTACGCGCGAGAATAACCTTGGGTGCCGAAATGTGAAAAATCTGATGGGTCAGGTTTGTTCTATTCTCACGCCGCCCGTGGTCTCCACGGCGACGCGCGCATGCGGTTTCTGTTCTGACTCCTACGCTTTCCTGCCCACAGCTGCACTGCTGGTCTCCAGAGGAGGCCTGTCAGAAGCTGGCGGAAGTTCGGCCACACGTCCTGGTGCGCTCCGCTCAGATGGAGATGCTGAGGCGGTACCACCAGCAGGTGTGCGGGAACTCCAGCTGAGCGGGCGGAAGGGCGGCGGCGGCGGCTCGGCCATCATATTCATATTCTGTTGGCAGCTGGAAGACTGGACACCAGGGACACAGTTCACACCTCAGATTCTCATTCAGTGCCCATTGTTAGAATGTTCAGCCTTTTTGTTTTTAGTGAATATTTATCAGGTAAATGCCAAAGGTTTTAAAAAACAAAACACTCTTGGGTTTAAAAGATGTTCCTGGACTCTTGCAGTCATTTTATACCAGGGTATTTAGAATGTGAAACTCTGTTAAAAAGGGAGCAAATTTCAAAACGGTTCCATTGTTGACGTCAACACTTTGTTGAATATTGTTTATTCTCATTTTTAGAAAGTCAGTTCATCGTCTATAATGCAGAAATCACTCATTTAGTTTGTTTTATTTAAAAACTGTGCCTTCGGAGTTTATAAAGCTGTGACGTAAAATAAAACCTTTGTGTGATTACTGCTGAGTCATGTGATTTCATTTTTAGCACACACTGTAGCTGTGAGAAGTCGGAGCAGCGTCTCGGTAATGTGATGGAACTCAAAACACGGACATTTTGTTGGACGCTGAAATAAATCCTCCAAATTGTATTGATTGGAAATGAATTGTGCATTGTTGACTAGAGATTAATGTAGTCTGATTACATCTGTTACGTTACAAATCAGATGCTTAATATACTTTTCCTGCTATGCTGATTTCACAATAACTTAGTTTCTGGTAGTAATTATAATTAAAGCTGTAAGTATCACTGACTGGGCCCTTGTGTATTGTGCTTTCACATTGACGAAGACCAAAACCAAACGTGACTTCTGACCCTTGGTCTGAGTTAGAGCCACTTCCCCTTTGATGGAGAAGCAGCTAAATTCACTACACCACCACAACCACAGCGACGAAGCATGAAAAGCTGCACAATGAGGTTTCGCCAACGTGTCAAGATAGAACAGTCCAAATATGCAGATGACCTGATCAGACCTGCAGGAAATGTGAGTCCTGGAAATGTCACGAACATCCCCCTCGAGGCATTTACCAGAATGTATCACGCTCTCATGGGTGTGATGCCTAGAGTCTACAGACCAAATGTCAAGTGGGTCTGATCTATTCTCTAGTAAGAGTGGGGAAATACAAGCGCTGTACATGTAAATATCGCACTTCCTCTTGATTTTAGGATACGGTCCAAGAGGTTTTTCAAGGTTTTTGGCTGCTACAGATGTTTACCAAATGACATATTTGTCAGTCAAACGTGGTTTTGGGGCTGCTTCATTGTACTTGTGTAGGACAGACCCATGTTACAACACAGGTTAGATCCAAGAGGCTTTTATTGTATGTGGTTGGATGTTATTACATCTGTAGTAAGTCAATCGTAGTGCAGCAGTACTTTGTTGATCCTGGTGGCGCTAAAACAGACAGCAAATGGTGAAATGTTTATTTGCTGTGTCAATAAGTGCATATTTTAAGATCAGCATGTTCAGGCCCAGACTACGTCGCACTTGTGACCTTTGACGCTGACTCGACATGCCTGTGCAGGAGAAAATAAAATAAAGAAAAATAAAAATACCATGGAAAAAATGAGAAAAACAAAAATAAGTATCCCTGCAAAAAGAGTTCCAGCCACTAGTTAAGTTGGTAGTAATCGTTTGGCTGGCCGAGCGGGCCGTCCCGCCTCCGGCCGCCAGGCGGCGCCACCGCCGCTTTAGGGGCGGAGAAGAAGAGCGGCGGCGCAGACATGGCGGCGACGCTGGTGCGGTTTGTCCGCGGAGGCCTCGGGAGGAGTTTAAACGGTACAGCGACCGAGCACGACCGACGGGATGAGCACGGTCCCCCGCAATTGCGTTTGCGTCCCAGCGAACGTCCTGGCGGGCCGATGAGGACGAGTCGCTGTTATATTCAGCTGTCAGATGACTCCGGTTTGACCTTCGAGCTAGCTAAAGCTAAGGCTAACAACCTGCCTCCTAAGTTCACGATTCGCTTCTAATTTCACCAACAAACGTGATTAAACTGCCATTTTGTTTACGCAGAGCGTTCCCGTTGCATGCATTACATGCTTGCATGCGCCCCCCTTCATATGTGTGTGTATATATATTGTTTGTGCACACTCCGTGAAGAACACACGATGGGGTTTAATCGTGTCCTCCTGTGGTTGTCATAGTGACCAGATGTTCGAGTGTCCTCCAGCAGCATCCCAGGCTGCAGAGCTCTGCGGCTGACACTCAGCGTGAGTCCACCGTGTTGGCTTCCCTCCACATATTCCTGCGATTGTTTGTCGTCTTTGTGCCTTAAACGCCTCCAGCCTGTCGAAACCCCCACGAAAACGAGCACATCCGACACATTCACGGGCGTTTTTATCTCCCTGCAGCCACTGTACGGCCCAAAGATGCCGTCACTCACAGCCAGCTGGCTAAGTTTGGGGAGTACGTGTCTGAAATGATGCCCAAGTACGTCCAGCAGGTCCAGGTCAGTTCACACACTCACCGTGCAGATTAAACACCTGAGGCTTGTGGGTGTTCCATCATGTCTCTATTGATTGCCCCCCCCCCCCATGTGAACTGGTTGCAGGTGACCTGCTATAACGAGCTGGAGGTGATGATCCATCCTGACGGAGTCATACCTGTCCTGACCTTCCTGAGGGACCACACCAACGCTCAGTTCAGGAACATGATTGATCTGACTGCTGTTGACATCCCAACACGCCAGAACCGCTTTGAGGTTCCCTTCTGCACACACACACACACACGCGCGCATATACACAGTATATGATTGATAAAGGCTTGAGGGTATTTACAATGTCTGCATGTTAAAGAGTGCTCGGAGGTGAGACGACTGGTTCAGTGCGATTGCATCAACGCTCGTCCTCTGGCTGTTTCCGTGCACCACTTTGGTGCAGCTGATGCAAGCACTGCCTCATTAGAATGCGGGTGTTGATTACCATGGCAACAGTAGCGGGTTCAAAGGAAACAGCCCAACAGATTTTTTTTTAGATTAAAATATTAATGTAGAGGCTGGCTGATCTGTGTAAGACGCCAAGCAGCAGCCAGCGCGCGTGTCTAACGTGCGTCTGTTGCTTCTTAAACAGATCGTCTATAACCTGCTGTCGCTGCGCTATAACTCTCGCATTCGCGTCAAGACGTACACGGATGAGTTGACTCCCGTGGACTCTGCAGTTCCGGTCCACAAGGCCGCCAACTGGTACGAGAGAGGAGGTGAGTGTGAGCCCGCGGGTCCGGCGCGTTCTCTGCTCTGCGGAGGGACGCAGGTGAACGGAGGCTGTGTTTGTTCAGGTGTGGGACATGTTTGGTGTGTTCTTTGCCAACCACCCGGACCTGAGGCGCATCCTAACAGACTACGGCTTCGAGGGCCATCCCTTCAGGAAGGACTTCCCTCTCTCTGGCTACGTGGAGGTGAGTTGAGATCCCCTTTACATTCAGATTCATGTGCTCTTGCTGGTGGTGAAAGAGCAGATAAAAGCTGTACTCAGAATCACTCAGCACCACTTTTCAGCTCATTAAATTAGAATCCTTGAAGAGCTTTGATACTCAGTATCTTTTATGACCAAATCATAATTAAATAATTACATTTAACAGTCAGCGCTGTCTGTCTAAACATTTTGTGGAGCGGCACATTATCACTGTCGTCTGGTAACTGAAGTCTCATCTTCTGTTAAGTTTTTAATTTGAGCGAGTGCTGATCGGGCTTCTGCAGGTGCGTTACGATGACGAGGTGAAGCGTGTGGTGGCCGAGCCTGTCGAGCTGTCGCAGGAGTTCAGGAAGTTTGATCTGAACACACCGTGGGAAGTGTTCCCAGCACACCGCGAGGCCAAAGAGGCCGCACCCAAACTGGAGGCCGGCGAGACCCCCGAGAAAAAAATGATGCCCTCAGCACGTTCATGTCTGTTAGTCACCCAATACAACCACGGCTGAAATATTTATGTAAATACAAATACTAATAAAACAAACTGAAAAAATAAAGATCTCCAGGGTTCTTTTTGTTTACCATTTTGTTTACCATTTAGCTGAAATCCAAAATTTAATCCAGACCTGACTGGAACAGTTTCTGATATGGTCGTATCTTGGGATGCATTTGTATCTCTGATTGAATAACGATGTTCAGTATCTGCAATCGTATTTGAAGTCCAGGGGTTTGAGGAAAAATCCCACTTCCTCAAATTTGACAGAAGAGTACAGTTAAACTATTGGAGTTAAAAATGGAATTAAGACCCATTAAAGTGCTTGTATTTTCAGTCTTACGTATTTTGCGAATCTAAAAACAAATAAAACAGATTTAGGTTTGTACTGACTCGTTCTTCCTTACTACGACCGACAGAGGGCGCTGTAACACAGACAAGCTCAGGCTGCAACGTTTTAATGTTGTCAAACATGGTCATTAAAGCATTTTTATTTCACATGTAAGAAATTCTCAGAACAAAATTAATTCCAGTCAGAATGTGGAGAATTCTTTGCATTTGAGCAGAACAAAAAGACTCATTTTTGGTTGTAGTGTTGACTTATTTAAAGAGCAATATTTTTACCATGTCTGAACTAATGCACAACAAGTTTGAATTCATTGGAAAGAAAGATGCACGGATCAGAAACATCCACGACATCAATAACAACAACGGCTGTACGGATAATTTATTTGAAATAAAGTATCTGACAGGCACCGACAGGGACTGTGAAACCGTTAAAACAATCTTATTTTAGTCTGTTACATGCATACATCACATAAATTCTTCTGACGTTTGCTCAGTATTTGCTTTTCTTTTTCTTTTTTTTTCCGCCTTAACCACTGGGTCCATCTCCAGGCTCGGGCGAGTCGCTGAGGGGTTCGACTTTGACGCGTTATTTTCTGACACGGGACGCGCTCACTGTAACATCTCACACTGTGAAAAACAAATTAGTGCTTCGCAGCCCCCAAAATGGCTGCGTTTGAGGTCAGGCAGGACGGGAAGTTCTTGATAAGCGTCGGGGAGCCGTGACGGCAGCGTGTGAAGGTGTGAGACCATTTCCACGATGCCTAAAAAACGCCGGTGAACATCATCCTCACACTTCCAGCTCGACGGCGGGCAGCTGTGCTTTGGTGCTTTAGTGTTGTAGAAGAGAACGCGGTCTAATTCCTAGACAGGCTGCAGCCTGAGAGCAATCACGATTTAGATTTAGAAGGGGAAACGCTCTTATTCTGACTATTATTCGTGCGATCTCCACGTTTCTGACCAACCCCGCTTTCGCTCCGCCGGCTGTTCGGCCTCTGCAGCAATAACTCGCAAATACCCGAGGACACGTACAAATACACACCACGCGTACGCCACGATAACAATATGCTACATCGCAGTAGAAAGAGAACAGGGAGCGAAGGCTGCCAGGGCCGCCTTGGGTCATTAACATGCAAGGAGGTTTTCAGAAGCGGTGGGCGACGTCAGGCCTTTCTACACAGCCGGCTGAAGGACGCGTTTCATTAAATGTTTTGGGCCAAATTGCTTTCCTGTCCTTTGGACTGGAGCGGAGGTAGTAATGGTGCAGAAAAATCGTCAGTGGCTGGAAGATTCTCTCAAACGAGAGATTCCGAAGCGCTCCGCAGCAGTTAGCAGATCGCTGGGAGAAGCTCACACGCAGGGAGAGGGCGGCGCCGCGTCAGTTTGCCGGAAAATGGGGAATTGATTTTTGTTTTGTCTTTTTCCCTTTGGCTGGAAACAAGGATATAAGAGCGAGACACCAGAATCCTGGGCCGGGAAAACCTGAACTCCGAGGTCAAACGGGCTTAAAGTCGACACAGAGCTAATAAACGTGGAGTCGGGGATCGTCTCCACACAGAACTGGACTTATGAGTTTGGTTCTTCTTGAACAAAGCAACGAAAAATGAAAAAACAAAACAAAACAACAGCAGCAAAATGAGCTGAACTTTCCATTTCCATGAGCAGAGGAATCATCAACATTTAGTCCAACAGCTCATACGTGACGCTTCCCGGCTTGCGTCACTTAACTACAGTCTCAAAAGTCAGATCTTTCTCCTTTTCCCAGCCAATCAGCCCCGGAGAGGCTGCGCTCCTCGTTGTCCGCCCTGGTTCCCGCGCAGCTTGAGCGGAATCGTCTTCCTCCCGGCGGCGTGAAATTAAACAGACGTGCGCGCTGAAGTGGCCCCTGAAGGAGCGATCCAATTCCCCCCCAGTGGTGACCATCTGAAGAAGTAACTCAAACGCTGTTGGAATCCCCCAAAAAAAACGAGAAAAAAAAGGGGGAATCTAATTAATGTCCAAAGTGCCCGCCGGCCCAGGAGCAGCGTGCGGCCTCCTCCAGAGCTCGTCCGTTTGCTGCTCTCCTCCTCCTCTTCCTCTGTGACCGAAGGGGTCGGGGCGAAGAACGCACGAAAACAACGAGCGACACTGGACGACACCGTTCACGTATGGACCGCCGAAGACGCGGAGAAAGTGGTGACATCATCTGTACAAGCAGAAACAGGAAGTCCTTCCTCAGGTGGGGTCACTGGTCCCTCTTCTTCCTCGGATTCCCTTTCAGCGGGTTGGATATCAGAGCAGAAGAGGAGCCAAAGCATCTCCAACAGACCCTTCACACTCTCAACCCAGGAGATCATTACCCAGACCTGTGTGTGTGTGTGTGTGTGTGTGGGGGGGGGGGCATCAGCCGAACCCTTTTTGCTCCTCATCATCGGGTATGCTACATCTGGAGGAGGCGAGGGACCCGCCCCTCCATCTTGACAACGTCTTCACTGGAATATAAAACACGTCAGTCATGCAGTACCGGGAGCGGACACAACCGTACGAACACAGAAGTACTTGGGGGGGGGGGCACAGACTTTACATATGGAGTGAAATCTTTGAGCCGTTTGCGTTTGTCTCCTCCTGGGAGGCCATTAGCTGGAAACTGGAGAGATGCTGCCAGTCCAAGGTGAGGAATTCATGAGGACGAGAAGCCCTTGAAGGCGCTCCACGCGACCGCCGCGGCGGTGACCCACTAACTTCCCTACATTTGCATGAATTCCCCTCACAGCGTCCAGCCTCCGGCTCGCGCGTCGCGGCTACGGTTTCTTGTCGGCATACGAGTGGTTGGCGGGGGCCGCGGGGAAGTCGGGGTAGACCAGGAAGCCCGTGAAGGTGATGTACTTGGCGTGGTTGCTGTAGGCCCCGAAGCCGTCCCTCTGGTGGGAGTAGAGCCAGACCGTGTCGCCGGGCTTCAGCGACAGCATCAGGCTCTGGCTCTGCAGCGCTTTCTCGCCCTGGCTGTCGTCGTAGATCATCGCCTGCACCTCCAGGTGGTTCTTCATCAGCTTGACGGAGAGCGTCTTCTGCGGCATCTTGCCCACGTTGAAGGAGAAGTAGTAGGTGCCGGGCACGCGGCAGGTGAACGTGCCCTCCGTCACGTTGAAGTCTTTGCCGATGTTGACGAAGGCCGTGTCGAAGCTGACCGGCTGGTGATGCGGTATGCCCACTTGGTCCACCCCCACGATGCTCTGGGTCCTCCCCACGGAGAAGGCGGACCTCTGGTCGTCCTCCTCGCTCTCGTCCTCTTCGTCCTCCTCGTCCGCGCGGCGTGCCAGAGCGCCGCCCTCCGAGGCGGGGCGCTCCTCGGCCGTGTCTTGGGCGGGGCGGCGGCGCTCCGTCTGGTAGCCGAACACATCGGGGTAGATGAGGTAGCCGTTGAAGGTGGTGTAGTGTCCGGTGTTGCTGTAGAGGGCGTAGCGGGGGTCGCCATGAAGACGGAGCCAGACGGTGTCGCCAAACTCCAGCTGCAGCATGACGCTCTGGCTCTGCACCTGGAGGGAGAAGCAGATGTTAGCAGCAGACATCTGGCATCTGTGTGTGTGTGTGTGTGTGTGTGTGTGTGTGTGTGTGCCTGAGGTTAGAATTGAGTTTAGGTTAAGGTTGATTAGGGTTAGGGTAAAGAGCTGGGCAGAACATTATGACTATGAAAGTCCTCAGAAAGGTAAAAGTGTTTGTGTGTGTGTGTGTGTGTGTGTGTGTGTGTGTGTGTGTGTGTGTGTGTGTGTGTGTGTGTGACTTCCACCATTAGAGCCTATTTTAGATGAGTTTCATCAGTGGAGGCAGAAACTCATTTAAAACAGTTAAAACAGCTTAAACAGATGCTCTTTACATGTTTTAGAGACATTAAAAATACATGTTTTCTTTATATTTTGGCCACTATTTAAGTCAAATGTGATTCATTCTGGTTTCAAACCTTCGCAGAACACTAATGGAACACCTACAAGGAGAATGACTAAATAAAATTTACAATAGATGCCCGAGTTCTCATTTTCCTTTTAGAGGAAACAGAATATTTATTTGTTTTAAACATCCAGTTATTTTTCATAACATAGAGCATAGAGCTCCACTTTCTCTAAAAGTGGGATTACATCCCTTTGGTTCATAATTTGGTTCACAATTCTGAAATTCTGGGGATTATGGTCGACTGACTTTGTTCTAATTTCAATTAAAATACATCATAAACCACTTTCATTCCTCCTGCAGAAGACGGCTTTTCCTCCTAAAAATGTAAAAACACTGGAGTGATTTGACCATGATTTGTTGGACTTTAATCCCACCCTTCAACCAGGACAGTGTCACCTTCAGATGACCAGAGCGGCGTACCTTCCTCTCCTCTCCAGCGTTCTCTTCGTAGACGATGGCCTGCACCTCGTTCCTGTTCTTCATCAGCATCACGGAGAGATCTTTGTGAGGGAACTTGCCCACGGTGAAGGAGAAGTAGTACGCCCCCGGGATTCTGCAGCGAAACAAGCCGGCTTTGGGGTCAAAGTCGCCTCCGATGTTGACGTACACGGTGTCAAAGGTCACTGTCATCTTGGGCCCGCCCTCCATGCTGTTGGTCCGGGCGACGGAGAAAGCCGAGCGCAGTTCCACGTCGTCTGACAGGCGAGCGAAGGCGCGGACGCCGCCTGCGTGGCTCATACAGAGCAGGCCAACGAGAAGGCTCGCCGGGAACAGCATCATATCTGCAGGAGAGAGACCCCAGAGGAGAACATTTCAGGACCACTTTTAAAACACAACATGGCCAGAGGAAGAGGAGGAGCACTCGGCTTCTGGTCTCTCTCTGGAGCCCAGTGGTGATTAACGTTTGTACCCTTCCCCACCCTCATCTACTCCTGGTACAGGGATTTGAACCAGTAACCTTCCTAAGGTCATGTCCCTACCAGCATTTTTAGTTTTCTGAACTCCTAGAGGGGAGGAGATGCAAACTGCTGGAATCAAACCAACAACCTCCACATGACTGAGATAACCTTTATTTGCCTGATTATTTCTAGTATGGATCTTATGTTTAAAAGAGTCTTTCCCCAATCTCCTGCCATGTTCCTTCATGTTGATTGCCCCGCCCCTCACTGATTAGCTCCACCTGACCCTCCCTGTGGCTGTGGCTCCAGGTTTTCTCCTCATTATTTAGCCTTTGTTTGTTTCATAGAATTTTTTATTTTAACTTTTTTTTTTTTTTTTTAATGTTTGGGTGTTTATTTTCCCTGAGTCTCTGGTTCCGACCTGTGACAACTCCTGACCTGTGAGTTTACCTCCTCTCATCATTGAACTGACTCTGCTGGATTTTTCTCACTTTGTTTTGCCTTGTTCTCCTGGTTTTTGTTTTTAAACTGCTCTGTGGAATATCTTTTTCTGTTTGCTACCAGGATGTTGAAGCCAAAATCTGTGCACTTTGACATGAAAACTGATGGACTGGTAGCTTTTTTTGTGAACAGAGGTGGTTCTCAACTCTTCAGCCTGATGTTTAGATGCCTTTGTTGTGATTCACTAATGCTCTCTAACTGTTTGATGTCCTCCAAGATTTACAGACCATCAAACATTTTGTGCAAGAAATTCCTCCTTTCCGTGAGACGAGATCAAAAGCAGTTAACGCACGAGTAATCCCTGGTATTTCCCTTCGTTCTCATCTGCATTTCTTTTCAAAAATGTCAAAGCTGGTGGATTTTCATGGTGTGATATTTCCAGTTTTGCTGCCAGAACCACCCTCCTCAGTCTTTAGCTGAATGTGTTCCGGAGCTGATGGTCCTGATGTTGCCTTCAGGTACACGCCTGTGTGTCAGACTCCTCTGCGTTGCGAGCGGTGATTAAGTTGCCGCTGTAGATCACTGCTTATCGCAGTGTTTGCCTCTGGCAGCCTCCTCTTCATCAACACCAAACAATAAAACATCCCAGCCAGGGTCTCCTGTGAGCCGCTGATGCTTCTGTTGTGTCTTTAAACTGTCGGCTGCGCTGCGCCGCTGCCAAAGCCTTCAAGTTATTTACTGTTGAAACTGACTCTTCTTGCATGTTTATACTAAGGCAGCGTCTTTAAGTGAGAACTAATTATAGCGTGTCTTTTTTTTTTTCTTTTTTCTTTCCCTTCGCTGGGGCCTCAGAGGCACCAACGCTGTTTTTCCACTGATTGTCTGGTAGCAGCAGGGAAGAAAGGAATTCTGCAAGAGGCCCTGTTGCAGCGGCTCGCTGCATGTGTCACTGCTTCTCTGTAACTCCTGGCCCCCTGCGGCCTAAAGTAACGTCGGAAAGGAAAGCCATTTGGCGACGCAGCGCCTCCGTTTGGCTTGTTTGTGCGACGGCGGGGACGGGGTTTGTTTGTCTGTGTAATGGCAGCCGGTTTTAAATAGTCACGTCGACGGGCTCGACTCCTCGGGGGGGGGGCTTCAGGTTCAAATCAGCAATGAAAGAATAGATCAAACAAGCCTCTCCCGTAATGAGCACCCGCGGGAGTGAAGCACAGGCGTGAGCATCGTAACCGAGCAGAATTAGCCCAGGCAAATAGAGAAAAACAACTTTTTGTGCACGTTTCAAATCTAAAGTGACACTTTCTAATTGGGCTTCTTCCTCAGCGCCGCTTTAAAGAACATGACTGCACGATTTTTGAGATTGGAGATAGTTTGTGTGTAAGGCTGTCGATGCTGGCCTGGGCCCTGCCATCTTGAATTTGAAGCCAGGGAATGAAACTGCCCAGGAATTCAGCTTCCCTTGTGACCCTGGACGGACCCCGGTGGTCTCGGCAACTTAAATGGCTTTTAAACTGCCAACTCAGTGTTGCTCTCGCTCCCGCAGCGGCTAACTAGTTCCTCGACATTCACCGCATGGAAGCGCGCCTCGCGACTGTCTCTGTTTTGACCAGGAGCGCCGCGATAATTGGTGCCGGATTCACACGATTATGTTTGCTCCCTCTCAGGTCCAGCGGCCGAGGGCTTCCACTGAGGCGGAATGTGCACTTGTGCAGAAAAGGAAACGTCGATTTTTATCTCTAGAATGACCACGGTTACCAGCAGATAGGGCAGCAATAAGCAATCCAGATTTAAAAGCCCGGCACGCATATACCCACACACCCACACACACACACACACACACACACACACTTTTAAATGAAAAGAAGTTCCTTCTTAAACGTAGAGCGACATCACACTGATGCAAGTTGCGATTTAAGTGACCAAATGTTTCTGCCTTCTTTTAAAATAGAAACACAGAGATTATTTTTAGCATTTTCACGGCCCATTTCTGTCCTGTTTACATAATCTACTAATGACAATTTTAGAAATGAGCTCAACAAATTGGGACCTCAGAAATCTTCTTGACAATCGGCGGTGAAGGGATGCTGCCGCGTGAGCCGCTCCGCGAGGACGTGGAGGCTGCTGCTAGTGGAGGGGAGGGCGACCAGGCTGAAACATATCCCCACGCACGACGGCGCAGGATTATATCTAAGACATTCTGACATCGCCGAGATGTTTTCAATGGACAAGCGTCTCAATAAGTCAATGTGCAAATCCCCCGTGTTGTTGCTGAGGATTAACTGTTGCTTCAGCGGCCAGATGTCCAAACAAACGGACAGTTTGGGCAAACACCGCTCAGACAGGAATGTCTCGATGAGTCAGCAAACAGAGATACACCGATGAGGGATTAGACCCACATTGGAACCGCAAGATTTACGTCTCTGAAATTCTGCTCAAGTTAACACGAGAACGAACTTAAACCTGAATTAGACTGCAACTGGTAATCAGTGATGGATCCTAAACTGTGAGGAAGAGCAGGCTGAGAGTCCATTTGTAGCATTTAAATGCCTGAAGAAGCTGGAAAGGGCTGCTGACGAAGAGTGAAGATCAAAGGCAGGGAGGCTCTGTCCTACCTCGAGAAGTGGGTTGACACCCCTGGTCCAAGCAGACGTGGTTTACAAATGTCCCATCGTGGCCAAAGGTAAAACCATGGCCAAATCGAACCATCAACCAGGGAAGGGAAGGGGGGTGTGACGTCCGCTTAGCGAAGCCCCCTATGTATCCAGGTTTTGTGTCTCTGTGGTGATGCAGGTCCAATCAGGGGTGAACATTTCATTATTGGTAATCTGACGACGAAGGTGGGAGGAGGGGTCTAGGAAATAGTGTAAAAATAGGGCGACCTGCCTGGGCTTAAAAGAAAAACAACTGTTAATGCTCCATGCGAGCGTTACTCTCCCTCTGTGATTGGATAATTGATTCTGCCATCAAACGCAAGCACGCAACCTCTGAAATCTCCAGGATCTTGACCCTAACGGGGCTTGACAGGCAGAATCGGGGTGTTTCAGCTGAGGCGGCAGAAGCGCCTTTCAAAGAAAAAGACAGAATCGACATATCTGCACACAACATCAGCTGTTTGTGTTGTCTGCCGTCAGCAGAAGCGCTCCTGACTCCAAAAGGTCAGCAGGGTTTCAAAACAAGCCTTATTTTTAGCTTGACCATCACCACGCTTTGTTTTTTCCTTAAGTGTATATTTTTCTCCTGCATTTACATCCAGCTAAACACCAAAAATGATGACTGCAGATTCCACCTCTCTCTCGTTACGAGCAGATTAACCATCTTTAACATCAATCTGTGCTCATACTCCAGGTTGTCTTTGGGCTCTTGGCTGTGTGTCTAAAAATAGAGGTAGGGGTTGTTGTCTCCCCCCTGGAGACAGGTCAATAACTGATGATTGGGATGAGAGCAAACTGAGAGGAAATGAAGGGGGTGGGCAAAAACAGAAGGAGCAGAAGCGTTCGGCAAAAAGAGAGCCCAGATTAGGAACATGATTAACTCCTGGTTACATTTTGACCTGTGATATGAATCAAGGTCGGTTTAAGGCCTGGATTAGACCGGAGCTGTCTGGATTTAAGGGTATTCGAGTATATGAAGCCAGTGCAGCGTTCCAATAATGCGTCTAAAAGGGCACGTGTGTGTGCCTGCGCTAAGGTAGCTGAGGATTATTCCTTTCCTTTGCAGTTAAATCTGCTCGGAGAAGCTGCTCCGGCGGGGGAACATCTGACGGTCTCGGGAGGAGGGTTAACCTTCACTCCACTGCCACCGTCTCCCAGGTAAAACACAGGAGTTTGGCTGGGATCCCTCTCTACCTGGGCCTTTCGGCTTATAGCACAGTGGAGCGAATATCTTACTGTGGCTGTTCTGCTTCCTGTCAGTCTGCTCACGTCTTTGTAGAAGCAAACAAAAACACCACAATGGATTTAGGCGGGATTGTTAGTGCAGGCTAAATGAAATTTGTGGTTCAACCTTTTATTCCTGTAACCGTGCTGTTCCTGTTCTTTACGGATGCTAAGATAAGTGAAAACAATCAGATTTGACAAATGGCTTAAGTGAATGTTTATTTTAGTTTCATTCAAAATGCGTCCTCTCCTCCCGGGTAGGCTCTAAATACCAAAGACACAAATCCCAGTTTACACACGAGCGCCGACACAAGAGATGAATCATGTTTTGCTGCTTTGAGCTCAGACAAACGTGCATTGTGATGGGGCGGCTCAAGGCCAAGCCCCGCTCTGCTCCCTGCAACAAAAGAGGGGAGTTTCAGAGGTGAGGGGGGGGGGGGGTCCTCTCCCCCCCCTCACTGTGTCAAAGCTCCTTCTTTTATTTCGGTGCCAAACAAGAGAGTCATCAGTGACATCTCCTCATCAGCACAAAGAACCTGCCACGGCCGATCTGGTGACAATAATTGATCAACGCTGATTAAAGCAGATTTTGACAGCAGCAATTACTTATTAAGACGCACATTTCCCCCCTCCTGCCTCTCCCTGGTATCTGCAGCACTGTCAGATGGTATTAGGAAAGTGATACTTTCATTTTTCAGTCTGCATTAATTTCATACTGGCTTAGCTATTCTGCGCCCTTCTTACTTCGACAAGCTGTGTTTAATAATTTAATAATAGTAAAATAACTATAAACAGTCACACCTCTGACTTCTAAGGCTAACATTACCATCCAGACATATTTAGAATTATTTTTTTTAAGAACAAAAGAACAGTCAGAGAAAGTGGATATTAGTTTGTAGAGAAATGAGTGGAATTACTGGAGATATTTGTTTGCTGGACCTGGAGACACCTGGAGACACAAGCCCCCCCCACCGCCGGAACAGTCAATCTGCTCTCAAATTTGAGTTTTTCTGCTTTGGAGGGGATGTAAACTGCAGGACGTGTGTTCTGCCTTCAGTGAAGCCAGAGCACAGAACTGATGCGCCTGAAGGTTCAAAACAACAACAGCATTAGAGGCAAACCAGCAGAATCCAGCAAAAAATTGAAAGAAGCTGCGCTGCTCTGCTGCCAGATTCCTCCATGCAGCCTCCTCACGCTTTTATCCTGAGTTTCAACAATAGTCCCCATGACCTTGATCCATCTGATGCATTGAAATTGTTTCGTAGCAACAGAGCGTTGCTTGTTACCAGGCAGGTAAAAGGGCGTTTGCTTATTCTTAACATTAGTGCAGATGCTCCTGGTGTTTTAGGTGCTACCAAGAATATGTTGATTACTGCAAATCATTTCTTTCACCCAGAACATGCTGAAGCCCACTTCAAACATGTCGGCCTGCCGGGCGTCCGAGTTTGTTCACGCAGGTACAAGACCTCTGCAGCAGGAGTCAAAGTTCTTTCTGACGTATTGAGTGTCGCCACTGAAAAATAAGGAAGATCAATATGCATTTCACCTGCTTCTGTCAGCGACAGATGTGACTGTTTACAACCTGAAAACATCCTGGGGATTATTGCTGCGAGCGGCGAGGCGGGCTGGTTCACCGCCTCCAATCAATCTCACACAAACATCAGGAGATCAATACTGCTTCCACCTGCACACGCCCGCCAATAAATACACACAAAACATTCAGGTTTCCATGATGCTCAAGGCTGTCTGAGCTCTTCCTGTGTGTGTCTGTGTGTGTGTGTCTGTGTGTGTGTATGTGTGTGCGTGCGTGTGCGTGTGCGTGTGTGTGTGTGTGTTTGTGTGTGTGTGTGTGTGTGGAGTGGGGGGGGGTCATGTGAGCCATTCCATGTTGATTTAGACTTTTTAAATCTACACTCTTGTGTCCTTCAACGGTGCAGAATAATCTCAGACGTCCTTCTGTCGTGCTGGTCCCATCAGATCACTGAAACTATAAACCCGACTGTGGGATATCAGCGACTGTAAACATCCCCGAGAGCCCAGCTCCCTTCCTCTGTCTTTGATCTTCCATATTTAAATTGCTCTTTGTTGAGAGCTCACAATTACGTTGTTTCCTCTTATCAAAAGTCTAGAAACACAAACACGTGGCTAATAAGCCCCCCCACGCCCCCAGCTGCTATAGAGATTGTATGACCTGGTCACTCTGGACAGAAATCAAAGGGAGTCGGGTGGGCTTTTATCTGGAGGTGCAGTGACAGACCCCTGCTGCTGCTCGCTCCCTCATTAGTTCCCCTTCCCTGCTCTTCCTCGCTCCCCGAGCAGCTTCTCATCCTCCAGACGCGTCAGCGACCTGTCAGCTGTCTGCTCAGCTGGAGACGCGGGCCCAGCCGGGGGACCGAAGGACGGAGAGCAGTGCGTGAGGAAGGAATACAAAAGAGAAGCCCGAGGTTTGAGGTTCATATCAGGCCTGTCAGCTGCACAAATCCAACCTCAAACCTGCTCAAGCCCCCAGGAGCGGTCTGGTGTTGTGACACGGACACGACGGGTTAGCGGCCGCGCCTCGTTATCAGTCTGATGTTCTGTGCTGAGACGAACACAAGACGGTTTCAAATTAAACTGAGCCATTTATGTTATTCGTCACTCTGCAGATAATCGGGTTTGGTTCAAGGAGCACAAGTGAAAGACCCTCGGATACTCTGACTAAATCACACTTCTTTAAAATAGTTGATCTTCCTTTGGTGCTAAAGGGGAAAGTGTTCAGTGGTTCTGGTTGCAGACGTCACTGGTTTCTGCATCATCATCTGATGTGATCGTTTACACAGAGGACTGCTGTGATTGGCCAGGATTTGTAGGGCACATGTGGAGACGGTCTCTGGAGGCTCTCGGTGCAACCTGTTTTGAGCTTTGGGTCCTTCTCCTTCTGCCACAATCATGGGGGAATGTGCAGGAAAGACCGACGTCAGCGTTCGGGTGTCGTCTGCACGGTGAAAGTCCAGAGGAAAAACTTTGGGTTTTTTTGGCGGGTTTTTTCCCGCAAGAGTGAAATGTTTATGGAGCTGCGAGTTTCCAGGATGTTGCTGGAGACAGATAAGAAGCAACAACAGAGGGATTATGAGATGATGACTCAAAGCCATTCTCAGCAGCAGCGCTGTCATGTTTCCCCGCTCAAGCTTCTTTTATAATGCAGAGTAAACCGAAAACAGAGGTGTGAACTGGAATTCCAAAAATAGCATCACTTCATGGCTCCCGCGCTCAGCGGCTCCACTCACGACGCCTCGACACACTCGTCCGTGGTTGCTTGACGATTGCGCGTTGGGTCCCGTGTGGGATGTTGTATTTTTAAGGTTCGCCACAGTAGAACAAACAAATTGTGGATGCTGCCTGCAGAGGTGTGACCAGGGCTACAGACCGCCAACATTCTGGTTCTCAAGAGTGTGTTTTCAGCAGCCTGACGTGAAGTTCCTCACAAACTTGGTGCGTGGTGCCGGCGGGCATGTCTAATCGGTTGTGCAGCACCTGGAGCTCTGCAGCAAAGGTGCTGCACAAAGAGATGCACGTGTCAAAACAGGCTTGTATATTGATATCTGCAAGCATCGTTTGCTTCATAAAAAGAACTTCAGGGGTCCTTGCAGTGATTTATTCTCAATTCAAACCTCTTCCTATCTTCTGAGGTTATGAGTGATGTGACAACAGTGGAACTATAATTCTATTACTGTATAGTCTTTGCCTAATTTCTGATGCCTAATTTTCACCCAAAATCATAAACGTCTGCCTGGATCACCTCGTGACAGCGCATCTCTCGTGCTGTCTAATGTTAAAATAAAGTTAGTAAGTCAGAATATTTAACTGTCACATGCAGGGACGGAACCTTAAATATTTATGACCTGGGTTGTCAGAAGGGCTCAGAATCCTCTGGAGGGGGAAGACTCTATCTAATAACAACTGCCAGATTGAAGGAGTCTGCAGCTGGGGTGGGCGCATATACATTTTATTCAAAGAGGACCAGGAAAAACACTTTGCAGTCGCCCTCCTCCATCTGCTCCTGCACCAGGCTTTAACGTATGTCCTCTGGTGTCCTTTCACAAATCGGACTGACTTGTTCATCTGGCGTCTAAAGCTGAGCTTTGTCGTGTTGTGATGAGCCGAGGCGCAGATTTCCAGCATATGTGCAGCGTGATGGCCGCGCAGGTGCTGCTGTTTACTGATGAGCATGGCTGTGCAGATGTCTCCTTTATTAAAAGACCGGGCTGCAGATTGGAAGGGTTATACCAGTGAGACAAAGCTATTAATTTCTTACAGTTTAAGACACACCTGTGCAGCTGTAGCGCGGTGAGTAACAATATTTGTGTGACACCTTTTACGCAGACGAGATGAAAGTTTCGTCTGGGATTCTTGTTCATGTTTTTAAGAAGCTTTTACTTCCCCCTGAACCCAGAATATCTTCGGCTGTGAAGCAGCACAAATATCCAGACAGACAGACGGACAGAGCGGACAGGTGCTGAGCGCTCCTCACTGAGGTGTGAAGTCTGTGTCTAATGGGCCAAATCAGCGGTCTTAAAACAGACAATTTCTGCATGTCGGGAGCTGCAGAAATCAATAAAAGAGAGGAGAAAACACACACACACACACACACAAACATCCTTGTACTTCTATTGTCGTGAGGACATTTTTAGAAATAAAGCATTTCCCAGCTCTTTACCGACTCAATTCACAGCCTAATCCTAATTCGAAACCCAATTTTGACCTCAACCTTAAACTAGGTCTTAACCTTCGAAAGGGCCTTTGAAGTTGAGGACCGGCCAACATGTGCTCACTTCCCAAAAATGTCCTCACTTTGGTGGTAGAATGTGTACTTTGGTGCTCAGCATGCATGTAAATACAAGAACACACATCTACACACACATACCATAAACACAAAGAGGCTTTGAGGTGTGTAATCTGCGCCCTGTCTCCTGCAGCAGCAGCAGCAGCAGCAGCAGCAGCAGCGTTAACACTGATGCAGATAAAGATCCGGAGTATCTGCAGACAAAAGGAGCCGACCTCCTGAGAGGGAGCTCATCTGCTGCTGCGGCACAAACGATGGAGGATAAATAAACCATAGGACGCCTATACGTACCATCTGCAGCCATCGGCAGTGTTTCAGACGGGACTGAGGCGAACGCCGCTCAACCGCACGTAATGAGGGGGGGGGGGGGAACAAAAAGAAAGATGCAGGTAGTCCGTTTGCTCTGTGCTCGTGCAGCACACAGCCAGTCCTGCTATCACACATGATATTAACACTCTGAATATATCACTGTGTGTGCGCCCCCCCTCCCCCGCCAACGTGGAGGTATCGCTTCTTCTAGAGATCAGTGCAGATAAATAATGCATGCTGCTCAAACGCGGCATGACTGCTAAAAGCAGACACACACACACACACACACACACAAAGAGGGAGTCGAGCACTTTTTACACCAGCTTACACTTAAAGGGTCCACTGATATGAGAACACACGCACATGCACTGTTTTGGAGTTTTGGCGGTCCTCGGGGCTGTCCCCCGCCTCCTCGCGCCCCCTCAGGGCACAACAAGCCTCCTGAAGGATGTGAAGGCTGAGTCTGAGCAGCAAGTTGACACGTTCGCGCCCGAGCATCACGGCGGAGCAACACAACAGACCTCAGCATCTCAGAGATGTAGCGAAGAAGAAGGAAACAAAGAAGAGTTGTCCTACCTGAGCGGTGTGTTTGTGAGTGTGTGTGTGTGTGTGTGTGCGTGTGCGTGCGTGTGTGAGAGAGTGTGTGTGAGGTGTCTTCTGCTCTGCTTCTGTGATGAGCTGAGCTGAAACTTCTATCACCAGCAGCGCTGTTGGATAATCCTTCCCCCTCTCCCTCTCCCGCTCCTTCTCTCGCTCCATCTCTCCTTTCTCTCCGGTCACCTGCCCCCCCCCTCTCACCCTCCCACCCCCTTTTTTCCCCATTCTGTTCTCTCCCACCCTCCCAGCCTGCCCTTTTTTTTTTGTTTTTTGCTCTTTCCCAGTCACTCTTTCCTTTCTTGCCCTGATCTCCTTCCCTCAGCGTCTTGTTCGGTTCTGCAGCCGTCTTTGTTGCCGCATCAGCTGCAGGAGGTGCAGCCCAGACCGCTGCAACAGACCTGTTGGAGCGGTGCCCTCGCCTCAGGTCTGTGGGGGCTCGAGGAACCAGGCGCAGCCGACGCGCGCGCAGGACCTGATTCATAAAACAAAGGTTGTTTGATATGAAAATGATATGTGGGTGTGGAGCTGACTACTCCAGCACCTCCCAGAGCCGGTCATGATGGAGCTTCATCTCCTCATGTCTTTGCTTCTTCATTGAGTTGATGGTCATCGTGGAAAAACGTGGGAGTGTTTGGGTGTTTTTTTTGTTTTGTTTTTAACAAAAGCGGTTCTCTTCATTTTGCTGCATTTATTTGGGAGCCTGCTTCAGAGCATGGTGTGGTAAATTCTCCAGCAGAAAATCAAAACCTTTGCGTTTGTCCTCGAGACCGTCGCCTCTTAGACCCACGTGGACTCGGTCTGTGGGTCTCGGCACATCTCCGGGGGGCTTCGGGATGGAAAAGTCTTTGACTTTTCTTTCTGTTTGGCCGCCCCGCGGATTCTTCAGCAGCTGATTCCGGTTGGAAAAGGTCAACCCTCCATCGGCGCGAGGTATTCAGACGGCTGGTCGGGCTAACCGAGGGTCTCGCTGAGTGAAATGGGTACTAACGTAATTATGAATTCCTCCGGCTGGTCGGGATTTGAGCTGATTTGAATGTAGAAGGCAGGCATATCCCAGCTGAGGAAGCTGCCCCAAAACAAGGACTCCAACAGGGAATTGCAAAACAAACCACAGGAGCGCCTCACAGAAATAGGACGGTGGTTCAGTGTGCATTACACAAATGCTCTATGTGCGTGTGTGTGTGTGTGTGTGTGTGTGTGTGTGTGTGTGTGCGCGCGCCACAGAGGGAATACTAGAATAAATGTTTCACTAGCAAAGTGAGGATATTTTGGCTCACAAGGCTCCAAGGTATGTTTGAGAGGCCAGGTTAGAACTGGGTTAAGGTCAGGGTGATGATTGGCGGTTTAGATGGCTGTTAGGATGGGCCTGGGAATGTCCTCACAAAGATAGAAGTACGGGTGTGTGTGCGTGTGTGTGTTCGTGTGTGTGTTCGTGTTCATATTAACAGGGTGGGAGGAGCACTTGAGCCATAATATCACTTGGACTCTGTTATTTGGAGGCAGCTTCCTCCTCCTATGACTCATTATCTCACCTCTGGGGGGGGTAGGAGGGTTGGGGGGCGTAGTTCTCTTAAATTGATATTCATCCTACCATGTCTCCAGTTCTCATTCAGATCCACCGTCTGTTGTTCACTCATATTTAAATGAGCAGTTGTTGTTGTTTTCAGTTCTTGGCCCTTCGGGTTGCTGGCAGGCGGCGCCGCTCTGGTGCATCCTGGGAGCCGCGCCTCCATAAGCCAGCAAGCTCTGTGTGCCGCCGCCAGCACGTAGAGATGGAATTAAAAGAGTGGGAGCAGAGCGCAGGGACCAAACAGGTCCGTGGAACCCTGAAAAAACTCACAGCTGCCGTGTTGAACAGAGACGTGTACGAAGAACCAGCACAAGCGCGACAGGAAATGGCACGGGCGTTTGATGGTCCCAGTTTGTTTGGGGCTCTGACAATTAACTGGGTTTAAAGCTGTGAAACTGGTTTGTGTCCAACAAATAACAATGTCTAAAACATCAATTCTACAAATGATTATAAAAGTTAATTATTATTAATGTATCCACCAAGTCTGGTTTGGTGGATGTCCCTGTTTATACTGGGGCTAAAGCTAAATTAACTGGTTATACTGGGATGGAAAGAAGAATTACTGGGTATAATGGTACAATGAGGATAAATATACTGGTTATACTGGGACTGGCCATTTTAGACGGAAAAAAACTAGATTTGAAATATCTGTGTGTGTGTGTATGTGTGTGTGTGTGAGAGAGAGATATAAAGTTCTTGACTGTCAGCAAAGAAACAACAGAGGCCATAATTGTGAAACTCTGTGGAAATGTACAGCTAAGCTGTGTCTTGACATAAATCACATAAGTTATCCCACCAACAAGGTGTAAAACCAACAGCGATGTAACCACGCCACGCTCTCCTCCCCGCGGGTTACCAGTTACCTCACTCATTATCCTCTACTTATGCTAGGAAGACCTTTGATGAGGTGACCTGTAGGCTAAAGGAGAGCAGTCAAATGGAACAGCTTAGTAATCACAATCAGAAAGTTGTGGAAAACATTTTCATCTCACAACACATTACGCAACGTGGGCTGAGACAAACCCCGAGTTAATCTGGTTTCTGTTTCATCACCAGCGTGACATGAGGCTCTTCCAGCGTGCGTTCTCATTCCCACCGGTGGGTTTTAGCACCTTGTTTGTGGAACTTATGTAACACACACATGAAGGTATTTCAGTGAAGAGGTTCTCTGTTCTTTAAGCTTCCCTTTGTTGACTCGTGAACCTTGTGTGTACTCCTGCTCTTGTTTTTCTTGTCCAAATGATCAGATTATCATATCCCTGATGAACGTCTAAAACATTTTCGACTTGATTTGGAACCTAAAAACCAGAGCTGGTGCTGATTTAGAGTAGATGACAATTGAAATCGATGCTTTGTGTACTTGATGAAGACAAAAGTGCTGTTTGATGTATTCTGGCTCTGAAATCTGGAACTATTTGCCGATCCATCCTTGCAGTCTAAACCCACACCATGGCTGTACTGTCCTGAAGATTCACCCACAATAAGAATGGCCATCTCACTGCTGCTGTTTTTGATGACCGGGAGGGTAAAGCTTCCTTTTTAGTCCCTCTCTGCTTGCGCTTGTTACTCAGAAGAGTTTAAAGGGATTTTCTTGATTTGTTTTCCACAATTAATTAGAATGAAGCTAAATAAAGAGCCCCATTCTTCCTTTGGTCGGTCTATTTGCCTCCATATGTTGTCTCACAACATGAGTCATCATTCACAGCCTTTGTTGCTCCTGCTGGCTGAATCCATGATGACAGATGAAGGTTTTTGTTCTCTAATCTGGTTAAGGTAGAACAGAATCGCATCACAACTCTGGCTCCTTGCAGGCATGAAGCTTTACAATCTTATTCTTTAGTGACGGATGACTGAAGCTATTATTTTCCTTCTACTCTAAATACATCCCTTTTTTGGGCTTTGAAATACATATTTGTTTTGCTTCAATTGTGAAAATGTACCCAGTTTCCAAATTTAGAAAAACTCATTTGGTAATTGCTTTAAATTGATTTTGAAACTGTGAAACTCAACAGAATATTTGTGTTGAACTGAAATTGGGATAAACTGTTACATCAGATTGGAAAACTACCCAATGTCATGTTTTGTTTTTTACATGATTTTGATGACTTGAAATTGGTGGTTGATCGTGTTCCCTGTTCATAAACCAACAATAGTTCGTTCATTTCATGTTTGTTAAAATCAGCCATCCATTCAGCAGCTGATCCAAATAAAACAAATTTTCACAGCATGCCACCTAAAATTTCTGCTTCTGTGTTTTCTCCACTATTTAGTTATTTATTATTTAGTTGACAAACACATTTTAATGCATTTCTCTTGTTAAAGTCAAAAATATCAACTCATAAAAATGTCAAAATCAGTTATCTTTTCAATAAAAGTAGTTACTGTAAGAACAGAGTAAAAAGAAAAAGAAAAAAAGAATAACTGAATTAAATTTTATTGGGAATGCCTTTTCTTTGGAATTCATAAAAGTTCATCAAAGGTATTTTCATGAATTCAAACTTCATTGTGAGGATAAAAGTGTTGTAATGATCACCGGTCTTCAGATGGGACACACCCTCGTTCAGCCTGCAGAGCTTCTGACTTCTGGGCTCACAGAACCATGTATTTGCAATATCCAGTGATTGATGACCTGATCAAAATCGGCTGAGTCACTCTGTGATTACATAATTTGGATGTCAGAAAATCTGTCTGAGGTTTTTTTTTTTTATGTAAGCAAAGCATTTTGCAACTGTGGCCCCGCCCACAACGACCTGGTTATAAAGAGCGAGGAGAGGAGCCTTCTGCATCACCGTCCACCTACACCAGGTAAACGCCTCTCAACTCTCAACCTCAGACTCCAGCCTGACTCCGCCGTCATGAGCCCGTTTGTCTGCTTCGCCTTCGCCCTTGCTCTGGCAACCATTTCTACAGTGAGTATCGCCAATGCCAAGATGTTTTGAAGTGTGCACTTTAGAGCCGTTGGTTGGAAGCCTGCAGCTGGTGTGTTCTTTTCTTTCAGTGTGAATCCCACAGCATAAGTGTAGTTGAAGGTGAGTTTGAAATCTTCAGACTGTGGGAAGGATTTTAATGGAGTCAGTTCTGACCCTAATCTCCCGTCTTCATCTGCAGAGGAGCCGGACGATCCGGCTGTCTCTGTGGTCATTGAGAACGTCAACAAGAACACGAGTAAGGCAGATGCACGAGCCCATGTTAAAATCCAGATTGTGGTGGAGGAGGTTGACGTTGGGGGGGGCGGGGCGAGTCAGTGCTGAGATCCATCAGCCGTGTTTGTTGTTCCGCAGCTACGCATCTGGAACACGGCGACATCAGGAGATCTCGACTCAGGAACGCAGCCCCCTGCGCCGCCACAGGCTGCATGTGGCCAAAGTCCGGCCGCTACGTCTACGTGCCCGTCACCATCTCCTCTTCCTACAGTAGGTTGCAGCATTAGTTCTGGATCAACACAAAGTCTTTAACGCCAGTGAGACAGGTTCATATCTGTCACACACATGAAGCATGTTGGGGTCTGGGCTAGTCAAACAAACCCTCTATCAATAATATTCACATTTCTAATCTGCTTTCAATATAAATAAGTTCAGTGGAAAATTTTTAACCTTTTTTTTTTGCATTTGCAGCCAAAGCACAGCGCGACATCATCATTAAGGCTCTCCTGACCTTCCACCAATCCACCTGCATCCGCTTTTATTGGAGATGGAACTCTGACTACAGCTACATTAACTTCTTCTCTGGATCTGGGTAGGTGCACATACGCACAAACACACAGGGACACACACACACACACACACACACACACACACACACACACACACATACACAAAGGAACAACAGAGAAACAATAATCTGGGAAAATGAATGTGTAACTGTGTGTGTCCGTGTGTGTGCGTGTGTGTGTGGCGTGTGCGCGTGTGCATGTGTCAGCTGCTGGTCCTTTGTGGGCCGTCAAGGAGGCAGGCAGGACGTGTCCCTGAGGTCCAATGGGTGTTTGTTCCTGGACGTGGTGCAGCACGAGGTTCTCCACGCTCTCGGCTTCCATCACGAACAAGTGCGCTCTGACAGAGACTCGCACGTACGAATTGTGACTGAAAACATCGCACCAGGTTGGTGCAGCCACACACACGTTTGAAGTCCATCCACGGTCCTTTCCGATGGTCGTCAGGCACATTTTGATGTTCTTGTCTCCACGCACAGGAATGGAAAATAACTTCAAGATTGAGAAGACAAATAACTTGGGCACTCCTTATGACTTCAACTCTGTCATGCAATACAGCAAGTAAGTGTGTAAATGCATGCATAGTTTAAGTGTGCGCGTCCTGTTCTTAACACTCTTGTTCTCCTCATTAAGCACTGCCTTCTCCAAAAACGGCCAGCCAACCATCGTCTCTAAGAACAATCCCAACCTGATCTTCGGCCAGGCCACAAAGATGAGCCAGAACGACATCGACCGCATCAACAGGCTGTACAGATGCGGTGAGTGTTCGCGTTGCATCAGAGCAGAGCCGACGGCTGCGGCTTCTTTCTAAACTTCTGTCCTGTTGGAAACAGAGTAAGGAAACAGAGGGGCGCAGAGGAACCCGCCGTGCTCACGATTTCACAAAGGAATTTCTGCTTCAAAGCATCAAAACACGTCTTAAAGAGGATAATCTGTCGCTTTTCTGGGATCATCATTTTTCTTCTGTTGAGGAAAAATGTGCAGGTTTAATGTTTCTACTGTTTAACATGTGTGTTTCACATGTCTTCACCATAATCTGAATGATAGAATTAAGAGGATTTGGTTGCATGGGTTCATATAATAGTGATTTGGGGCCTTTAACTTCTGCTTTCTTTGAGGCATTTATTTTTTCAATAAAAAGCTACAACAATGCAAAACAATATGTCTTCATTTCTGTGACAAATATTTGAAAAAATCTATTTCTTTTCAACATCCTAAATAATAAGAATATTTGTATCTGGAAGAAAATGGAATATTACACTGAACGAAACTATAAACGCAAAACTTTTGCTCCCATTCATGAACTGAACTCAAAGATCTAAGACTTTTAAAAGGCCAGTTTCTTTCAAATATTGTTCACCAAGATGCCCTAGTCTGCATTAGTCAGCAAGATAATCCATCCACCTCACTGCTGTGGCATGCCAAGATATACCAAGATAGATGATCAGACAGCTGCTGACCTCAGTAATCTGGTGAACTGAATCCCAATAAGGTTTTTGTTTTTTTTGTTAAAGTAATATTTTAATCTGAAAACCTGTGAGTCAGGCATGAGAGGACAGTTTAACAAATCCAATTAATCCACTCAAACAAACAATATATGTTATTGCCTCTGCTGAGGGATTATGTTGATAATGAGCCAAGGAAGAGATGATGGTGATGATTATGTTTTGGATCCTAGAGGGACTTTGACAATTTATCCTACAAAGTTTATGATCAAACTATGACGATAGTAGGTTGCTTCATGATCATGAAGGAACCTACTCGGCTACGTACACTTGTAGTACTACCGCCACACGTGGCAATAGTTAGAACTGTTTAATTATTGATGCTACAGTTTATTTGTAAACTAGACAGGAAATGAGAAAGATACTAGAAGAAGCATTCCTGCTAAAGTGAAAAGGAAATCCCTTTAAATGCATCATTCAATCACAATACTTGTTTACTCAATACTCAATTAAGCTTGGGTTCAAGGTTGAAACACTTCAGGCAGTGTACAGGTAACGCTGAACAACACCTGAAGTCACACAACTCAACTACTGTATGAGAAAGGGGGGGCGCTTGTTAACTGGAGCCAATGTCCATAATACTGCTAAAACCTCATGCAGGATTGACAGCAGCTGATGCCCTGAAAGTGAATGAGCCCCCCTGCTGGACAGGTGTGGAACAACATCTGTGTAACAATGTGTGAATGTGTATTTGGGAGCTGTGAGGAAACGTTGGGGACACAAACAGAGGGGTACTAACAGAGCGCAGTCAGCTTGGTACGCCCGATAATGACATTCTTTTTAGTGTCGGTGACAACATTTCTGATTGAAAGGCGCAATTTCCAAATACCAGTCACTGAGATGGCTCAGACGAGAGGGGCCGACCGTCACAGACAGACCTTCTCTCTCTCACTCTGTCTCTCTCTGTCTCTCCCTCTCTGTGTTGTTTGCTTGACAGACGTGAGTCATCACACACGAGTGCTGGGACTCGTCTCCCGGATCAGCTCTCATCGTTTGGCTGGCAAAAACTAAAATTAGGCACCAGCAGGAAGGTGGTGCTTCACAGAGAGGTTTATTTTCAGAGTTGTTTCCTCTCATCTAATGTGCTGCAGGCTTTCACACACTCACACGGACCCAGTGTGTGTGTGTGTGTGTGTGTGTGTGTGTGTGTGTGTGTGTGTGTGTGTGTGTGTGGGTGTGTGTGCGTGTGTGTGTGAGTGTGTGTATGTGTACTTCCTATAGTGTACTGTGGGGCAAAACAAATGTGTTAGTGACAGAATGAAGACAACACAAATGATCAGAAATTTCACTGCAGTCAGTATTATTCCATCCTTCCATCCACGACTTTTGTATTTCTTATTGGTCTCAAATTAAATAAACAACAAAGCTTCAAGCATTCTGCACTGCTGCCCTTCCCCAAAATTAAAACCTAGAAGTCCTCCAAAGATGCAAACATGTCTCATTAATCTTCACCAGAGTCAGAAATCAGGTTTTTGGTGCTTTTCTACTTTTAGATTACAGGGTGAAGATCGAATGAGGGCGACACTCGCTCATGATTTATGTTGCAAATAATCATTCGCTGTACTGGCTCTGCTGTTTCTGTGGAAGAAGCACACTTTGACTGCAGACAGCAGAGTTGTGGAATCTGGATGAAAGCCTCTCTCCTGGTCTCATGTAATGATCCTCCTTCATTTGTCTCAAGGTTCTAGAAGATGGAGACATGTCAGAAAGCAGGCGGGAGGCAAACGAACACACCTCTCTGATCTGATGAGCGGTGACCTTTGAAGAAGCCAACGGTGTGAATACACACACACACACACACACACGGTGTGTATTTTAGTATACCATCCACCTTCACTATCATATTCGCCCCTCTCTTCCCTTAATATGCTGTTGCTAAGATACCAGTCGTTCATCTTTACTCCTCCACACATAACCAACCAGCGCATCCTTTTCTCTTCCTCCTGAGTATCACACACACACACACACATACACACAAACACACAACAACCACACCAACACACAAACAACATGCACCCCCCCCCCACACACACACACACACACACACACAAACACACATGCATATTAACATGTTGTTATTTAGCCTGTCATTTTAATGAGGGGTGAGAAATGTCATGACCTTCAAAGTTGAGAGTTGAGCTTGTTTGTGTGAGACCAGTAAAGTGAGGTCAGAACTGATGGTCCAGTTTTGATTCTGGGTTTGCAGAACCGCAGCACATGAGCAGCGGTGAATAGACAGAGCCTTTATTCTATGCAGGGCAGCAGTGCAGCCTGTGTCACAGCACCATAAGATGAAGCTCGAGGAATGTTTAACTATTGCCAGGAAGCATATATCAGTTCCCTATTTCGAACCGTGAGTCGCCTTCACGGCCCGTGAAATCAAAGTCTCTGCCTTGCAGCACGTCCTGCGTCGCCTCTTTGCATGTCCGTCTGCATCAGTCATCCAGGGTGTGAATGGGATTGGCTTCCCCAGGGACTGGAATAAGAAGCGTTAAATGGAAGAATGTGGTGAGAGTGGAGCCTGACACATCTCAGCATCACAGCTGTGGTGTATCAGATGGGTGATCATTAAACTCAGTCCAGCAGCGTTGCAGAAGTCTGTCCTCAGCAGAAATCCACAATGAAGCTGTTAAATATATGATAAATATTTTATTCAGAGGCTCCACAGAATTACAGCATTGTTAGGACCAAATGTCTGCAAAGTGGCATTTCCAGCTGGTTTCCTTAGTAACGAGTGCTTTATAAATACAGGTAAGCATGCAAAGAAGCTTTCTGAGAGGGGAGATGAGCAGTGAGGATTTTAACATGTTAATGTTGGCGTGACACATGAAACCCATTGTAGCATGCGGATGATCCACCCTCCCCTCCTCCACCCTCGAAGCACAGGTGGATTTGAGTGTGGAGACGCTCAAACGAACGGGGTTGGCCTCTAAATGACACCTCTTCAGATTCTCCCTGGTCACAACATGGCAGGCGGATGCGACTGTGAATGAGTGACACGGCCCAAATACCGATGTACTGCTCTATTATCTAGGACATGAAGACAAAGATGGTTAGCTAGGAGGGGATGGGGGGATGGATGGGGTGAAGCATGGTGACAGTCGGTGATAAAAGTGTGGTAGAAAGGTGAGCGAGGAGGAGGGTCCCTGGCTCTGAGCAATAATCTCATCCCAGTGGATGTTGTTCCAGCCTGGGAGCCTCTGATAAGTGTCTTTAAATGTCGGGCATCTACAACCTTGTCATATAACACATTTGTTATTATATATTATATCCTAACATGCCTGAAATATCAGGCAACTCGGACATGGATAAACGTGGTGGTACACTTCTGACCCCAGTACTAATATTCACAATAACTGTAATTTATCTTCAGAAAATGAATGATTTGGTGTGATGATTTTACAGTCCATCCTGCTACGAGCTTTTAGGTGCTTCAATACATATATGGACTTTTAATCATTCACTTTTTCTCATGTAATGCGATGGAGAGTTTCACCCACACCAATTAAACGATGCTGCTGAGCAGCTTGTGTGTGTGTGCGCTTGTGTGTGTGTGTGTGTGTGTTTGTAAGCTGGTACCTGTCAGAGAGAGGAGAAATGATGGCTGCTGTCTGGATCAGGGGCTTGATCAACATACTCTGTAATTGGAGCTCCGAGTCATCCCTCCAGGATTAAGATTATGCTGTGATGTGTCATGATGTTTCCACTGGAATGCTCCAGTACTTGTGTCTGGACACAGAACCCTTCAGTCCAAACTGGCTCCTTACCTGCGTCAGTCACAGGGCCAGACCTTTAACGGGTCAGTTGTCTGATGGGTTCTGCTTTGCTGCGAATCTGGTGTGACAGATGTGTGAACGTTTAAACAGAATCAGCCCCAAGGTTTCTTATTTTTCTTTCTGTCTGCAGAGAAATGTGATCGGAAGATAAAGTAGACCAGATCAGAAGAGCAGATGTTAATGTAGTGCCATGCCTGGGCAAGGTTGTGTGGTTGGCATGTTAATTATTGCTTTAAAACATGACCTGGGGCTGCAGTAGTGGAAGAAGTCCGCCTGCACTTCCCCCACTTCTCTTTGTGATCCTGAATATGTGCAACTGCTGCAGTGTGACAAAAACAGTTCAACTGATTCAAAGTTTTTTTTTGTGTTTTTTTAAGAAAAAAAGCCCGAGTCGCTCTGCAATTCTCTGCTGCTCATCCCTATTCTATCATTGAGCTGGCAGATGAAATGTTTCCACGGCAACAACATAACAAACGGACTTTTGTCTCTGTACCACTGGACCTGGGAGGTCACTAAAATATCTGCTGCTGCTGCTCACACTGAATCTGCATCCGCAGGAACATGCATGCGTGGTGACCAGTCACGGGAAAAATGTGCCCTAGAAATGTCCTGGAAATGTCCTGGAGTCCAAACAAAACCAGCTGACCAACTTTTTAAAACATACAGCATGTGTACTCAAGTGTGGAAGTTTAAGGGCAGAATCTAAAAGAAGCCGTTAATACTTTTGGATTTGTTATGAGCAAATTAGACTCCGTGTCCAATTCTAAGGGATTCTGTTGGACTCGTGCACCTGCTTCAGTGCACTAATGAGATTGTGCGCGTGTCTAATCTGCACATGCGTCTGTGTCTAATGACGGGCTGCTGCTGTCTCACTGAATTCATTTATTAAGAACACACACTGATCGCAGCAGCTGTGTGATGTCTGAGCTCTCCAACACCACTGGCCAATTAGAATTCAGCCCCTGTTGTGTTGCTCACAACTGTGTGTGGTGGTTGTCCTTGTAGATGAAGTATGGGAACCCTGGAAATGCAGCATTTAAAAAAAAATAATTTGACAGTCAGGATTTAGTTTTGACAAACGGGTTAGATTTTGAATGCAAACGGCCAATTCTTTACTTGATTTGAGCCTTAACGAGGACCCAAAGTCAGAGTGTCCCGTTGGAGCCTTTTATGACTGATCTCGGTCCGGATGCCTGACTCGGTTCAATAGTCGGTGGCCGGGGAGCCGCAGAGCCGCAACTTTAAACCCTCCTGTCACTTCTGATCAGGGCGGTGAAGCAGAACGCGGCCAAACAGGGCAACAATGTGTCACAGAGGCTCCTGCAAATATCAGGAGCGCCAAGAGCTGCCCTTCCTAAAGTGAGCACCGACGGCCTCCCGGGAGAACCCCTTGAAATTTAAAGAAGAAGCCAAACATGCTGCACCTCCTGCCTCCGACATCCCAGTATGTTGGTGTAGCGTCAGCGTGCTGCCAGCGGATGCGTTCACATGCAGCTTGATGGAGGGATGGTTCCTCTATTCCACATTGACGCACCACGCCGTTTTGTTTGATTCTGGCAAAAACGGGCCGTGGTGAGACGCGCTATCAATCCCTTTGGGATCCGAAGCCTTTGACATCAAATTTTTTTAAGAAACAAAACAACAGAAGAGATTAAATCCATTCATCCAAACAGCAGAACAAACATTCTATTAAGCGTTGAATCAGGAACAAATGTTTGTTTGTTTTTTTTAAGTAAACTGCTATTTCCCTCACGGGGAGGGTGCTGGAGCCGATCCCAGCGCCAATAACTAAGTGTTTTGGGTCCTTGCTCAACAGTACCTGGGCAGTGCTTTGAAGGCAATCCTGGCCCCTCTCCCGCTACCAGCACATCCTCCTTCAAACTTTTGCCGAAATTGACCCAATTTTTTTGGGGGGTTTGAAGCGAGCACCCTCCGTTTCTCGGCCCAGTCCCCCACAGGCTGAGCGACATAAACATATTCATGAACATGTTGCAGCCTGACGGAGAGCCAACAGTAAGCACCAGATCATATTTAAAAACACTGCTGGGTTTCATTCAGATGTACCTCGCATGGTGGACGGCGGCAGTCTTGCAGCAGTATTTCAAAACCATCACGGATTAGCTCACGCCTGATTAGCTACAATAATTTACTTAATTATTCCACAGTAATTACCACCAAATTAGAACAAATATGACAGAGTGTGGTGCAAGACAGCAATGAGTATAGACGATTGGAGGTGATGGATAGAGCGAACGTGTAAATTTGTTTGCAGCTGTGACCCCGTGGCTGCCAAGTGTGATGTCATACAGCGTCTCGCAAGGGACAGAACATCCAGCTCTCTTCACGCTTGTCAATATTTGTATGACTAAAGGGATTTAAAAGATAATTTGCTGTGCAAAAGTGGGCCTGGATGGATCTGAATAGGTGATATTTTGTGCCCCAGTTATTCTTAACCCTAACAGCAACACATGCTGGAGTCGAGGCTCTGTTTTTCTAGAACTCAGCCATCAACAGGTTGTTGCAGATGTTTGTGTGTCAGAACTGCTGCAAAGCTCAAACCCACGAATCCATCACATCAGCCCCACCTTGTTATCCTCCATCGTGCCTCCACTCTGCAGATGTGAGAGCATCTGTTCATAAAGATGTCTTCTGTGCCACCACAGACAGATCCTTTACGGGGAAATGACATTAATTAGGCTGGGGGGGAGGGGCTCCAGGGAAATCTGTGCATCTAAACTGGAAGTTAAAAAGGTCTGAATTAAGGAAGGAAGAGAGGAAATGTGAGGAGAGGAGGAGAGGAGAGACGAGGTGAGGAGAGGAGAGGAGAGGAGAGGAGAGGAGAGGAGAGGAGAGGAGAGGCAGGGAAATTGCATTTTGATGGAGGCGATTCTTCCTCCATGTAGACAGTCTACTACATTTCTGTGTGCTTTTGTGTGTATGTGTGTGTGTGTGTGTGTGTGTGTGTGTGCAAGGGAGAGACAGACAGACCAATAGACAGACATAAATTACTTGCCATCATCATCTTCAAGTCTCAAAAAGTCATTTTCACAAGCTGACATATTTTCACACACACACACACACACACACACACACACACACACACACACACACACACACACACACACACACACACCCTATTCACAAAGACAGAGTGAGAGAGAGAGAGAGTTGAGCTAACAGGATTACTGAAGCTAGAAAAAGTCAAGGTAACCCAGTTTGAATCCCACATCTGTGACCTTCACATCTGATGAGCAAATCCACAGGCGTGCTGCAGATTGAGGCAGTGACGGGTTAAGTTCTCACGGTGGTGAAATAGCCGCCGAGGCCAGCCGAGCGTCGACCGCCAGGCTCTTAAATCCTGGCTGGTTACTGAGCCTGCGTCCTTTCTCTTAACATCCTGTCGCGCTCCTGTCCTCTGTATCGCAGCATCATTAGCATTTCTCATGCGCAGCAAAGGCAAAACGCTGTTGTTCTTCATTGTCTCCAGTTTGTTACTGATCCCAGCGCAGCTATATTTAGTTCAGCAGGTTGCTCCATAAAGATGCGGCGTGCTGAAAGTAGGGCAGCCCACTGTGGCAGAGGCCTCTGCAACCTGCCTGAAAACAACCTGAAACCTTTGATGGTGAAAATAATAACAACCTGCTCAATGTTCTCAATTCTGCTGTGAAAGAACTGGAGCATTAGGTTCAACTTAATTATGACGAAGTTCAACTTAATTATGGCGAAGTTCAGGATTTATGGCCGCAGGGAGGCAACTCAGTTTCAGCGGAGAAGTAAATATCTCGCTCATTAAAACCAAAAGCATCACTCAAGATAATCAGATCCTCTCAGACGGTGGAAAATGGAAGGGAAAGCGAGGGAAAATTTCCTTCCAGCTCTTTTGGACGGGATGAATAATTGACAGGAGAGCTTTAATGAAATCCGCCTGTTACACCCAGGAAGAGCAGAGACAGTCGGATCAACGTATGTTCACATCTGCACACATTTCCCACAGAATCAGTCAGCAGACTGACGGGCTGCTGTTGATTTGGTCACGGGAATAGTTCCCTGGGCTGGGCCTGCAATCTCGTGTCAGTTATACCGCCTCATACTCGAGGCTAAAGGTGACATTTTCACATCCGCTTCTGGGCCTGGAACAGTTTTCAACATGAGAAAAGGAAGTTTCAACGCTGAGCAGGTCTCAGGTGTCAATCGGTGACGCTTCAGCGGTTAGACGGCGTTCATATCCAGATGTTTCTGCGCCAGGTGGGGGACAGCGGGAGGTTTGGGTGAGAGCTTGAACGGCATATGCCACACCTCCCACTGCAGCCCTCCTCTCGGTGTTGCCACCGCCGTGATGCTGCCCTTGTATCTGCAGCAGATGCTCCTCTCCCTAATTATTACTGGTAAAGGCGACGCTGGCGTCTCTGGATCATCAGGGAGTCGCGGTCACACGCTCTGTCCCTGCGGACGGCCGGCTTATGGGCAATGCTCATCTCTCCGTCTAGCACATTTCTGTGCAGAGAGGTGAAATGGCTATGTGGACTCTGACGAGAGAGGGGGAGGGAAGGAAAGCTAATCTATCTCTAGTGTGATTCAAAATAAAGAGCACAATCTAAAATACTGTACAAAGAAAGAAGGCCAGGAGAAGTCCAGTGGACCGCTGACACTGAAACTCTGCTAAAACCCATCTGGAGGTGCTGCAAACACGTCACATAAATGACACAATGAGTCACTCAAACCATTGATCCTCTCAGTCCCAGTATAACCAGTAAAGCATCTTGTTACCTGCCTCCACACACTTCACTGCTCAAGGCCACTGCATCCCTGAAATTCTCCACGACTCCAGCAGATGGACACAGACGTGCCAGCCAGCTCCCTGATTTCATCCGTCCTACCTCTGATTTCATCTGTCCTGTCATAGATGGAACCAGCATTTCAACTCTAATTGTTTCATCTATGCTGTTAATGTTGTTAACATTCTTTTTTTCTGCTTCCTGTTTCATGTTCAGACTCATTGTTTCAATTTCGACCAAAGAGTTAAAGAACTGCACAGTCCGGGTATAGAGACGCTGTCTGATTTTGAGGGGAAAAAAGAGAAAAACAACAATAAACTGCTGCTGCTTTTTTAATCAGTAAATTCAAAGAGTAATACACAGAAGAAACTCATTTAGAAAACCCAAAGAAAACCACAGTCAAATAAGCATAAACAGGAGAGATTTTGAACCAAATTATCAAAAGGATGAATTAATTATGGGGAAAAATTTGAATTTATCTATTTAACTTTAACTTTTTAGGTTTTTGTTACAGATTTTAACTTTATAAACTTACAGCTTGATCATTAGTTAATCAGTTTTATGATGATCAGCTGTGGAATTTAAATTTAAGCAAAATTACTTAAAAAATAAACTACTTACTTCTACTTACTATTAATTATCAAATTATAATCAGATATTGGATTTATCTTTCTGCATACTTTTAATATATAAATGTTTCTTGTTACATATGCTGAAAACTCTAAAGAAAACTTCACCCAGAATTCAGAAACCAACAGTTAAGAAGTATTGATGGAAAAGTATCATTACAAAGAATCGTGGTCAAATTCATCGAGGCCTTTTCATGATCAGTATGAGCTGAGACGAGGTTCTGGTGTTGGTGGATTTCTTCACCCTGGCAGGGGACAGACAAAGATTAATCAGTGTGACTTATTTAAACTTTTTTTTTTGGCTTGTTTTAAAACACATCACAGGTGGCAGAAGTGGCAAGAGTTTTATGTGCATTTGTAGATATTTTAAATCTGTTCATTATTAATTTGGCCTGTTAAATTAAAACCAATCTTTTTGAAAGCTGTTATTGTATGCTCTGAAAAAGCTAACTTTCAACTAATTGGCTACAGCAACTCGGAAGGCTCCAAAGAAGTTAGAATGTTTAGAAATTCTACACCGCTACATCCACTATTTGGTTCGTTTGTGAAATGGAACTCAATTAATTCAGGACAGACAGACAGACAGACAGACAGACAGACAGACAGACAGACAGACAGACAGACAGACAGACAGACAGACAGACAGAGGTATGACAAGTATTCTGTTCCAAATAACTGGTGAGAATAAAATATAAGTTTGACTTACAGCATCTGTACAGCCTTTTCACACGCGTGATGTCGCCCATGGTGATGTACGAGGATCCAAGCCTCCGATTTGGGTTGTACTTAGCAACAATGGTTGGCCGGCCGTTTCTGGAGAAATCATAACTTGACAAACAAAGTTGACTTGGTTAGATCATTCTTTGGTTTGTAGTGATGCAGCAGCAGAGTGACACACTGTGTGTTGACTCTGAAAGACACACTAACTCATTCATCAGAGTTACTTACTTCTTGTAATGCATGACCGAGTTGTAGTTGTAGGAAGTGGCCAAGTTGTTTGTTCGCACCTTCCTAAAGTTACTCGCCTTTCCTGTACAGAAAAGGAGGAAAAAAAAATATGAAGTACATGGATCGTGAATTTCAGGTGTCACTGTAAATCAACATTTGACTGTTGTGGAGGCATGCTGAGGGGCCATGTTAAACAGAGTTGAGCGCTTTAGCTCACCTGACTGAATGTTGAAGTAATTGATGGTCACGTAACGATCTCTGTCCGAGCGAGATTGTTCATGGTGGAAACCCAGGGCGTGGAGAATTTCATGTTGCACTACACCTGGGTACACACAGCCTGGGCGCTGCAGGGAGATGTACTGTTTCCCACGCTGACGACCAACGTAGGACCAACATCTGTCCAAAACAGTACAAGCAGCGAATTTAGTCTGCGTGTGTGTGTGTGTGTGTGTGTGTGTGTGTGTGTGTGTGTGTGTAAGCACCCTCTTGCTGGAACAAAGTAGATGTAGTCCCAGTACCGGTACCAAAACCGGTGCCACCACCGCCTCTCTATGAATCGGACGCACGTTTGCCGGTTGAAAAGATGCATGGCGTTAACGATGGTGCTGCGCTCTCTGCTGGCTGCTCACATAAAACCATCAGAAAACATCTTCAGGTCACAGGCTCATTTACACTCTCAGGGTTTTCAGCTCCAAATGTCAGGTTTTATTCCTCAGTTGGAAATGACAAAGCTTATTACTTCAAAGAGGACCAATAAACGGCATTTAAAACTTTAAAATAGATGAGTCAACCTTCCAACTGGAGGAACAAACACAAGAAACCCCCAAAAGGAGCCTCTCATACTCACAGTACGAACGGTGGATGTAGTAGGGAATCGTGACATGGCGTCCATATTTGCGCCACTTGCAGCCTGTGGATGTGCAGGGACTTGCGTTCCTTTTTAGCGGCGGGGCGATGTCGCCATCAGTGACACCTTCTGCTCAGCAACAGACAACATTCTTTTACAACTTACTCAGATGTGAAGAACTATGAAAAGAGAAATCTGATGTTGACCTTTGAAGTCAAACCGTGTGAAACTTACTGAGGTTCTCGTTGGTTTTGAAGATGATCTCGGATATGTCATTCAACTCATCTGGATCAAAGAGAAATCAGAGGATTGAGGAAAGATAGGTTGAAGCAACACCTTGACTTTTAAGTGTTTCATCAAGGTTTTTAACCTGCCCTTTTCTTTTTGCCTCCTATTTCATGTTCAGACTCATAATTCCTATGTTGACCAGAATTTTCTATTTCTATTTTAATCAGTAGATTCCAGTATCACCATCAGTGACCCCTGCTGCTCAGCAGCAGACAACATTCTTTTACATCTTATTCAGACATGAAGAACTATGAAAGGAGAAATCTGATGTTGACCTGTGAAGTCAAACAGAGTAAAACTTACTGGCGGTCTCATTGTCCATGTTCTCAGTTAAGTCAGCAAATGTATCTAGATCAAAGAGAAATCAGAGAAAGAAAGAAAGAAAGAAAGAAAGAAAGAAAGAAAGAAAGAAAGAAAGAAAGAAAGAAAATGATAAAAATGATTAAAATGACTCTCTTGCAAGACGTGAACACAAATAATCTTTGTTATTACCGTCATCTCCAGAGTCCTCTTGAGCTGCTCCCTGTGACAGAAAAGCAGTTTCAAATGTAATTTATCTTATTTTAGTTGCTGGCTGAAGTTTTAAAGGACATTTTTTTCATGTAAAAACTGTTGAGGTCAGACGTACTACACCAATGGCCGTAAGAGAGAGGAAGAGGACGAAGAAGTAGAACAGATTCATGATGGTCGTCATCTCCAGCTGATCTAAATGAGACAGAGAGAGAACAGCCAGAACTTAAACATCAATAGGTCATCAAAGAAAAGAAAAATCAGTGATGGAAGCGAGTTAGGCGAGGTGTTTACCTGTTGCACCTGGACCCTGATGCCTGATGCTTGCAGGTGCAGGTGCTCCCCTGCTCTCCTCATTTTATAGGCTGCTCACACAGGGCGGGACTGTAGATTCCTTACTGTAAGGTTGTGACTGAATGATCCCCAACTAGAAAAACTGGCTCCATTTTCAGGGAACAAGCATCACTCAGAGACAAAGACTTCTTTGGCTGATCTGCATACATCAGAGTGAACACAACTTCACCACATATATGCTAAATGGAGGATGCAGAGGTGAAGCTGGTTTATTTGACATTTGGTTTTATACTAACAACTGGCATGTTGTCATGTTGCTGCTGCATTGGTGCCTTTTTAGAATTCACAAACATTTTATCAGGTTATTTTATTATTATACATCCTCTTCTCTGATTTTCAAAATAAGACTCATCTTGCAATACCCTGTCCTCTAAAGGAAACATCCAATTTAGCAACTGAGCAATGTTGTAATATGAAGAAAATCCTGTTATCAATAGTTTTTTTTCAATAGTATCAATAGTTTTTTTATTGGTAAGGATTAAATTTGGGTTTAATTCTACCAATTTCTATTGATCAGTTGCTAAATTGGACATATACATGGCTATAAAGAGTGATTTCATTGAATCTAGTGAAAATAAATTCATGCTTCAGTTTTGTTTCTGCAGGACTGGTTGAGTCTGATCGAATGCTGTTATGTTTCTCTAACATATTTGGAACAATTAATCAGAACAGAATGATTTTGGCTTGGATCCCACATACTTCCTGTAAACTGTAGATATTTTCTTCCTGGAACCTCAAAGCAGAATCATACCAGAGCACTGCAGGATCAATAGTGATACTGTTGTCAACGATGAGGGATGCCAGCTGTTAGTATAAAACCAAATGTCAAATAAACCAGCTTCACCTCTGCATCCTCCATATGCTCATTTAGCATATGTATGTGTCAGATGTAGAGGACGCTGGCACTGAAGGTGTGCTCACTCTGATCAGCCAAAGGAATCTTTATCTCTGTGTGACACTTTCTCAATCCTCAATCCACACAAAGATTAAACAGTGTTGACTTTCTGTAAGACATATTAGCTCATTCATCAGAGTTACTTTTACCCAGTGGGAAACCCAAGCTGAATCTTGTTTTGCATCTTCTAAGAGCTGGGCGACACCATGGAGGGCTGCTGAGGGTCAAGACATTAGCGTGAGGGTTGGAGGGGTCAGAATTGGGTTTTCGGGTCAGGGTCAGGGGGTCAGCTGGGATGGTTAGGGTGAATGTTAGGTGCTTGGGACTACATTATGTCCATGAAAGTCAACATTCAAGGCCGGAATCATGTTGTGGTGCACTCTGTTGGTTGCGAACATAAACCAACAGCTGAAGCGTTTACTATCATAAGATTCCTCACATTTCTGAGGCAGAACATCATCTAGGTCAGCACAGATCCATGTTGTACAGCAGGTTGCTCCCTAAAGATGCAGCATGTTGAAAGTAAGGCAGCCCATGGCACCTGCACCAAAAATAATTTGAAACCCTTGTAAAAAGAAGTCAAAATAACAATAACTTGCAAAGTGAATTCTCCTGTGGACAACCTGGAATGTGTTGGCAAGTGCAAATCAACTGCAGTAATTATGATGACGTTCAGGATTCACAATGGCAAGAGGGTAAATTGGTTTCAGTCAGTCTGTCTTCCACGGATCAAAGTATGTTCACATCTGCACACATTTCCCACAGAATCAGTCAGCAGCAGGCTGATGGGCTTCTGTTGATTCGGTCATGGGAATAGTTCCCTGGGCTGGGGCTGCAATCTAGTCAATTGTACCGCCTCAAACTTGAGGCTGAAGTCGACATTTTGAACAAACTGAGAGCTTCGCTTTATTAATAACCCAAATATTTCATCGGTGCATTACCGATTGCTGCAATTATTGCTCCATGTTTGAGTTTTCTTTTAGATGCACTTTGAAAGTTCAGATTTACATAAAACAGCACAAACACATGGGAATAAGATGGCTGGATCAGCTAGAACACTGAACAGGCTTCGGGTGGCAGTGATTGAATGAGCATCGCAATCAGAAAAAACTTGAATTATCCCAGGGTGTTCTTGATGAGGTTGGTTGCTCTTGTTTGGTTGGCTTTGGGGTGAATGTAGGACAAAGGACAAAGACAAAGAATAGTTGTGGGAATACTCTGAGAAGGTAGAATGGACAGAGAGACATAGCTAGGAACTCAATATCAGCTGTGTCCTTGTCTCTGACCTGCGTAGTGCAGCATCAGTGAGGGTTGAGGAAACGGAACACTAGGAGCAGTAACACCCAAGCTGAGTAGCTGGCTCCAACAGATACCAGGAACCATATCAGAGATCTCTGTCCAGAAGAGCGCGGTCCTAGGAAGAGCTAAGATCCTGCGCAGGACCTTCAGACTCCCAGGCCTCTGGTAGAGGACCCGTGTTAGGGTCTGGGCCCCTCCTGCCCCATAGGGGGCGCCAAACCCTGACATGGGGCCAGCAGGAGGTCGCGCACCTGAGCTGCATCCTGCAATTACCTTCCCTTCGTAGGGCCCGGGTGTCGGACCGTACTGGACTGGACTGCATCACTGGACTGTCGGACCATGTCGTTATGGTTCTCGTCGTCTTCACCTGGCTGTCTTGTCTCCCTCGTCTGTTCCCTGTCGGACTCCCGTCCAGAACCCCGTGCCCGTCCAGAACCCCGTGCCCGTCTGCCCGGATCCCCCGCTTGTCCGTTCCCCGGACATCCCGGTTCGTGGGGAGGTAGAGGTTCTTTGGTTGTGACTTTTCCCCATGCGGGTGTTTTTGTGTTGGCCCGAGAGCCCTTGTTCCCTCCCGTCGAGGAGCTTTTTGTGTTTTTCCCTGAAAATAAACCTTTGTTCTCCCCCACGTAACCCTGTGCCTGAATTTGGGTCCACCCGCCGTCCCATGAAACCTAAGAACCCGAGTCTGAAGGAAGGAGGCACCGCCCAGGAGGGCGAGGTAAAGATTTTAGTTTTTTGAATATGTATGTATGTGTGGGATTTCATTTGCCCTACCTCTGAAACCTTTTACTAGTTTATTTTATCAGATTATTTTATTATTATACATCATCCCCTCTGATTTTCAAAATAAGACTAATTTTGTAATCCTGTCCTCTAAAGGAAATATACAATTTAGCAAATGAGCAATGTTGTAATATGAAGATTCTGCTAGCAATAGTTTATGTCAATAGTATCAATAGCTTTTTTTTATTAGTAAAGATTAAATTTGGGTTTAAATTCTACCAACCATATGAGCACTCATGAACAGAATAAATTTTCATTTATATGAACCATAATGCATCAAACCCATTGTCACACAATCATTTCTATTTTATAGAGCAGTCATATTAGCACTTTGTTAACTCATGAACATCAATCTGCTTTTCTTCCTGCTACACAATCTACATCTGGAAGGTGCATCACTGTGAATTTTTAGGATCTGGGCTCGTGAACCCGGTCTGGTGAGGTCCAGGGTTCAGCAGGGGGTTCCGTCCTTCCAGGAAAGACAAAGGGACCCCGCTGCTTCCAGACAACCCTGCTGGATATTGGCCATTACGGGACTGAGGTGATGACCCCATTATTAGACTGAAAGCATCTGCCTCTGAAACAAATGGCTTTTAATGGCAAATCAAATCCTTTCATGTCATCGCTTTGTCATGTAAACCAGTTACTTGGAAATGTATTTGCGGGAAATGGCTGCAGTATTTAATTTCCTGGTTCTTTCTTGCAAAGGATTATTTGTACGTGTTGTGAAAACAACACCACCCTGATGCTGTGTCATCAAACTGGTATTGTTAGTCAACCTTGACAGAAAATTCAAATTCCAGTTTCTTCTATTCTTGGTTGTGTGGCATAGTTGTAATCCACCACCATTGGTGATTTTTAAATACTTCTGTTTTCTCTCTGACAAAGAAAGCACATTCAAACATTCATTTCATTTTTGTTGCTTCTCTGATGGTTTCTGTTTTCTTTAGTGGATGCTTTACATGATGAAGTTTCATATACATTAACATGCAATAATAAATAATTAATTTAACTGATAAAAACACTATAGCTGGGGCAAATGCAGTCCATTTGTACGTGAATCACAAAATGATGTTAAGTAGATTCAGAAGATTACAGAATAGATCTTGAATTGGGGGAAAGTATTGCAATTCAATGATGAATCCCTATTTTTACCCACCCCTAGCTTTGATCAGAAAGCAACTTGCTGTTTTATGCAGCCTTGTGTTATTGTCCAACCTCTTCCACAAAGGGCTGTGTTGCTGCAGGTTTTTGCTCCAACCAGTCAAGCACACCCAGTTTGACTATTCAGCTGTCTGAAGACTCAGATGAGTTGATTAAGTGAGTTCAGTCTGGTGTGCTGTTGCTTGACACCCCTGCATTATATACTTGAGTACTATTACTAACTATACCTGCAAATATTTGGTTGAGAGAGTGTTGAAAGAGTGCTTTGCTTCCTTTTGATATGAAAACTTAAAACCACACATGTATTGCTCATTTTATTGATCAAATGTCTCAAACCAAAAAAGCCTGAAACCACAGAAGAAAGTCATACAGAAGAAAAGAATTTATCCCAACTCAGCCCAAGATTTTTATAGCATATATTAAGCATACTTTCCTTTATATAGAGCTTTAGAGACTTCCCTATAGAACCACAGAGAAATACATACAAAGTAGAAAACAATAAGGAGTAGGTAACATTTGAATCAAATCTCTGTCGTCTTAGTGGTATTTTTGCAGTAAAACATCAACACCAGATGTGACTTGTCCAGATATTGATCCTGGGGACAAAAAAGAGCATTGTTTAGTTGGATGGATGGATGGATGGATGGATGGATTGATAAATTAATCTTTCATTTGGATTAAGTGACTCACAGCATTGGTAGAGCCTGTTGACACGGGCGATGTCATTGCTGCTCATGTACCTGGATCCCAGGACTTGGTTTGGATTGTTCTTAGCTAGGAGAGTTGGCTGACCGTTTTTGGAGAAGGCGTACCTTGTCGAGTACAGTTGAAGATGTTAGTCCTTTCTTTTGTATTTACATGTGATGACGAGCTAACTCAGACAGAACTACTTACTTGCTGTAATGCATGACGGAGGTGTAGTCGTAGGGAGTACCCAGGTTGTTTGTCTGCACCTTGGCAAAGTTTCCAATTCTTCCTGTGCAGGACAGATAATGACCCAAATGTTATTTCCCTGCAGGAAGGACTGAGTTTGCTGCAGCATTCTGACTAATTCTAGACTCAGCTGGAAAAGCTCTGAAGGTTCCGTTTCTAAACTTGTTATCCCTGCTGTGTACTCAGTGCTCTGAAATGGGCTGTGAGATTAAACTGAAAAGAGCTGACCTGGCTGAATGTTCTGGGTGAGGATGGTGATATATGTGTCTCTGTCAGAGCGGGCCTGTTCATGGTGGAAGCCGAGAGCGTGGAGAACTTCGTGCTGCACCGTGCCAGTGTACAGGCAGCCTCGAGCCCTCAGAGAGACCGCCTGTCCTCGACGCTGGCGACCGATGTAGGACCAGCATCTGACACGCACAAAAAAGAGAGAGAGATGGTGATATGACAAGAAAACACTGTCGTTGTGAGACACTTTGTGAGATGTGACCTGTGACCTTTTGCGAGTACATTTTCCCAGGAGGAATGTCACAGGTCCCAGATGAAGAAGACCTGAGACCTATGACATTCTTCAGGTACTGAATGGCACTTATGTCACCATAGTCAGTCACCTGGAACAGAAAAGTTCCATGAAGTGCACAACAACTGAGGACCTCCGTTTGATCTGCCATCTCTCTTTAGAGGGAATCCACAGGTTCTGTTAACGAACGCTGTGTCTGTCATCCTACCCGCTTCCAGAGAAGAAGTAGAGGTAGTTTCTGTGCCACCATCTCCTCCAGACAAAGCGGATGCAGGTGCTTCTGTGGAACGTCAAAAGGGCACGAATGATGATGTTTCGCTGTGAGGTTGCTGTGGATGAGTGACCAGGAAGATTCTAACTTTAACAGCCGTGCACTTTTCGCATCATCTCCATATTTAATATGTAAACATTTTGTGGAGAACCAGTAAAACCAGCTCAATCCTGGAAAATTCAACAACTATGAGATGCCCCAAAGAGGCTTACTGTATGAGGAGGAGATAATGACAGGAACGTAGACATATCTTCCAGATTTTCTCCATTTACATCCTCTGGCTGTGCAGGGGTCTGCGTTCCTGGTTCGAGGTATCGCAACGTCACCGTGCACAATTCCTCGTCCTGCAGACAAAAAGGCACCAGAATCAAATTCTAATTTCTTCAGTTTTAATGGTGAGAAACCTCTGAGTCTACAGCTGTAGAATAAGTGCTGTACCTATGTTTTCATTAGCCTTTGCGATGATCTCTGTGACATCTGAAGACTCGTCTGGAATCAGACAGACAGTGTTTAAGAGTAAGAATGAAGGAGCAGCCAAGAGAGTTTCTTTCAGCTAACCTTCAATTTCATCCTGGGCTGCACTCTGAAACAAAAGGTTTCATAGATATTGAATCGTGCTTTTTTCTGGAACCTGATGGTGTTTAGAGGAGAATTCGTCTTACTGGATAAACAGCAGTCAGAGCGAGGATGAGGAGGAGAGAGACAATCGGAGCCATGGCGGTGGTCATCAGGTGATCTTTAAAGGTGAAAGAAGAGTCAGAACCTGAACAGTGAAGGGTCATCAAAGAAGGTAGGTGAGCAGCTTACCTGTGGCAGACTCTGAGGTTCACTGCAGCAGGTGTTTGTCTCCTCACACTTATATATGTTGTATCCGTTGGGTGGGGATGCAGTTCTGTCCCCATCAGCTGTCAATCAAACATTTGCAGTAGTAGTAGTAGTAGCTAGTACAACAGTCTGGAATTTCTGAGGGTGGACCTCACAAGGAGCTCAAGAAAAAATAAGCTTTGTAAACTGCCTAGATTATTTTTTCCTGATGATGATGAAGATGAAGATGATGATGGCGGTGATGATAAAATAATGCTCTTGAGGTTCCAAGTTCAAAAGCAGCAACGTTAGGATATTCTATGGAGCATTATTCACTCATCAGATTAAAAAAAACAACCATCAAAAGGATCTCATCTTAAAGTCAATAATTTCTACTCCAGGCCTGCACTTCTTCACGTGTGTGGATTCACTGAGACCAAAGGAACAGACACAGATGCCTGACATAAATAAGCCCAGCAAAAGGTTAAAAATATAGAGTTGTCCATATATTGTTTTGCAAACTTGTTCACCAGGAAATGCATTCTTCACTAAAACTTGTAGAAAAGCAGGTGCAGCTCTGACAAAGTGAACAGGCATGTTCAGGTCAAGTGTAAAATCCTCTCATGTTATACACCTGCTCTAAATTGAAGATTTAAAACAACATTTTAAAATAACATTTAAAAACCTCATGTAACATTTTTGTATGACACCACAGAGTTGACTTATCAGAAGATGCTTCTAACATAAGACTGGATTCAAAGTGTACATAAATTATGGCAAAACATTGTATGGTAAATTTTGGGGAAAACGTTCAACCTGTTGTTGTATTATGATGGAATAATATGAAATATTTAGGTTTTTCTCCAAGATCAGGATCAAGTTCACACGTTGATTCACTCTTTTTTTTTGTGTCATATTCATATCTGTGTCATATTTACTGGAAATGTTTCCAGGTAACTAAAGCTGACTGAAAGTACAGTTAAAATTTGATGTCAACAGACAGTATTATCCAGTATGTGTTAATGCATAAAAGCTTTCCATCTCATCTGATACATCCTCACACACATCCACACATGTGCTTCTTTCTTTGTAAGGTCTTTCAGTTACATAAAGTGATCCTCAGCCGCTTTCTGTAACCCTAACCCAGGGATTTCCAAACTTAACTTAACTTAACTTAACCCTTACCTAAACCCTTATTTTAAGATTTACCTTAACCTTGACCTAAGGCCAGTTCCCAGTTCTATCCTGACAGACCCGGCGGCAGGGCTAATTGTGGTATTGAGGCTATTTTGAGGTTACAAGACATACACACATTGCAACAGCAGCACGAATGTCAAACTTGCTCTATGCGGCAATATCATGAACCACAAGTTAATCAAACTGCCAGTTGCAACAAACACACAAAAGCATAGCCTGATTTAGGCAACATATGCCACAACTACTGAAAAGCAGACATGTTTTAAGCTGTATGAAATTAACCAACTCACTAAATGGTGTTCAAAAAGGGAGACACCTTTTTCACAAGCAATGGAACCTCCTCAGTAAACATTCCTTCCATTCATCTCTGCATTATTTTATTTATTAGGGCTTTTTATTCTTTATTATAAGTAATCATGATGGAAGAGTTAGTCTACTTTTATCATCCACTCTACTTTGGCATTCCACTGGGCAGGCCCAGGGATCGAGATGGGCAGGCTTGACCTGTCCTGGCCCCCTCTTGACGAGGGTCTGTACAAGGACCCTTCCAACCAAGTGTAAACCCTCAAACAACCCCAACATAGGGATGACCAGGCGAAATGTCCCAACTTGGCTGGTGACCTGTTTACTTTGGTTGTAATGACATGCAAAAAGAAGAGAACACACACAAATTAAATAAAAAAATATGGCACCTCATATTTGGTAAAAAAAAAAAGAAAGTAAAATCTGAAAATTACAATATCTAATTATGATACCAATAATAACTACAAATCTGTATTACAGTGGGGCAAAAAAGTATTTAGTCAGTCACCAATTGTGCAAGTTCTCCCACTTAAAAAGATGAGAGAGGCCTGTAATTTTCATCATAGGTACACTTCAACTATGAGAGACAAAATGGGGGGAAAGAATCCAGGAAATCACATTGTAGGATTTTTAATGAATTAATTGTTAAATTCCTCAGTAAAATAAGTATTTGGTCACCTACAAACAAACAAGATTTCTGGCTGTCACAGACCTGTAACTTCTTCTTTAAGAGGCTCCTCTGTCCTCCACTTGTTACCTGTATTAACGGCACCTGTTTGAACCTGTTTGTTTAACACTATGGCCAAGAGCAAAGAGCTGTCAAAGGACACCAGAAACAAAATTGTAGACCTGCACCAGGCTGGGAAGACTAAATTTGCAATAGGTAAGCAGCTTGGCGTGAAGAAATCAACTGTGGGAGCAATTATTAGAAAATGGAAGACATACAAGACCACTGATAATCTCCCTCGATCTGGGGCTCTACGCAAGATCTCACCCCGTGGGGTCAAAATGATCACAAGAACGGTGAGCAAAAATCCCAGAACCACATGTGGGGGACCTAGTGAATGACCTGCAGAGAGCTGGGACCAAAGTAACAAAGGCTACCATCAGTAACACACTACACCGCCAGGGACTCAAATCCTGCAGTGCCAGACGTGTCCCCCTGCTTAAGCCAGTACATGTCCAGGCCCGTCTGAAGTTTGCTAGAGAGCATTTGGATGATCCAGAAGAGGATTGGGAGAATGTCATATGGTCAGATGAAACCAAAATAGAACTTTTTGGTAAAAACTCAACTTGTCGTGTTTGGAGGAGAAAGAATGCTGAGTTGCATCCAAAGAACACCATACCTACTGTGAAGCATGGGGGTGGAAACATCATGCTTTGGGGCTGTTTTTCTACAAAGGGACCAGGACGACTGATCCGTGTAAAGGAAAGAATGAATGGTGTCATGTATCGTGAGATTTTGAGTGAAAACCTCCTTCCATCAGCAAGGGCATTGAAGATGAAACATGGCTGGATCTTTCAACATGATAATGATCCCAAACACACTGCCCGGGCAACGAAGGAGTGGCTTCGTAAGAAGCATTTCAAGGTCCTGGAGTGGCCTAGCCAGTCTCCAGATCTCAACCCCATAGAAAATCTTTGGAGGGAGTTGAAAGTCCGTGTTGCCCAGCGACAGCCCCAAAACATCACTGCTCTAGAGGAGATCTGCATGGAGGAATGGGCCAAAATACCAGCAACAGTGTGTGAAAGCCTTGTGAAGACTTACAGAAAACATTTGACCTCTGTCATTGCCAACAAAGGGTATATAACAAAGTATTGAGATGATTTTTTGTTACTGACCAAATACTTATTTTCCACCATAATTTGCAAATAAATTCTTTAAAAATCAGACAATGTGATTTTCTGGATTTTTTTTTCTCATTTTGTCTCTCATAGTTGAAGTGTACCTATGATGAAAATTACAGGTCTCTCTCATCTTTTTAAGTGGGAGAACTTGCACAATTGGTGACTGACTAAATACTTTTTTGCCCCACTGTACATCTTAAGAAATATGGTTTTAAAAAAACGTGTACTTAGTGAAGACGTGTCTTTTCTTGGTCTTCTGTTGTATAGCACACACAGCTGAAACATGAGCAGTAAAGTACCATGAGAACACAAGCCTTTCTATCTCTTGAGTCTTCTTTGTGTTGTCACTCTGAAATTGTTTGAATTGTTTGCAGAAACAGGTATAGCTGGGTTTCTGAGCAGCAGCATTACATGACATAGGCTATCTCCCATGCTTTTATTTCACACACCATCCTCAAATAATGCCGCTGTCATTTCATAGCTGATTCAACATGTCAGTGCAAATGGAAGAAAAGCTCCGTACAGGGCCACAGTGGTCGTAGCAACGTGTTACTAAACTACCGTTCCACAGCATGTATTTATTACACCTCCCATCCTCCCATAACTACTTATGGGAGGATGGGATGTTTAATCTTTTGTCATCTCCCTACCGGCCTTCCTACATGTTCTGATGCAGCAAGTGTGATCGTTTCTTTTTTTATTGTCTTTGGGAAAAATCAAACAAATGCTCAAGGCCACAGGATTTCTCTGCATTTCTACCACTGATTTCTACCACCTTTGTACATATTAAAAAAATGTTTTCTCCATGTTGATCTGTGTATGACCTTCGGCATATGAGTGAATGTGACAGGACACCCTTCCGGGCTGTTCAAAAAGAGATATAAGTTTCCTTTCTGTTTTTACTGGATGTCAAACTTTTGAATTTCACTGGTCCTTATGAACAATAATAACATAATTTAACCCCCCACCACACACACACACACACACACACACACACACACACACTTACTTCATCTTACTTACATATGCTTCAACAAAAGTGCACACATACTGCACTTCATCAGAACCTTTCTGTCCTGGTCCTGGATATATGGAGAATCCGGTGCCCTGTATTTTTTGTTCTCTCTGTTGTCCCTCCCCTTTTGTCCCCCTGGTTAGGCTCACCTGGGCGGGAGACTGGTGGGGGCACCTGAACCAGCTCCAGCAAACGATCAATCAAGTCCCTTTAAAATGCTGCGGTAGTGTAATAATTCCATGTTCCGGTCTGTGATAGCCTCAGATTTCCCTCTGTGATGTGGTGACTCCCTGTGATGGTTTTCGTACATATCTCACAAACATTTTCTCCTCTTTTTCCACGAGAGCAAGTTCTGCTGTTTTCTCGACTTTTCCTTGTTAATGTCTTTTGTTTTCACATTTGGAACTCGTATCAGCCCCTGGATCCTGCACTTCAGACAGCTAAAACCCTATAGTGCACCAACTGTTTTGTTTTTTCATTTTTCTCATAGCTTCAGAATGAGGACATTATTAATATGAAGTAATTTTGAGCTAGCGCATCCAGACCAGGAGCAAGAATTTTCCTAGGGTGACAGCCATCAGTACAAACTTGACAGTATGCTTGAGGCACATGGCTTTGAAAGTTGACGTCACTGGTGCGAGCTACCTTTAGGGTAATCATCAGACTCAGAGGGGGTTTTTAAGTTCCTGATAAACACTTTTGGCAGAGACTTCCATGAGTCCCAGCATGTGTGTAAAAAGTGTTGAAATGCCATCTTACATACAGTATATTATAGACTTGAATTTAGACAAGAATGAGATATGTGCATCAAAAATAGGTCAAAGTCACACAATGGTAGAAACATAGAATTCACATTCCAATCAATATCACATACAGACTGTATTTAATGTTTCATTACAATGTGTCATTCACAGCCTCGGTACATCTTGGTGAAGTGGTCGACGTCACTTTTGGTCATGTGCTGTGACCCTAAGAGAACATTTGCATTCCTCTTGGCCACTATCGTTTTATAGGTACATGGTAAGCACGTACCTTCATACAGCATTAAAAGTATAACCAAACATAATCAAAATATACAATACATTATTTTACATCAGCCAAGCTTTTCCTTGGTTAACTGATAATATCAGCCATATTTTACCACCGCACTAATGTTGCTTCACTTTTCTGCTCCCTAACCGACACTTTGATTGCCGCCTGAGCTCTGAGTTCAACAAACAGAGTTAATTTTATGCCTGGGGAGGAGAAATAGGCCAGAATAGGAATGAGGAAACTTAGAAAACACTGCTTTCTTTCACTGCTGATAAAACTGGTCCTGCTCGTCAGTCACCCTCTTCCAGGAATAAGCATGCATTTTTTTGTCAGATTTCCATCACCTAAGTTAAACATGAAACAAAAGGTATAGATGTACTGTACTAAACTTTCCAGTCACATTACAATGATTTTAATGGTTTGGTTTTTATTTTATTTTTTTCATCGTGGCTCTGGTTGGTCCACTCAACCAACAACTTGTGTTTTTCTTGTCCAACTCCAGCTGAACAACAAAACAAAATTCGACCACAGTTGGGGACAGTTCCAGTAAGGAGGGCTGTCTTATTGATTTCCACTCAGTGGAAACTGCTTTGGCAGGAATACATCTCATAAAGCATCGCTCCACACACACCACGTTTTCATCATCTGATATTCCCAAAGACCAAATGGCTTCATAACGTGCCTTGTTTTATATAGCATAAATATAAAGCGTTTATACTTTTTCTTAAAGTAGTTTTCATCAATTTTAAATAGTACTCATAAATAAATAAGTACTCATGCTTATTTTGCTTTAGTAGTAGTTCCCCGATCCAGGCAACCTCTACAAGCAGATACCTATATGCTGCGCTGTCAGAATTTATGTGTAAATATGATGCTTTTAAAATGTAGATTTTTTGGGATTAGACAACAGCGTAATATACATACAGTTTTAAACCAATTAGAGAGTGTTCTTAAAATGTATCAAAATTTATCAAGCTGAAATTGTCTATAATTGGCAAGCTGTGTATGATACTGAGAAAGTCTGTAATCACATTTTCAGTCTTCTGCGATCTGCGACAGGTAAACTGAAGCTTTTAAGAACCTCTTGTCTGTTCCCAAGTCATACATTTGTTCAAACCCAAATGCAGGGTAGAGGGGCTCTGTGAATGTTGAGCGGAAGGTGTGGAGGTGGACCGGGGTTCTGGATATGAGGGAGGGGAGCCAGTAGAATGACACGGTGCCAGCAGACGAGTCCACGTAGACCCCCACCCTGTAGGAGCCAATGGGGGGGGGGTGTGTTATTTTGGTGGGTGTGCTGAGGTGCCAGGCAGTGTAACCCTGAGCAGAACAGAGGAGGCTCCACGACATGGGGGTCCACCCCAGGCAGCGATCATATTCATCCCTGCTCTTCCCCACCCTTCTGTAGGTCACACCTACGTTAACCTTTCCGTTGCACTTAATCTCCCAATAACAGCGCCCAGTCACACTTTCTGCACACAACACCTGAGTCCAGTTGGAAAACCTCTCTGGATGATCGGGATATGGCTGCTTCTCTTTCACAAGTGTTGCACGTCTGTTGTGTTCTGACAGCAGGAGATTTGTGGCCGCAGTGTTTGGGTCCATCGAAAACTGACGGAGAACTGAAGGAGAGACAATGTTAGGTCTTTTACTTTAAATATTAGTTAACATAACCTCTGTTACTGTTTTGTAAAAGTCATCTTTTTGGTATAGCCTTGCTGTCCCTGTGTATGAGAACAGCAGCAAGAAGAGGCTGTATGCTCATGCACGCCCCCTGTCTGTGAGACAGAGTATTGTCTGCCTCACGATGTGCTTTTTTACAGACTTTATTATATTATCAACAACACTAAATATGTAATGTGCATGCATTAAATGCATCAGCCAGACTGTACAAAAGCAGGGAATGAGTCAGGTGCGCCATGAAGGTGTTTTTGAGCATCAAAATTAATGAGAACATTTGAATGAAACCAATAGACACATTTTAATATTCTTTGCCTGACCTGCCTCCCCTGACTGCGCGTGCTTGTTAGCACATTATACAGTAGAGAGAAACTCATTGGTTTAAAAAAAAGACCTACTTACTGGATAATATAATGCAATATATATACAATATTAATACAACAGGAACACAAGTGTCTGAACATTGTGAAAGCCAGACACCCTGAAGATGAAGAACTATTAATTTATGTGTACAACAGTGTTTATGTTCCACAGTTGGTCATGGTCATACTTACACCGAAGGGGGGAAGGCCTCAGTCTGCACCTTCCACAGTGATCATTGCTGGAGGGCAAAGTAATAAATTGTGAGAGAAAATGAAAAAAAAGAGAATATGTTTGCAGAGGGTACTTTGTGTTTGACTGTACTTGAGCGTTTCAAGTTTCCAGCGTGGGTTGGCCACTGCAGCATCAAACAGCTCCAGTGCTGAGTGTCCTGGGTGATTGAAGCTCAGGTCCAGCTCTCTCAGGTGGGCCGGGTTAAATTCTAGAGCCCGGGCAAGGTTTTTACAGCCTTCCTCTCCGACCTGACAGCCTGATATTCTGCAAGGACAAAGCTGCTTGTTCATCCTCTACATTGAGATCTGGGCGCTGATCTCATTGAATATGCTGTTCTTATTGTACCTAGTGAATGACAGTGACCCCAGAGGAGGTGATGCATGCAAAAGAATTAATCAGTAGAGCTCATTGCTTCGTTCGTGACTGACCTGAGCGTGTCCAGTCTACAGTGTGGACTGGTGAGTCCGACCGAGAGCAGCGTCACGCCTGTGTCGTACAGGTCATTGTTACTCAGGTCCAACTCTCTCAGACTGTTCACCGAGGAGACAACAGACACCAGAGCTTGGCAGCTTTTTGATGATAGGCTGGAGTCACTCAGCCTGATGGAGAAAAACACTCTAAGTTTGAGAGATCTCTAATCATCTAGATGAGAAGGATTCTTAGCTAAGACTTACACAGCTCTCTTGGAGGCTTTGACCAATGGGCGGAGCCAGTGGAGGCCCTCATCTGAAGCAGAGAAGGTCCTCAAGTCAAAAATGTTCAGCTGCTGTTGAGAGGACAGCAGGATGAAAGCAACTGCTGACCACTGAGAGGGAGAAGGCTTGTTCTCAAAGATGTGTCCTGGCCTGACGTACTCCTGGATCTCCTTCTCCAGAGACTGGTCATTCAGCTCGTTCAGACACTCCAACAGGTAAATGCTTCTCTCAGGAGAAGAACATTCACTGAGTTTCTGCTTGATGTACTTTACAAGATCTTTCTTGACCTGTGACGTCGTCCCTGTCTTCGTCAGAAGGCCTCTTAGGACAAACTGGTTGGTGTCCAATGAAAGACCCAGAAGAAAGCGGACAAACAGGTCCAGGTCTCCCTTTGGACAGTACAGAGCCTTGTCAATGGCCCTCTGGAAGAGCTGTTTAAGGTGTATTTTGTATTGTAAAGGCACATACAGTACAGATTGGGAGAACTGTTTTCTTCTCAGTAAATCGACGCCGTTGTTGATGAATGTCAGCAGGACATAGAGGGCAGCAAGGAACTCCTGGATGCTCAGATGGACAAAACAAAACACCTTCTCCTGTTTCAGGCCAGACCTGTCATCACAAACATCTGTGAGAAGGCCCGAGTAGGTCAACGCCGCTTTTGTGTCAATTCCATGTGTTTCTAGATCTGATTCATAGAAGACATTTCCTTTCTCTAGATGGTCAAAGGCAAGTTTCCCCAGTGTCAAAATGGTATTCTTGGTCTCACTGTTCCATATTGCATCTGTCTGCACACTGGTGTGGTATTTTTCATTGGCCTTTTTGGTCTGAACCACCAGAAAGTGAACGTACATGTGTGTCAGTGTTTGGGGAAAATCGCCTCCGCCCTTCGTTTTTAGCACATGATCGAGAACTTCAGCGCTGATCCAGCAGAAAACCGGGATGCGGCACATGATGTGGAGGCTTCGAGATGACTCGATGTGGGAGATGACTCTTCTGGCCTGCTCCCTGCTCCTTAACTTCTTGCTGAAGTACTCCTGCTTCTGCTGCTCACTGAACCCTCTCACCTCTGCCACCATGTCAATGAACTCAGGGGGGATCTGACTGGCGGCCGCCGGTCTGGTGGTTATCCAGAGACGTGCAGCGGGAAGGAGTGTCCCTTTAATCAGGTTTGTCAGCAGCACTTCCACCGTGGTTCTCTCTGTGACGTCAGTCACGGTCTCGCTGTTGCGGAAGTCCAGATGGAGGCGGCACTCATCTAGACCGTCAAGAATGAACAAAACCTGGAACTCTTCAAAACTGTGGATTTCAGCCTCTTTAGTTTCAACAAAGAAGCGATGAAGGAGTTCCACTAAACTATACTCCCTCTCTTTCATCAAATTCAGCTCTCGAAAAGTGAATGGAAAAATGAGCTGTATGCCAAGGTTGACCTTCTCCTCAGCCCAGTCCAGAATGAACTTCTGCGTGAGGACTGTTTTCCCAATGCCGGCCACACCCTTTGTCAGAAGAGTTCGAACTGGTCCATCCAGTCCAAACAAAGGATTAAATACTTCCTCACTTGTGACTCTTGTTTGGGCACTTTGTAGCACCTGCAATGCGTCTGTTTCCCCAAACTCTTGGAGATCTTTGACCTCTCCGCTGCATGCCTGAGAGATGCTGAGCTCTGTGAAGATTTGATTCAGGAACGTTGGCTCTCCGGCTTTGCCAACCCCCTCAAACAAACACTGGAACCTTTTCCTCAGTTTGGACCTGAGTTTACGTTGGCACATGACAGCGAGGGACTCTGAGGGAGCAGCAGACGATGTTCATGTTAACATTAAGACTCTCCACGACCCCGGAGAACCGCTCTCGTTTCTCTGCTCTCTAAGGTGAACGCTACAGAAGGGCGCATGCTTACGGCTCTGCAGAGAGTCAGCCAGCTGATCCTGTTTCATTTGCCTCAGAAAACTCAGCGTGATCTTGAGAAAATCATCTCTGTTGGTGTGTCTCCACTCTGCATCCTCGTGTCTCCGCCTCTCGGGGGCTTGCGAAGATTCCGCTCGCAGGCCTTCCTTGAGCTCCTTCAGCTCACGCTTCACAAACATGATGATATTCTGTTCGAGGAGCTGGAATGACAGGACATAGAAGAATCAGCAAACTGTAGATTACCTGTATCAGAACATCTAGCAGCTTCAGACCTCTGTGAGGAAGACCCATATGTGAACTAACTTTTGACCATCACACAAGGAATTTAAGGAGTAAAAAAAAATCCAAAAATCTCAGAAACACAAATAAAATGAGATCAGGAGTCAACAAAAACTTACATTGAACACAGAGTCCAGGTTTACTTGTTGATCTGAGGAAGGTTGTATGCTCGAAACCTCTGATCTTCCCTCGTCATCGGAATGAGTGAGTGGAGCCACACTGTGGAAGGACAGATAGCTGGAATTACATGAATCTGTCCTGTAATGGTCTTCAACACAAAAGACATGTTCTTATAAATAGATTCAAAAAGATCAAAACAAACTAGATCATTTTGATCAATCAATTGTGAGCACCAGCTTGCCATATATGTGCAATATTACAATGTTGCAGGTTTAAATCTTAATGTCCATACGTTTCTGTCCCAGTGATTCCTCCATTGTTAAAGGTGACAGTCTGCAGTTTGGAATGGTCACTCTTTAAGGACACACAGGTGGGTCCAGGTGAGTCAGGCCTGTCCTGCTTCACCGGGCTTAAACAAAAAAAAAAATTAACTGTTGGCAATGGTAGCCAAAACAATATTTCACATTAACCAATTGTAAACATGTCTGAATGATTTGAAATCCATGGTTACAAACAGCTTCCTAAAAAATAAATAAATAAATAAAGGTTTTTTTAAAACTTGCTTCCATAAAGTGTAAACATTTGAGACTAAAATAGTACAGCACAGTTTCAAACAGGCCTCCTGGATCTGGCTCCTCCTCCTGCTTCTGCCAGCCTGGAGCATACATCACCAGCAAGGTGAGACCATCACTTATTATATTATATTCAAGAGGAGAGTTTGGATGTCTCTCTTTCTTTTAAAGTCAACAGCAGGCTTGATTCTACAGCAAATCTTTTTTGGGTCCTTATCCAGAGGATTAGACACAGATTAGGCCGCTCAGTGTTAATGGATTTAGCGCATATTACATCAGAAAGTTTAAAAAGGTTCAAAACAACCATTCAGATGTCTGAGCTTGGGTCCTGTTGGCATGGTTCTTATACCTGGGAATGTCAGAGTCCAACTCTCCTCCCTCTTCAGACCAGATCATGGTCTGGCTAACACCTTTAGACAAAAAAGTTGCTGAAAATGAATCTGCCCGTTGAAAAACATCAGCATTGACAAGTTGTTGTCAAAGGTCTCACCTCATCAAACTCCAGCAAACCGGGAAAAGTGGAAAACATGAGACTCCGGAGTGTCCGTGTGTGTCTGCGAGAGAGATTTCGTTTTGTCTTTCCTTCTTTTATTACAGAGCAGTAAACAAGATCATCAGTGGCTGCACTGGTTGTACCACATATTTGTCTACTTTATTTAGACTCATTTACAGCATGATCAAACATGTTCATGATCAAACATGTTTATGATCAAACATGTTCATGATTAAACATCACCTTGCACGTTTGCAGTCTAACTATGAATATCTATTTTTATGTGATTATAGATTTTATATGATTTTTTAAACTTTCACTTTCTATTACAATAAAATAGGTTTAACGCAACAAATCCCTGTTTTGTTCTTTTCATTATTGTTGGTTTTTAAGACCTCACTGGGATTATCGGACAACATTCGATTTGATGAAACGACCAGATTTTATTATCCTATTGATTGATTGATTGATTGATTGATTATGAACGTTCCTATTTTGAAACCCAAACCCGCGCGCACGCGCGGACGCGTGATCATGTGACGGTCACATGGTTGAGTCAGCTGACGGTCGCGCTAGCAGCTGGTCGGTTCTCCTGCAGGCTAGTGACGGTCGGACACGATGCCTTTCCCCGAGCTGTATTTTAACGTCGACAATGGCTACCTCGAAGGTCTGGTCAGAGGGTTTAAAGCGGGGATTCTGTCCCAGGCGGATTATCTGAATCTGGTTCAGTGCGAGACGCTGGAAGGTGAGTCGGAGCGGCTGTCAGCTAGCCGCTAGCGGCTAACGGTGGCTGTGTCGGGTTCATTTAGGGCCATAAAACGTTGTGTTTTTAATCAGAGTGAGTCCGAGCGGTATTTACATTTGTACTAATAAACCGTCTGTTCACAGCTTGCGCCATTAAGACGGCGTTTTCTGTTCAACATGCTCCCGTTAACGCTGCATTAGCTGGCTGAAGGGCTTCGGCGCAGAGTTGCTGAAATAAAGATGAAAAAAAAACTAGATTTTCCAAGGAAAATGAGGAAGTTTACACATATGTGATCAGGCGTAAACCTGAGCACATATGTGGTGTTATCATCAGGAGCCTCAGCGAGTTCAATCTGCGTCAAAAGCTGCTCTGTTGATTAAAGAAAAGCTTCCTTTTTAAATGATTTACATCATTTTATTAGTGTATAGCAATATAACCAAGTATGCATGTATATTCATGTCGAAATAGCGTTTTAAGAAGTTGGTTGATAATGTGTTGATTTAGATGTTGGTGAGCTGTTTGATATGCCTGTTGTTTTTTTAGTTTATTTTCTGCTTAAAATTAGTTTTTGAACACGTGTGTCATCTGCAGACCTGAAGCTTCACCTGCAGAGCACTGACTATGGCAGCTTCCTGGCAAATGAGGCATCCCCCCTCACCGTGTCTGTCATTGATGACAAGCTGAAGGAGAAGATGGTGGTGGAGTTCCGCCACATGAGGAATCAGTCCTATGAGCCGCTGGCCAGCTTCATGGACTTCATCACGTAAGCAGATAGTTTCCATGTTGAAATGAGACGACTGGATTGTGTGAGTGTTGGCACCTTAAATAGAAGCAGAAGTGAGGGGATGCAACAGATGCTCACACTTCTGTATCTTGAGCGGCTGCTCTCTGGTGAGAAATCCTCTGTCTGACGTGATTTCAGGTACAGCTATATGATTGATAACGTCATCCTGCTGATCACGGGCACCCTACACCAGCGTGCCATCTCAGAGCTGGTGCCCAAGTGTCACCCGTTGGGCAGCTTCGAGCAGATGGAGGCGGTCAACATCGCGCAGACTCCCGCCGAGCTTTACAACGCCATCCTGGTGGACACGCCCCTGGGTGCGTAGCTCCTCGTAGACCGGGTGTTTAAATATTTGAAAGCCGAGTGTTTGAACCTTAGAGTGTTTTGAACACGTGTGTCATCTGCACGTGTTTTGCCGTCCTGTCTGTTTTTACGTGAATCCTTGTCTTTGGATTTCAGCTGCATTTTTCCAGGACTGTATATCTGAACAGGACTTGGATGAAATGAACATTGAGATCATTCGAAACACACTTTACAAGGTAAAACACTTAAAGTGGTGAATCAAAGGAGATTGTGGCACAGTTAACTGCTCAACTGCAGTATCAATATCTGATTTGGGGTTTTCCACATCATTTACTGTAAAATTATTTATCTCCTTCATTTCTCAGGCTTATCTGGAGGCCTTCTATAAGTTCTGCTCCAACCTTGGAGGAACCACAGCTGACACCATGTGTCCAATTCTGGAGGTGAGTCTGCTCTTTGAAGCAAACGCAGGTGGAAAAGTCAAAAGTTCCCCTGGTGATTTTGCTGGTTCTTACCTTTATGTCGTTATTTAAAACGAAATGAGAGAAATGATGTGACAGTGTCATGTCGCCGTGGCTCCACTCATTCTCCTGTTTGTGCTGTAGTTCGAGGCAGACAGGAGAGCCTTCATCATCACCATCAACTCATTTGGCACTGAACTGTCCAAAGAGGACCGTGCCAAGCTTTTCCCCCACTGTGGTAAACTCTACCCAGAAGGCCTCGCTCAGCTGGCCCGCGCCGACGATTACGAGCAGGTCAAAGCCGTCGCTGATTTCTATCCCGTGAGTCAGAATATTTTTCCTCTTCGTATTTTATTGTAACGGGCTTTTGTTGTGGGAAGCAGTTTTAGTAATTATTTTAACTGTTATGAAGGAGTACAAGCTGCTGTTTGAGGGCGCAGGAAGCAACCCGGGAGACAAGACCCTGGAGGACCGTTTCTTTGAGCATGAGGTGAGATGCATGATGGGACATGCAGTCCAGATCAATGTGTTTGCGCTCATGTAAATTTTGTCTCGCAACTCACAAACTTTGCTGAAAGCATCTGCTGCAATTTTCAATATTTTCCGGTTGCGTCTTATCCAAACCCATTTAAAGCCGTGTTGAGGCCCGACACCGAGCCCTGGCTCAGATCTGTGCCCGTCCTCACGCTGTCCTCACCTTCCTCCTCGCAGGTGAAGCTGAACAAGCTGGCGTTCCTCAACCAGTTCCACTTCAGCGTTTTCTACGCCTACGTCAAGCTGAAGGAGCAGGAGTGCAGGAACATCGTGTGGATCGCCGAGTGCATCGCCCAGCGGCACCGTGCTAAGATCGACAACTACATTCCGATCTTCTAAACCTCCGCCCCCGTCGTCTCCCCCCGTCACGTCTTCGGCGGCGGCCCCGTTTCTGCCGCGGTGTTGCGCCCTCTGTTTGGATGCTAAATGTTCTGTGATCTTCGCTGTCAGGCTAAATTGGTTTCTTCTTGTTTGTTTTCAACCAGTAAAAACCCACAGTGTCCCCACAATAACAGTTGTGGTGACGTCACTGCGAACAGTCGAGGGTTTTCAGCTGCTGATTAGATCTGGTTTTTTATTTTTAATGTGTAAAAAGTCCAAATGTATCTGATTTTAAGCTCACTGTAAAAAAAACCAATCGGTTTCTTTTTCCAAAATAATCAATACAGTGATCGATAGGCCTCACGCCTGAAATCCTTGATGTCAGAGATCGATTCTCTTGATTGGAGCGTTTTAAACCATTTCACATTTCCAGTCTCGAGTTTTCTGATAAGTCCTCACTCAAGGCGATGTCGCGTTTCACAGCGGGTGTTTGGAGGTTGAGCAGGTCACCGCGTGGAACTCGTTTGATTTTCAGACACACTCCGGCCATCGTTTCGCCCGCCTGAGCCCGGCGTGCAGCAGTAACACGCCGGGCTCAGGCGGGACAGGACGAAGGTCATCCTCATCCTCACCTGATGGAGAAGAGCGTGAAAACATTCCCCGAGCATCGCCGTCTGTATGATTTTTATTTATTTCTGTGTTAGTGGTAGTTTTCTGCATGCACGTCAGCTCGTTCCTTTGATTTTACCCCAAAATCCAGCGAGGGAAGTAGTAAGCCCCACATTTCCTGTCTTTGATGGTTATTAGATGTTTGATATCACCTGATGAGCCTCCGGTGGTCAGTGTTCCTGTGACGCTCTGAAAGAGGTGCGAAGCAGAGAGGATGAAATAATTAATGTTTAAAGTATATACAGAGATATTTATGGATCAATGATTTTTTTTTCCATGCTGCATTATTGCTGTTCTGCTCAGATTCTTATATGTGAAATGTGTTGTAAATGTGACTAAAACATTAAAAGAGACTAAACCGTATCAGCTGCTTCTCATCTGCTCCTCCAGGAAGACACAAAGACGCACGAGCTTTAGTCTAAATACAAACTTATTCAGCAGAAGTCTTCGGTTTTCTTCAGCTTCCCACGTGGATTGTGTCTGAACTGCCAGAAGAGTCGGGTCTGCCTGCATGATGGGAGGGAGGGGTGTAACCTGTACCTTAATCCCAATCCTGACCTCTAACCTTCAGTCTATTCCACAGCTTCATCAATCGATTGAAGACAAAGTTAAAAGCCCTTCGCATGTCCTCTAATCCTACAGAAGCCACGCCCCCTACACCGATGGGTTACGCCCCTCTCTCTCTCCCGGATGAGAGAAGCGTTCTGATTGGCCGTGATCTCCCCCGAGCACAGGCCCAACTCTTCAGCTTTGATTGGCAGTAATCAGGCCGTGGCGCCGCAGCTGTCTGCAAACCCCCGGCTCTTCCCTCAGCCCGCCGCGCCCCCCACCTCCTCCCTGCAGCAGCCATGACCCACCATGACCCTGCAGCTCAGAACCAAGGCCCGGCTCTTCGACCTGCACTGCTCCGTGGGCCTGACCGACTGGGACATGGACAAAGAGCTGAAGCTGGCGACCACCACGGACCAGATCTACCACGGTGAAGCTCTCCTCCACCTCCTGGGCCCGGCCCAGGTCCAGCAGGCGATAACGGGGCGTGTGGTGTGTCACAGATGACAAACTGAGCGACCCGTACGTGGTCCAGAGGCCCTCGGCGAGAGCCTCCAGGAGGAAGGATGAATTTGTGTGGTACGACAAGATGTCAGGTGAGGGGACTGTCCTCTTTCTGTCTCTCCGGCTGCGCCTGAGATGGTGAATACTGGGACAGATCTGTTAAGTCTTCCCCCATGAGTGATTCACCCCGTTGAGGGACACCTCCTGCACCTGGATGGTGGACCCGTCGGGTGTCCTCAGAAGCGCGTGCACGCTTAAGTCTGCTTGTCCGTCAGACACCTTCGTGAAGCCCAGCTTGTGGCTGCTGGTGAATCCCAGCATCGCCTGTCCCGTCCAGCACGGGGCGGCCTCCTCGCATCTGCGGACGGCGTCGGAACCAGCCGGAGACGTCCAAAGGGACCCCGCAGAGGCCTGGCGTCCGCCCCCCCCGGAGCGCCGCGTGCCCTGTGTGCAGGAGGACCTGCTGAGGCCCGAGTACACGGTACCACCGACGCGTCCACGCTGCTCTGCCTGTTAAGTTCTGCAAGTTCAGGCCTTGAATGACCGGTGCAAGTGTTGGGAATAACGGCGGAAAAATTCCATTCTCTTTGGTTTCCTCAATCTGGAGATGACCAAGAGCCCGTGTCCTCCGTTGAAGAGCCGACGCAAAGGGAGAACCGCGCTAATGAAGGTGAAGGGAGGCCCTCGTTCAGCCCCCCCCAGCGCCCCGTCACAACTCCTCTGCCAGCTTCGTCTCCTTCCAGGACTTCAAGAACCTGAAGCCGGGATGCTGGCCCCGTCCGCCCGTCAACTACTGCATCCTCATCGCCCTGGCGCTCAAGAGCAGTCACACCGGGAGCCTCAAGGTCCAGCAGATCTACCACTTCACCAGGTCGGGACCATCACACCCCCCCCCCCCCCCCAACACACGAGCCCAGCCTGGACCACATGTGCTTCCTTTTCCAGGGAGAACTTCCCCTTCTTTCAGACGGCTCCGGACGGCTGGAAGAACACCATCAGGCACAACCTGTGCTTCAACAGCAGCTTCCGCAAAACCTGCAACCAGATGTGCAGGGACGGGAAGAGGAAGTCCTGCTTCTGGCACCTGACGCCGGACGGCCAGCGGCGGCTCATGGACGAGATCGGCACGTTACCGGGGGAGACCTTCAAGCAGCTGGAGCGGAGCATGTCCCACCCAGGTGAAGAGCGCCCCAGGCCTCAACGACACACACACACACACACACACACACACACACACACACACACACACACACACACACACACAATGTGAGGGCGGTGTAGTTCGTCCCTGCGCCACCAGGGGGCGCCGCCAGGTTTAAAGCGGCTCCCAGGACCACACTGCAAGAAGTGACCGTCGTGGTGTTGTGAAACGTTTCCAATGAGGGTTCTGCTCGTTTCAGATGTGATCCGGACTCTGCTCTCCATCTGATCTCGGAGGATCCGTCCATTGGGTTTTCCTGCACTTCATGCCGATTATCATATTTGTCAAAAGAACTATTTGATTTTCTGTTGAACAAACAAACAAAAGTTGAGTTTGGTGAGGGGACTTTTTACAGCGTATTAAAATGGGTGGATGAAAATCGTGTGGTCGTCGGGTGTAAATCCTGCAGGTTTAATCAAAACCAGCCACTGAAGCGGGACCTTTTTTTTTTTTTTTTTTTTTTTTTTTTAATTTGGCCAAAAGGTTTCTAAAATGTTTTCTAGATTGAGTTCGTTGCACATCTTCAACTGCAGTCGCCAGCCAGTCTTTAGTTCACACTTGGTCCTAAAAGTCTGATTTCAACCGATTAATTTCAACACTCAGAGCCACATGGAGACCCTCTGGGCTGAGGTGGCTGCAGCCTGCAGAACTGTGCAGGACCCAGCTTTTGTTCCCGTCCGCCAGGCGTCTGAAAGGAGGCCTTATTCGGCTCGCCTCGTTAAACAGCCAAATGATGTGGGCCCGTGTGGGGCTGTAAGTGGACTTAGGTGCGCCCGCCAGTCAAATCAGCATTTGGAAGTTCAGCCTGAGCAGGTAGGAGCACTCAAACCTCCTTCACTAAATGTTTTATCATTTCACAGCTGGGTTTATTTTATTACGCATGTTTCAATCTCGAAATAATTCAGAACTAAAATCCCGGATTTTTAAAAGGACACATGAGACCAGAGGTTCTGGTAGATCATGTGGTTTTATAATTCGGACTATAACGACCGGCCTTTGGAAATATACATGTTTTTACACGTCTAAATCCAATGTATTCGTGCAGGAGAGACGTTTACATGACTTTACACTCGTTTTAAAATAGTGTAGATTCTCTTTTTAATAGTAATGATAATCGGGATTGTGCTCTGTCCACCAGGTTTCTAGCGATGACGAAGAGCAGGTTCTCGGGGCTGCTGCTGCTCCTCCTCTGCAGCAGCAGCAGCAGGGTCTGTGGTGATGGGTCCGTGCTGGTGAAGGACTTCGTGCACCTGCCCGAACATCTCACCTGGCAGGAGGCTCAGGAGCGCTGCAGGTCAGCGCGGTGTCCCCCTCTACCGGCGGCCGAGCGCACTGCACCTCAACTCTGTCCCGCACCACTCTTAACTCTCGTCATTCAAACAAAAACTCACCTACCACACAGAAAGTCGTTTCTAGTGTAATTTCCTGTTGCAGTATCGTGATGGCTACTTAAAAATCTATTAGAGTTGATCGTTTTTTAAAAGTTCCCTTTGTCTCCCCCTTCTGGTTTAGCGAAGTAACTGCACACGACTTTTGGAGGAATGTAACATTTTCTACAAGTATTGAATGATTTCCTGTGGAATTGGCTTTATGTCTTAAATATTATGGGTTGTGACCAAGTGAATTAAATTCTGATTGTCATGCAAATATTTTCCAACAGGTCCAATCGCCACTCTGACTTGGCGACCATCGCGCAGTCAGACGTGGACCACATCCTGATAGAAGTGTACTACGCCTGGATCGCGTGCTACAAACCGTCCGATTCAGACTACTGTGTTTGGCTCGATCAACATCGCACCGGGGTTGCCGTTGACAACAGCAGCTGTGGTGCTGTCGACAACTTAAAAGTGTAACCGTGTGTGTGTGTGTGTGCGTACGTGCGCCTCTGTAGTCTACACACATTAAATGTTAAATGATTTATATTTGCAGTTCCTTGTTTTTGGAATTTGAGATTTGAATTCCGCGCAGGTGCAGACTTGTTAGTAGCGAGAGGTCGAAGGTCAACAAACCGAACGCGGTTTAAAAAAGGATTTTGTGCTTCTTCCTCTCTGAAAGGTTCTATACCCTGGCTTGTCACGAACACCTTTTCTTCATATGTCAACACAATGAGCGCGGGAACTACACGCTGGTGGTGCAGGCCAAGACGTGGCCGGAGGCTCTGGAGTACTGCAGGGAGAACTTCCACGGTCTGGCGATCCTGGAGGACGCCGGCGAGCTGAGGGCTGCAGTGGTTCAGAGGGACTTTCCTGTGTGGACCGGCCTGCACAGAGAAGGTGAGCCCAGCTGCACCCGTCCCCACCCCCCGCCAGGCTGCAAGATGCTGCAGCGCGCTCCCCGCGGACCCGTGTTTCCACCAAACGAGCCCAAAAGTCAGAGGGCTGACCCCCTCTTCGTGGGGAAAAAAGAACGAATGGAGTTTGGCCTCTTCCGCAGGAAAAACGTGGCGATGGAGCCGAGGCTCTTCCAGATACAGAAACTGGGCATCGGGCGAGCCGAAGGAAGGCGGCGACTGCGCGACCATTTCTTCTGTGACCAAACGGCTGTCCGCCCAGGACTGCAAGGCCCGCTTTCCCTTCATCTGCCTGAGGGAAAACCTGATTCTGGTCAAGGAGAACAAGACGTGGGAGGAGGCTCTGGAGCACTGCCGCGCCTCCAACCAGGAGCTGGTCAGCGTGCAGCCTGGAGAAGACCACCGCAGAGTGATGGGCCACCTCATGGAGGCCCAAACGGACCAGGTGGGTCCTCCTACGTGAGCCTGGTCCTGCTCCGGGTTTCTTCCTGTTAAAAGGTTTAAACGGTTACTTGTTGGGGGGGGGCAGGGCCTGGACCTGGTCCTGGTCCTGGTCCTGGACCTGGTGTAAATAAAGCTGAGATCCTCTGGACTGTGGTGGTTTCTCAGGCGTGTCCTCCCTCCAGGTGTGGACAGGTCTCCGTTTCCTGGCTGGTGATTGGCTGTGGACCGATGGGGCGGTGCTCCGGCACGCCGACCTGCCCGTCTGCCCCCAACGGGGGCCGGCGGTGCGCGCCCTGTCCAGGGACGCCGCAGGAAGTGTGGAGGGCACGGACTGTCTGAGGAGGCTGAACTTCCTCTGTTACAGCTCAGCTTAGCCTCTAAATGTCAGGAGAGCATCGAATGGTGTAAAGGTAAATGGCTGTAAAATAAAAACTAACAGGTAGAAAGTTAGGTCCTTTAATTTTAGCATCAAAACAGGTTGGCAGTAATTTATTGTAACTATGTGCCGATCATTTAAATGAACTGCCATCACATTCTTTGCTGTGAGCGTTTCAGCTTTTATTGTCGACCCACAGACGGCAACAAAACAGCTAATAAATCGAGTAATAATGCAGCAGATGTTTTTTTTGCTATTTCTGCCCTGAACTCTATTTTCATTTATCAGAAACTGAGGTAAGTGTGTGGTCTTAAGAACAGCTGACGAACTGTCAGAATGCTCATAAATATGACCCCCCCCCCCAAATCAACAAAACATCATTACTTGAATGTAAGAAATGGCCGATTATACCTTCAGTGATACTGTCTCTCTGCTGTTGTTGAAGCTTTTATTGTTGGTTGATTTTCAACGACGATAAAAAGAATCGGTGCGATTCCCCACATGTGACCATCATCCAGCTGTGACATTAACATGGAAACAGCCCGTTCCATCCTCTATTACTCTTAATAAGAGGGGAAGCATCCTGTGTAAATCAGAGTCCTAAAGCTGTAGCGTTGAATATTAATGATTAAACACACACACACACACGCTGAGAGGCTGCTGGCCGTATCCTGTCCTGCCATGGCGGAGGACAAGATGTGAGACAGACGGCAGCTCTGGAAGTAATTAGAGCAAAAACTTGATGAATTTCAGACACAAAAAAAAACATGTTTTTTCTCTGTTCTCGTCTTTCGGAGTTAATCGGTGTAAAACTAAGCCAGCAAGAGCGGAGGTGTGAATGTTTCACTGATGTGTCATGAGGATGGAAACCCCTGAAGGTGGTGGGGGGGGGTGTGTGTGTGTGGGGGGGGTAAATGTTTTGTTCCCCAGAAAAATGCAGCTGGAGATAAGTGATGTTTTATAAATGGCTAAATCCCATCGCAGCTGTAGACAGATCCAGTATAAATCTAACACTGTAAAAGCGGCCGTCACTACCAAGAGCGACCACTAGGCGGCGCACGACCTGACAAAAAGCTTTTTGTTCTCAGGGAAACAATAAATCGAGACAGAAAGACGGAAATGATGAGTCAAGAATGAAACTTGAAATCTGAGCTATGGAATCTAAAACACATGCACACACACACACCCTTGTACTTCTATCTTTGGGAGGACTTTCACAGACATAATGTCTTACGCAGCCCGCTCACCCAATCCTGACCTAAACGCAACTCTAACCTCAAACTTAAAACCAGGTCTCAACCCTCAAACTGTTCTTTGATGATGTGAGGACCACCCAAAATGGCCTCACTTCCCTAAAATATCCTGACTTTGATAGTAGAATGCAGATTTTAGTACTCAATGTCGAGCAAGTACACGAACACACACACGCGCACTCACACACACTGTGGTGAAGGTGTTTCTTTCATGACCAAAGCTGTCCACCGGGTCCATCAAATCAACCCAGCGTTGACAGCCTGCATTGGATGTCCTGCTCAAGGGTTCTCCCTGTTGAAAGCAGGGTCTCTGCTGCTACAGCTGCTCAGTCAGGGGGATCGGCCTCTAAGCTTGTGGTGAGTCTTTAGTGCCTCACCGGATAAACTGAGGGCGCTCAACGCTCACGTTGGTGTGTTTCTTTAAATCTCCATCGCGGCCCCTGTGGATCAGCAGCGACACAGCCCCGAGACAGGGTTTGTTCCTGGCTGTTGTCGAGCGCCGAGAGCTCCGCCAGCCCCCTCAGATGAGGATTTAAGCGCTCGCTCTTGACATCACTGCCTCTGAATCCATTGCATCATCCGTCTGGTTTGGCAGGAGCCTTTTTACGGCTCGTGACGCGTCTTTACGGGACAGCTGGCAACGTTTACAAGCCTGGAGTAGTTGGGGGGGGGGGCAGATCCCAGAGGAGCCGAAAGACGGCTGCAGCCGTCGGACCGTCACATGGGGAGAGGCGGATCGAGGCCCGGCCCAGGTGACGGGAGGTCAGGAGGCACATCTGCTGCAGCTCAGAACATTCCACATGTTCTGCAGGAAGTTTTCAACTTGCAGGATCGTGCAAATCCTTCAGCTTGTTCGCCGACGGTCAGGGGCTCTTGACCTGTTAAATCAGCATGCACACACACACACACACACACACACACACCCGAAGGCCTTAACCTAACCCCCTAACACCCCCAACCACAATAACATTGCTGTTTGTATATCAGATCTCGATTGTCTCTGTAGAACTTTCTTCATGTTCTCCTGATCACTCTCACTGTAATTTGTTACAGACAGACAGACGGACAGACAGACATTTTATAAGATATATAGAGTACATTTTATAAACGCTGTTGTTCGAGGACAGTTTCACAACTGCTTATTTGTGTTTTCATTTTATAACTCCTCCTCCTCCTTCTCTTACTCCAGGGGAAATGCAGAAGAAAGTGTTGAAGCTGGCGCCCCATCATCATCACCCTCCTAATAAGCCCTCAAAACAGCCACAATATGTTCAGTGCTATGGGAATTGTTGCCTTGACGACCATTTTGTGGAGCGCCTGTAAGTGTTTCAAACTCGGCCAGGATTATGGGGGCGAGGGAGGAAAGTGCGTGCGTGCGTGTGCGTGTGTGTGTGCGTGCATGGCCGTGCGTGCGTGTGTGCGTGCGTCTGTGTGTGTGTATGTGTGTGTGTGTGTGTGTGTGTATGTGTGTTGAGAAAATCAGTTCTGGCTGGAAATGCCTGGGTGACCTAATGCACATCTGTGAGTGTTGAACTGACAGGCAGAGAAAAGTTTCACTGGTTTAAAGAGAAATGCAAGTTAAAGTTAAAGACTTTCCACCATTTTTTATTTGTAAGTATAACCAGTCCATTCACCGTCGTAGTCTCAGTATAACCAGTCCATTCACCATCTCAGTCCCAGTATAACCAGTCCATTTATCACCACTGACCCAGCAAGAGTCCTTTTACCCCCCTCCCAATATAATCAGTCTATTTATCCTCTTTTTGCCTATCTTTTCCAATATAACCGGTCTTTTTGTCCGTCTTTCCCAGTAAAACCAGTCCATTTAGCATATCTCTGCCAGTATAACAATCCATTTCTCCTCTCCCAATCTAATCAGTCAATTTCTCTTCTCTCTCCCAGTGAAGCCAGTTCAGTTCCCCACTCATCTTTAGTATCTCATCATTTAGCCCAGCCTGGCGTGTTTGTGTTCATGAACACTGAGGTGTGTGGTGACTGACGGTGTGTTCAGGTAACTGGATCAGCTCGCTGCCTCCAGCAGCTGCTTCTGCTCTGAGCCGCCATCTTTTATTGAACAGTAACCAGATCCAACACACACTCATTCTCAGGCTTCTGAAGCTTCTGCTCACAACCTCACAAACGTGAGTGTGTGTGTGTGTGTGTGTGTGTGTGAGTGTGTGTGTGTGTGTGTGATTGTATACTATACTCATATTATATAGTCATATTATAATTATGTTTGTATTTTTTAAATTCCAATACACTGTAGAGAATGATATCTATCCATTATTTTTTAATTAAAATCTATTTAATGAAATAAATTAATTAAATTTAATTAACATTTATTTACATTTACATATATGTGACTTTTAATTCCATATATTAATATTTATTGTTATTACACAATATTGCTGTATCAAAAAACAGTTATGGATTTTAAATCTCCATCACATTTTGTGGTGCTATTGTTCTTTTTCTTCTGTGCTTGTTAAAAATATGAATTGTTCAAATTGACAAGAATCAAGAGAATACTTCATACATAATGCCGATGAGCTGCAGTCAGCCTTAACCCCCCCAACTACTAAAACATAAAAATGAATAAAACACATAAATTAGGCACATTAGTATCAATTATAACAGACAAAAATGAAAGTAAGTTCGTAACACATCTGTCATTTATAATGAAGAAATGTAATAAAAAATAGAATTGAAGTCTAGAAGAAAAATCAACACAATGGTTCAACTTCAAAGGACAACAAAGCAAAATATTAAATGACTTTATTCACTTCAGTATGAAAATGGAGCACAATTTTCTTTGTTATATTATCACTGACCCACTGTTGTGATATCGGCTTACAGCTCCTCCTGGGAGAGTCACATGACCTCTGTAAGGGTGTGAAGATGGGGTGGGGGGTATCTCAATGAGAACCACATGGAGGGAGGAGAGAGAGGGAGAGAGAGAGAGAGAGAGGGAGGAAGAGAGGAGAACAAGGGAGCAGCTGTAAGAAACATCTGAGACTCCAGGTCCAGAACCAGGGCTGCAGACCAGGAGCTGCCCAGTCCACCCAGCATGTCCGAGTCCATCAGAAGGAAAAACTCCAGCAGACAACTCCTGGAGAACCTCATCAGGTAGGCCGAACACGCTTCTCACACAGCCACGATCGTATCGTTTATGATCCCTCATCATAATTAGGTATGTGTGGACCTTGATCAGAGTCCAGTGAGTATTAAAGTATTGAGGTTCAAGGTGGTGACCCAGGTAATGATGCTCGGCCCAGCCTTCACAGAGTTAATTAGTTAATCAATGCTGAAAGAAGATATTTTAATTGTTCACCAGGAAAAAATCTGCTACGAATAATCGTGGAAACGTGCTCCAGAAAAGGTTTGAGTTATTGCACGGTCCATCGTAACAATCACATTTTTTCCTCCGCTCTTGGCAGAAAACGATTGGCTGGAGGGGAAAAACGTGAAAAGCAGCTTGCTTGTCTCATCCTGGATGAAGGAATATTTGTGCTGCAGCCAGATCGAACACACAAACCTGACAGCAGCCGTGTTGACAAATGTGTAATGTGTGTTTACATGAAATATGTCAAACGTTACGCAGATGAAAACAAACCGTGCAGCCTCGTAAAAAAAAAGAAAAAAAAGAAAGAAAAATGCTACATTTAAAAAAATGTGGAGTCCATCATGATTTATCAGATAATTGATTTGCCCGATGCCTTCAGTGACCGCTGGCTGCAGTAAAAGACAGTATAAAACTGAAGCGTTGAGATCAGATCCACAGCAAAAATCCCCAAATGTGGGAAACTTTGGCGTGTATTTGGGTTTTATAACAACTATTTTACATTTAAGACATGTATTGTGACCCAAGGAGAGCCTGAACAGCTGAACTTGGCAGCTGATGCTGGAGGTTTTCCAGCCATCGGATCACACAGGGAGATGTCTCTGGTGTTCGGTGCAGAGGGGTAACCCAAATAACCCTGTATTAGTTCATGTTTGTACGGATAAATATTCACAGATGCAACGTTCATGAGCTTAGAGCAAAGTGTATTTTATTTACTTATGCTTCATCACATGGTTCAGGGCAGATGTGGAGGAACCATTCCAAGGTTCTTGGAACCACTGACTGGAAGTAGAGCCCCTTCTCAATGTGCTTGATCTGCAGGATCTACAACCGTCTTATCACTAGGAACGCTTTTGGGGGGATTTAAGTTTTTATACTATATAAACACTGTCACTAATCAAAATGCTGAGAATTTCCAAAGTAATCAGTTTAGTGAAGCGTTAAACCATGCCTGTGATGGCTGGGCGCAATATTAGGATTTAACTTTTTAAAACTTGAAACTAAAAGTTTTAACTTTTAATGTAAAAACAAAAAACAGAGATTTTTATACTAAAATTATGGCATTGTAGCTATTTTCACTGAGACGGGAGTGTTTGTAACATTTGATTGACATCAATTAAGAGGGACAAGATCCCAGATGATTGTGTAATTTCCTACTTTTCCCGACTTCTGTTCCTCTGTCACACCAGTTCTTGTTTCCAGGGTGATCTCTGGATCGCTGTTGTGTGACTTCACTGAAACTGACACTGAGTTTGGAGTTCAATGGCTTCTTTTATAGCTGCAGCTTCCTTAATGACCATGACATCATCTGGCTGACTCCTGCACTCCCTCCTGTTCAGCCACACACACACACACACACACACACACACTCACACTGAAAATGTCCCCAGGCCTCCATTGCCTCATTGTGTAAATGGTGGAAAAAGTGACTTGTGCTGGACAGATTTTTAACCGAAGCGTCCGTCGTTTCAGATTTGTGTCACATCATCATGTCAAATGTCCCAGTAAAGACGATACTGGGCACCAGTCTCAAACATTAACACACATTTACTTCTCAAAGCACAGGAACTTCCAGCAGGAATCTTTGGAGGAACTTTATGCTACAGACACTGGAAGATTTGGGATGTTTGTGGGGGTTCCTGAGGTTCGGGAACTCTGTCTGGAAAGTCTGGAAAATACGGAATTGAGTTCAATCCACGGTTATTCGTTAGGTTGTCTGTAGCAAACTCGGAGCCTGAGCCCCATACACACACAAGGAATCTGTCTGTTAACGGGAAGAAACCTTGAGCGGGTCCGGACTCGCTGACAAGCTCCTAATAGTCGGCTTGACGGGAGACATGACATCAGGAGGAACACACGTACACATTACGTGTGCATTGACAGACGAGCTCAGCTATGTGATCAGCTCCTAGGAATCTGCAGGAAAACCAAATCCCATCATTAGAGCGGTACCAAAATATCAGCTGGGAGATTTTCAGCCTGGTGTTACGTCATGGTCCTCCCGCCAACGCTCGGCCAAAACGGTCGCTTCACACGTTGGGTCAGTCCACGCCGACGTGTTCCAGCCTGGTTCCCAGAGCTTCTCTGGCGATTAGACTCCTATATGGGGAACATGGGAACATGATGTGAGGGCGGCACGCTTGGTTCCCAGTCCAGGACCAGCAGGCGTCCAATAGCAACATTAGTTTAATGGTATTTCATGTTCATTGTGTGTTATTCACTAGCAATAAAACAGGTCTTTTAAAGCTGCGGCAGTTTATAAAAATAAAAAAAAAAAAAAAAAAAAAAAACTGGTCTCGCCTCTCATCTGCAGCTCATCAGGGCAGTGGAGGGGTTCACGGTAGTTTTTTGAGGAAATCAGCGCAGCTCTGGAGGTCATCAGCATAAACAGCCTTGATGACAAACGTAAACAGAGTACGACTCGAACATCTCATTGAATTAAGAGAGTAGACGCAAAGCCTTGGTTTTGATTTTCCAGCTGCCTTTATCTCCCAGGCCCGTTTCCAATAAGTCTTCAGCCTTGGCACGGTAGGAAAGGTCTTTTGTTTTGTTTGTTGCCGTGGCAATGTGTTGTCCGACGTCCATGTCGGAGGGAAGCCATCGCTGCCGAACCTTCGCCATCCTGCTCTGAAACCACATCAGAACCCGACCTGAGCCGACGTCCGTAAATCACAGATCAATCAAACGGATCTGAAAAATTCAGATCATTCCAGCCAAGGTTTTCCCTCCGTCTCCCGCTCTGCCTCTCCTCTCTCTCCTCCTCTCCGTCTCTGTTTCTCTCCAGAGACTGAAATTAAGTGGAATGACATCAGCTGGCTGGAGTTCCTCCAGATGTGCTGGACAATGAACAGAGTTATTGTAATCATTCTCCTCTGGAAAGAATAAACCTAAATCAGACAGAACAGAAGGCTTTTTTTTTTCTTTTTTGAGACACAACTCTTACTTTTATCAATTTACTGATGGGAAGATCATGGCAAGCACTCTTTTTTTCCAATTATATCTTTCTTTTTTTGACCTTCAAACAGGAAGATGTCGGTCATGAGTTCTGTGGAATCTGTTGAATCTCCCTGACGTTTCACGTGGACCCTGAAGGCACCAGAGGTGTGTGTGTGTGTGTGACGCTGGCGTGTGATTTCAGGGTGACGGCCCAGCGGAGCCAGGAGGATGCTGAAGAGGTGGAGCGGGAGCGGAGGAGGAGGAGCAGAGACAGGGACAGGGGAGAGGACAGCGGTCCACAGGACAACAGGACAGACGACACGCAGTCAGTCTCACGAGATCTTATCCCAGGCGTTCTTATTCTTTATTGGCTAGAGACTGAAAACACACCTGTACCGTCCTCTCTGACACACAACTGTACCGTGACACACACCTGTGCTACTCGCTTAGTCTTTTGTGTTTATCAGTGTTTCTCCACTGTGAAATTCTGTATTTGAAAAAACATGTAAATTGCCTTGACTTTTTGAGATCTTTTGAGTTTGGGTCAGTCTAAACCCAGAGAAGGGGGCGTTTGTGACCTGTACCTTAGACTACTCCCTGGGATGTGACTCTACTTTAAATTACATTCCATCAAACTTCAATTGTTTCAGAGGAAGTATTTTGATTGATCTTGGACTTCAGGCTGGAGGAGGAGCTGAAGCCCAGCAGCAGCAGCTCGGCTCTGGAGGAGGACGAGGGCTTCGGCGACTGGAGCCACAGGATGGAGAACCGGGGCGAGCAGGAGGTGTCGGAGGAGTGGAGGAGGAGGGTGCGAACCTCTCCAATGCTGCCACAGAAAAGAGAGACTGGGGAGGAGGAACAGCGGGAGGATGAAGAGAAGGAGTGCAAGTCACAGGACGGTTCACGAAGAGCTCCAGAAGTAAGGACTTGTTGAACATGCTTTCATTTTAGTTTTTAATTTGAGCTTAAACCTTCCCTCACACATGACCCCATGACCCCAAGATACTCCAAGTCCTCCACTTGAGGCAGGAGCTCTCCTCCGACTTGGGGGGAACAAGACGCCTTTTTCCTATTGAGAACCATGGCTCAGGCTTGGAGGTGCTGATTCTCCAGTCCCCCAATAGAACCATGTCCCCAGTTGGAGCACCTTCCACTGGCCAATCACTGTACATTCCTACCCTCACCTGTGCTCATGAACTTTGGGTCATGACTGAGAGAATGCCTGGGAACGCCTTGGGATCCTCCAGGAGGAGCTGGTGGAAGGGAGACTGCTGCCCCCTGAGACCCAGCCCTGGATGAGTGAGTAACTGGACATCTCTCTGCAGGTGTCCAGCACCAAAGTCAAGGTGTTGCACAGCTCAGCCATGTTCGTCCCACATGGAGCTGAGCTGCAGCCCTCCTCAGGTCAACCTGCAGACAAGAGCCCTGACCTGGTTACCGGGACGATGGATTCATGGTGCGTTGGCTTCGTCTCCTTTGTGATGTCTCTCTTGAATCGCATTCTGCTTTAAAGACATTTATCATCAGTCAACCCATCTCCTCAGTGGAGCCAGCAGATTGGATGGTCAGGAGGAATATCGGGAACCACGGGAAGAGTCGAGGGTTCTGCAGACGCAGTGGAGATCTGAGGGAACCCAGCGGAGCGATGAAGAGGAGGAACAGCTGAGTCTAAATGAGGTTTGAGTTTTATTGTTTCTGGAGGCTTTCAGAGGGTCTTTAAATTCAGTAAGAGAAACATAGATTAAAAACTCTTCAACTTTTTACTTAATTTATTTTATAAATATTTTGAGGTCTGTTGTGTCCTTTGTTACGCAGAAATGTACTTTAGTCCCGCCCCCTACTGTTATCCTGCTGCTGCTTTAAAACCACATTTCAGATCCAATCTCTTTTATTTCATTATTATTGTTTGAAGTAGAACAAAATTAAGGAAATACATAATTCAGGGTGAACTTTGCAAGCAGAGATTGATTTCCTGTCCCAACATTTGGAGAGCAGATTTTTCACTTTATTAAAGTTTATGATGTGGCGATAACAAGCAGGTGTTCTTTGCTTTTGATGATTTCGACTGGAGGAATGTGTGAAGCCATCAACACAAATGAGCGACACACTCATCACACCTGTCACGACTTTTTTTTAAATGTTGTAACAGGGATTCAGATGTTGTAGACGTCTGAAAGGATTTCTGCTCTCTGTCAGTGCGACATCCTGTTAGCATGACTCACAGGCTTTTATTCAAAAGCATAATCAAATGCGTACGTGCTTTTTGACCTTCACAGTTCGGAGAATTTGGCTTCAAATCCAAATCTAAGAACAAGAAGGTGAAAAGATGCATTTCTGGCTCGAGGACCAGGCCCCCTGTTTTTCATTACTGCCTCTGTTTTCATGTTTTGGTGTGCTTCTTTTTGCAGGGGGCAGCAGGGAGCAGGGGGGTCGAGGAGGATTACACGAGGTCGGCGAACAGCAGCAGGGACGAGGAGGCCATGACCTGTTACGGTCCAATGAGCCCGACGTTCAAGGTGGCTCATCTGACCCAAACTCACATCGTTTCTGTGTTAAAACCACTAAAAACGAACCCTGTCAAAGGTCCTTAACAGAGCGATGGTTTACTCTGAACAGATTTTACAAATCGTCACCTCTTAAGAGACTCTGCTGACGTGTTTTTGTTTTGTCTCATGCTTCCTGCTGACTCGCCAGAAACTCCTCATCCAGTTTTACCCAGTGAGTTTGTGTTGGACTTCACCTGTTTCTCAGGGTTGTGGTTCAGCTGTCTCACGCTGCATCTCTTTGTAGGATGAAGCGACCAGCAGAGTCTCTACAGATGGGAAGTGCACGGTGAGTTGGTCTGTCCCCCTTCGTACACGATGAAGTAGCAGGAAGTACACTCTGACTGTTTTTTAATAGTTTTCTGGTTATTTTAATTTAATTTTAACATAGACATCAATGATCTGAAAAGCGATTGTTCACTTATCGAATTTTTCTCACAGATCATCGAGAGAACAGAATCCCTGAAGAAGAGGTGAGTTTGGGAACAACTATGTTTTCAAGTGAAAACAGTAATGGCTAAAATTATAGTTTTGTTCAACATGAGCTTACCTCCACATGTGTTTTATACAAAACACACTGCCAACCAATGACTGGGCAACTGCCATGGAGACCACAGTGGTTTCAGTCTTCCAGTGTTCCAATGTAAACATGGATTTTCAGTAATATTCCCTAACAAGACACAGGTTCCCATGACAAATGTGACTTTCTGGATCTCACACATTTATTAGAAATGTGCATTAAATTGAGCATGTGTGCTTTGACCGGCCTCATCTCAGCTTCTTTTCTGCAGCACAAACAGCGTAAAGAGGACATCTCTTCCTGTTACCGTATCCAAGATTGACAAGAAGCTGGAGCAGTACACGCACGCACTGGAGGTAAACTTTTTTTTTTTTTTTAGTAGGATTGTCACATCAGTCCTGTAGGTTTCCTGCATCTTTCCTGTTTTCTTCAGAGCTCCTCAAAGGAGGGCAGATCGGGCGCTCCGGTGTTGACAGACCTGACAGCAGTCACTGAACCCGTCTCTTCCAAAAAGAGCCTGTTTGAGGGCGGTGAAGCCTGGAACCAGAGCGTGGCCTCTGTCACACCCTCCAAGGTTGACCCTCGATTATGCTCATATTGTTTTTGAGGGCTGTTAATACTTATTTTAATTCCTAATTTTGTCGTCTGTAAAACAGGATGCAGATGGTTTAAAAGTGGGCGTGGCCGACCTCATCAATCAGTGGGTCAGAGGAGGTGAACATGGGAGCCGGTGCAGCTCACCTTTCAAACCAGTGGTAAGTCCCAATTTGACCCTGGATGTCCCAGATTTTATTCAATGTGGGACATCCAGGGTCAAACTGGATGTCCCAGATTTTATTCAATGTGAGTGTTTGCCTTAAAGCTGCAAGTTTTGAGCGGTTTCTGACCACACATTTCATTTTGTTTTATTACTTCCTCGATTTGAATGATTCTCGCTTCCTCTTCTTTGTGCGACCACACCCCACCTCCTCTTCATCCGCCGACTCATCTCTCGAGGCAGCAGTGGTAGAACTCTGCCTCCCGGTGGCCACGGATGCTTCACTCAAAACGTTAATCTTGAATCTTGAATCCCACATCCCAGATGTTCATGGGTTATAAAACCCAGTTACAAATCTTAAATATTCACTTTTATATTTTAAATTGATTGTTATTCTCTTTATTGTTTGTTATGGTCACATAATGAAATGATTTCAGAAGAAAATAATATGAGATTGGTCAGAAAAATCTGAATCATCCACTCATTGAGGTCTGGGAATCATGATCAAAGGGGTCCGATGTGCCCACAGGGTAGTTTTGTGTGTGTTTTGACTTCCTACAACATCCGAACATGTTCCACTGATGGCCTCCTAAAACTGCAGTGGTACAACTACACTCTGTGTTGAGATTCTCCATCAGTGGTGGAGAGAACGCGGCGGTGACGGAGACTGCTGTGTTTCAGGATGGCTCCGCCTGCAAAAGATACAGGTTTGTCGTGACAGGTCACGGCAAATACGAGAAGGTTTCCATCGACGGATGTGAGGATACAGACTGCCAGTCAGGTAAATGGAGAGCGCCCAGTGATATTACACAATACACCTTTAAATCAAGATTGCCCACAATTGAAAAGAAAAGCTGTTATTGTTTGCTGTTAATCCTATAATAATGTGTATTTGTTTTAATCCAAGGCTCCACAATGCAGCTCACATTTAAAATAAATCAAATGATGAGTGGCGACAGATTTTTTAGTAGTTGCACCAAATATTTATTAGTAGTCCATTATTCCTCCCTAAATCCATGAACAGCTTTAATGGTTTCCATACAGTTTCACTACACCAGCACAGGCTGTGATGCTCTGTCACACAGCAGCTCTTCTCCCCTCTCACTCAATAAACAAACATTACGCCTCAAGAGATTCACCCTTTGAATGAATCTTTGAATGCAGGCTTAAACAAAACAACAACATGCTATTAGCTACTGGAGCAAAATCTTCCCGAACTGTGAGACTTCCATCGCATGTCAACTTCCTTCAATCCTGACAACATTTTCATCATTTCTCCCTCAAAAAGCAGAAATTACAAACCACCTAGAAATGTTACTATCATATTTTTAATGTTCAGTGTTGCCTGAACATTAAAAAATGATAGTAACCTTATCGCATTAATGCCTCTCAATATTCTTAAAAGTGATAAAATAATGATTCAGGCCCCCATCTTCTAATTTATCATACATTTTAATGCTTTTATGGTACTTTAGATTGTAGCCAGATTACAGTTTAAGAGATTAAATCTGAAATTTTTCAGGTTGTGGTTGTAATTTCTTTCACCGATCATTCAGATTTGCCTGGTCGATCCTTGCTACTAATCATCAAAATTCCACCTTCTGCCTTCATCCCTCCATCCGTCATTCAAACCCGTCTGCTGTGTTGATTCAGGAATGTAAAAGCGTCTTATCACAGATTAAAAACTGCCTGCCAGCGGTGCGCTCCCAGATTTATTTACAAAAATAGAAACATCTGCATCACAAAAGGGTTTTAAAAAACTAAACTGAGGCAACTGCGCCACACAGCAAAAAAGCATTTGACAAACAAAAACCGAGTCGCAGAAATCAAAAAGCCTCTCTTCCCCGATAATCTTACTTAGTTTTAGAAGTGTAACATACCTGTGTTACTACTCTTTTATATTATCAACACTATTAACAGCTCGTTTAAACGCTGAATCTTCAAATTTGGTTTGATTTAAGGACTGGAGTTGTGAGTGTAAGAGCCCCCCCCCCGATGTGGTCAGTTTCACCTCATCGACGCTACTCATCGGCCGTCTTCTTTGGACCGAATCCTCTGGCTTTCCGGTTAAAGTCTTTGCAATCGTCCTCCTGGCCTTTGCGCTTTATCAGGCTCATCTCGAACGCGGCTGCGATCTTGGCCAGAGGTCTGGCTGCCGCCTCCTTCAGCTTGCGGGCGTCGAAGCGGGGGCTGTACAGCAGAACCGGCAGGCGGTTGACGAAGGACGGAACGTCTGCCTGGCCGTCCCTGGGCGGCTTCCTGCCCTCCGACTCGTCCTTGTTGGCCCTGATCTGCTGCATGATCCTGTCTTTGGTGGAGAACATCTGGAAAAGGAGCGCGTCCCACATCTTCAAGGCTTTGGCGCCTTCTTTCTTCAGGACTGCCTCCTGATTGGTCGGCTCCCCAGCGGGCGCGTCGTCGCCATCTCCCGGTTTTGGTTTCTCTTCACTGCCGCTGGAGTCGCCCCGAGGTCTGCCCCCGGTTTCCGGGAACTTAGGTTCCTCCTGCTCAACCACCATGTGTTTCTTGAGCCGCGCCCACCCGCTGACCTTGCTCATGAGACCTTTGACCCTCGGGGTTGCCCTGGGCTCAACCGGCGAAGGCGACGCCCCGGCGGCCTGCTCGTCAGTTGAAGATGCAGTTGATGTCGCTGACCTCGTGGAGGGTCTGACTTCTGGGGTCTGGGCGGGTGCAGGTGGAGCCGTGGCTCTGGGCCCAGGCTTTGGCCGAGATGACGCTGATGTTCCGCTGTTTGGAGGCGGAGCTTTGACTGAGCCCGAGGCCTGAGGCAGAGAGGCAGGAGGGGCACAGTCAGTCACAGCAGCTTCAACTACGGAGGCTTTCGCGAGCGTGTCTGTCGCTGGCACTGTCAAGGGCCCCGCCCGGCCCGCCCGCGACCTCCGCCCGACGGGGGTCGAGGAACCGTTTTCTACGAGCGAGGCTTTCTCGTTAGTTTTGGGGGATGGAGGCTGGTCGCGACCACACGCAGCTGCCTCAGCGTTCAGCTTTTCCTGCTTACAGGAAGTCAGTGGTACTTTACACGTTGGGGGAACGACTTTGTGTTCAGTGTTGTTTGTCGGGTTTGCTTTGATCTCTGGATTTAAGTTCTCTTTGACACCGTTAGGGGACAGATGAAAGGGGGTTTTAGCGGGATCAGCCTGCAGAGACGCGATGGGAAGCGTTCGCTCAACGACGGCTGGGGGCGGTTTTGTTCCCGTAGGGGGAGTCTGCGAGGAAGAGTTTGGGGCGTGGCCTCGATCAGGCGTCTTACATGTTCTTGGCTGTGGTAAAGGGGAGTGTCTTGCTCTTATTGGGGGCGGGCTGAGCGCTGCGGGGTCAGGGCGGCCATTTGCTGGGAGGTTATTCAACTGAACGCACGAGGCGGTTTGAGTGTTTACGGGCTGTCTATCAATTTCTGTAGGTTTCTCAGACGTGACGACAGGCTGCCCGAACCTTTTTGGGGTTTCAGACCGGATTTCACTGAGGGTGTTTTGCTTTTCTACAATGTTAGCCTGAATATTACCATGGGAACAAGAAGTCATGGTCTCTGTTTGTGCAGAATGCTGTAAAGATCTACCAACTTTTCCACCTGTGGTATTTTGAATCATTTGTGGTGCGGGTGCTGTGTGTCCAGACACAAACGCTCTTTCTAGTTTGGTGTAGGTTGGGGGCGGGGCCTGCTTTGTTGCTGCTGAGTGGCTTTCGGGTCTGTTAGATCTCAGCTGTGGACTTTTGGGTGTGACACACCTCATTCTGGGGCTGGGTGGCGGAGTAGCTTTAAACCTAGGCGCGATGCTCGCTGTCTGGACTACTGGAACAGGTTCTGTGTGGTGTGCACTGGAGCCACTGGTCTGATTGGTCTCTGGGGAATTGCTCAGTATGGTTGTTGAGGGCCTGCCCTCTTGAGCTGCTGCAGAAGCTTCAGGTGAGAAGACACCTGAAGATGTGCTGGCAGTCAGCAACCGTTTGGGGGTTACTCCCTTACTGGGAAGATAACCAGCAACACCAGTGGATTGTGGGTTTGGGTCGACAAGATTACAGCTTTGTTGTTTGGAGGCTTTTGGTTTTTGTTTAGTTTCTATGTTAACTCGGTTAGGCGGTGTGGTTTCAGCTGCCTTGGCCCAGTCTATACTGGGATCGGTGTGCAAAGCCACCGTTTGACCACTGCTGTTTTGACCACTGGAGTCTGCACTACGTTTTGTGTTCACCAGTACCTGTACTGGTTCCCTGGCAGTTGCATTCAAAGTTCTTTTTTCATTTGAAAGGTTCACTGTGGCAGACATAGCCGATACAGCCCAGACCTGCCTCTCTTCTGCATCGCCATGATCGTTAAGGTCTGCTCTGACCTGCTGCAGATGTTTTGGACTTTGGCTCGTGGGTATAGAGCGTACGCTGTACTTTGAAGGACATACAGATGCTCTGACTGGCTCATGTGGCAACGTGTGTCCTGAGGTAACCACAACTGACATGTTTGAGGGCACATTTGAGAATTTGGGCTCATATGTGTGGGGGCACATCTGCTTATTATTGGATACCGGAGGTTGTGTTGATGAACTGCTCTGGGTTTGATTGAGTGTCTGACCAGCTTCCTCTTTCTGTGGCACTGTTATACCATTTGGAACGGCACTTCCTGTGTATTTGGACTCTACTTCTACCCCCGGATTGGTGGTGTGGTGATGACTGACTGTTGACTGACTGTCACTACCTGCAGGTTTGACTGGCTTTAGCTCTGACTGCCCTGACTTTACAGCGGTGACCTCCGGTCCTCCATCTGTAGGGGATTTGATGGGATTATGTTCATTTTCTGCATTCTGAGGTGTTTGAGAATGTAAACTTCCATTTACAAGAGGAGAGGAAAAACCAGATTGACCTATGCTCCTTGTCAAACACTGTATTTCACCAGAAAACTCTGCTGTACATTGCGTTTGTGCTTCACCTGCTTTAGGTTTTGGTATTGGAGACTCGGAGCAGGAGGGTTTTAGTGTGGATGCGTGGTTTATAGATTGTGGTGTAATTTTCTGCACCAAGCTGATAGGAATCTCTGGTTTTACCGCATCTACTTTATATTGAGGTGTATTTATTCCACCTCTGAGACCTTCAGACAGACCTTCTCCACACACATCTTTCTTACCGCTAGAGTCTGTTACTAGAGGCTGCACGATGTGAGCCTGAGAAACCTTCATGGCAGAAGGAATATCATGCCCATTGAGTTGTTTAGTTTCAAACTGCAATGCCTGAGATGCATCTACAGCTACATCTGACTGGGCTTTGTCTGAACAAATGTCACCAGTGGGAGACATGGGGTGTGACGTCGTAACCCTAATGCCACCAAAAGCAATATACTCAGTTGGTGTAAGACCATAATATGCTGAGCGTGATTTGGGCTTTGACGATGCTAATGACATCTGAGTCCCCAATATTGAGGTCAGAGACTTGCGTGCCTCGACCACAGGCTGATAAATTGGTTGCAGGGGCTTGGGACTGGGGGGTGTTGGTGTGAAAATCACTGGTTTAAGGTTAAAATTTGAAGCCGAGGTGCAGAAAGATGGAAGTTTTGGCAAAGCTGAAGTTTCATAAGCCAAAATTGTTCGCGGTTTTGGGAGGAAGGGATCATTTTGTGTCGGTTCGTTCACAGCACGGTCGGGTGTGTTGACAGCAGACGACAGATTTATCTTGTTCTTTTTATCATTCTGAACATCTGTTTCTTTGCTTTTGTCGGATGTTTTACCTAAACTGATGTGATCAACATCGGTTGGCTTCGGCTCTGCTACAGCTGGAGCTTTACTTGCACTATTAGCTGGAATTGGAGTGCAACTTGGAGCCTCTTTGAGAGCTGCGGATGTTTGTAAACCCTGGGAGGATTTAAAAGCCGGACTGGCAGCAAACAAAAGCGGGTTGGGCCTGGATATCTCGAAAAAGGGTGTGGGCCCCCGAACTGGTGTGCAAGAGGGAGTCTTAGATCTTCTCCCTTCGGACATGGAAGTGGCCACGGGTAACTGTTCACCTTCTGCCACTGAGATGGGCGTATTCTCCTTGCAAATGTTAGACGATGGTGTTCCCTGGTAGTTGGAAATCGAGAGATCCTGGAAGGGTGGAGGTTTAGCAAGTTCATAAAATGTTGCCTTGGACGTGTAGATCCTGGTTTGTGCTGTGATGGCCTTCATCGCTCTGACTGATTCACCAGTTGATGGCTTTGAAGCCATTATCATTATCTCAGGGGACGCCTGGGCAAGGTGGGAGGTAGCTGCAGGTGCAGAGGTCAAAGACGATGTGCGGGTCTGAGGTTTGTCCCTGGGACTGTGCTTTGTCTCCCCCTGGCTCTGAATAAAGGGTTGTGTCTGACAAACTGACAGCAGCAGAGGAACAGGAGGCAGCTCTGTAATCGGAGAAGGTGGCGAGCCTGGGCCACACTTGGGGGTTGCTGGGGAGAGGGTCACACTGTGTGATGATATTTTAGTACTGGACTGTGATGTTGTGATGATAGGGACTGTCGTTACCGGCCCGTGGGGTTTTGGGGTCATATTTAAAGGGAAAGCAGGTGGAAGACGTAGGCCTTCGACCCGCTCAGGTGGTGAAGTTGAAGGAGACATCAAGAAGGGCGCTGCGTCGTCAAATAAGGAGGTGGAGCATTCGTACAGTGGGGCCACATGCTCCTCAGATGTCCCAGTTATGGAGGGTGGTGGAGGGAGGCCACCAACACGGCCCCTGTCGGGTGGCGGGGACAAAGATGCAGACTGATCACGAAGGGAAGCAAACAGGAAACTGGTGGCTGAAGGATCGCCAACGTAGGCTGAATCTGGGGTCTTCGGTGGGGTGGACTGATCACTGAGCTCCAGCTCCGTGCTTGCCTCGTTGACGGGCGACAGGCAGGAGCGAAATGGGACGGGAGTCTGGGAGATGCTGCCTCTCCTCTTGGCTCTCTTCTTCTTGAGTTTCTGAAGCCTTGCATTGTCCTTTCCTGGTTTGGGCAGGAGGGGTGGTGGTAGATACTGCTGGGAAAGGTCTGGATCGATCCCATTACTGTAGCTTACTTCTATCGGCATTTCAGGCTCCTACAGGACAGAAAAGACACACCAGTCTATCTTAACTTACTTAACATGGGCTAATTCACAATAGATGAAGATAAAATTACAAACAACATCCAACAAAACAACTCCTGGTTATAATTTAAAAAAAATAAAATAATTCCATTTATTTGCTTCTGAACATTAATAGGTCTGTTAAATGTTAATATCTCTGTTTTCTTGCAGCTCAACAGTTCTACGAAGATTTGTGAAATGAAAATCTGGACTCAGAAGAAATCTTAAACGCCAAATGATGTTTGGGACAACACAAAACCCTCTCTGTCTCTTCACAAGTCTTTATGTTTCATTTCTAAAGCTATCTATTTCATCTTTCTGACCCTTTCATATCAAACATGTAATGAAGCAATCTGAGATCCTTTTTTTAAATGTTTATACTGAATTAAAATATCTTCTAAATAAAGAGACTTCAGCTATTTTCTCCCGAAATAAAAGCGTCTCTCCTGAGTTCATTTGCTAGACTGATTCAACCCGTCTCAAAAGTCAGCAGCTGGCTTCAACAATCTCTGAGCTCTCACGACAACTGGCTCATTAGCAGGTTTTCAGACTCCTAATTGGGTCCTGAAGATGCTGCATGGCTACAATAAACGTCACTCTTGGAAATAGAAAGGCATGTAAAGCTGATGCTTACAGCAAAGCTACTATGAAATGATGACAAACCGCTCATGAAAATAGCCTCAAGGAGACGGGCGGATTCAAAAATGACCTCTGCAGGAAATCAAAGCAAGCACTAAAGACGATGATTGATGGAAACTGTGGGGACCTTGTCTGCACGGGGGGGGGCAGCCACATTCAACAGAGTGCTGTAAACTTCAACCGTCACTCAGTGATACAAGAATAACAAGATCAGTGTTTACGACCAATGAAGCTTCAGTTCCATCAAATCTTTCCAGGAATGTGTGTAACAAACACCCATCTTTCATTTTATGATGTAAGCTAAAACTTATAAGACTGAAGTACCACCGAACTGAGTCTGAAAGGTAGAGCCAGAATCCCCCCCCACAAACATACACACACGGTGCTCAGGCTGAGAAATGATCCTGGGGTCGACCCAGTCAAGATTCCAAGGCCCGACAATCCCAGGGGAGTGACCCTAGTCAGTCACCATTAAAGGATCTAAAGACTGAGTGTGTCAAAATGATTTTTAATAAAACACCTATGTATGTATGTATGTATGTATGTATGTATGTATGTATGTATGTATGTATGTATGTATGTATGTATGTATGTATGATGTATGTATACATATATACACATATATATACACACGTATATGTGTGTATATATATACACACACGTATGTATGTATGTATGTATGTATGTATGTATGTATGTATGTATGTATGTATGTATGTATGTATGTATGTATGTATGTATGTATGTGTATACAAACAAATGTATGTATGTATGTATGTATGTATGTGTATACATACATACATACATACATACATACATACATACATACATACATACATACATACATACATACATACATACATACGTGTATATATATATTTTATATATATACACACATACATATTTAACTAATTATGCATTTAGCTGTTTTCGTGATAACACATTACATCACGGTACAGTTTTTTTTTTTAAGCCAAATGACCAATTCTTATTTTCTTCTTATTTTTCTCTGAAGCATGCAGTCAGTATGAGTATTACATTTTGGTAGGATGGAACCGTAGACATTTCTGAGGCTCTGCCTCCCACCGGCCGATTCGCCCCTTTTCAGTCTAAACAGTGGCTCTGTGGGTGACACTGGAAAGGTCCTGGCTCTAATTTTAGCAGATGGAAATAAGAGCAAAAGTCCTGACACCAAGCACCTGCTGCCCGCCGTCCTGCACGCTCAACAGCCTCAGCCTGCTGGAAATCAATCCCACTCCTCCAAATCCTCTCGGATCTGGGCCGACCGCGAGCTCAGCCTCGAGTTTCAGAACTGCAATCGTCTGAAATTTGCAGTAACATCAAGTTCTCACCACCAGGAACATGGACCCCCCCGACCAACCACCACCCAGAGTGCATTTCCTACATGTCTGCATCACTTGCGTGACGCTTCAGAGCGCTCTTCTTCTACCTCCATTTCCTGTTCATATCCAAACCTTTCGTGTTCTTGAGCGGACGTTTTATTTTCAGATTTCCTTTGGAAACACTCTCGAGGATGCCAGCTGACATGTGACAGCACCCCCCACACCCACCACCACCCACCCCCCTTTTAAGGCTCTGGGATTGGATATCAGGGAAAGTATAAGATTAGCTTTGTGATAAACCTGTGACGTGACCTCAAACCCTCCGACTTCGGCATATTTAAAGTAACGGGACAATCGCAGCCACGGCTCTCTGCACTTACCTGAAATGGCAACTGCTGCGTTTTTGCTTGAAGAGCTACAGAAAGAAAACAAACAAACAATGAGTTGGTGTACCAGTCCAGTTATTTGCATCTGCAGACCCCAGCCCACATCTGTCGTTATTGAATCTGCACCAGGAAGCGCGAGCGGCGAACTCGCATCGCGTGCGTACTTCTATCAAATCCATCCGTTCGCGGGTTAGCGCCCGACCGCCGGGTCCGAGCTGACCCCGCTGCCAGCGTGTCAATCAAAGTTTGACTGGTTTACCTTCTGCCAGCGGCTGTCGGGACCAACTGCTGCCTCGCTAATCCCCGCTCAAGGTGCCACATGGCCGACTCATCCTGAACTGAACTGGAGCCTCAGGGAGCGAGCCGCGGCCCCGGCGGGCGCTCCAAAAATAAAACGCTCATCTTCAGCGTGCCGTCGCAGGGGCAAGATGGGGGGTTTCCGCACCACCTGAGATGGCTTAAGAAGCAGCCCCTACCCGTGGTCGGAAGACGCTTCTACCTGGTGGGGGGAGGTTAACCAATTCCCTCTGAAATTCCACATGGAACTCACTGAATTCCTGCCTCACCTCTGTGACCCCTGGGAATAATCACACCACGGGATTCAAATCTTTAAAAAAAAACAACAAAAAACCCTACTATTAAAAGTGGAGGTTTGTGTGATTCTCCCTGATAGAACATCTGGTAACATCTGCAACTTAAGCCAGACAGGCAGGTTTCTTATCGTTTCTTGGTACTGAGAGAAACGGTGACAGTTCTGGAGCGTCGGAACAGGGATCCTCTCTCGTCATACCTGGAATAGCAGCTTTGGCAGCGGATCCTCGTGGTCTTGCATCCCATGAATGCGTAACTGGACGGGGATCTGAGTAGTGTGAAGGCCAGGTCAAAGACCTGGGCGCACTGCCCCCCCCAACTCAGCCATTCCTCAGCAGTATTTGTGGCCTGGCCCGCCTCTCCTGGAGGAGGCAAACTGCCTCTTCTGGCTACGGGAGTCCAGGTTTGGTGGGCGGTCACCAAGATCTTTGTTCTGAAGACATTGCTGTGGGAACTTACGGGGTTTTACCTGCACATCTGCACCTCAGCCAAGTAAAACTTGACTTTCTGGCAGGTAACTCACATGGGTGTGACAGGGTCAGGAAGGGGGCGCTCTCTCCTGTCCCTCTGCCAGTGTGGGGAGACACTGAGACACCACAGACCTCAGTGGGGACAAACACTTCAATCTAATGTATGCCAGTAACAAACAAACAAAACAAGATTCTCCACCAGAAACAGTTTGGGACGAGCAGCACAATGGAGCCCTGAGCTTTTTTACGAGGGTTTTACAAGGGCCTGGCACTGAAGTGTGCTCACCATGGCTGATATTTTAATCCTGAATTGTAGCTGGTCAGACACCTTCCCCGTCACCTGTTCAACAACAGGGTTTATGTTCTTCCCATGGTGATGTCATCATGTCCTGCTGAGAAAAAGAAACACAATCTTCACCTCAAAGAAAAGGTTAAAAAAAGGTTTCCCTAAATAGACTTTTGACTTTTTTTTTTTTTTTTTAATTCAGAGCGTTAACGTAAATAAACAAGAGGACGGCAACAGTAAAGTAACAGTAAACACAAGAGGAGAGAAATAAACATGCATCTACATGAAAGCATGAAAGTGAAATAGACTAGGTGCTGCTACAGTCTGGGATCACCACCGGCCGTTATTTCTGACCTCCTCTTCTTTTACCCGACTGGCCATCAGCAAGAAGTCTGGTCCCGGTGGAGGTTTCTTCCTGCTCTTAAGGAGGTTTTCTTGCCACTCACGGTGTGTGTCTGTAAGGCACAATTATGAAACAACTGTACAAATAATCATTTTTATTATTTGTACCTTTATTCTATCTATTCCATCTATTTTAGAGGGATTTTTGTGTCGGCTTTTGTGTGTTGTTTTGCTCTCGACTCTATTTCCATCCCAGTGACTTCGAACAAGAGTTATGGAATTTATGTGCTAATAAAAGTTGGATAATACACGCCATTACCATGTTTCATAATCTGCTAGCAGCACAAAGAAAAACCTCCGCACAGCTGCAGCCGTGGCAGGGATTAGTCCCTCACAGGGGCCTCAAGCAGAGAATAAACACTAAAGTACGCAAATTTAAAAAAGTCACGCATGTGTCATGTGACCCATTTAGACAAGCCCTTCACCTCTGAGGAGTCTGTTAACACCTCAGTGCAGCCTGGAACACACGAACCAATAAAAGGATCAGACTGGACACTCACGCTCTCCAGATTAGGATGTGATACTCCAGAACAGGATCATTTCTTTCAGAACTTTATTGGGGGATGAAACGCCACGGGCTGGGATGCCTCGGGCTCGGGACCGACGGCCGCCCCAGCAGCCCGGTGGCTCCAGCGCAAAGTGGGCCTTGGATGGGCCCGGAGTTAGGGTCGGGTTAGGTTTAGGAGATTATCTTTGTCCAGATGTTGGATAACTCCGCCTTCCCTGCACGCAGTCAGTCACCAACACACGCGTGCACATCTGGGTGCTCGTTGCTTGTGAGTTCCTCTGAGCGAGCACCTGAGCGAGTACCTCCTCAAGCCGTGATTCCCTCAATCCCCGGCTGTAGTTGCTGACGTAAACTCTACATTTTGACGTTTTAAGACTCGTTCCTCCACCTCCTGTCTGTGCTTGAACGACGGCGGCGGCGTGTCAAGACATCATAGCCCGAGTGATAACTGTTGTACTTAGAGCTGTCCACTTGTGACCGCAGCACACCACGTGCAGGTTAGCAGCAAGAGAGACACATGTGGACCATTCAGACATGAGAACCCCCCTGAACCCCCCCCTTAAAAAAAAAAAAACAGGGAAAGAAGCTTGGTGCCCAAACACTACTGTACTTTAAAGGATCCTTCACTTTTTGACAGTTTTATTTACGGTGTCTTCTCACTCAGCACCTTTGCCTTTAACTGACGGAGTCTCTCTATCTCTCACACATACATGCATGCGCACACACACACACACACACACAAACGCACATTCACACACGCACATTCACACATAGACACACTCTCGCCTCCATTGTCTGGATGCCAGGTTGACGTGGAACCAACAGCCTTCTATTACTGTAAATTTAGCAACAGAAGCTTCTCAGCTGCTCCTTTCCAGAACCTGAACCCTCCTCTTCCATCCACAGTATTTCATCCATCTCCTTCTCTAGGGTCATTGCTGACACACACACATACACACACACATATACATATACACACACACAACCCCTCCTCTTCCCATCCTTTCCACACAAGAATATACAATACTACACACACACACACAAACACACAAACTTACACACACCCCCACTCACACAAACACACACACACACGCACACGCACACACACATGCCAGGCTCTCATCCCACAGCCAATAAGGACCTGATGAGCTCAAGTATCACTTTAACACCAGGTTTTATTCTCTGAGTGGTGCCTGCTGAGTCTGACAGACCTTCATCCTCATCGCTGGAGGAGCTCCTCTCATTCTGTGGTAAGGCCAGTGCCAACCGACGGTGTTTGCGTGCAGGAGGAGCGTCGGCGGGGAGAAGACGCTCCTCAGGCTGCGACCGTAAAGGAGGTGCAGGCGTGTGGCACCGCATGTCAGACGCGTGGCGTTTATGTTTGGGATGTTTGCAGGAGTCTGGTTTCCTCCGGCCGTCTCTCCTGCGCTTCTGCTGCTTGTGCTGATCTTGATTTTGACACTTGTGGAAGTTTCTTCTGCCACTTTGTAGTTAAATAAACACCAATCTGGTTTATAAGGTGACCTGATCTGATGCTCAGGTTTAAACCTTACTTTAGGCTTCACTTCCCTCCTTTGTAGTTCAAAAGTCCTAAATACCTGATGGATGTTGATCATCCAGCGCTCATTTCTAAGTCACCTCTCAGAATAATGGACAAGCGACAGCTTGATGGAAGGATGGAAGGATAGAAGAAGAGGTAGATGAGATCTCAGACATTTGCCTGAACACGGTGGGATGTGGACCTTTAAACTTTAATTTGCAGCTGTTGCGATCGGGAAAAAAACATGGAGACATTTAAGAAGTCAGCCGATGGCGGCAGCGCTGTCAGGAGTAGAGCGCGCGCTCTCCATCCAGCGCCAGCGTCCGAGCCACACGGGGGGGCAGCGAACCTGCGGCCCAGGACGTTCCCACTCGTCCCTCTGCTCGCTCTATTATTTCAGCGCAGAGTTTTGGTTTCAGGAACACCCTGAAACACCGTGCAGCATTCGGTGTCCTCATGCACAAGAAATGAAGTCCACTAAATATACAGCATGCTGAAGTGTCGGTATGTGCCCTGTAAAAACTGGAAACACAGAGGCGAGGCCACTGTCAGCTGCAGGTCCATCAAAGCCCCGTCTCTCTCTCTGGAAGCCGCCGATTGGCCGCCTGAGCGTGGAGGGTCCTCCCGCCGGACCCAGCCGGGGATTAAAGCTGCTATTTCAACACCGTTCCTCAGCTGATGGGGGGAAATATGAGCCAAAACTAATCCCCCAAGTCCTCTGCAGCTGTGCCCACTGTTAAGTATGAAGGAGTCATCCAAAGACATTTTGAATATATTAAACCTGAGCTGTGAATTATGGTGCGAGCAGAAACACCACTTTTGTGCTAACGCAGCCGCTCCACGGGCCCTCTGGACCGCGGCGATGTCCGAGCCAGCGCTGAGCTCGAGGGGGCCTGTCACAGCGTCCCACCTGAATGATGGAGGCGCCAGCATTTACGGAGTGTGAGAGTCACTCTTGAGTCCTGGACAGCACGAGCTGACCAACAGGTTCTGGGTGTTTAGGTAGACAGTCTGCAGAAAACCGTTTGATTAAACGAATCTTCAAAAACACGAGTAAATAAGTCAAATTCCTCCTCACAGTTCCGCAATACAGTATTTAAAAAACCAGCAGCGTGACACGGGTCATTAAAAGGGTCAAATTATGACTCATAAATGTCCACAGTCTCCATTTACCATTTAGATGGCAGAAACCTCCAGCAGACCCTTGGCTATAGGTGGGCGGAGCCACCACGTTGATCAGCTGGGGTGAGAGAGACCACAGATAGGTTTGCTGCTTAGACACGGGCAAGGGGACCACAACTAACTCTTTCAAACAGCTTTCCTCTGCTGTGTTTTGTTTCCAGTCTGTAAACCTTGATTCCATCCACTCATTTCCCATAAGCAGCCTGCCATGTTTCCATGGAAACCACGTGGGTCGGAACTGGAAGTTCTGCCCCTGAGTTTCTGCTGTTGTTCAGTAATATAATTAGTCTGGACTAAAATGACCCCAGCTTATTATTCTTTACTGAACAAACCGTAAACCAGAACGATCTGGTTTGCTGTGGCCAAGTGTTGCAAAACCCTCAGCATGATGTTGGCTCAAACACCTTTTGGGGGGGAGGGTTATGGTCTGTGTTGCTTTTCTATTAATTTATCTGCAGATCAAACAGTTTCTACTCAATTCACTGTTCATTAAGTTAAAAATGGCACATGAAACGAGCACCAATGATCAGGGATGTAAAGACGGTAACACCTCCACCAGCTGAGCAAACAGTCCTGGACAAGGTGCTGCGACCAGGACACAGGGGTGTGTGTGTGTGTGTGTGAGTTTGTGTGTGTGTGTCTGAAGTTCTACAGATACACGAATCGGCAAAGCCACACATCGTGTGAAGATTTTGGCCACTTTGGAGGGCTCAAGCGCCTCCACACCTCCATCAGATCTCAACGCGCGTCGCCATCATTGCAGGATTAACTGTCGTAGCGACACAATCAGATAACACGCTCAGTAACAGCTTGATGTGCGAGGGCCGTTCGAGGGCCTGCGGCGGGTATTCCTGCAGCAGGGCAGCTGTCTCTGCGGGGATCAACCGGTCGGATCCCTCGGGGGTCTCGCTGCTGCTCTTCCAATCCCATCAGCTCACCCTCCTCTTTGTCTTTTCCACCAGGCACAAAGTCCGCTGTCACCATGTCTGACACTGAGGAAGTGTAAGTGAACGCCGCCTGTTTCGTGCCGTGTCATCGCCTCAAACTGAACCGAAGACAGCTCAGGGCTTCTCTTTGATTCACTGTCTTATCTTTTACATTTCAGGGATCAATACGAGGGTAAGTGACAGGCATGCAATTCACTTTTTCACTTTTGGATGGAAAAATATAAATGAGCCACAGTAGCTCGCCAGTCAATTAAATGAACAATTACACAAATAGCAGCATGAAATGGTGTCTAGTTGTGGCAGCATCCATGTGCTTTGACACAAGAAGAAATACATTTAAAAAAAAAAATTAAAAACCCACCTGTTTTCATTTTTATATATATATATTTTTTTAATATATATATATATATATGTATTAATATATATATATATATATATATATATAATTCATCTTTTGATTATTGCGGTTGTTTACAGATCTGAAATCACCCTTTATGTATCTGAAATAACAGTAAATTAGTTATATATCTAAATTCCATGATTACATTTGTCTGTGGTCCTTATGCGTTGTTTTTTTTGTCTCCCCAAACACAAAAGAGGAAGAAGGTAAAGCCATCTGAACCGATTCCACATTGGAGATATTCGGACTTTTCTCCACTGCATTAGTTTGTCAGCTGCCTGATATCGCTCTTAAGCGGAAGTGTTTGACGCTGACGTGCGCCCACGAAGCGAGACAAACGCTCGCACCCTTGTTACGTCGGGTTACGGCCTTTGTAAATGTCCCACGCGTAACCCACAGGGCGCCCGCGCGCGTCAAACTCCTCCAGGTTGGGAGCGACCTTATCTGAGTGATGGTTTTAATCACATGATTGAGAAAAAAAAACACCGTTTATTTTCTCTGCATGTGACTCTTGTACACTGTCGTCACATCGGTGCAGCCGTCATTGACCTCATTCAAGCAACGGCCATTTGGAACAGTTAAGGTGGTAAACAAGCACGGAACACGCACACACACACACACACACACATAAACATCCCTGAAGCCGAAGAAGAACACCAACGACGGCATCGTGACTCTTCCTCTTTAAAGCTGATCTTGCAGGAACCCCACGTTTGTCCTACACCAACACTGACACAGAACCTCTTCTCCTCCAGCGGTTTTCCACCTTAAAGTTTCAACATGGCCTCTGTGTGAAAGGTCAACTGACCTCCTCTCACCATCATGTGTTTTTTTCTCTCTCCAGCAGCTCTGTCCATCGCTCACCCATCCATCCACTCATTCTAAAGTAATGTCTCTCACTTTTGGTTTCTAATGGCTCTGTCATGTCTGTGGTCTTCATTAACGGCCTTCTCCAACACACACGGCGGTTTGGTGCATGATGCGTGCCCGTAGACCAGGAGGAGGTAGTAGAAGTAGAAGTAGCCCCTGAGGCGGAGGCCCAGGTAGAAGCAGAGCCAGAGGTAGAGCCTGAAGCTGAAGCAGAGCCAGAGCCAGAAGCAGAACCAGAACCTGAGCCAGAGCCAGAACCAGAGCCGGTGCAGCAGGTGGTTCATGAGGAGGAAGGTAGGTGGCACGGCCAGTCCGTTCACCTTTCTCCTGCAGGTCCTGAGTTAGACGTCCGCAAGCAGTCAGGCCACTGACCGCCAGACCTGGTTACAGATCTGAACCTTTTCTAAAGCCCCCGTTCTCTCTGACACCCCGAATAAAGGTTACCATGACGACTCACTGAGAGAAGAGGCTTCATCAAATGTAGCAAAAAAATTAAAAACGGATCTGTTGGCTAAAGAACAGTTATTTAAACTGAATATATAAAAATACTAAATATATGACGCAAAGATATAATGAGGTTGAATTTCCCATTTCAGATATTAGTAGTTTAAAAGGGCTCTTGTAAAATAATATATCCAGTTTGTCTGATCCTGTGTATACTTTATTGTATTTAATCTTTTAATGTTTTTTCCCACAAAAGTTAGGAAGCAGCTGGGACACGATATATAACTATAAATGTAAACATAATTTAAAGATTTAATTCAAGATCACCTCAAACAGGAAGTACAGTTACTTACATCTGTAGCTACGAGTTCTTCAAAGTGAAAAACAGTCCCGTTAGACTCAAATTGAATGTTTCCTCTTATGTCCCCGTCAAAGGTAAATAAGGGTAAAAGTTCCAAACTTTGAGCTGAGCTGATCTGAGCTGTGAGGAGAGGCGAGGTGTCCCCTCACGCCGTCCCGGAGGTGAAGAGTAAAACTGCAGAATCAAGCCCGTCTTTATGTTATCCGCTGGTCCTACGCTGCAGAGAATCCCCGGTTCACACTCGCGCTCAGCCACAGGATAATCCCTTATGGGATGATTCCGTACGCTTCCTGATGGTCAGGCATCCGGTAGATTTTGCTGTGAATCAACAATCACCCTTGTTTTCTGGATGGCATGACACCGCCTGCGTGTGGCACCATAGTTAGTCACATCACTCGGTGTTAGCGGACATGCAACCACGACATGATGTTACAGCATTATCGCTGTTCCTGTATGTATGTATGTATGTATGTATGTATGTATATATATGTACATTATATGTGCTGCATATAAATGTTGAAAGGGAAAAGAAGAAAATGCTGCTGTCTTTCGCATGAACAAATTACCCACCGTCACCCCCAACCATCCGTTATCATCACGTTTGGCTCTGAAAATCTCTGAGCCTTCAAGCTGGTGAATTGGAGTCAAATCTGTAGGCCCGAGCAGAGAGGATGATGGGTAATTTCTGTCATGTGGAAGCCATTTCTTTGCCTCTTTCAGCCCATATTGAGCTTTTTTCTCTCCGTATATAGATGAAGAGTGACACCTGCAAACTGCTCTGAAACATTTACCTTGGGGGGGGTTTGTGATTGGACAAAAAGTTGATGGCGACGGACATTCAAAATGTCCCTCGGTGACAATCAGATCACGATCAGATGGGAAGTGAGACATGGAGACGCTGCGGAAGCTCCAGGTTCCAGCGCAAACTCATTCTGGTTATCTCAAAGTCATTATCAGCGACAACGCGGCCTGCTGGGGCAGTCCGGCCTCCTCCTGGTGGCGGTAAACCAGGCCTGGTGCTTCAGCAGCGACTCTGCTCACAACCCAAAATCGCCCCCCCCCCAATCTGGTAAATGTGCTGCCTCAGCTGTGCTCCACAAAGAGGACAGGAACAGGCGTCCCAGTCCTTCCACTAATGATTTCTGTTCTGCTCTTGCTTTGGACGCTTGCTGCATGCAGAGGCCTATGAAGAGGAAGGTACGTTGATTTGATTTCTTCTCTTCTGACCTGGTTTCTGTGTGCTCCTGTTTGGGTCGCCGCTCTCTCCGGAGGGAAAGGCAGAATTCCATGCGTTAGCTTTCAGTCTCGGGCAGAGACGGAATCAGGAAAGGCAGCGCTGCGACTGCGGACCCCTCCCAGCTCATCTCTGCTTCTTCTCTTTTTTTTGCATGAATGCGTCCTGCCAGCAGACGAGGGAGATCAAGATGGTAGTTTGTATTCCCTGCCGCGTCGCTGATGCTTTGCCTGCGTTTTTTGTTTTTTTTTTTCCCCCCCGTTTTATGTTTTTAGTGTGAGGGTCCCGTAAAAAAAATAAAAACTTTTTTTTTAAAGACCTAATCACAATCTTGGTAGTCCTGCTGTTGACGATCCCTCTGAAACTTTCCTCCTGGTACATTAACAGTAATTTCCAACCTGAAACCTGCTGTGAAAAGTGTGCGATGACATTTCTGAAACTGAAGTGTTCGATTGTTAAATGACTGACATCAGGCAGCAGGCTGCTGCCGAGTCCAACTCCTGTCGTACCTTTGGGTTTACACACTAATGTACAACCGATTAACCAGCAGACAGACGGGATAACAGCCGGTACTTACAGCACTTCAGCGAGTGGTTAACCTCGGAATCGTAAGCAGTGTTGGCAGAGGTGGGACGCGTCCCGCAGCTCCCAGGCGTAAACCTTTCCAAGTGGAAACCCTGCCCCTCCCCCAATTAACCTAGAGAGTCGTAGCCAATTCGCCCCTCGCCGGTTTCAGCCTCTAACGGTCTTTGTCTTCTCTTTGTGCTCCTTCCTGGATGCTGAAAACAGAAGAAAAGCCAAAATTCAAGTGAGTGTTTCGGGTCTCTTTTTTTGAATTTGGCGTTCCTGGCAGCTTTATGTTGATGGTGTGATTCCCTTCGCCAGGCCATCGGCCCCCAAGATCCCAGAAGGAGAGAAAGTGGACTTTGATGTAAGCTGAACTGTGATAATGATGTTTACCAGCCACAGCGATGAGGAGTTGAGCGTCTTTCCAGGCCACCCTGCAGCTGCGGTGTGACGTGTCCCCTGTGTCTGACTGTGACAGGACATCCAGAAGAAACGCCAGAACAAAGACCTGATCGAGCTGCAGTCCCTGATCGACGCCCACTTTGAGTGCAGGAAGAAGGAGGAAGAGGAGCTCATCGCACTCAAAGAAAGAATTGTGAGTTTGGCGGCCACGAGTACCTCTTCATGCAACGTTGATGGCCGTGTGCAGAGTCTGAGGTGTGTGTTTCACCTCGTCTCTTCATCTGTGTGTGCTTGTTTTTCAGGAGAAGCGTCGGGCCGAAAGAGCCGAGCAGCAGAGGATTCGTGCTGAGAGGGACAAGGAGCGACAGAACAGGCGTGAGGTAAGACCCCCCCCACCCAGCATGCTCAAAAACACACAATGGGGTAACTCCCACATTTATAAATGCACTTTTGTTGACAGTCAGCTGGAAACGTGACAGTGTGCTGAACATCATGGAAGCGGTTCCCCGTCTACACGGGCCCTATTTAATACACCAAATGTGTTTTGATTCTACCGGTACTTTAAAATCAGAGTAAAAACTAATTCTACTGTGGAAGATCTCCTCTAGTTTGATCTTACACTTTCTCCTCGTAACTGTTTCACATCAATGTCGATGTTATTTTCTCAAATCACTTATGGGTTCTTAGGGTTTTGACTTAGAAATATCTCTGGTCAGTAGTGACGATGACCCACCTCACCGTCCCTTATTGGTTTGATTGGTTAATTTTCAGAGCCAGGCATCACATGACACCAGGCACTCGTCTCGTGCTTGTAGATGTGACATAGAATGATCCTGCGTGTGATAAAACAATAGGAATATATGTTTAATTATTATAAATTGACGGATAAATAATCTTTTTAGGCGCCACTGGATATTAAATCTTACAACTTAATTTACTGATATTCATGCTTTTAATTTCTATTCTGACTACTGACAATTTTAATTGGATGTTTAAATGTTTAAACCTTTAATGTTCACGACTTCCCATCAGTGAAAGTAGATGTCAGAGTATTCTGATCTTCTGTGATTTTTTCCTTCATTATTTCCAGGCTGAGAGGCTGAGGAAGGAGGAGGCTGATGCCCACAGGAAGGCTGAGGATGAGGCCAAGAAGAAGATCGCGCTCAGCAACATGGGCTCAGGCTACAGCAGCATCCTGCAGAGGGTCATTTTGAAATCCTTTCTCCTTCCTGTTCCTTTTTTTTTTTTTTTGTCAACACAGAACTGTAATTGTGATTGTGTTGATATGTTTTAGGCTGAACAGAAGAGAGGCAAGAGGATGACTGAAAGAGAAAAGAAGAAGAAGATCATGGCGGGCAGGGTGAAACCCCTGAACATTGATAACTTAAGTGACGACAAACTGAGGTGAAATATGCAGAGACTGAAAATAATATAATGAAATATGCATTTAAACTACTGCAGGGAGAATTCACTAAGATTTGGTTGATGTTTGTGTTTGTCCAGGGAGACGGCACAAGAGCTGTGGCAGTGGCTTTACAACCTGGAGGAGATCAAATTTGACCACACCGAGAAGCTCAATAGACAGAGATATGAGGTCAGCAGGGAGAGGACGAGGAAACTTCAGCAATTTAAGAATATTCTGCTTCAACATGATTCAAGCACAATATCTTATTCTATTTTATTTAGGTGATTTCTCTCAGAAACCGCATCGACGAGCTGCAGAAACAGTAAGTACACACAAACCAAGAGAAGTAATATACTTCTTAAATTAAGCAGTAACTTAAAACATTCAACAATTCGAACTATGTAATTGTAAATATACATAAAAATACAGAGACAGAAGAAGCTGTTGCACGCACATAATTTGAATATGCGTCGTCATCGTCGCAATACGCCTCACTTTCGTTGGTCTGAATTGTAGCGCCAGCGAAGACCAGTAGAGGGCGCTGTAGCCTCTCACCCATGCTGCTGGGTTGTTTTCACCGGCACTTATCGTACAGATGTGACAGATGTGGTGTCGCTCTTTGCGCTTTGCAGCAGCAAGAAGGGAGCCGCATCCCGCCGCAGGAAGTGAGCGGCCGCCGAGTGACGGTCAGGCCAGACCGGAGGCGCGTCCCCTCCGACCCCCCCGCGGGTCAAAGGTCACCGCCGGGCATCAGTCCCTAGGCCTGCGTCTGCGTGAATCACGGGGTTTGAAAAACATCAGCCTCTGTTTGTGTAATAAAATCTGCTGATTAAATGAATTAAAGCCTGAATTCTTCATCTGTGTCATCGCCGGTGTCTTTGACTTTTAATGAACAAAAGTCTAACGCAAAAAGTGTCACACTGCATGTTTTATTTTTTGTCAAATAGGCCTATGTAATATTGTTTATCCTTAAAAATTGACTCAGTTTCCTTTTATGCAATTCATTGAACAAATATGCAACATAAAATCAGGAAATCAAATGTTCTTATCAAAGTGTGACTTTGTGCTCTCACTTTATTTCAAAACATTTTGTAATGATTTGTGTGGGTTAAATTATTCGTATTTTAAGGCGACTCCAGGGTCAAATTTAGGTTAAAATGTCGCGGTGAGTCAAAGCTTGAACGTCTGCATCATCCGCAATACTTTCACAATTTGTCACCGTCCTGTTGTTTTAATATGTTCCAACCTCCTTTTTTTTTCTTTTTGATTGCGATAAGAACTGTTTTGAAATCGATCATGTTTCAACACTGCTTACTACTAGTTTTTCACTTTTAATAACAGGCCATTTATGTCACTCGAGACTTTTATCTTTCGCCAGTTTGAAAAGCTCTCGCGTTTATTTTTAAAGGGTAGATAGATTTATGGATTTATACTTAAGAACGGTCATTAGCTGATGCTGACGCTTCCCTCCCGAAATATTCCAAGCGCAGTATTCCAAAAATATCCCCCCGCACCTGTTAAACCAGGGGGCTATTACCCACAATCCTCTGCGCTGGACCGGGCCGACAGGGTCAAAGGTCGCCATATTATTGCGGAGTCGTGTTTCGTCACTATGCGGTAACGACACTCATTTGTGCGTTCGCACAAACAATTACGAGGCGACGTCGTCCGAGGGACTCGGTCTGGTGAGCACAAATAAATGACAGGATTAACCTCAGGTCATAATATAAATATTCATTTATTAAAATATCATTCACTCATAAATACAAACATATGGCACGACAATCCCAGCATCGCTTGCGTCCGCGCGCCTCGGCGAGACGTTTTTATTTACAGGTGTAGAAAATGGTCCTCGGTTATCGTCTCCTGTGAGGAAGCTGGACTCAGACCTCAGCCTTTTGTCAGTCCTTTCTCTTTTGGAAAAAAAAAAAAAAAAAACAGTTCAGAGCGGCTCGTAGATCCCCGCAGGGCTGCTCTGAGGCGATCCGGGGCCCCGGGGGACCACGCTGTCCCCCAGGGGGGCCACCACTGTCGGGTCCGTGCTGATCCGCTCCACGATGCTGGACAGACATTCCAAACTGGAAACCAGACACTGTTTACTACCGGAATCTGTTATGGAAGAGGGGAGAGAAACGTTTGAAATCTTTCAACCCTTTTGGAAACCATTTTTTTTAATTTATTTATTTATTTATTTATTTATTTATTTATTTATGTCAGATTTTGTTTCTAAGTGATTCAAATGAAAACATGAAAGATTGAATAGATCGTTCCATCAAGAAAAGCTGTTGAACAGTTAGCCCTCAACTCACGACATTCATCAGGTGTTCCAGAGTCGGCACGTTTTTAATGACACAAATTAATCGTGATGCATAAGAAGAGAAAGTGGAACTGACCGCCTGTTGTCTGGATGTTTTTCTTTGATCTGTTGCTCTTTTCGCTGGAGGTCAAACACGGAGAAACAAAATCCATCTGAGGGGAAAAAAGATCGATGGATTAGTTTTGGGGGGAAAATCATCCACGTCTCTGAGGCTTTGACTGTCGACACGGTCCAATGAAACTGATCAGAAAATGCTATTTAACTGATGATCGAACCATTGGATTTGTAATTTACGGCTTAGACACTCGCCCACATAAAACTGTGCTTGATCTCACATAAAACTGACACACATGAGGAGGGCCGGAGCTTGTTTCTTTTTGTTCCACGTAGAAGGTTCTCTCTGATTGTGAGTCAAATCAGACTCTCACATGTGGCTCGGCTCCTCTTTCATTGAAGATATCAGAGAAGGATTCTTAATATCAGATCATTCGACTCTGCACGTCAGATTCTAAATAAATAAGGCTCCACAGTTTTGCTGGTTTTTTTACAGTAACACATGTTGAATTCACACATGTTGAATGAGCGACTTTAAGAACGCCAGCAGCAGCAACTGTTGATGGTCTGGCTGTCAGAAACGAGACTTTTAATGGTTTCTCTCCATCACCGACACCGTGTTGAATCACTACGGCCAAAAATAAAGGTCCCCTCACATTCCAGACCTCTGAGCGCTCAGCTGTTCGCAGACTCACCGCGCCGTCCGAGCAGTTGGATCGCGGGCTGGAGGCCTCCGAGTCGGCGCCGTAGGGCTCCAGCGCCGGGTAGAAGCTCTGGTCCTGGCCCGACGTCCTCAGCAGCGCCTGCAGGGACTCGATGTAGCTGATGGCGTTGCGCAGGATCTCCACCTTGGCCAGCCGCTGGTTGGGGTTGGAGGCGGTGCAGCGCTTCAGCGTCTCGAAGGCATCGTTGACTTTGCTCAGCCGCCGCCGCTCCCGCATGGTCGCCGCCTTCCGCCGGTCGGCGTGGGTGGTCTTCCTCTTGCAGGCCTTGCAGGCCCAGAGGAGGCAGCGGCCCGCCTGGTGGAGGCCCCCCGGGGCCCTCACGTGCTCCTCCGCCGCCGCCTCCTCCTCCAGCTCCTCCTCGGCGCTGGGGACATGGTGGTGGAGGTGCTGGTGGCCTTCTGGTTTCAGCAGGAGGCGGGCGTCCAGGTCGTCGAAGAAGTTCAGGTCTCCGCTGCTGAAGCAGGGGTCATCGTAGAGGTCATCGGCCGACAGAGGCAACACCAGCTCGCACAGATCCATCGGATGAAGAAGGGGGGGGGGGGGCGAGGGCGAGGGAGAGGAGGAGAGGTCCCTGGAAACTTCCTGTGGTCGCTGACAGACGTCCAGGAGGTCCTGAACGGCCGTTTACCGAAGCGACGACAACAAGCGCAAAAGCGTTCAAACGCTGAGGAGCGCCGCGTCAGCTGATCAGAGGGGAACCTTAAAAGTGTCAGAGGACGTTTTAAAGGGACAGTCTGTGAAACTGCAGCTCCTCTCAGCCTTTATGTAGGAGTCAGGGTGTGGGCGGGGCTAGGTTCTGAGCAACCAATGATCAGAGGGGTGTGTGTGTGTGTGTGTGTGTGTGTGTGTGTGTGTGTGTGTGTGTGTTGGCAGGGTCACCGAGGTGAGACTCAAAATGAAAGCAATAAAAAAGCAATTTAGCAACCTTTAAAATCATTTAACCTGTAAAACACAAATGCTGCATTAAAAGTTAATACAGCTTCAAACACACACACACACACACACACACACACACACACACACGGACTAAGGAAATGATTTTTTTTTCATTTCTGAGTTTTCTTACTGTTTCTCTTGTTGCTTTACTCCAAAACAAAATGCACTTTTATTCATTAATTTGATAATTATCATGTAGAATTTTAGCATTAATGTATAAAAATGTTGTATTTTTCTTTTTCAGTTAATTTCATTTTAATATAATATTTAAAATACATAATCACATAATCTATTGTTCATGTCACATTATCTACCAGTCAGAGAGTCTTAAAATAAAAGATAAAATAAACCCCAAAAAATGAATTAATTTTATTTATTTTGAAAAATTACCATATGTACTAACTATATGACTAAGTTTTATTTTTGCAGCTGTTTAGCAGATATAAAATAGTCCAATGTCATACATACATGTTTGTGATTATATCACTTCAAACAAACAGAAATGGATTTTCTAGAGCAATTTTTTTCTTATTTTAAGCTTTGTAAAAAAAAAAAAAAAGAAGAAAAGTGACATTACTCCATTCAGAAAATATTTGTTTCTTTGATTTTGAGTTAAGGTTTTTTTTTTTTTTAGATCAGTAAAAAGGTCAGAGGTGAAGTGTCAGAAACTGTGGGAGCGTCGACGAGAACGGTGACTTCTTCAGTCTGACGTCCTGCTGAGCAGCTCGTTATGTCACAGTTGTCACGTCTCTGATGTGAACGGCACGAAGCCCCGCCCCGCCCGTGTGTGTGTGTGTCTGTGTGTCTGTGTGTGTGTGTGTCATTTCCCAGAACACACTGACTGTGTATGTCTACACAATGTTTTATATTCACACATGTAAATACTACACTTTAAAAACCACACTTTCATAAAAATGATAATTTTTATCCTAAAAGTGATCATTTGGTAAACTTTAACAAACCCCAGTTAAAAGTAAACCATGTCTGTTTCTGGTTACGACGCAAAATAAAAACATTTAAGAACTTCGTTTAATAGTCAACACTTGGATTAACCTTGGATTATCTCACCTCCAGCAGAGTAACCTGAGGCAGGTGTGACGCAGCGGTGGCATGTTGTGACACTGACGGGCATATTTCCACATGTATTTATGTGTTTGTTCTGAGCGTGTGTGCATGTGTGTGTGCGTGCGCGTGTGTTTTCGCCGTACGCGTGCGTTGTTAACACGAGTGTTTTCGCGGCCGTCGGCGATGCGGAGCGCGGGGCAGCGGCAGCTCGCATCTAAAGCTCACGCTAAATTTAGCGGCTCGTGAAACGAAAGCCGGGTGGCCTTCTGAGAGCGGGATCATGTTGGGCTCCACACCCAGAACCTCTCACATTCAGCCTGAGGGCAGCACAAGCACGGCCCGTTCCGATTCGGCTCCGCGAGCGGCTTTCGTTACACATGAGGTTAGCGCTCCGGGCCGAAACACCTGATCCACCTGCGTTTGTGTTCGCACACGGGAACGCTGGTCTAAGTGTGGCTTATTCCTCCATCCGCGGTGGAAACGCTCCCGTAGAGAGGAACCTCCCAGAAGGTTCTCCGAGGGAACTAATGTCAGACATCGGTTCGGGGGGGTTTGTCGGCGGAAGACGGTTTAATTCTGAGGCCTTTGAACGTCACACCAGGTCTTTAAAACCTCTGACGGGCTCCTGGACCTCAGAAAGGGCCGGTCCCCACTTGTCTCTATTTCCACATGTTATTATTATGTCTCGTCCGTTTATATCTCGTTTACGACGGCGGGTGGCGATTGTGTTGGTTCGCGGGAGTTCGGCTGACCAGAATATCCTCAGGTCACCCCTGACTCCCGGGATGGAGCCGAGGCCGGGCTGGGAGCTGCACCAGGTCCCAGAAAGGCTTCGTATGAATAAGATGTGGGTCAGCTGGACCGGTGTGTGGGGGACATCTCACACAAGAGGCTTCCGCAGTTCTTCGCCTACTGGATGGACGGTGAAGACTTCCTCGTGGATCCCGACGTTCGCCCGTGTGATCTCGTGCAGAGATCTCGTGTAGAGACCACACGGGGAGGGAGGGGGGGGGATCTGTCGGCGTTTTGGGGATGACTGATCAGTTCCTCTGGTTCAAGGAGGCCCAAGCTGCTGCTGAGAACTGGCTGGTTCACATCTGCGAACATGTGGGCCGAGGACGAGGTCCAGCCCACGAGCAGGTGTGTGTGGACGGTCAGATCCAGCAGGACCAGGCTGGCCCCATGGAAATGGATCCACATGCAGCGGCGAGATGCGCGTGTTTCCCGGAGTAACCTGAAGAAGGGAGCAGTTCCTGACTCTGCTTCTTTCAGCCGTCTATCTGGTGTCAATAATTGGTTCACCTCTGTGTCTCCAGATCTTTTGATTCTTGTAAGCGTGACTCATCCCCAGCACTCATGGATTCATGAGCGATGATGTCTGGAAACAGTCCTCCTCCAAACCTCCACTTCCTCCTTGTGGTGTGTCACCACGGTCCCGTCAGCAGGAGGTGTCAGGACTTCAACGCTGGAGGAGTTCTTGTCGTGGCAGTGAACCCTCACAGTTCTTCGTTCTCAGGCAGGAGATCTGGGGGCCGGGGTGGGGGGGGGTTCCTCCTGGAACCAGATTTATCTTTCTCTCATTGTCATTATCACTCATTGGATCAAAGAAAGGTCCTACTTACTGATATTCGTTTCTTCCTTTTTATTTGTCTGTCGCTCCCAGGACCTGGGGGTGTGGTCGGGTCTCAGCTTTATGAATTATCATCTCCACTCCTGCTGATCTTCTCCGTCAGGTGCGGCTGTTGTTCTTCCCCATCAGAACAAATAAACAGTAAATCTCGGCCCCCATCAGCTGTCGGCGGCGTCATCATCAAAGCTCAAACGAGGAAACCATGATGTGCAGCGGGCAGACACACCGGGGTCCTGGATGTGGATTCCAGATGGAGACACTGTACCCCCCCCAAACACACACACACACACACACACACACACACACACACATACACACACACACACACTCTTTTACTGCTCCTGTTAACAGTCGAACCACACTGACCCTGTCTGCTTTATGACTTGTGTTTTCCCGCTGTGCTTAACTCGTTTTCCATTATTTTCAATGAGACGAGTCAGGAAACAAAATAGAGGCCCTGAACCGAGCCTGGAGGAACCCGGAAGAACCCGGAAGAAGCCCTTTGTGGTCATAGACCTGCTGAAACAACGTTGCACATTGTTCATTGCGTTGTTGGTCACCCCAAGACCACCCCAGAAGTCTGTTTTGGTGTCTCAGAATCTCGTCCCATACCACATGACCTCATAGCCTGATATTTAGATTTCACCTTAAACGTGTTTAAGAATAAGAATAAAAAAAGCAAAGAGCAGTTTCTCTTTCCCCGGCGACCGCAGACAGGTGGTCGTCACAGCGTTCTTCACTCGCGCGCAGATCAATCGGGAGCTTTTCAGAAAGCCAGACATCGGCGCTCAGCTGCTGTCCCGTTTGACGTAGGAGGTGGGCGGAGCCTGACAGGTGTACAGCCACCGGCGCTGAGTTACTGCTTCCTGCTCCACGGCGAGGTGGGCGACCTCCGGGCGCGCCTCGATTGGCCGTGACGAACCGTGGTGATGGGATCTCAGCGTCCTGCTGGGACAAACAAACAAGGCTGACTCCCTGATGTTTTATAGACGCCGTTGCTATGACGATGGTGCAGAAATAAGAACATATTTATGCAGACGTCAACAGATGCAAACGATGCAAAGAAAACGTATCTGTAAGTGTCCACGTACAGTTTCAAAACAATTCAGTTGAAACAGAAACATTTCTGGTGACTCCTCACTGTCAAAAAAAAAAAAAAAAAGCCCTGAAAAATCCCCTGATGGATGATTATTCATCGTTTATGAAACAGCGATAAACTTTTGACTCCAAACGGACGGAATTCTGACATGAGTTTACAATAAAGAGTGGCACGAATGACTCATCAGAGTGATGAAAGAGAAGAAAGTCAAAAACGTCCACAACAAAGAAACATGAAATAGTCCTGCAGACGAGGAGAAAAGGATTCAGAATAAAAACAAAATACTCTTACGTGTATACATAACTGTGTGTAAAACTAACTTAATCTCATCAGATTTACAATATGATCTTTAATACAAACATTATAAAATGAATTCAAAGTGAAAACGCAGTTGCAGTATCCAAGTACAAGTACTCGGTAGGTAGAGTTACTGTAGTAACTATAAGCAAAAACTTCAGATTAATTTACTCAGTTAGCAGCTGTACGAAACTACACTGAATAAATACTGTATCTAAGTATAATTTCAAGATGTTAGTGTAGCTACAGTATTTTGACTTCAGTCTGAAGTTTTTCTACTTCACTTTCTACTTTATTTTACATCCAGTCCTCCTCGTCACAGCTTCAGACGGCTCTTTGAGGGCTCAGACTTGGTTTTAAGATTAGGATTAGGATTGGGTTTACAGGTTAAAAGGCTGGGGACTGCATCGTGAGTCCTCACAACGATAGGAAAAGAAATGTGTGTGAGTGAGAATGTGGGTGTTCTTACAGGCTTCAGAGGGTGTGTGTGAGTGTGTGAGTGTGTTTGTGTGTGTGCTTTTTCTGTGTGTTTGTGTGTGTGTGCGCATGCGCATGTGTGTGCATTTCATCCTCATACATGTGTTGCTGTGTATGTGGTGTGTTCTTCTACTTCCTGTGCACTTCTACCTCTGAAGAACAGATCGGGTCCTCCTCGATCGCCCTCGCCGGGGTCAGGCCTCTGCTCTCTCTCTCACCTCCTGCTGTGATGATGTCACTGGGTCACTTCCTGTACAGGAGGACAAATGTCCAGCTTGCTGTCCCTGGACGTCACCTGACGGCCGGGGTCTGGGGCGGTCGTCAGCTGCCTCGGGATGTTTTTTTTACTCCTCCTCCTCCTGAGATCAAAGACGCGGTGACAAAAGGCGGGATTAAAGCGCTGACGTGTTCTCTGACCTGAGCAGGAAATACGTCATAATCTCAGTCGGACGTTAAAGCTTCACCTGGAAAATCGAGAAAAACATGAGTAACATCTTCTTCCTCTGTTTTACCACAGGAAGAGAAGCAAACATTTTATCTAAGAACACATTTTACACACAATCAGTAGCAGAACTATTATAATCCAATATCACTGAGTTAATCTACACTGTTGTGTGTGTGTGTGTGTGTGTGTGTGTGTGTGTGTGTGTGTGTGTGTGTGTGTGTGTGTGTGTGTGTGTGTGTGGTGTGTTCACAGCTGCTTGCAGCCTGTCAGGCTGACAGATCTCAGTCTGAACCTTCACCCGTCGTTTCTGTTTCGCTGACTCAGCAGGCTGTTAACAGGCAGAAACACCAGCAGAACCACACGACCTCATCAGTGACCTCATCGGTGATGTCACACAACCACATCAGCTGGTAAAGACATGTGAGACCCCCCAGGTAAATGAACTGGTTACACTGGGACAGAGAGGGTAAATGGGCTGCTTATACTGGGACAGAGAGTATAAATGGACTAGTTATACTCGGACCAGAGGGGATTAATATACTGTTATACTGGGACAGAGGGGGAAAATGGGCTTGTTATATTGGGACAAAAAGGACAAATTGACCAGCTAAACAGGGACAGAGAGTATAAATGGACGTGTTATACTGGGACAGAGAGTATAAATGGACGTGTTATACTGGGACAGAGAGGATAAATGGACGTGTTATACTGGGACAGAGAGGATACGTGGACTCATTATACTGGGACAGAGAGTATAAATGGACGTGTTATACTGGGACAAAAAGGATAAATTAACCAGCTAAACTGGGACAGACAGGATACATGGACACAAAATACTGGGACAAAGAGTATACATGGACTGGTTGTACTGGGACCGACAAGGTAAATGGACTGGTCATACTGGGACCTGAGTGGGTTAATATACTGGTTATACTGGGACAGAGAGGGTAAATAGACTGGTTAAACTGGGACAGAGCGTGTGCATGGGCTGGTTGTACTGGTTGACAGAGGAGGACGTCAACACCGTTAGTGTTTATATTTTTCTAATTTTGTCGTCCTGGAGCTAAAGCCCGTCCCTGATGTCTTCTTGGTTAAATTTACTGGTGGGCTGTGGTGTCACACTGCTATAATTTCACACTACTTACGTAGGTGAAGCACTTCTCGCCATCCGGCCGATGGAAACGCGAGCCGAGGCCGACCGAGCCGCACTGCCCAGCCGAGGAAAACCTTCAGGGAATGAAAAAATGCGAAATGTCCCTTTAGCGTGTCTCTCCAGGCTGGCCGGGTGGGCCCTAACTGGACACGAGAACATACGCGGGATTAATCGCGAGGCGGCAGACGAAAACGGAACATGACCTCATGGTATGACGCCGTTTGAACACGATCCCCGTCAAACATCTCGACCCCCGACCTTGAGCGAATCCTCAAACGGGGTCAGGAAACCGCCGGTGGGGCCAGATTGGCGCGAGGCCCAGCGATGAAGGCGAGGGTCCGGGGTTGGCGGTCCAGCGGGGCCGCCACCGGGGCCCTCGGCCCCCACACTGTGTGCCCCTTCTCAGACAGCACGGACAAGGACGATGGCTCGGGGGGCCTTGGGGCATCTAATGGGCGTCACATGTTATCGGAGAGTAAGCCCCGCCTCAGCTGAGTCCCACTACGAGTAACGGAAACGGGAGAAAAGTCACAATCAGGAAAACGTGACCAATGTTTATTTCAGGTTTCCTCTTCAAACACACCAAAGAGGCTTTTTTTGGGGGGGGGTTCTAGTCCAGGCCGAGCTCCTGGAGGTCCGGGTTAAGTCCACTAAAAACCCGTGGATTTCACACACCGGTATCGTTTTCCCGTCTGGGCGTGCCAACGTGAAAATCCTCACACATCTGGTTTAGCAGTTGATCGATATGGGACACCTCCGGGCTGAAATTAAAGAAACTGCTTTATCGGGGCCTGGAGGGCTGTAACTGGGGGGTGTCGGGATATTGATGTTACACACTGTTGAGGCAACAAACGCAATAAAAACAGCTTTAACATCACTGAAACCTTAAAAGTACAATTAAAACAGACATGAAGGTGTCTGTTTTAATTTTGCCTTTTGACAGGAAGCAGCTCCCATGAATCAGAAAATCTCCTAAACTAATCAGCATGTGAGGGCTCCTCTAAGCCACCCTATAGTGATGATGAAGCCACTAACCCAGGGGTGTCCAGCCTCTTCCCCAAAGGGCCGTGTGGCTGCAGGTTCTGGTTCAACCCAGCAGCAGCACACCAGACTGGACTCACTTCATCAACTCATCTGAGTCTTCAACAGCTGACTGGTCAAACTGGGTGAGCTGGACTGGTGGAACAAAAACCTGCAGCCACACGGCCCTTTGGGGAACAGTTTGGAGCCCCCTGCACTAACCCTTAACAAGGAGCTCCTGTGTGAGCGCTTCAGGGTGGAGGGCCAAAGGGAGGGCCAGGGAGTCGAACTAGCAACCTCCAACACAGCACCATTCATGACATCATCCGTTCTGCATCAGCTGACAGAGCCAGCCAGGTCACGCTTTTTTTTGGATGAGATATTTATTGCGGACTTAAATGTACAGTCGTATGTTACACATCATCTTCCTGTGGTGACCATCGAGCTCTCTCCCACACACGTGTACGCTCATCAGTGTTGAACAAAGCTTCACTTCCTGTTCCGTCTGCTCCCCAGAGGAGCTGAACGCTTGTGCTCTATCGAACTCCAATAAATAAATAAAGTGCTCCACATACAGCTGGATCCAACTCAGTTAACGCACTAATGCTGATTACATCACAGAATTCACATCACTGAATTTACAGCTCATTGGTGCCTTCTAGGAGTGAAAAGTCTAACAGTTTAATAATGCATATCCCTTTAAAATGTCAGGTGTGGTTATTTACAGAGGAGTGGGGCATCATGGGTAGTCAAGGAAAAACAGAAAGTCTCAAAAAAAAAAGCAAGCAAACATAACTTTCCACACAAAATGAAAAAGAATAAATTGATCCCCCCCCCCCCATTGCGCCGTTGCAGTAACGCCTTACGGCCAGCAGAGGGGGCGGGGAGCCCCGCGCGGGTCTGCGTGCGTGTGCGCGTTCAGGACCACTGGCAGGAGCAGTCGGTGGGCTCCTGGATGCTGTAGCTGACCCAGGTTGAGTTGCTGCTGCAGTAGAGCTGCACGGAGCGCCGCTGCAGGCCCGTCTCTCGGCAGCACTTGCAAAAGCGCGCGTACGTGTTGATGTTGTAGTTGTAGATGCTGGCAGACGGACACCTTCCGTCACATGACACGATGTTCACCTGCAGGGGCGCAGCCGAGGCAGTGAGGCAGGAACACATTTTCGACCCCGGACGTCCACGCGCGGGCGCAACGTCATATTCAGAGAGGAACGTACCGGCCTGTTGCTGCGACAGTCGTTCTTCCTGATGGTCATCCTCACCGTCACCTTCTGACACGACTTCCCGTCTTCTTTACCTGTTTGCGTGAAGACAGATGGAATAAGATGGAACCAAGACCACCGCAACAAGGAGGCAAGCTGCTGCAGGCGAACGGGAAGAAGAGAAAGAGGATGAGATGACGTCATGCCAAGAGCTTAAAAGGGCGGAAAGAGGTTGGAGTGCAGTGGTGGAAGATTTAAGAGTTGGAATAAATGAGCCGTGGATGTTCAGGTGAAAGGTCACGACCGACATCTGAGCTCCACTTCCAGTTTCATGGATGGAAACCCAACCAACAACGCAGCTAGTTCGACATGTCAGCCATCTCTAATCCACGGTTTAAACTGCCACGTGGTGATTATTCCAGATTAAATCAACTGGATGTCTTCAAAATGTTCTCCTTCAAGATGGCGGCTGGGGTCGGAGTGCTGATAAATTATGTTGTTGTTTTTTGTTTTTTTTTAACCTAATTCAGAGTGAGAATGTGTGTGGGCTCTGCCGGGCAACGTGACAGGATTTGGATGTTACACCAGGCCGGTGTCAGATTAACTGAAACGAAATGACCTTCATCACCATCCCAAACATCTACGTGTAAGCAAATGTGACACAGCAACAGTAAATGCTCGTAATGACTAGAACATTTCACCGTCGCTGACAGAAATGAATAAGGGTTACTCATGCACGTATACAGAGTCTTTGCATAAACATCTCTCTATCAGACTGGAGTTTTTTTAACTATAAATCAAAAACGAGAGGCATATAAAGCTGCTGTGTGTAGCACCACTGAGGTTAAAGGTTATTTCTAATTAAAAGTTCATCGAAGTCTTGATTTATTACATTTATATTGGGGTATTGGAGGGCTTACACAAAGCAGCTTCTTTCCGGGACAGCTCCCCCTGGTGGCCGAGGGTGGTGTCGCAGAGCTCCTCGACCAGCAGGTCAATCTACACATGCAGACGTCTAAGGCCGACTACTGGGCCACTACCAACAGCACATTGTTGGCAATCAACAATGCACTGCCCAGACAGCGCTAGATGGGGAGAGACTTGGTGTGTATGGATGTGGTTCACGCACACGGCGAATTATCGTCCTCTCAAGTGGGGTTTCATTTTCAGCTGAACTGAACTAAAATTAGGATATATTGGCTTGTGTTACCTGATGTGCTAAATCAAATCAGTGGTTTATGGAAATGTTTCTTTTTTTTCACATTTGAAACTGCATAATTCAAAGGTGGGCATTGAGAAACAGCACCAAGCAAAGAAAAAAACAAGAAAAAAATGCAGATTTTACATCTGAAATATCATTAGTGCTACTTTTTAAAGGTCTTTGGGGGTGAGGATTCCTTGAAATGAAACATCATTCAAGAGGACTTTTCATCGGAGAAGAATTATTGATGTTTTTTGGGGTTTTTTTTTTGAGCGTCGTGTGATTTTGGAGGGAGTACATTGTTGAATATCAACAATGGCACTGGCGAGCCTTGTTGCTGTTCTTGTGTACCTCGTTCACAGTTTGTGTTAACTGTGGGAGTCAGTGGGCTAACTGGGAAAGGGAACAGAGTGAATCCAGTACCTGGTGGGATCGGTACACGATGGTGAGCAGCAGCACATAAATCACAAACCCATTTCCCTCTGCTCAGATGTTTTTTTTGGTGACAACCTTAAAGGTGTCTTTGAGGCTCAGGCAGACCTGTCTGTCAGTAATCACAGATGTAACTGGAGCAGAAGCGACTGAAGGGCAGACGTGTTGGACACATGTGGACACATGTGGAGGCGTTCTTCGGTGTCAGCTGCGGCCTACGGTGCTACTCTAGCTACTGAAGTTCAGCTGCACTCGGATCAGATACTCACATGTTTTACAGCATCCGTCCATGTAACTTACAACGGTCCCGCCGACCTGAGAGCAGACAGGACCCCGCATTAGGACCAAGGGCTACTATGCTCCTTTCCTCCAGTTTGTGTTTAAAATAGAAAAGCCGATACGCGCACCTTCATGCACTCGGTTTCGTTGAAGGGCGGGCAGCTGAAGGAGTAGGAGATGAGCGTGGGTCCAGACAGAGTATCTGTGCAGTCAAACTTCACGCAGTTGGACACCCAAGACCTTCCCGGCTGGAAACACACGGTTAATGCCGTGAGGCACGTAGAGCTGCAGGTTGTAGCCCCGCACTCTTTATCACGCCTGCCTTGTACCTTATAGAGGACGGTGGTCCCGTTCTCGTGCTCGTAGAGGCAGGAAATGTTCCTGCAAACACCGCAGCAGGTGGACTGGTCCTTCGGGGGGATGTAGATCTGATTCTGAAGAGTCCACATGAAAGTTAAATGTGTGTGTGTGCGCATGTGTGTGTGACTGGGCAGTGGGCTGTGGTCTTACTGGTTGGCAGTGAGCGGAGCAGTTGATGCTGCTGGTACGGAGCAGGTAGAAGCCGCTCGTTGGGTCCAGGCTGCGGCTGCACTGCCGGCTGTGACAGAGGCCGCTGTCGTCGCGCTCCACCAGCGTCTGGCCCGGTCGCAGCATGCCGCGATCGCCGAACACGCACACGGCCTCACGCACTGAACACACACACGTGCGTGCGCACACAAACACACACTCCGACTGTAGTAAGTGTAGCTAGCGGAGGCTCAGATCTGCTGAGCGGTGATGGATCAGAGCTCGCGTCTCTCACCACATTTGTATCTCTTGCAGGCACACTGGTTCTGAGGGTCGGACAGGAAGGCCCGGTCCAACTGTGCAGCCTCTCCCTGCGGAGGAACAGAGAGACAGTTCATGAGGAAACACACCGCAGCTTCCCTCCTGAACAACAACTACACGTCTCTGGCTTCTCTCAGCTTCATCGTTGGATGTCCAAACATGCAGGTTTGACGTACCAGGCCGCATTTCGGCATCGCAATCTTTTCACATGAGCACTCTGGAAGAGAAAAATCAGCGTCATCGAAGAACAGTCACGATGAACCTAGAGTACCGAGCTGGCTGGAATAAAGGGTCGTACCGCACGTTTGGTTTGGACAGCAGCGACCTGGAGTGGGCAGGGACTCCAGCGACATTCCGATGGGACAGGTAAGCTGTGGACACCTGTGTGGATCGCATGCTGCACACGTGCACACACACACACAAACACATAGACACAGACACACACAAAGTTTGAGTTTCCAGTTTGTAAAGTTAAGTCAGTGGCGTGCATGTGTGTGTGTGTTCTGACCACACTGGTAGGAGGGGCAGCAGCGGTCCGTGGTGTTGGGGTCCACCGTCAGAACTTCCCCCTGCAGGCAGACAGGCGGAGCCTCGGGACAGGACGAGCACACTGCGGAGACACCGACCAGTCAAAGGCGGCTTTAGCGATGGGCAGAGGGGCAGAAACGTTCGTTTTCAGGAACTGACTGCAGATGTGAGCGAGGCAGCAGCTGCCCTCGGCCCTGGCGCCGATCAGAGTCTGGTCGTCTCTGCAGGTCGGGACGTCGGGCTCGCAAAGATCGGGACTGCACTCTGGAGCCCCGGGAAGGAGAAGAAGTGGAACCTTAAAGGATGTTCTGACTACTGGATTCAGGGTTCTGCTGTGGCTCTAGCGGGTTCCCCGGCTGAGCAGGGAGCAAACTCACCACACACGTAGTTCGGACAGCAAGAGTCCGGTCTGTAGTACGACACCAATTTCTCTCCGTATTTACACTCCGGATGTGGGAGGTCACACAGACTCTGGTTACACACTGCACAGTCAAGATGTCACACCGTCAGAGCGGCTCAAACCCTCGCTCCCGACCGCCCGATTTGCTCACCGCAGATTTTCTGCGGGCAGCAGCTGCCGTCGTCGGCCAGGGCGACGACCGCCTCTCCCGCCCGGCGGCACGTCGGCTCCGCCGCGCTGGAGCAGTTGTACTCCACGGGGACGATGGTGTCGTTGTCGCACCGGTACACGCAGCAGCCGTCTCTCGAGGCCTTCCAAACCTCGCCGTGAGCCCGAGGAACGCCAGAGCTGTCGGTGCAGGCTGTGAACACACACACACACACACACACGGCTGTGGGTGCGTGTCGTGCAGGTGTGTGTGTGTGTGGGTGTGTGTGTGTGTGTGTGTGTGTGGGTGGGTGGGTGTGTGTGTGTCTGCGGGACGTGGGGTCTTACCGCACTTGTCAGGTGAGATGCAGAGGGCGGAATACGGGCGGTGGAGGAGCATCCCCTCGGGGCAGACGCAGCCCTCCGTCAGGCCCGAGCACTGGTCGGGGTCAGAGTCAAAGTCGTGGTTCGGGCAGGACTGGGCAGTGCAGGCGGTCAGGCAGGCCTGGTACTGGAGAGGGTCGGGACAGGAGAAGGCTGCAGGGGGACAAACACAAGAAGGGTGGGGGGGGGGGACACGGTCCACTCAATCACCCCAACTGTTGGGGACAGTTGTCGTCCTCACGGATCGCTGAATGGTGAAAGTGGGAATCTTACGACAGTGATCGGGACTCCTCCACTCGATGCAGACGTTGAACTTGTGGCAGGACGCCGCGTAGGCCGCCAGCGCCACACACTGGTTGTTGACGTACTCCTCGTCTCGTACCCAGATGTCGCAGAACGTGCTCGGCGGGACCTGGAACCGCAGAACCACAAATTCTCACTTCCTTGACACCAACAGGTTAACGCTATTAAAGCTTCAACACAGAGTTTTGATGGGGTGTGTGTGTGTGTGTGTGTGTGTGTGTGTGTGTGTGTGTGTGTGTGTGTGTGTGGGTGTGGGTGTGTGGGTGTGTGGGTGTGTGGGTGTGTGTGGGTGTGTGTGGGTGGGTGGGGGGGGTGTTCAGTTGCGACCAGAACCAGGTTGAGGTTCATGTCCTGAACGTACAAAGCCATGGCAGGGCAGGAAGGCGGGGCTCCGCAGCATCTCGAAGCAGGCGGAGCAGTCGCTCATGGAGCAGTTGAGCTCGCGGCGGCGGCTCTGGCTGATGTAGCCGGTGGTGTTGGGCACCTGCCAGCTGTCGATGAAAACCGCCGGGTCCTCGCCCTCCCCCAGCGCGGCGCCGCTGGCCAGGGTCAGGTCGTTCCCGGCGTCGCCGTCGCAGAACCCTGGAGAGCGCAGCCCGCAAAGGAAGAGGTGAGACACAATAAACGCGCCCCCGGAATGCGAGCAAGGCGCCGCGGTCGTACCACAGAGGCCGGCGGTGGCCAGTCGGTTCCTGGATCCGTCGGTCTCCATCACCATCATGCCGGTGCTGTGAAACCACTGCAGCTTGAGGCCAGCGGGGCTCCGGATCAGGTACATGTTGCCCGTGTCGTAGACCTCGAAACCGAACTTCTTGAAGCGAGGCTTGGCGTAGCGCGAGTTGACATAGAGCTGAGGGGACGGGAGGACGCACGTTAGAAAGACCATTTCTTTCCCCTGGGACAGAATGGAGCAGGACGGGGACGGGGGATGGGGGTGGGAGACACACCCTTCTCTGCAGCCTGTTGATGGTGATGTGGTTGGACCTGTGGGTGATGTTGAGCGCCGCCAGACACAGGTTGGTGAAATTCCAGAGAAGCTTTGGACAGACAAACACACGCGCCCGAACAGAGCATGAGATCACGAGACAAACAAGAGACACCCTCCCAGGTCTGACGGACTGACTGGTGATTGGGCGTCAGCGGGACACTCCTGGACCAGCACCGTCACCGTCTCGTTGGGGAGCGTCGCCACCAAATACGATGCGGCCTTGTAGATGGCGACGCTGTTTCCATCGAAGGTGATGACGTTCAGATCCGGGAACACGGAGCAGCGGCCTGAAGCAGACAGGAGGGGCAGAAATGAGAGGCAGAAAAGGGGGCGGGGTTTAGCGGACGTCGCTTCTGCTGGTTCTCACATGGACAGTCCCACTTGGGGCAGCACTTGTCTCCGTTCACCAGGATGGCGAATCCCAGCAGGCCGCAGTTGGGCGGGTCAGAGGCAAAGGGGCAGCTCTGGGACTTGTTAAAGAGGACGAGCTGGTTGTTGACGCAGATGTACTTGGTGCATTCATCAACAATCTCTGCGTATGGAGGCTGGGGGGGGGGGGGGTGGGGGTGAAGGGGGGGAGCAGTGAGTTACTAAACCACAACCCCATAGTCACGGAAACATCATGAAGAAAGTAGGAACTAAAACATGGGACATTCTTTCGAACCAACGTTCTACATCGCTCTTCTACCGCAACTTACTGTGCACGTCCTCACTGGTGATGCAGCCGTGGAGGTCATGACCTCTGCTCTGTGTGTTGTTTCAGACGGAGTGTGAGTCCGTGGTGACGGCGGAGGCGTTGCTGCTGCTGTTGTTGCTCCCGGACTGGTCCGATCAAGCTCCCGCTCAGTCGTCTGCGCTGTCGTGGTTAGAGCCGGAGTGGAGGTGGGAACGGCGGGCGCTGGCGTGGAGCTCAGGGCATGGGTCGGCTGGGCTGTGGACGGCGGCGCGGCCGTCGTCTCAGGTGCGACTGTTTCTTTTGTGGTTGTTTCGGGTACGGCCGTAGACGTGACTGGTGCCGGAGCAGCCGCGGTGGTCAGGTTAACAGCTGACGTGGTCGGCTGCCTGGCGGTGGTTGCCGTGGAAACCGCCGTCGGAGAAGCTGCGAGGGCTGCGGACGTCGTTCCAGGTGTCGCTGTCGCGCTTGTAGGCGGAATGAGAATTTCCGCGGTGGAGGTTGTCACGTCAGAGGGCCTCCAAGACGTCGAAATTCCGGGGGTCGAGGTGGCCGCGGCGACCCTGGACGTCACCGGGGAGGCGGTGGAGTGTGGCGTTGCGGTCGTTGCCCCTTCAGCGTAGGCTGTCGTCGGTGGAGCCTCCGTGGAGACGGTTGTGCTGGGCGGAGACGGCGCGGTTGAGGCCCTGGTGACCGCCTCCGCTCTCCCGGTGGCGGGATGTGTCGTCTCAGCAACGACGGGCCCGGGGGTGGAGGAAGCCGGAGGGGCTCCGGGGGAGACGGCGGCGGCGGACGTTTCGGCGACAGGCGGGGGCGTGACCAGCTTCCTGGTGGTGGTGGCTGGGATTTCCGCAGTTGAGACCTCTGAGGTGGTGCCAGCTGACGTCTCTGAAGGGGTAGGTGGTGCCAGCGTGGCGGGAAGACCGGGGGGAGCGACGGGGACGGGGGTTTCAGGTGACAACTCAGGCGTGGTCACCGCTCCAGAGGTGTGGAGCGGGGCGGGGGTGGTCTCCTGGGTCGGAGGGGTAGTTAGAGGCTGAGCGGAGGTCTCTGTCAGAGGACGAGGTGGTTCAGCGGTGGTTTCTGGAGATGAAGACGTCCCTGCTGTCGCTGCGGTCGCCGCGGTGGAAACTGAGGAAGGCTCTTCGACCTCCGGCCGTGAAGTCGACGTGTGAGGGGCTTCTGTTGTTGAAGAGGGGGCGGGCAAGGAGGTCCTCTCGTAGGAGGGAGTGGAGGTGGAAACAAGGCCCAGCGTGGTCTCAGTAGCGTTCAGAGGTGGAGCTGAGGGTGTCGTTGAGGAAGCTGCGGGTGTTTCAGAGAGGGTCGTCTCCTGCGTGGTCGCTGTCGTGGTGGTGGTCGTTGCTGTTCCCCAGTCGGTAGCGGCTGACGTCGGAACAGGCGTTGTCGTTGGTCCAATGTGGAGGATAGCCGGCGTCAGTGACTCTGAAATGGTCGTCGGCTGAGGTGGAGTGGTGGGTAGGCGCGTCTCTGTGGTGGACAGCGGCGACGTTCCCTCTGGAACTGGAACTAATTTGGTGGTTTCTGCTGAAGTGGTTGAAGGTGAAGATGTAGTCGAGGTCTGGAGAGGTGAGGACGTGGTGGAGGCTGTGCTGGGTACACCAGCAGAGGTAGCTGTGCTCGTTGTCGAGGGAACCCTACCCACTGTGATGGCCCTTGTGGTGACCGTGTCTGCTGTGGTGATTGTACTGGGAGCAGAGGCCCAGTCTGTGACTAATGAGACTTCAGCGGATGTAGTGGAGCTTACTGTTGGAGTAACTGTGGATGACCGAGTCGTTTCCACGGTCTCTATGGCTGGAGACCGGCTGGCAGACGTTGGTCTTTCAATGGTGCTCACGGTCCACCCAGTGCTGGGGGACCTCAGCTGTGTGGTGGTGAAGACTGAGTCTGTGGGTTTGGTGGAGGAGGTGAACCAGAAGAGCGCTGTGATGGCGAAGGGGGCGCTGCTCGTCCTAGACGTGGTGGGGCCGGAAGTGGCGACGGTAGAGCTCACAGTGCTGGTCGTGCTGGTCGTGGCGCCGAGGGGGGCTTCGCTCACTCTGATCGTGGACAGCGGCTCCAGAACTTCTGGCTTAACGGCAGGAGGTGTCGTCGGGGGAGACGGTGGCACTGCTGTGCTGGGAGGTTCAGGTGCTTCAGAAGGAGGGATGGCGGGTGGACGGGTCGGCTCATCAGGGGCAGGTGAGGCCTCAGTGGCGGACGTCTGTGTGCTCACGGTGGCAGCAGAGCTGGTCAACGTGGAGGCAGGAGGGGTGGGTGATGGGCGGGTGGGTGATGGAGGGGTGGGTGATGGGGGGGTGGTGGTGGGACCGGATGTGGTGGTTGCATTTGTGGCAGGAGAGGACAGCGTAACAGGTGGGACTGTAAGTGGGGCTTTAATACCTGGAACAATAAAATGTGTGTGTGTGTGTGTGTGTGTAAGTGAGGAACAGGAAACACTAAACTTGTTATCATCAGTGATCGTGTATGTGTCTTCAAGACTGGAAAAATATGACAATGCGACACTCACAGTCTTCAACGTAGACGCAGCGCTGTGTGACCTCGTCCAGGACCATGTGTGAGGGGCAGATGGGAAGGCAACCCTCCACCCTGGTCAGAGAGAGCAGCCATGAAAAAATCCCCACCAAAGGCTTCAAAAACAAGTCAGCAAAGCATCTTAATGCAGCAGACGTCTCACTGTGGGATGGTGGTGCAGGACTGAGCCGTGGGGTCCCTGCAGGTCTTGAAGCAGGGGACAACGCAGGAGTCGTACCTCCACTGGCACCGAGGGCCAGGCGTGGTGTCGGGGCCGGGGCCTAGTCGGAAACATGATGCTGCTGTTATTCACTGGTTGGACTATTGCTGAATTATCTGCTGCTGGTAAGTGAGTAAATGTTGCTTACAATGATGATTAGCAAATACAGAGCAGCGTTTAGATATGGAAAGCTCTTTTCTGACAATATTTATCCGAACAATCCTAAAACAGATCAACAGATATCTGCACAGTCCAGTAATCTGAGGACTTTGGTGTCTTGTCTGAAGTCTTGGCTCCATCGTTGAATACGTGTAACCTTCACCAGTGTCAGCAGGAGATTTGATCTGTTTTTGCCTGCTGCATCTTTGCCACTACCCTGGGCAAACTGCTGTATTTTTAGCAGCCCAAGTAGCTGCTGTCTCTGCGGGGGCTGTTATTTTAGACCTCTGACTCCACAGAGAACCACTGCACTTCTTAGGTGGCCCCGAGATGGGGGTCTGCACAGACGCAGCAGCTCGCTGCTCCCCGAAAAGACACTTTTCCAAGAGGCCATCACAGAACTGACCCTCCAACTGCCCCTCTGGCTATCAATGTCTTCCTGGAAAACCTGGCCCTATACACAATGTTCTAATTTAGAATTTTATGCAATATTATATTATACATATTTTATACAATAATTTTAGGGGTCTGTGTCTTTTAGGTGTTGCACAAGCAAATTAGGTTTTATCCATTGAAATAATGACAATAAAGCTATCAGATTCTGATGTCACACTCTAAACTGAAAATGAACTTCAGTCCAGATGTTTATATGTAAATTCTATGGTTGAATCTCATTTGAATTTCCTCCCGGCTCTTTGCGAGGTTCATTTCAGTGCTGCTCACCCGTTAGCTTGAAGAGCGTGGCTTTGCGGAAACTGTCCCCACGTCTGTATTTAAGGAGGTGGAGGCGGGGCGGAGAGGCGTGCAGGAAGAAACCGGGCTTCGCGTGGGATTCCAGGGAGTCGTACCCAGGCAGCCAGGTATTTCTGCGGAGAACGAATGTGGCCGCATCCCAGAATGCCTCGTTCTCTTCCCATTTGGCGAGCCGCAGCTGGCCGCTGGGGCTCGTGTGCAGGAAGAAGTTTGGTCTGTCAGCCGCTTCAAAAGAAACACGCGACGTGTCTGTGAAGCAGAACGTCTCGTTAGGAATAGCTAGAGAGTGTGTTCTCACAAATTTAAATGAATGAATTAATGATAAAAACATATTAATGACTTCCATAAAAGCCTGAAAGCTCTGTGCCAACAGGAAAACGAATCACTGTGGAATCTACATACAATCACTCCTCCCCAAATCCACCACAGGAGCTCTCTTTAGAGCGGATAGTCTACCTATTGTGCTGCCCTGAGGTGAAGACAGTATGTGAAATGAAACCATAAAGCCTTTCAGCATCTGGAGGTGTGAAGCTCCCACAATTTCAACACAATTTTACTACACAACAATTGACTCCAACGAGATATTAGCAGCTTCTATGTCATTGCGTTTTCATCATGTGACACAACAGTGAGGTCTAAACAGAAGCGACGCACCGTGTGGGCGAGCTCTGCTCAGGCCAGGCGTCATCATGAACTGTGACAGGACTCCAGGCGCGGTGTTGATGCTGAGGAACACGGACCCGCTGGAGCTGTCAGCGGTCAGAAGTGTCCTCCTGAAGGTGATCAGCCTGAAAGGTCCTTTACCCAGAACTGCAGGAAGGAGGATGTTTGAGTCCATGTAGCTCAAAGGCGCTCAAATGCAGCACGTGCAGCTCTTAGTTCTCTGGACACACTCTCACCTTTGTTGTAGAATTCACAATCGTAGGCTGGAAAAAGAGAAAGAGGGCTGAATAAATGAAAACAAACCATATAAATAAATACTTAAAGTTGGCAGGAGCAATACTAATGTTATTAACACTTAGCACCTTTGGATAAAATGAGAATAAAAGGGACTAACGGCATAGAGATGGAGAGCGCCAGTCCACGGGAACACCCTGGTGGCAGCAGCGTTGCGCATACGCCGCCACGCTGGTGCAGAAACACTCACAATCCCCCCCACGGCTGCAGGAACACGTGTCCGCCAGGCAGTTAGTGTAGAACCAGGTGACGTCCACCTGAAAGTAAGCCGCGTTTGAACCGTGAATAACTGGAAAACAGCGCACAGAGCGACAGCGGCCTAAAGTTTGGGCTGTTGTTACCGTCACTCACCACTGGGTGGCAGGCCTGGAAGACCTCACCAAGCAGGACGGCACACTGGCGCTTCGCAAAAGGCTCTCGAAGAGGGCTGAGGCTGCAGGGGTGTCTGATATCTGGACTGTTCACACACTGGACACACACACAAACCGGATTACATCACACCAATTGTTGGTCCAGCGGCTAGATGTGAGGAGCATACATTTAAGTCAAATCTGCTGACACCTTTCTGTGAAGTGCTGATGTGTGTGACGTCTCTCTCACCTCGAACAGCACTCCAGCTGTTTCCAAACTCCTGCGGTGTCGGCGAGTCAAGGTTGTCAGGCGTCCTCATCTCATTCACAGTCTTCGTGTCAAAGTTCCCGCAGAGTCCACTTAACTTTCCCTGTACACATCGACAACGCCTCCTTTTATTTTAATTAATGTGACACATTACTTATATGCACGATTGGTGCAGTACCACCTCTGACCACTAGCGGCAGCGCAGAGCACAATACCACTGGATCGTTACACATCAGGCTGGTGAAATATTCTCTGACCTCATAAAAATAGACTAAATTCCCTTCAAAAGAATCTCATTAGGTGAATTCCACTCAAAGCTCAAACCAGTGTTGTACCTGCCAGCGAGGTCCAACCTGGATATGGACGGTGGTCTTACGGTCCCAGAGGACGGTGACATCCTCCTCTGGGAAATGGATGACTGTGAAGTATCCTGCGGACCAAAGGAGCATCCTCTGATTCCTGTCAACCACACTGGATGGATTCTGCAAACAAACAGCCCGCTTTAATTTGCCTGAAGTGATAGCACCAGCTAGTGGTACTAGTGCTCACTTTCACTTTCTTAAGAAAAAGAGGAGACTGGAAGTGACGCTCACTGGCTTCCCAGTTTCATCGTCGAATGCTAAGACGGATTGATCGGTGGTGATGATCAGGGTTTTCCTGCAGATGACTCCGCTGTCGAAGCAGTCGACGTTCACAGCTGCTACACTAAACGTCACATCAGCAGTGCTCTGCGGAGGAGAATCATCAGCCACAGGAAGCACCAGTGTCAAACACACACACAGCCAACCTTAAATCCATAATAAATGCAGCCATTTTCACCTTTACTAGGTAGGCTCTGCACGCCCCGATGTAGTCGTAAAACAGCCCATCAAAGGTTCTGTAGTGTCGGTCACCGTAGGCCATGCACATGGACGGACACGGCTGGAACTCACACAGGAAGGCCCCGTGCTGGCAAACACTACAAAGACAGCAAAGCTCCAGTAATTCGGTATCAACTTGTATCCACTTAGCGAAGGCCGTTTTTTTCGACCTGTGATGGCCCCCTTTTGTCGAGAGAATCAGGTTTACAGCAGGCAGAAAAGTGGCTGTTGAATTCTCAAAGGCTGAATCGCTGCTCATCGCGCTATTAAGCTGTCATCTACGCCTTCTTCCCTGGCCGTGGCTTCAAGAAGTAATGGAAGGATGGGAGAATGACTGGGATCACTGGGAGAGTGTTTCCTTTCACTGTGAAGAGTCTGAGGCTGAATCAAAGAGTCATACAAGGACTCGCTCTGTTTTCAAGGCCTTTTTCTGTGATAGCTGAGAATTATGGATATCAGGTGACCACTTTTGCTGCTCTGATAATCTCTGGACCCTGCAGGGCCAGACTAGATAAGACCCTGGAAATTAGTCGCAAGGTTGAAGGTTTGTCCTATAGCTGACAGGGATCATTGAAGGAAAATTGAAGCAAAGCAGTATTGATGTGCGCACCAAAGAAGGGGCCAAAGTAAAGATCGGGCGGCGGCTTTGATCCTCAGGGACCAGCATCAGCCGCAACAGCCTTTAATGGTGTATGAACTCACCACTGATGGCAGGGGGAAGAGACTCGATCACCGGGGTAGTACTCCTTTCCTTTCCACAGGCAGGGACAGGATGCGGGTTCAAAGCACTCTTCTCCATGTTTCAACAAGCTGCAAGCAAAAGGCAATTCCACATTTAACAGCATAGAGCTGAAATGCATCCAACAAATCAACTTAATCTTCTTTAATTAAGTTCGTTGCAGTCTATAATCACTTTTATCGTTAATGAGCCTGAAGATTTGTCATCTTATACCCCTGCTATCTCGTTTCAGCTCGTATCTGGCCAGCGTCTTGGATCCAGATATGAGGAATCTCGTGTGAAGAGCAGCGCAGAGCCAAATCGGCTTCTCCTCCAGAGCAGAGCCAGCGCGTCAGGGCGGGTTAACAGTCGTTAGCCACATGAGAAAACCAGACAATGAGGATTCTCAGAGACACGCAGAGAAACAGCCATTGTCCCGTAGCCTCTCTTTGCGCCGCGCGCTGCCAGCCGAAGCTGATAAGTATCTTGTAATATGCAGGGCCGAGCTATATCCACTGGTGAGGTGGCGCACAATGAAGAGACGGGCTGAATGGTTCGTCCACAAACTTCGGGTTCATCTGAGTAGAGTTACAGCCCAGATAAAACGGTGTTAACAGCCACCTTTATCTGCCCGCCAAGCTGCCCTATCCATTACTCTGATCAAAGGTCCCAAATTCATTCATGCCCTTTATGAATAAATTACGAATAAATCACGGCCCTTGTTTAGAGTTTAATGCCACCAGGTGATGTGTTGGCATCTGAATCAGAGCTCAGACAGGGAATTTGTTGGTTACCGCATTATCATAACTGTCTGTGTCCATCGATATGTGACCCCTTTTTGACTTCAAATGTAATTTTATTCATCCACAGCAAACCAGGCATGAAATTAATTAAGGTTTGCCTCTTTTTGTTCACTCTCAAATCATTTGCAGCAGGATTTGGAGTTGATTTTTTTTTATTTCATGTTGGAGACAGGGGTCATGTAACAACATTTATAGCACAGATGCATCATTTAAATCAGCGTACTCTCCTCTGCTTTCTGTATTTATAGTTCAAGCTGAGAATTTTCTTTCTGATTCATCCTCAAAGTCTGTCCTAGTCACCCCCTCCCTATGCTTACAAAAGGTTCCAGACAAAGCTGGGACTCAGCGTGAAAACAGCTGCGGGTGGGAGCAGAGCAGGATCGGGTTCTGCGCCCGTCGTTACACACGTGAACTGTGACCTGTGCTGGAATTAAAGCACGCGACTCTCATCGGCACAAAGGTCACAGAGCTTAAAGTGACGAGCGGGAATGAATGAATCACTGAGTGAGTCGCAGGGCCGTTCTGGTACATCACATCTCTCTTCAGACTGACAGACACTGACGGACTTTCAGTTGAATTGTTATTATCATCACGAAAGCTCCAGTTTTCTTTGGATCTGTCATCAGTTTATGACATATGATAAAATCTGCATAAGGATGCTGAAAAGTGACCCCCCCAGCCCCCCCCAACCACACCTCCATTAATAACCAGGGCAGCACAGAATGAGAGCACTTAACCCTCCTTTTAGGATGACACTCAGCTGGATTACATGGATCAGGTGACTGTAATCTTCTCCATTATGTTTGTCCACCTCTGTCTGCTGAATGTAAAGACTTCATTCTACCATATGATATAAAAATAAATAAATAAACACAGGAAAACAAGGCATAACAGCCAAAATATAAGTGATGTCCCATCAGTGAAACTGAGGCTGGCCTCCTGAGATAACCCCCATCAGCGAGTCCTGGAATTTCTGCTCTTTGACCCAGTGCCGATGGGATTATTCCTGGCTCGTGACATTTTTAGAAACTAACTCGGGTTTCATCGCGGTACCACAGTTATTTCTTAACCTTTAATCTTTAAAAGGTTGCGCTGAATCAGTCTGATTCATGCACCATTCAGGACGGCTAGACCACCAGGCAGGAGGATCTGGACTGACCAATCCTCTGATCTCAACATCCACGCAATGAAACTGGTGCTGACGGCGAGAGTCACTCACCCGGGGGGGCAGGCACATCCTGGTACGCACGGCTCGTGTGCTGAGCAGGTCAGGTTGAGCAGGTAGGACTCACACGTGTGCTCGCAGGCCACGCCCCTTCCTGACGAGAGTCCATCTTCCTCCTCTGAGCAATTGCGGTAGGTCTGGCCTGCCGGACACAGCTTCTCTACACGAGGCAACGGAGACAAAGATACAGTAACATCTCCTGAATGCCTCATCGATCTGATTTCTACCTGTGGCTCACTACTGCCTCCGGAGGTAACAACAAGTACAGACATATCATCCAGGCAGGTTTAATAGTGATTAGTTTCAAAAATAAACATTTAACGATAGCTCGGTCGTAACAAAGTGTTCCAGCTCAAGTCTCACTTTAACCACTCTCTGCTGTGCTCTTACCGCTGTCTGTTGCCAGAGAGACCAGTTTTCCATTCAAACAAAGTCTACCAGGAAAGACAGAGATGACAGAGTGATGAGTTACTCCTAAGTGCACATAAGCCTTATTCCTTATTTCCAAAAGCAGGAGGACAGAAAAGGCACAGTTTCAGGTTTTTATTTTTAGCACAGCAGATATCGATAGGAAATACGCCAAGATACTATATATAGGCAGTCAGTCACAATCGTTTCTAGTCAAAGGATACATTGTCATTAACAATCAACGTGAATGAATACGGTCAGGATGTGTCAGTGACTGAGAAAAGGGGAGGGTCTTACTGAACACCTGCTGATGTCATGATCACATCTCCAGGCTCATAGTCAGCTCCATGGAAACTGCAGGGACACTCGCTCCTACAAGACAATAGTCACACATTGAAGTGGTGACAGAGTCATCTGGATCTAGCTGTGTACCAGCCTTAATCTGGGCTTGTAGAGATTTTCAGGATTACACACTGGCCTCTGTCCACAACTGAACCTTTTTAAGAAGCCCCAAAACGATATTGGGTTTACATTGTTATTATGAGACTGCGACATTTGTAACACACAGGCCACACATCAGCCTCTGTATCACAAATTCTTTCTCAATGGTTCTCAGATATCTGTGTCGTTTCGAGCCTGAGTGGGAATGAAAGGGGGGTTTTACGGTGAATTCCTCGGCTGTAACTCTATCACAAGGTAAGTAAGACATGGGGCTGTTCTAGGATGTAAAAACCTGGGACATTTAAGAGGAATTAAGCTGCATGTCTTCAAGGGCAGAGCAGAGGGCACAATTACCGAGGTCCTCCTCAGGCTCTGTAACGTCTTGCGGGTAAAAAGATACAAGGCTTCCCACTTAAAGGCTGCCCTAAACTTCAAAAGCAGAACACAAATATCACTTTGAGAGGATTGCTTTTATGGCGGAGCGATCCTGGCCCCGTTATCCGTCTAATGAGCTGCAGTGACAACAGCCCCACCTCCCCAGCTAGAACCCACACCAAAGCAACGGTTTCATGTGCAATAACTTGGGATAGGTTTCAGGTTTTCCTTTGTCCCAGCAGTCCCACAGTACCGGTGCACGCAGGTCTGCGTTCGGTGGTTGTAGAAAGTTCCAGGAGGGCACACGCAGCCCTCCTCACAGTCCTCCCCGCAGTGCTGGGGGACCGAGAGGGCGGAGCAACGGCTCTGACAGGAGGACACGCAAGTGCCATACTGCATGGTGGCAGGACAGGTGATTGCTATAGCAGAGAGAGTGGGAGGAGGGAGGGGGAGGGAGAGAGATGAGAGAGAGGGCAATATTAATAAAACAAAACTTAACCAGTCTCAGATATGCTAAAGAATGGAAAATTGCTTAACGCTGGATAATATGTTGGACAACAGGAACCTATTAGATGGCTGCAGGACTTCACTGAACACTCACCACAGTCTGGAACGTGGGATCGAAAGTCGATGACGACAGAGAAGCGGCGACAGTGGTGGGCGTAGTGGGCGAGCGCGGAACAGAGGCAGGGCGTCCCGCACTTGCAGGTGTCCGAGCGACACTGCTGGTGAAACACGGCGGGGCTGAGGTGCTGGTGGCAGGCAGAGAAGACGCCCTGGTTCAGGACGTCGCACATTTCTGACGCGTAGGCCACTGAGCAAAAGAGAGAGAGAGAGACAAGGCCAGAGTCGTGAAGCCGCCGCAGCGGCCGCTGAGGGGCCAGAGGACGATAGAGCAACAAGGTTAAGTGACTCAAACTGACCGGCCTGCTGGTGCATGTCACAGGGATCCAGCTGAGGCGCCATCAGGCCGGACGCACAGGCTGACGAAACCCTCCAGGCGTTCCCAAACAGCTGAGGAGTGCTCTCTACCATGCCCGAGGGAGAGCTGGAGGGGAGCAGCGCAGATTGATCATGTAGCGAAATTGACACGGGGGGTTGAACAACATCCGGCCTCCGCCGTGCGCTACACTGGAGCCCCTATTCTGCTAACAGTAAATTCCTTGTTGAAGTGGCGTGTCCATTTGGGCGCTGATCTGGCCTGACCAAAAGAGCCGATCAGAGCACGAGGCTTTTGATGCTGAGCCGTCTCGCCAGTGTGCATTACACGGAGAGAGGGTGAGAGAGAGAGAGAGACAGAGAGCGAGAGAGAGGGAGAGAGCTCTTCGCCATCCCTCTGAAACTGGAGCACGCTCTCTCATTTAATCATTTTCGTGTGGGAGAGGTCAGAGTTCAGCTGCACACACTTACAGGAAGTCATCTTGGATGTTGCCATTGAAGGTGCCGCACAGGCCGACTGTGTCGTCCTTCCAGTGCTCGTCGGCCTGAAGGTAGAGGCGAAACTCCGCCCAGCTGTACTGCAGACGCAGACCAAAGGCCGTCTTCACCTGCAGGAACATGGACGACAGCTCCTGGATGTGGAACAGGTCTGTGGGAGCAGAATAAGAGCGCTGTTTAAGTTTCCACACGCAGCAGCTTCTTACTGCGTCATTCACAAGTCAACTTGGGATTGTTTCTGTCCCTGTCTTTTTAATTTTTCAAATAGATTAGCTGCTTTAGGCCTGCAGATCAGCTCAGTGCTGCCACCTAACGATCAGCAACACATCAGCACATCTGGTTTACAACTCTGAAGGTAGCAGGGCAATCCCTACTCCATTTTATCCTTTGACTTTACTGGCACATAAACCGAGTGATGAACGTAATGCTAGACTGAGCAAAACACATGAAAACAGTCCTGCAGCTGTGAGAAGTGTTATTTTGATGTTGTGTGCTGATAAACGAGTATATATTTACCGTCTGAGTAGGGCAGGGACACGCGGTACTGTCCGGCCCTGTACACCTCTCCGACGCGGCTCAGTGTAATCTCAGTCCTGGGATCCTCGTCAATCACCAGATTAACCGACTGGATGCAGGCTCCATCTAAATTCTACCAATGAGACAAAATGGGCTGGTAAATGTGATAAACCCAACAAGAGAGTGCTGTCAAGACAAGACAGTAAGATGGTTTAAGGATATCAATAAAGTATACATTGTGGGTCATCTTTATTCATGTGTCACAATTGTTGGGATAACTTCTAAGGATGTTCAAAGTTGATACCAGAGAGATGTAATTTACAGCATGTTACCTGATGTCAGCTCTCATGGAGACCTCCTGTCTCTAGAAACTGTTGTCCTCTGTTGTACTTCAGGACAAATATCTCCTTCCAATAATTCACCACAAAACCAGGTTTGGACAAGTGAGACATGTTTTTCAAGTGAAAGGGCATTAAGTGATCCACTTCTAAGAGTCGACTGTTTCATAGGTGAAAGGTTTGAGCGACCCCCTCCTCCAAGTTCTGCTCTTCCCATCATTCCCCTCCACCACCCCCCACCCCCCAGCACCACTCTTCACCTCCCTCCTCACTACAAAGCTGTCCACAGCTCTGTCACTCAGGCCAGAAGATCTAACCCTGTTCAGATGATGATTTGTGCTATTGAGCCTCTGCTCCAACATCTACCTCAAAGACTCAAAGGCTGCAGGAAGGCGGGGCCAGGAAGACCCCTGGAATGCTGTTGTTCATGGACTCTCAAGACTTTAGACTTTTAAACTTTTAAACTTTTTAATTTGATATTTTAACTTAAATAATACCAACTTAGCTTCACTTCTACTCAAGATTGAACTCACAGCTCCACAGGGTGCATTCTGGAGGGTGACCGTAAATCTCCCAGAGTTGCGACTTTTGGCAAGGACGTACTGACACTTTGCAGAGAAGGTGTACATCCGTCCGTCAAAGGACTGAAAATACATATCTCCAGTCACTGAGCACTCGCCTGCAAAGACAAGGAGACATTTTTATTTTGTACCCCCTTTGTATGAGGGTTCTGATGTCTAATCTTGTGATTATCGGCAGATTTTCTCTTTGCTCTTTTATAAAATAAACGCATAGAAAAGGAACAAACCGGGGCAGTTGTATTCGGTGCAGTTCCATACTCCACCCATGCACGTACTGGAAATGGAAAATGAAAAAACAGATAATCAGCAGAAGATGGATGCGATCACACGTGACCAAATAAATAAATGTGGTGAATGAAGCTGCTCACCAGTTCTTGCATTCCTCCTGCAGCACGTGTCCCGGTGGATAAAACATGCCGTGATGCTCACAGGGACAATCGGAGGGCGTCACACAGCTCCCATCTTCATAGATCAGACCTGAGGCAGAAGACGTTAGCACAGGTGGACACAGCTGATCAGCACATAGCCGAGAGACGGCTGAAGTCACCGTCGGGGCAGTAGCACCCATCCAGACAGGCCAGCTTGCTGTCGATGCACGTTCGCTCCAGGTTGCAGGAAGCCGGACAGCAGCTTATGCATTCCCTGTAGCCCAGGCCATGGGAACACTGCCTCGCTGCTCAGTAGAAAAAGATAAGTAACTCTGTGGCAATGAACACCAGCAACATCCAAAGATTCCTGAGCGCGCTAGAGTCTGCTGGCCTTGTCGTTCCCGCTGACTCGGAGGCAGATAGGTTTAAACCGGGACTTTATTTTGAATGGCAATGAGGTAATGATACTTTATCCCCTTTCCGAATTTATCCTTTCAGGTGCTACAAAAGGTGGAACTAAAGCCAGCGGTGTTTTGGTTTTCGGTGGTGTACAGTGGGAAAGGTGAGTCAGACATACCACAGTGGGGAATCTGTTGCCTCCAGTCGTGCAGTGGGTGGTCAGCGTGGGCGCAGGCCCGGGCGTACTCACTGAACACCCGACACACCGCATCACCGCTGGGACCCGACCTTCAACAAAGCAACAGATGTGAATCTGCTGGCACCATGCAGGGAGACTGTGTTCATAAAACCACTGGTTTTTGGTTTAATAAAACAACAAAGAACTTGAAAAGAAATATGATGTGATAAATACTCAGATTAGCCTTCTCTATCCATCTAAATCCGTCTGGAAGTCTTTACATTAAGATGCATTCATCCAGGAAGGCATTCATCAGGAGAGACCTGAGCTTTCATGACCATCAGGAAAAAAAAAGAAAATTCATTTAAATTTAGATGCAGATTTGAACCCAATGTTCTTACATGCAGAGGTCATTGGAGCAGCTGGCCATGTAAGACAGGGGGCTGACGGACTCGTGGCAGCTCTGAAAGGGCGGCTCCAGCAGCGTCGCACACACCTCCTCCACTTTCTGCAAAGCCAATGCGTTACCATCACTCAATTCCATTTCCTCCCTTTATAGATTTGCTTCAGTTCAACTGTGGCTTTCAGGCTCGTCTGCCTCCTCACCAGCAGGACATCAGCGTCGACTGCGGCACAGGGTGAAGAGAAGCCGGGCGGGACTACGGGACAGTGGGCCGCACGCGGCTCTGCTTCCACCCAGCTGTTCCCGAACATTTCTATGTCAGCAGTCAGCACACCTGAGGGCAGACGACAAACGTGCGGCCTGTTTTTCAACATATAATACCGGCGCTGCACGCAGATTCACTTGAGACAGCAAACATCGGGGAATGGATGGATGATGGGTGATGGTATTTAAATACTGCAGCTTTACCGTAACTCGTCTTTAGGTCGTCCTGGATGTCGGCATTGAAATTCCCGCACATGCCGCAGGTTCTGCCCACGAACTCGGGGCTGAGCTTGATGTAAATGGAGCCGCCGCTTCCCTCCCACGCCAGGGTGAAGCCCCGCTGCAGCGTCACCAGCACGTACTGCGTGATCTGCTCCAGCTGCAGGTCGTGGATGCGGTAGGGCAGCTGCAGGCTGGACACAGACACAGTGAGGGCCCGCAGAAGAATGGCCGAGCGAGTGATCTGATCTGGCGCGTCTTGACCGCTGACCTCTGGCCTTTGAAGGTGACAGCAGTGGCGTGCAGGCGGACCTCGCCCTCCCACGGGAGGAAGATGCTGACAGATCGTTGGCAGGAGTAAGGTGCAGAGTTACAGTCGGGGTCATTGTGGACCTGAAACAAAGGGGAGAAAGGTGCTGATGGAACCTGTTTAGGGTACCAGTTTAATGGTGAAACAGGACTATGATGCAGCGGTGCCAGTTCAGCATCTGACACAACTAGGCTTGGTATGCCAAGAAAACACCTTTTTAATGAATATTCTAGGGTTGGATATTAGAAAAGTGTAATTCTTCCTGTTGACTGAATGTTTCTTTAGTGAAACATTCTGGTGCTGAAACATGACCCTGGAACCATGATCAAGGCCCATCTGCAGTTTTTACTCTCACAAGAGAGAAGAATCATTGATTCCAAAACGTCCTCGATGTAAGTCTCCATTATGAACACTACAGTTATTCATGTACTTTTAAGGATACTGTATTTGGTCTATTCGCATACTCAGATATGCTAACAGCTGCCTTTCAGGAGGACAAAGTCCTGGTCTGTTGAACTTACTTTACTGGGTAATTGCTGCATTCAATGGTAATTGACTTTAATAACCAGATAGCTTTCACTAATCTTCAGAATAAATCCTTCCCTTAGGCTGGGACGGAACCTCGTTTTTCCACTTAAAACGTTCCTGGGCCACCAGCTGGAAACCGAAACCGCCTGGAAGTCTTGGACTAACCTGGACCATAAACCCAGCCTGGGTGGTTTCCTCGCAGTCCCTAAGCAAGGTGTAGGTGCATCGGCCAGGGAAGTAGTAGTAGAGCCCGTCGAAGGTCTCATAGTTGTATTGGCCCCACGTCCTGCACGTCATCTCCCTCTCAAAGCCCAGATTTGGAACTGGATGAGGGAATATTCACAGAATCTCACATTACAGCACAGTCATCTCAACATGCTTGAAAACGTGAATATTTGTAATAAAATCCTGATGATCACTTCTGGTTGAGAAGAGTAAAGTGTGCACCTGTCTGACACCTGTGTCCAGTAGCCTGGTACAAGCTGCAGTCACATGACTCCGACTGGACACACTGACCTCCGTTCAGGCATGGAGACGCACAGGACTCGCCTGAGACACACACACACACACACACACACACACACACACACACACACACACACACACACACACACACACTTAATATTAGGTAGCAAATAACCCTTTTGAATCAAGCAGCTCACAACTTTAAGGAAAACACTCAAAATGTCTTCACTATCTTCGCCATCTGTCAGCTTTCCAACAAATGTTCCGGTCCTGAACGCCTCACCAAGCACCAAACGAGGGCTCTCCGTGCAGGAGTAACACCATCTGCTCAGTGGACTTAAAGCTTGTCTGCCCAGCCAGCCATGACACCCCCACAGGCCCAGGGACCACAGAGACCCTGGGCCTGTGGGGGTGAATCAGATAAAGGCTATTCTCTTGTTGCTCGGTTGAGGAATTGTGTGTGTATTGGGGGGGGCCTGGAAATTTTAGAATTCAGCTTCAACAGCTGTCCAGTTTACGCTGCACTGGTTAACCAGCAGCAGGTAACAATTAAAAACAAATAAAATAAAATCAGAAGCTCAAGCCTACCTGAAATCCTGCGTAGCGAGGACTTTAAAGATTCTTTCACCTGCCTGGTGAGCAGTGAAATATTAACCAGATGCTCATCTGGTGGAAACCCTCCACTGATTGTGGTACGCTGTGCTGCTGAACCAGTTGAGGACTGGTTTGAATGAACTACAGTGGTCAGGAGTTGGTCAGGTGGTGCTGAGTGACTATGTGAGAATGTTGATGAGGACAGAGCTCTTGAACTGGTGGAGGGTGATGAGACAGGACTGGTGGAGGATGATGAGACAGGACTGGTGGTGGGTGAAGGGACAGGAGTGGTGGAGGGTGATGGGACAGGAGTGGTGGAGGGTGATGGGACAGGACTGGTGGTGGGTGATTGGACAGGACTGGTGGTGGGTGATTGGACAGGACTGGTGGTGGGTGATGGGACAGGACTGGGAGGGGACTGGTGGTGGGTGATGGGACAGGACTGGTGATGGGACAGGACTGGTGGAGGGTGAAGGGACAGGAGTGGTGGAAGGTGATGGGACAGGACTAGTGGTGGGGGATTGGACAGGACTGGTGGTGGGTGATTGGACAGGACTGGTGGTGGGTGATTGGACAGAACTGGTGGAGGGTGATTGGACAGGACTGGTGGTGGGTGATGGGACAGGACTGGTGGAGGGTGATGGGACAGGACTGGTGGTGGGTGAAGGGATGGGAAGGACTAGTGGTGGGTGATTGGAAGTGGTGGGGGTGATGGGACAGGACTGGTGGAGGGTGATGGGACAGGACTGGTGGAGGGTAATGGGACAGGACTGGTGGTGGGTGATGGGACAGGACTGGTGGTGGGTGATGGGACAGGACTAGTGGTGGGTGAAGGGACAGGACTGGAGTGGTGGGTGAAGGGACAGGACTGGTGGAGGGTGAAGGGACAGGACTAGTGGTGGGTGATGGGACAGGACTAGTGGTGGGTGAAGGGACAGGACTGTGGTGGGAGGGTAGACTAGGGGTGGGTGAAGGGACAGGACTGGTGGAGGATGATGGGACAGGACTGGTGGAGGGTGAGGGGGGACTGGTGTGTGCTCCCTGACTGGCTGGTCCTGCCTCGTCCAGTGGTTGGCTCTCTGCTGCTTTGGTTGGCAGCGAATGTCTGACTGACTTTCCAGCGGAGTTCGGGTGTGATTGGCTGGATGGCGTTATGGCTGTTGGTGACTGGTCAGTGGCCTCTGTCGGGGGTTGAAGGGGGGTTCTTTGGCTGCCCGTTGTTCTGCCTGGTAGTGCTGTGGCTGCTGATGACTGACCGCCAGCTGTCAGGCTCGATGGGGATTGGCTTCCCAGGGCTTCTGTTCGGCTGGTCACCGCGGTGACGGGAGATGTTTGTGTGCTTCCTGTCTTCGGTGGGGAAGGAAGGGCTGGTGCTGTAGCTCCTGGTGATGGACTAGATGGTGACCCAGGAGACGACCGGCTGGTTGGTGTTGTTCTACCATGTGATTGGTCGGGTTTACTCCCAGTCTGACGGTGAATGGGCGGTGTGGTGCTGTGTCGTGACTGCTTGGATGATGTTCCTGACGATGTCCCGCTTGACGACTGGCTGGAACCGAGGGCTGCTGTCCTCTCGATCCCCGACGGTGGCGCGTCATACGCCACGTTTGCTGCGGCGCTCCAGTTCGCCTGTGAAGGTCCGCCGGGAGCTGTACTGGTCAGTGCAGCAGCAGAAATACGGAGGTCCTTCAGAGAAAGAAACCGTATCAACATGGATTCCCTGTCAGAACCTTCATATGTGGATGATTCAAGATCTGCAATAACAATATAGTTACAACATTTAGAACAAAATTTTTCTCATATGTATGAACTGGGGATGAGGTATATGACCACAATATGAGCTGAATGTTGATGTAAACAAGTCTGAGGAAGCTGAAACAGTTCTGCTGAAAGCAGCTTTTAAAAGCCTTTTTTAATCAAATAAATGAAATATTTTTCTCTTTTTATAATAATAATAATAATACTAATAATAATTCATCAAGTTAAATATATCAAAACACTGTTTTAGTTTAGATTCTACAGTTCAGCCTTTTGATTATGGTTAAAAGGAATATTCAGCGGCTGTCTGTCACAGAACCTGAGGCAGCCCTGGGAAAAGAGGAAGAGGCCAGAGAGAAAAGAGTTGTCATCCAGCCATCATTAACAACTCCTCTGTGACTCCCAACCCAGTTTTCCCATCCAGGCCGAACACCCCGCCCTCCCCCCACCACCTTGCCCGTTGCGTTTTCCCACGTCAGGAGAATCCGCTGACGATACGAAGTTTGTTTCAGTCGTGTTACAGACCACAACAGAACTCCCGGAGACTGTGTGGAATCACATCAGCACCGCTAAAACTAAACTTTACACAGCTTCTTCTACACCTGGGACACTGAGCCCCCAACCCAAAGGCAGATGGCAAGGGAGAAAGGTGCGGGCACAAGAGGCCGGAGACTATAAATTATTAATTAAACACGAGTACCAGAGGGAACGGAGACACATGAGTGCATGAATGCCGACCCCGGTGTCGCCGTGATTGTGGAGTCAAAGCTCAAAGATGTAACATATGATAGATGAGCTCCCTGACCCGGGCCACTAATTGTTCCCCTTTATCTCTTGGACGTAATTCTCACGCCTTTCCTGAGTTCAAAGAGAACTGGACAAAGGGAAGTTTGCATTCAGACGCTGATAGGGGACGGAGGAGACAACAGGAAGGCCACCGTATATTCCTGCTGGGACTCCCTCGCATGTATGCTTCCATTAACTGAGGGTCCAAGTAAATATCTTTATGTGTCATCGAGCGTTCGTTTCCGCCTGCTCTCGTGGGGAACGATTGTTTTCTTCATAAAACGTATTCAGACACACCGAAACAGCGTGTTCCGATACGCCTGTGAAGACAAAATAATGAAATTGTGACGTTGACGCTGGAGCTCTGGTGGCAGCGCTCTTCTCCTCGTTGTTGTTTTGTTTGATTTTGGGGGCGACTTCTGGCTGCGTGTTTGCCGTCCGGGGCGGCTCCATCAGCATCAATGATCAATGCGGCTGCCTACCTGCCCTCCCTGGGAAGCGGTGTCCCATTTCTGCTGCTTTATCCTGGTGCTCCCGCTGTTGGGACAGAGAGAACAAGGAAAGGTTTGTTCCTGCTGCATATTACCCCCCCGGTACCATGAACCCACCACCAACCAGGAACCAACCCATCAACAAAAAAACTATCAATCAACCAGAAAAGAAAGACCATCGAGGCCATAACAAATCTGTTTCACCTGCAGCTTCTGATCAGTTCTAGAAAACATTGAGTTTGCACATTACACTAGATTATAAAATTAAATTAGTTATTTATCAAAGGTTTCGGCTGGTTGCATTATTTCAATTCAATAATAAAGGCTGTTATCAATAATCATTCCAAATGTATTTGTTGCACAAGATGAGTGATTTAAAAAAGGTATTATATACCATCATTAAATTCAAAAGATCTACTCACTTATTGATTTGACTGGAAAAGTTCTCTCTCTCAACACTCCAGGACAGATGTGCTGATGAATAAGGACATTAAAGACATCACAATAACAACAATAATGGGAATAGATGACACAACCAAAAGACATTAACTCCCCTGAAGTCACAAACTACTTTTATTTGTGTTAAAAATATAATTCTGGTGATTTCTGTCCCTTGTTACTTAATTCAAATTGTCACCTTTAAAAAAAAAAAAAAAAAAAAAAGAGGCTGTGGTTGGGACTCACCTTGATAAATTAAAACAAAATACACAAATAAGGAGTAAAAACGTCCTAAATAGGGATCCATTCGTGTTTGCTGGACCCACAGTCAGTCCGGTTTAGACAGCATCACCTGGTGGAAACCCCTCGGCTGGACTCCCGATGCTCCCCGCGCTGCTCCATCCGGCTCACCTGAGGCCGGCCGCGGCGCCCCTCAAGAACCAGCGCACCTGCTCATTAGCATAATCTATGCGGGGCGGTGGGCGGGGCCACAAGGGGCAAGGCAGCCCCATTGAGGTCCAAAAAATTGTACTTTATTTTGGTATTTCTGTATTTTTATTACAAATACTCCAAATTTCGTCAGAGGTTCAAAAGTTGGTCACCATCAAACTACGGGGACAGCGCCCCCTATGGCGGACATCAGCAGAATTAACTTAATAAAAAGTAGTTTTGTTTTTCAAGCAGGGGGTCTTTTGTCATTTGGAGGCGCATTTAGTGCTTTGAAGGTAAAGAATAAAAAAGAATGATAATTAACTAGCGGTGATCTATTAAGACTACGTGAACTTGCACGCAATTAAGTTTTCCATTTTTATACTTTTGTTAAATCTCAGCTAAAATTTAACTGTCATAAGCTTTAATTCTTAGGCCTATCAACAAAAACAGGAATTGACCTGTTTCCTACTTTAATAAGTTTGAAGGACCTCTCTTTATTTAGGAAATTAGGTCGTCGTGCAGCTACAGGAAATGGAAGGGTTGTTTAACTAAAATGATATTTGGACTCACCACACTGACGCAGCAGCTTGTAATGAGCTCTTCTGCCTGGCTTAGACCAATGGTTATTTTAACAACTTAAGTTACGTCTAAAAAAGAAGAAAAACTGAATACAGGTGAGCAGGGGGCGGGGCTAAAGTCAAACCGGACATTGACCGATGGCTCAATCAACCAATCAGAGCCTAGATTAGAAGACGTCATGGTTTTAAAGGTTTACTCGGTGAACTGGACTTTAACCACCTAAGGTGACAACAATCGAAATTTACCTCTTTATACACAGAAGACTGATCGATATAAACTGTACAGGCAAGTTTATAACAAATTCAGAATCAAAAGGAATCCCATAGTAATGTGTTGAAAACCAAAAATGACGTATTTCAAAATCAAGCAGGAGGAAAAAACCCAAAGATTACTGTGCTAAAACTAAGGATGAATGTCTTTCCTTAGTTACATTCACAATATTAATAATGGATTATTAAAGTGCCCAATGGGACATCTACAACTGTCATGGTTGCAGTTTGTTCAAGATGACAGCATGGCAGCTTTTAAACAAACCCCCAAAGTCATGGAAATTAGGAACAGCATGTACCAACATGGATGTGATGCGTCATTGAAATAGAAATCTAAAAAGAAAAAAATAACCTTTTCATTTTAACTTGAAGGCAAAAAAAAACTTTAAGATGGCATTAGATGACAAAAGAGGTCATAACAATTCACATGTGAAACATCAGCAATTAAAAAAATGCATAAATATACAGTTTTGTTCAAAAAAGATTTATCCACCCTTTGAAATATTTGTTGAGAGCGGTAGAAGGTACCTACAGAATGTAAGCTCTGTTGCAGGTTTATCTTTTTTTTTCTTTTTTTTTTATTTTAACAGGTTTATAATGTCCCTTAATGCTTCAGAGACCACCCAGATGCTCATGAGATCAGATCTTGGTCTCCACCCATCCAAAGACCTTAAGTGAAACAGCAGATGTCTCTGGATGGAGAATCCTGCCCACGGAATAACACCCGCTGTATTATCTGGACCGGTGGTTTGCAAGCAGGAAGTCCTTGTCCTTGCAGGTTAGGCAGAGTTTGAGGTTCCTGAGTGAACCACCAGCAGTGTAGAACGCCCAGGCGCCCATGAGGATCATGATGACGTAGGTGGGGACAAGACTGGCAACATAGGAAGGGTTCCGGAAGGTCTGGGTGAGACAAAAAGATATATACATTTACATTTAACGCATTTGTCTTATCAACACTGGACCAGATTTCACATCGAGCTTCTTTCTGCACAATGTTACATGAGCGTGGACCCCAGAAAAGGATTAATTCAGGTTTTAGTCCACTAGATGGTGTTATTTACTCACAGCCTGGACCAAAATCACTGTTTGGGACACCGTTTTTCCTGTTAAATTTGATTTTAAGACTTGAATGAAAATGCACATAGAAGATAATGTCGACTTGTACTTGGACTCAGATCAGTTTTAAGTACGGTGTGTGCTTTACAACACATTCAACTCAGCCAGGAGCAGCTTTTACATTTCATAACACCTATTTAGGTATAAAAATGGTATTAACAAAATCCTTCAAAACTCACTAGACAGGAAACAGTGAGGTGGCTGATGACGACGGCCGCCACGGCCCACCAGCGCTGCTTCTCACAGGCATCAAAGAAGACGACCCCCCAGAACATGTGGAGCAGGATGATGGCCATGGTCATGAAGGCTGTAAACAGGGGAAAGCTGTTCCATGCAGGAGTCTGCAGTAGGCGTGTACAGTTTTTAAATCTCCACTACCTGAGGACAAGAAGTAGTACTGAGAGTCTCCGTGTATCCCCACAGTTCCCGGCCCCACAGAGTCAGCCAGGATGTTCACCACAGAGAACGCCCCGCTCATGAAACCAAAGCCGAGGCCAGACACTATGACAAAGCAAAGAGAATGTTATTGTTATAAATTATCTGTACAAAGTGTCTGATCTATGATAAGTGGGCCGTATTTAATGGTAAACCCTGCAGAGTACCTATCAAAACATCTGCAGTATCATACTCTCCTATAATAACCGTACCGTAGGCCAGCTGCCGAATGGAGATTGGCATAGTTTCCTCCTGGCTGAGTGTGAGGAGGCCTTCATTTGCCTTTCTGCAGGAAAAACACGAGTTTTTTTTAGTCCCACTGTTGGCTGTAAACAGCAACAGCAGCATCAGGCTGTCGGCATTGACATGAGCCGCAACAGCCGGAAGGACAGAATGTTACAGACGGGCAAAGAAATCCCACCCAAGTTCAGTTTTTCCACACAGTGCTGTTCAGAACTACTTCATAACGTAATAATAATATGGGGATTTTGGAGATCGATGAAAACAACTGAACAAAAAAAATATTAACGGATGTAAATTGACACAACGATCACTTAAAAGATCAACGAAGAACTAATAACTGGATATTTTGAAACACAAGGTTTGATTTTAGAAAGGGTGTAACATAAAGACCTTTATTCAAAAATCACAACTAACTCAGACAGCTTAGGTCTTTTAAGTTGAATATAAGCAGACCATGAATCATTTTATGTATTCACATTAGGGATGCGTGATAAAAAAAAATGAATTTGATAAGCTTTAACTTTCTGTTTCCAAAGGCCAGCAGTGGGCATTTTATATCATACCAGACTTATGAGAACAATGTAATGGTTTCCTGATAGGGGCCCGGTAATTCCCATGCACCCCCCGTTACCACAGAAACACTTGAGCTTGTGAAGATGGAGAAGTAAAACTTACTTCAAAAGCTTATAATAAGCAAAGCGGAAGGTTTCCTGCAGCACCACAGACAACACAACTCCAAAGATGAGCAGCCCTTTCTGCTGGGCAGCGCTCTCCTTGTTACTGATCTGGACAGAGATGAACCAGACCAGAGAGGACAAGAGCAGAGACACCAGCCAGAAGAAGGCCCTGCGAGGAACAACAGAAACACAGAATCAGTGAACAGAGTTTAATGGCAGGGCGAAAACTTCTGGAAAAATAGCACGGGACGACCGATGTAGGTCAACACGGACTCCAGCTTGAGGCCGGGCTCAAATATCACAGTCGTTGCGAGGTACTTTTGCTTTTAACCTGCTTAAATGTTACACAATTAATCGCAATGACCCCCATGTGAGGGCTGGGTGTGACAAAGATGAAGAAGTTTATTGGCCCACCCGGCATTGTGTTCGGCACACCACAGAGGCCCGATCAGACTCAACAAAAAGACAGCACGGGGCCGTGATTCAGGTCGACACGCAGCGGACACAAATAGGAGTTCCTTTGAGGTTATTATCGAGGCGGAATCATGTGATTGAGGCGAGGGTGTCCGAGAATGGGAGCAGGCTAAAGCGTCGTTAGGGAAGCTGTGGGGGAGTTAGCCGCCTAGCGCCGGCACGTCAGACTTCACACGGTCACCCTCGACGGCCGCTGCCGCCTTGCGTCGCTCCTGCGACGGGATCTGGGCCGAGTTTGCCACAGTCGGGGACGAGCCTTACCCTGCTATCAGGAAAATGACCCGCAGCGGCTCCCGGGCGATGGTGAACACGAAGAGGGAGATGGCCGGGCCGAAGGCGATGAAGGTGCAGCCGAAGAACACCGCGGCCGTCATCCTGTCTCTGGGGGTCCGAAAACAGCCGGGTTAAGACGTCCCTGTCCGCTTTTCAAGCCCGGCCGACCATGTATTTGTCTTTGAATCGGAGCTGCTAGCTCAAGGGCCACCTCGCCTCCACTTCCTCCCCGATGACGACACCCTCTCCGCGTGACGTCACACGACGTCACGTGACCGCAAACGGGAGAAAACAACGCGTTTAAAATACAGACTAGTAACTTTGAACCAACCAATTGAGTTAGGAATTAAGTCAATGATTTTTATTGACTGTTATTATTTTATTATATATTTTAGTTTAAATAGTTATAAGGGTGTATGTAGCTTAATATTTAATTATATGACTTTCCTCTGTTAATGTGTTTAATCTAAATTGTAATTGAAAAAAATAAAGTGCACCTAAACTAAGAGAGCAATGAGATTTCTGCCTATATAAACCCACCCCGCCTCTTCTGATGGATGCATTGCTGTGCTGTCACTGTGGCATGTTTATTGTAGGTTATATTTATTTTCTTTTATTAAGGGATTAGTGTTTTTTTTTCTTTAATTTATCCATTGGAGCATAGACGTGTTCTGTTACAGCACATTCATCAAATGGTCTTTTTAAAGAACACAGAGAAACAACACACTGCATATTTATTCAAACATTTGTACAATCTAATGCGGTAAAGCCTCTGCCTCAAACATCTTCTTCCTGCCGTCCATGCCAGCCTTGTCTTCGATTTTCTTCCTCCAGTCTCCTGTTTGCTTCTCCTGAAGAACCAGAAGACAGAATGATGTCGTCATGAATAAATATATATCTAAATGCAATTTGGCCTGTTTGGGTTTGAGATTTTATTTAAACCCAACAGTGCTTGAAGCTCGGCCTTCTTGTAGAAAGAAGCACCCACCTCCTCTTTCAGCTCCTTCTTGACCTGCTTCAGATTGGCCCTCAGATCCATGGACACCTTGTGTTTGGAGCCCAGCAGGGCGGCCAGCATGGCGTCGGCGGACATCCGCACCTTCTTCAGGGCCGGCTTCTTAAAATACTTGCCGTTCAGATCCTGAACCTTTGACTTCAGGTCATCGATCTAAAAAAAGAAAAGAAGCTACTGGGATGTGTGCGGGTATTTAAAAGACGTGTGCATTTATTTAGGTGTACCTCCTTGTTGCTCTTTTTAACTTTGAGCTCCATGTCGTATCGCTCCTCGTCCACCAAATCAATCTGCTTGTGAAGTTTCCGACACAGCTCCTGGAAATGAGGAATAAATGAAAGACGAAAAGTTAACACACAGAGCAGACGAGCGGATGTTTCCACATTTCTGCTACAGTATTGGTTCAGTTTATGTTTTCACGATAAATGCATTTCACTGTGTTTTCAATTTACTTTAGTAAATTAGTTGAATTGCTCTACTGCATGATTCAATGTTTTGTTTAAGTTTTCATTATGGATTGAAGGGCCAGGTTTACCTGGAGCGACTGCATGCACTCTGGGACGGAGAGGCCAGGGCACTGCTCCTCCAGGTACTTCCTCTTCTCCTCGGCTGCTTTCTGTGCCTCTTCCTCCAACATGGCCTCACCGATCTGCAGCAGCAAGGTCTGACAGGAAGATGAGGTCAATATGAAATGACAGAACAAAGTCAATGATGATGATTAAGAGTGAGGTCTGATCACACCTGAGGCATTATTACTACCAGCACACATACTATGCTATTAATGATTTTATTTATATTTATGCTTCTATGATTTAATTAAATTTATCTACCTACCATGACCTTGAGAGCCTTGAAAGGCATCTATAAATCAAATGTATTCTTATTACTAATAAATGAAGAGAACTGGCTAAATTTTTTTTTTTAAATCAGAGGCTGCTGGAGTCTATTCCAGCTCCATATGAGCGAAGGCAGGGTGTGTCCGTACATGATCCGTCAGCTCATCGCAGGACCTTCCAATCATTTTGGGTTTGATACCTTGCTCAAGGGTACCTCGGCTGTCTGAAGGTGTACTGCCACCTGTCCTGCTACCAGCACACCTTCCAGCTTTTTGTCTAACATGGGGATTGAACCAAGAACCCTCTGCTGCTTAGCTCAATCCCCTACAGACAATGACAAATCCTCAGATAGGCAAAAGGATTCATTACAAATTTCAGCCTATTCTATTTGTTAGGTTATTATCATTTTGGTGGGCATAGAAATTCATGAACTGAAGTTGATTTTTGCCTACATATGCTTGCTTTATCAAACGTAACAGACCTTGGCTTCTTTGTTTGCTGAACCCTTTGACCTTTTCTTCTAACAACAAAGAAGGCCTCATATTAGGATTGTGAGTTTCAGCCTGCTCAGGAAAATATAATGTTGCTCACAAACCAAAGATTCCAGCATCCCTGTTTCTACACTGTGACAAACACACAGAAAAGTTGCTCATCACTCCCAACATGACGTGTATTTTTGTGGCCGAAGCACTTATTCTGTTTCACCAGCACTCATGAATGTGTAACTGTCATGATATTTATGCCGAAATAAAGAAAAGACAAAGTTCAGGCTTCCATCACCGCTGTCTTACTCTACCTTGAGCTGATTCCTCCGACTCGATGACATCTTTTTCCTGCAGAGACAGAGGAAGAAGAATATAATCACTGATGATTACTTCTGTTGTTTTATGAGCTCATTTTCCTGAGTTCATGCTGACACTCACTCCGCCATCCTGACTGCAGCTGATTCCTGCCTGCAGAAAGAGAAGAATGACAATGCCAGAGCTTTGCGCTCTATTTATAGGCTGTGTGCGCGTCTGCGGTGTGTATGCACGCTTGTGAGCGGGACCAGTTGTCTTCGGTTGGGTCAGCGGGAGCAGCTGAGACTCAAACAGATGCTTGAGGAATTCCTTTCTGCAACCATCTTGAGATGGTATGGGACCAGGAAACAGCCTCAGTCCAATTAAGGCTGCTGTGTGTTTGTCTAAATTTGGTTCGGCTGAAGGATCAGCTGATCAGTCACAACAATGATACCACCACAGATTAGCGCTGGTCATGGCATCTGGAAGTAACCCCTGAGGGAAAAAAAAAATTAAATCAACTGTTACATTTTTTTATGTCGTAGGATAGTTTGAATTTTTTTAGGATGCAGCTAAAGAATTGTGACAGCATGAAATGTTATTTACATTCAACTCCAACAAGGTGACATTTGTGGACTTCAACAGGTTTTGAATCGGTGTACTTCTTTGTTAGTTATCAACGTTATCTTAAAGAAGAAACTACAGAAATTCTAATTTCATCGTGTGAGTGCTACCTACCTGTCAAACTTGTTTTGAGACCACAAAGTAAAAATTTAAAACAAATGTAAATTAGATGGATCAGCCGCAGTGTCGGTGTTGAAGCTAATGGGATTTTATTTGACAATGAATATTTTTCCCAGACTTCTCTTATTATCCATAAATACACTCCAGTCGCCAAATAGTTTCCTTTGACCGTATTTTCAATAAAAATTGAATTCAAAATTTAGACATTGCGGTGCTGTCTGATTTGTCATTCGACATTTTCTAAAAAGGAGAAAAAGGCCAATCCTTGTTAAAGGTCCGGATGTTTCCCTGCGGTTTTTTTTCCTTCCTGTGATTCAGAACAGCTGAGAACTTCAGGTTACCATATATATAGGGAAAAAAACGGTTTTTTGACGAATGCAAAAAACCCACACAATATATAAAATGAAAGAATAGCTCTGTATGAATAAAAACGAGTGAAATGTGTGAAACCCACATGCGACTGTGAACGAATGTGTCGGTGTTGATGAACCAGAAAAAGCCTCCAGCAGCTGTCAGCTCTATACTGGGAGGATTTACTGCTCTTCCAGGATCAATTCAGCTGCTCCAACCACACACACACACACACACACACACACACACACGAACAATAACCATCTTTACAATGAATCAGGTGTCGGTAACTTTTTTTTTGCCATTAAAGAATATAGAAACATAATTTTCTTTATTTTAAAAGAATAGTTGAATTTGCCGCTCCGTTGTGTATATTTTCAGTCTAAATCTCTGCATGAATTTAACGAATCCGCGTCTCAGATGCGAAAAGAAAAGTTTAGATTCTTCTTACGCCTGTCCCAGGTCGACCCGCTCTAAAACAATTAGAACGCTACCGGAAGTGAAGGTGGCTCCTCGGCGCGCAGCCTCTTATTGTGAAGTCGCTGACCGGATGTGGTACCCCAACTTGACAGTGGTGTGAAGATGGCGGCGTGCAGTCGCGTTCGGTCGCTGCTCCTCCTCACGGCTCTGTGTCTCTGCGGCTGCGGGGCCGCCCTCGGCTCCCGGGCGGCCAGTCGGCCGGCCGAGCCGCCCAACGTGGCCGCCCTCCGGGCCGCCGAGCCCCCGGCCAAGGATGCACCTGCCGCCGGCGGGCTGGCCGGGGCCTCGCAGCCTCGGAGGGCGACCGGCTGGAAGCTGTCGGAGGAGGAGGCCTGCCGGGAGGACCTGACCCGCCTCTGCCCGAAGCACACCTGGGCCAACAACCTGGCCGTGCTGGAGTGTCTGCAGGACCGCAGAGAGGTAGGGCAGCGCCGGCCCCGAGGAGGAGGAGGGGAGGGCGGGGGGGCTGGGTGTGTCGGCCCGGTGGTCCACATCCAGCCCGGCTGTCAGGGATGGAGATGGAAGAGGAGCAACCTGCGACACACACACACACAGACACGCACACACACACACACACACACACACACACACATCATCGCTTTAGTTTCACGCTGATCATCAACACGGCCTGAGCGTGAAATTAGAATATCTTGAGAAGCTGGATCTAAAAGCAGCCAAACAAATATAACAATTAACACTCATCAAAGATGGGTTTTAATTGTTGGAGGTTTTGTCATATTTATGAAACATAAAGCTATATATATATATATATATATATATATATATATATATATATATATATATATATATATATAAGGGATACCAATGGGTTGTGTGTTTCCACAAATAACCAGAGAAAAATAAACCAGGTCTTCCCTATTTATTCGTTTTGTTAGTCTAGAAAAAAAAAGAAAAATGGCTCTGGGGACTTGAGCTCCACCCTAGCTGTCATCTGACACGTTCATTTAGGAGCGAACCTGGCCAAACTCCGAAGGTTAGAAAACGCAGCGGGTTTAACAATGCGGGAAAGTAACCAGAAACCGGCCGTCACGTGACCACCAGAGGCTCCCGTTAAAGCCGACACATCTTTGACTCTTCCCCTCAGAAACTATCCCCAAGTTCACGTGTAAACTCAGCCATCATTTGACCAAAGGAGAAATGAGATTTTTATTGAAATGGTGATTAAACCAGTTTCACCTGGTCTCACACTGACCAAATATTTGACAACCAGTGTGCTCAGAGGCAGAAATGGAGGATGGAACCAACACCTACTAAAAACAACATCAGTTCTTACCCTTAATACCTCAGCAGCTTTAAAGGCTGGAAGCCAGAGCAGAATGTAGAGTCGGATGTTAAATATTTACACAACCTCATTAAACGATGAAGCCAAGCAGCTAATAAAAGAGGGGAAAATGAAGAGTGTACACAAATGCAGTAAAAAATCAAAGTGAACCTTAATTTTACACAACTATATTTGTTCACCGGACTTTTACGAGCTCGCAGTGATCGTCTTCTGACATTTTAAAGAGCGGCGTTTGCAGGCTGGGTTGATCATTGAGGCGATCCCCAGCCCTGAACTGGGCTGTTTCTGTTGCCCAGTAACACAGTCTGCTCTCCTGATCAGTTACCAACGATCAAAGACAGTCAGACCCTGGGGTCTGCACAGTAGATGTTCCGTTCGGGCATCAAACATAAGAACTCTGCTGAGTTTCTCTTCAGTACCCCGGCTCCTTTATGACGTCACTCCCTCACCTTCCGCTGTCCGGCTGCCACCAATCACACACACGCACACACACACACTCTTGAGTGATGCCCTCTTTATGGGGATAATTACATCGCTTCAACACGATAACAGCTGTGGCCTCCTGAAGAGGTAAATGACTCATAAATCTATGTTCACACATACGCACGCACACACACACATACGCACGCACACACACACACACAGATTTATTAGGTTTGCTCTGAGAGAATGCAGCTTCTCCTGCCTTTGCTGCCAGCATTTTACTTATTTTCTGCATTGTTTTTAACAGAACTTGTTGCGGGTGTCCAGATGACTAATGCCTAAGTATCATCACCTTTGAATACACAGCAGATATTTGGGGAAAATAAATTCTTAGTAGATGAACAAACAAACAGGGCGGGGCTGATTTATTGATTTGAAGCTTTGATTTGAATAGAACAGTTCTAACAAAAAGGTCACCGAGGGTTTCTTGCGTGTTCTGCATCTTAAACGTTTTTTTTTTTTTTCCGTCCCTGCTGTGTGGACCAGTTTGGGTCAAACCTGTGATTCTGTACCTGGACTGTGGGTGGTTATCTGACGGTGTGTTTACCGTTTTATTTCTGTCTCTCCGCAGGAAACGGACATCGCTCCCGACTGTAATCATGTAAGTTTTCGCTCTGCACCACTTCTGAGAGGCCAGATGTGAGACTGGATCTCCTCTGGTTATGATGGTCTGTCAACAGGGTTTGTTTACACTACAGTATATGTTCACATTACCCAGCTGTGCTGACATCTTGGTAGGCTTTAGTTCCAGCAGTGACGTGGACCAGAACTGCAGACATGGACCAGGGCAGGCATTTTAACTGATTGACAATGTCAAAAGTCCCGAGTGGAGCGAAAGGAACGGGAAACTAATAATAGCCGAGCAGGACTTAGATCAGATCAAATCTATTGCGGTTGGTTCTGTAACGTGGGGCGACGCGTCTCCGGCTGGTTCCCCCCCAGTTTGAAGATCTATCACCTGGAACGCGCCACCTGTCTAAGCTGCTGACAGTGAAATTTTTAGCTTCCTGCAGATCTTCAGGCTGTCTCCCAGATGACGAACCTTCCGAGATCGTGGCAGTTAACTGCAGGCGAGTCACGAGGTTAATGGACCGCTCGGGCCGTCTTTATTACAGCGCAGGAAATTACTGCTGCAATTAAACTCTCTGACAGACACACACTGAAGGAACTGTTGTATCCAGGCGGTCCGACTGTCAGTGGCTGTTATCTGTAGCTGCTGCAGCTGGAGCCTCGTTGGCACGGTAACAACAAACTCATAGATTAAAAAAGACAAAGAGAGATTTTCTGTTGCGCGGCGTAAACACACAAATGTTGGCCTGAGATGGTCTGTAGGAGGAGGAGCGGCTCTCGGAGTGCTGACGTGCTGTTGCGCTCCTGCATTGAGCTCATTTCCAAGACTTGCAGCTGTTTCTGTTCTGACTGAAACTGGTAATGACGGTGGACACGGTCCCCTTCAGTGGACAAACGTGGACCCGTAGTTATTCCAGGCTTTACTTTAGCCCTGCTGTATGTACTTAAACTGGGCAGCATCACCTGAAAAATAGCAGATTTGCGGTATTTGTCAAGTTTCTTCATCTTGTACCTTTGATCCTGCTACTGTAGCGGTCTCGCAGGCATGAGTCACGTTACTTAACTAAATATTAACAGAATCTCGGTTAATAATTATCAATAATGAAATTGCTGAAGCAGCATAAGGCTAAAGCTTTACGAGGTAGCGCGCTCTTAAAGTCTGGAGAACACGCATGATTTATTGTTGTGTTATCTCCTTTAGCTCCTGTGGAACTACAAACTCAATCTGACCACCGATCCAAAGTTTGAGTCTGTGGCCACGGAGGTCTGCAAGAGCACCATCGCTGAGGTGAGACCACAGGTTCCCCTCAAACAAAGGTGCAGATACACCCAAGTGCACCTTCAGAATGTCCGCAAATGCTCCTGCAGATTAAGGAGTGCAACGATGAGGAGCGGGGGAGGGGCTACCTTGTCTCCTGTCTGGTGGATCACCGTGGCAACATCAGTGAGTACCAGTGCAACCAGTACATCACCAAGATGACCAGCATCATCTTCAGCGACTACAGGCTGATCTGCGGCTTCATGGACAAATGTAAAGAGGACATCAACAGCCTGCACTGCGGCAGCATCAACGTTGGACACAAGGTGGGAAGTGGACGTTATGAAGAGACACAAGACGCGCTTCCATGGTTAAAACTAAAATCTGCACAGACTGATGAGATTAATGAATCTCGTTTCTGTTTCCAGGACATCCACTCACAAGGTGAGGTCATCTCCTGCCTTGAGAAGGCGCTGGTGAAGGAGGCGGAGCAGCAGGATCACGTCCGAACGATCAAAGACGAGTGTCAGAAGGCCATCCTGAGGGTAGCCGAGCTGTCGTCAGACGACTTCCACCTGGACCGCCATCTTTACTTCTCCTGCCGAGACGACCGCGAGAGATTCTGCCAGAATGTGAGACATCCTGCTGAATTAAATTAAAAGATTTTAGTGACGTGACTGTACATGAATGCAGCTCTTGGGTGAATTTGGTGGTTGGTCTTTGCAGATTCAAGCAGGCGAAGGGAAAGTTTACAAGTGTCTGTTCAATCACAAGTTTGAAGAGGCCATGTCAGAAAAGGTAACAAAACACTGAGTCATAAAGGGATGTATCACAGATTACAAAAACATTAAAAAGCAGGTTAAAACTGCAGCGCTGCTGTTGTTTATGGTGGATATTAACATCACCATAGCAAGCGTGAGCACCGCGGGCTCCCCCCCCCGCGTGCGTGCTGGGCTGTAGCTGCAGGCGTGGAATCACCTCCCCCTCTTCCTCCGCAGTGCCGCGATGCTCTGACAGTCCGTCAGAAGCTCATCTCCCAGGATTATAAAGTCAGTTACTCCCTGGCCAAAGCCTGTAAACTGGACCTGAGGAAGCAGCGTTGCAGCCTGGACACCAGCCTGCCCCGAGCCCGCGAGGCCCGACTGTCGTACCTGCTGCTGTGCCTGGAGGCTGCCGTGCACCGCGGTGAGAACCCCCCCCGCGCCCACTCCAGACACACCTGAAAGGGTTAAAGGAGCTGAAGATCAGAACAGTGTAAAAAAAAAAAAAAAAAAAGTCTGGTAAATCTGTATACAGGCAGTAAAAACAGTGTGATCGCCCCCTGGTGGTGGGTGGGAGGAAGTCCTTGACTCCTCCTCCGTGAAGGTACACAGCCAACTCAAACATGCATTATTCCGCAGATCCCGAAACACGTGCGCTGCTCTTCTGCGTGTGTGAAACCGCTTTTTTTCGGCAGGTCGTTCGGTCAGCGGTGAGTGTCAGGGCGAGATGCTGGACTACCGTCGGATGCTGATGGAGGATTTCTCCCTGAGTCCGGAGATCGTGCTGCACTGCCGGGCAGAGATCGAGACTCACTGCTCCGGCCTGCACCGCAAAGGCCGCACGCTGCACTGCCTGATGAGGATCGGCCGCGACCGCAGCGCCGCCATCGACGGCGTCTGCCAGAGCGCTGTAAGAATCCTGAAATAACATGAATCAGACGGTAGAAAAAGACGCCCTTAATTTATTAAACTGGGGGGTTGTGAATAATAGAACACTAGATGAAAGAGCAGAGCCTCACAGTGCGTAATGTGAACTAAACGTTTGCGCGCTCATCGTATTTTCTCGTTTCTCTCGATGCTTCTCGCCGCTGCAGCTGCAGACTTTGATCCAGTCAGCTGACCTCGGCTCAGATTACCGCATCGACCGAGCGCTCAACGAGGCCTGCGAGTCTGTCATTCAGACTGCCTGCAAGCACATCCGCAATGGAGACCCCATGTGAGACTGAGACACACACTCTCTCACACAGACACACTCACACACAGACACACACGTACATCACACACAGAGAGTTTACTGTTGTCCTCATCAACATTCAGCTGATATTTGCCATTACGACAAATTCCTCCTCCTCGTGCTCAAACCCGATTGTCTTGCTGCACCCTCATGAGTGATGACTAATCTGTGGGCGTGTGTGTGTGTGTGTGTGCGTGCGTGCATGCATGTGTGTGTAGGATCCTGTCATGCCTGATGGAGCATCTGTACACGGAGAAGATGGTGGAGGAATGTGAGCACCGGCTACTGGAGCTGCAGTATTTCATATCCAGAGACTGGAAGTGAGTCTGATCTGAGATCTTTTCTCAAAGTCACATGACAGATTGTGTGATCTGTTTAACTCTGTACCTGTGCGTCCCAGGCTGGACCCCATCCTGTACAAGAAGTGTCAGGACGACGCCGCTCGGCTATGTCACACACACGGCTGGAACGAGACCAGTGAGCTGATGCCGCCGGGCGCGGTCTTCTCCTGCCTGTACCGCCACGCCTACCGGACGGAGGAGCAAGGGCGCCGGGTAGGAACCCGTCATCGGATTACAGGGGCTTCTGGGGGATCAGGATGTGGTTGAAGTGTTTGATCTGCAGGTGTAACTTTGATGTTTTTAATTCACCAGGTAAATGAAGAAGAGCAGGTAAGGTTAACCTGCTCAACCAATCAGATCAATCGTGGTGGAGGGTGACGCAATCAGACGGTCATTTTATTTCACCTTTAATGTTAACATGGGAGCAGCGGACAGGTGCAAAAGCTGTCGTTCACAGCTGCTATTCTGAAAACAGCTAAATCATCTGACAAATGATGAAGTTTGATATCCTGTAATCGCCTATTTAATCATGGTGTTTCCATGGAAATCAGCACAGGAGCGCACACGTGGTTGTAATTACTGTCATCAATGAGGGAAACGCTAGACAACTTGATTCTGTTTAATTGTATGCTGTCATTACTCGACTGTCTGAGTGTGTGTGTGTGTCTGAGTGTGTGTGTATGTGTGTCTGAGTGTGTGTGCCTGAGTGGATGTGTCTGTACAGCTGCAGCAAAAGCTCTTCCTCAAAGATGATTGTTGAAACTCAGGTTATTTTCTTTTTCTGGGATGTTGTGTTTCTGTCTGTGTATTATTTATCGTGTGCCCTCCATCGCACTGATTGTGCTTTAGATTTAAGAGATCAACAATGTCGCCACAGTTGGATGACTGGACCCTAATCTGTACCAGCCATCAAGTTTTGTTTTGGTTTATTGGGCACTGTATCTGAGGTCCACAACAGTCGGAAGAAAAAATAACGAGGGGTTCTTCTTTTCTAGACTTCTGGTTTAAAAACCAATTTTAATGTCTAAAAAAAAAAATTTCATCGTGTGTGTTTGTAGTTATCGCGGGACTGTAAGATGGAGGTGCAGAGGATTCTCCATCAGAGGGCGCTGGACGTGAAGTTGGATCCTGAACTGCAAAAGCGCTGCATGACCGACCTAGGCAAGTGGTGCAGCGAGAAGACGGACACTGGACAGGTGAGACGCAACACCCAGAGCCTTCTGCTGCAGCTTAACCCTCTGATGATCCGCAGTTGAAAACAATAAAAGATGCTGGTCCACCAAAGTGACCCATGTGCTCTTATGCTCTGCTAATCTGACTTCCTTCACGGGCTCCTCAGGAGCTGGAGTGTCTGCAGGACCACTTGGACGACCTGGTCTCCGCCTGCAGGGAGGTCGTGGGTAACCTGACTGAGCTGGAGTCGGAGGTAAAAACCGGGGTTCTAGGTTCAGTTCAGCAGCTCAAGTTCTCGGCCTGAACTTCCTGTCTCGCTGTCTGCTGCAGGACATCCAGATTGACGCTCTGCTGGTCCGAGCCTGCGAGCCTGTCATCCAGGCCCACTGCCACGTGAGTGAGCGGGCTGTTCTAGGGGAAACATTTCATTATAACGTGAAAATGTTTGACGTATTTGTGTGTGTGTGTGTGTGTAGGATGTAGCTGATAACCAGATCGACACAGGTGACCTGATGGAGTGTTTGGTTCAGAATAAACAACAGAAGGAGATGAACGACAAGTGTACAGTGGGAGTCACACACTTCCAGCTGGTCAGTGTTTGGGTGTGGGGATGTTTGTCTAATTTAGAAATGTAACATTGTAATATCGTTATTATAATATGGTCTAATTTGAAGACATATTACCAGATTTAACGCTGCAGAGATGGAACTTTTTGTCTGTTTTGTCCTAAATGTCTGTATGCTGCACCTCCAGATCCAGATGAAAGACTTCAGGTTCTCCTACAAGTTCAAGATGGCGTGTAAGGAGGACGTCCTCCGCTTGTGTCCCAACATCAAGAAAAAGTCAGTGTTGGTCAAGAGGAAATTTCTCACGACTTCCTGTCTTTTTTTTTTTTTTTTCCCCCCCGTGAGCGGATGATCCAACATCTGTCCGTCTGTCCACAGGGTGGACGTCGTCATCTGCCTCAGCACCACCGTGAGGAACGACACGCTGCAGGACGCCAAGGATCAGCGGGTGTCGCTCAAGTGTCGCAAACAGCTGCGGGTGGAGGAGCTGGAGATGGTAGCGCACGCACGCACACACACACACGACTTGTGTATCCGTGGCGACACTAATGCTCTGTTACCGCCTTCGAATTATGCATTTATGGAGAACATTCATGCATCATCGCTGGGTCGCTTCAAGAATTTATAATTGGATGAGGGTAACGGTTTTAGCTCAGCATTACTCAGTTTTTATTTTATTGATTGATGCATACAGATTTTACTTTTCCCCAATATAGAAGGTTAAACTAATAGCTGAAGTTAATGTAAGTGTTGTTTGTTATGAATTGCATCTATATTGGTTGGGATTGGTCAGCTGTGTTCCCCATTCCCTCACCTCACCATCCGTCCCTCATCAGTCCGAGGACATCCGTCTGGAGCCAGAGCTGTACGATCCCTGCAAGTCCGACATCACCCGCCTCTGTCCCAACGTGGCATTCGGCAACGCTCAGGTGAGCCGGTGACCCATCACCGCCAGGAACGGACCCCGAGATTCGCGGCGTCACCATCCGTCCTTTTGCCCCCCTCAGATGATCGAGTGTCTGAAGGAGCAGAAGAAGCAGCTGAGTCCGCGCTGCCACCAGCGGATCTTCAGGCTGCAGGAGGTGGAAATGAGCGACCCCGAACTCGACTACCAGCTGATGAGAGTCTGCAAACAGATGATCAAGGTGACAGAAGAAACGATCGTGGACTTTTGACTGCAGAGAGAGATTCACCTGCCAATGACCTGGATGATCAGGCAGCATCTGTGATCAAAGCCGCCTTTGTTCTTCAGCGGTTCTGCACGGAAGCGGACGCCAGGAACGTCCTCCAGTGCCTGAAGCAGAACAAGAACAGCGAGCTGATGGATCCCAAGTGCAAACAGATGATCACCAAGAGGCAGATCACACAGAACACAGGTGAGGGAACATCTGGAGGATGAGGGAGTCCCCTCCTCCAACCTCGCTGACCCCTCCTCCTCCTCTTCCTCTTCTTCCTCTTCCTCTCCAGACTACAGGCTGAACCCGGTGTTGAGGAAAGCGTGCCGAGCCGACATCCCGAAGTTCTGCCAGAACATCCTGAACAAGGCAAGCGAGGACAACGAGCTGGAGGGGCAGGTCATCAGCTGCCTCAAGCTCAAATTCACCGACCAGGTCAGGCCGCCGTCAGGAAGGAGTTGAGAGAGAGAGGGTCGAACATGTTGAACGAGTGAGCCGGTGAGCGACGTGGAGGTTGACTGCTTGTCTTCTCTGGCTGGACTGATCCCGGTCCAGAGGTTATCTCCTGACTGTGAAGACCAGATCAGGGTCATCCTGCAGGAGTCAGCGCTCGACTACAGACTGGACCCACAGCTGCAGCTGCACTGTTCAGAAGAGGTACGCAACAACAACACACACACACACACACACTTGTAGTCTACTTCTTCATCTCCTCTCCTCTTCCTCCCCACAGATCTCCAGGTTGTGTGCGGAGGAGGCGGCAGCTCAGGAGCAGACGGGTCAGGTTGAAGAATGTCTGAAGGTCAACCTCCTAAAACTCAAACACGACGTCTGTAAAAAGGTATTCCCCACCGCGTCGTCTGCCGGATCCGGGTGGGACATGACGTCTTTTCCCGCTCGGCGTGTCCGCAGGAGGTCCTGAACATGCTGAAGGAGAGCAAGGCGGACATCTTCGTGGACCCGGTCCTCCACACGGCGTGCGCTCTGGACCTCAAACACCACTGCGCCGCCATCACACCCGGCAGAGGGCGACGTAGGTGCTCCCCACCCACACGGAACGCTCGCCTCACCTGGAGCTGTTGTGAGAGCTCTGTTGAAGACGTCTTCTTCTTTACCCCCGCGCAGAGATGTCGTGCCTGATGGAGACCTTGCAGGACAAGAGAGTTCGCCTGCAGCCAGAGTGTAAGAAACGACTTCAGGACCGCATCGACATGTGGAGCTACGCCGCAAAGGTAAAGGTCTCCTCCGCCTCTCGCCACCGCCTGTTGCCCCACCCGCCCCCCCCCCCCACCCGGCGCCAGCGCTGCAGCTGCTCTTCTCTGCCTGGCCTGCAGGTGGCGCCAGCAGAAGGCTTCTCAGACCTGGCCGTGCAGGTGATGACCTCCCCGTCCAAGAACTACATCCTGCTGGTGATCGCGCTCAGCGTGAGCGTGCTCTTCCTGGTCGGACTGGTCTGCGGACGCCTCACCAAGCGCGTGACGCGGGAACTGAAGAACCGGTAGAATCCGCCCGCTCCCAAGCTCCTCAAGTGACTCGCGTTTTCCTCCTTTTCTTCCTCCTCTTGTAACCAGCTGACCTGCACAGTGCCAACGCCAGTACACACATCCGGAACTCTCCTTCACCACGTCCTGCAGAATATTAGCGTTGTAAGATTCCCCCAAGCGCCGCTTATCCCGACCATGTTAGACGACTTTGGGGTTTGATGCGAGCGCGGTCGCGACGCGTCCCGCGGCCCGCCCGCTTGTTTTGGTTGCTTTCCCGAAGCTTTTTCCGCGACGTTTTTCGGGGGCAGCAGGACGTTGTTTCCCTCTCAGCGGCCGCCTGAATCGCACACAGAGAGCGACGCGAAACCTGGAGGCCGAGCGGCGGAGCTCTGCCATCATTTGCGTCCACAACAGAACAGCGCAGCTCGGATGTTCGGTTTATCGAGTTTCCCCTCTGCATTCTCTTCGTTTGTTGCCTTTAACGAACAGTCACGTGACGCGCGGAGGCTTTATTTGGGGGGGGTTATTACGGATTCAGCAAAGACTGTTCGGTTCTGCATAGGAAGGTTTCGTTTACAAATCGTAGGGACGCGGGTTTAAACAACCGATCATCGTAACGTTTCCATTAGCGCTGCAGACACACTTTAACATTACCGGCTAATATTTCTAACGTCGAACTTGGACGGCGGATCTGTGCATGTGAACGTAGTTCAGAGGAAAAGTGACAATTGTTTTTTGTGTTTTTTGTTTTGTTTTTTTGTTGGTTTTATTTTTTTTTTTTTGTGGCTGCTGCTCAGTGTAAGGTAACTGGATTGGTTGCCCCGGTAACCCTGAGAGCAGGCGCCTCCTTTTCCGCCGTAGTGACAGACGAACAGCTCAGACGAGGGTCAGTGATGATGGTTATAAATTCGCCCGCCACACACGTTGGTTTTAGTGGATTCTCTGTTGGTGAGATATTAATGAACATTCTCTCCAAATAAATATGTAGCATTCTAAGTGGCACTTAGCTTAGCATAGGCAGACATATGATAGTTGTTTTCGTTTGTACCCCGGGAAATTATACAACCAAAATTATGATTTGACAGGGAGTTCAGCTTTGACATTTATGTACAGGTTTTTGAAATGCACAAATTACATATTTTCTACATCAATGGCGCCGGTTTCCTCGTTTTGCGTCATTCTGCTGAGCTTATCGTAACTTCACGGCTGATTTTGAACCAGATTGCACGACAGATCCAAAGTCTCGCTACCGCCCCCTTCTGGGTCAGTACAGGAACGCGCCTCCAAACACAGAACGTTAAAAGTCCATTTTCTTTGTTTTCCAAAGACGGGTTCTGTCCTCTCGGTTAATATTAGGCTGTCCTGCCGGCTGAATTTATCGCTTGTCAGTGTAAAAATGTTCATATTTTAAAGCGTAACCTCGGTTCTGAGCAGAGTTAGGGTAGTCTGTCCACGATGTCCGGTCTTTATGCTAAGCTACGTTTAACGCATTCTGACTCGACGCGCCGTGAACCTCATTTTAGCACCCGGCAGCGTGTTGTGCTGCCCCCCAGTGGTCAAACAGCGACATATCGAGTGGGCGTGGCCTACAGTAGAGGAGGCGTTTACCAGTCTGTACCGGTACCACTCATCTGTGTGTTTCGTTTGACTTTAGTGGATCGTAACGACGGGAACTTTCCTCAAGTCGTTAAAATCAAATGTACATTTTCACTTTGATTAATCAATTTACGCATGCGAGGTAGAAATGTGCTGAGTCACTTTTACCTGCAGATGTGAAAAACGGTTATAAAAAAAATGTCAAATTATGGTATGAAACTATATTCAGATGTCAGGCAGACGTCAAAACAAAGTTATCCAGTTAAAGATTTAACTTCATTACTTTTACAAACGTCACATTTTGGCTCTGTTTTAAATCAAAACATGTACAAATCTTTTGTTTTGCACTTTACTTTGGAAGCATTTGGGTACTTTGCTGTTGAGCTTACTGAGCAATTAACCTCCGTTTGTGGACCCAAAACTCGCCTTTTCATCGAATCAGTTGATCGGACGAACAGTGCAGCAGATCTCTGCTCGTTTATTAGCTGAAGCAGCAGATTTACCGGCGGATATTGAGCTTTTTTGGATCCTTTGCGTTACCTCCGTGTCTGCTGACGTCGTGCGGAGTAACGGAATTTTTTTTTTTGTTGTTTTCTTAGGTTTTAAACATGTTTGAATCTTATCAGTGTGCTCTTTTTAAGGTACGCCGTGCAATACGTCAACATAACAGATTTATTATTGTGAGATTTGATTTTTGCTGTACATATGAAAACTTGTGAATTTAATAAAACTGTCTGCAGATTTTCATACCTTTCGGCTCCGTCTGAGTCTGTTCGCTCCGTCACTGGAACTAATGTGTGGCACTGATCTGTAACCCTGCAAGGCCTCAGAGGACACGTCGGCCGGAGGCTGGACGAGCTTCAGGAGAAGCGGCAGTCGGATCTGCAGGAGGAGACGGAACAGGAGAGACCTGCTGATGGACTCCTGCTGATGGAAACTCTGAGACCAGAGAAAGCAACACCTGGGGTCAGAGCTGGGGAGAGCGCGTGCCACCTATGTGACTGGTGTCAGAGAGCTCAGAGGTCTGCCTGGAATTCAGAGCTTAGTTCACAGCTCATATTAGACAGGTGGAGGAGGAGCTCTGAGACTTTTAGGTCTCTTGAAAAGAGGCAAAGAGAGAGAGCTGGAGGAGAAGCTCAGGAGAGAACGTGATGAGGCCAACAAGCAGAAGAGCCAGCATCTGGAACGAGAGATTGGGAATCCCGATGAGGAGAAGGAACTCGGGCAACACAACTAGGATGGAAGAGTGGAGGAAGGAGCTGAAAGAATTAGAAGACAATGAGCTTCGCAGATCGGCCAAGAAGTGGGAAGAGGAAGTCGGTCTGCCAAAACAGCTTGTGGCTGACAAAGACGAGAAGCTCAGCACGGCCACAGAGAAGCAGCAGAGGAGGACTGTCGCAGCACAAAGGCTGAGCTGGACGAGGCTGTCACAAAATGTGAAGGTCTGAAGGAAGAGCACGTCAAACGGCTGGGAGAGCCAAAGGCGGCCACCAGAGGGCGCTGTTCAACGTGGAAGAGCGAAGGGAGGGAGAGTTGTCCCAGGAGCAGAGAAGATGCTTGCAGAAGATCTTCAACGTAGAAAACGATTGAGGAGCCCCAAACCTCCCTCCGTCTCCTCAGGTCTTTCTTTAATCCCACCACCAGATCGTTTAACATAAAGAGAACATGCATGTCTCGGTGCTCTACGCGTTTCTGCATAAATCAGGAAAATGACCTTGCTATTTTCAGGGATGATGTCACGGTCGTCCTCACCTGGGGGGTCGCAGGTTCCACCAAACCTTTAGGATGCAGGAGTCTCATTCCACCAGCAGATGGCGCCAGACACCAGCGGCACCACCAAGGGCGTCCGCATCCGCAAGAGGAAATAGACCCCTTCTGACGGACTCTGATTTATACGTCGGGTAAAGTAGAATGTCATCAAAAGTTGATATTTCAATAGTTCAATAGAAGCTCGTGCATTAAAACTATTTGTTAGGAATATATTTAAGATGTACTTCCTTTAATGTTTAACAGTTAATAAAACATTCCGTGTCTCAAAAATTTTGATGTCAAATTCTAATTAGCTAATTAAGTCAAGGTTTCTAGTAGCTTTAGATGGGCCTTTAGAAATATATCATCAACACCCTGCACAAGGAGGGTGACATGAAGAGGGTCAGTGCTAAAGAAATGCTGCATCAAGAACAACAGGTATCATCACAACTTCGAGAGGACTGGGAAGTAAATTCCCACTCCAGGGTAACACTTCATCAGGCCAAAGTGATTCCAGAGAGCATGATGCTTCCTTCTGCTGACCAGGACATTGTTACATTTTCTACCTGGCACCTGCTAAGACACTGATTTTTGTGTTCAGCTGTAAGCCATAAAACTCAAAAATCAGTCTGTGAATAAGACTTTTCAACAGCTTCTCTTCAGGCATGAATCCTAATGGAAGAAAAAGGATTTGGAAAGTCAAACCTGTTATCAAAAGTCAGAAGACACATGCTGCCTGTTTTCCCTCTGCAAAGACAAAACAGCTGTAAAAGTTCCAGGTGCAGAAAGCTTTTTATTGTTGCTTTCCAGTTGCTGTAGCAGTCATGTTACAGTTTTCACGAGTAAATCAGAAGAGAAACAGATAAATCTATTAGGTCTTAGCTGGACATCAGGTCGAATTACCTGTGATGAGGACAGGACAGAGGAAGCTCCCTCACAAACACACAAAAAAACCACAAACACGAACAAAACATCATCGCCGCTCGAGGTGGAACTTTATGATTTCAGTATGACGGTAAAAACAATAAACCCAGCCAGCTTTCCTCTGCCTTCATCACTCTAAAATTAAAAAAAACTAAATTTAAAGAGGAAAATAAATTAGAAGTGGACCAACAGTAAAAAGGCTATTCTTAAAAAAAAAAAAAAAAATCAATCAACAGGATAATGTTCCGACTTGTCATCAAAATTAGTTGTCTGAAACAAACATTTCTAACATTAAAAAAAAAAAATTCAGTGTCATTCTACGGAATAAACCACGAGTGGAGCTAAGAGAGGGTTGGGGGTCAAAGGGTCAAGTGCACTGCTGTCGGTGCAGAGGGCTGCAGTTCCCCCGGCCGACGGCAGGCGGCGCTCTGACGGCTAAGGCACCGACGTCTGAGGCCTGCGGGTCCCCTCCCCGCCACTAGATGGCAGACACAAGAGCGCCCTCTCACCCTGCCCTCAGAGGTCACTTCACTAAAGGGGAACTTTTAAAAACAAACATCAGAATAGCTGAAAACTAAACCTGGGGGGTGATTTAGCATATAGACGGGGGGGGTTGTGATGTGAGGATTTTTTTATTTATAAGTCCTCTTTAATTAGGAACAAACTCTGGGAAATGATGAAAGAATCCTCATCCAGCTCAGCTCCGCAGGCCTTTCAACTTATTCGTTTGATTATTCGTGGACGGCGAGGAGAAAATTAAAAAAAAAAAAAAAGAAAAGTCCAGGTTGTTCTTTTCGTTGCCTGAGAATGTACAGTCTGACGAACAGCCAGTAACAGAAGGAGCCGTTCACAAAAATGCAGCTTAGGTAACACAAGACGTTCTGATTGGTCCTGGCGTCGTCAGGGAAGGCGCGGCGTTGGCAGGGCGGCTGGACGTGGCAGCCAATCAGGAGGCCACCAGCTGGACGTAGTTGGCGGGGTACAGCCCGATCTGACCGCTGCTCAGCTGCCCTTTGCACCAGCCCTGCTCGTCTTCCTCGCCAAGCTTCAGCAGCTCCTCGCCTGAAACAAGCACAGGAAGTGTGTGTGTGTGTGTGTGTGCGGGGGGGGGTCACTCGGGGCAACAAACTGAAGGTCTCGGATTGATCCAGGTTGTAGGCGGCGCCGTCGTGGATCAGACCGCCCCCTCTGGGGTCCCGTCAGGTTCCTCTGAACCCTCAGACTGGACCACCTGCTGAGGACGTGCTAAACCTCTGCAGAACTCTCCAGGAGGGTCCATCGACCCCTGAATCAGGCCTGACCGACGACCTCCACCCACACCTGTGACACCTCCCACACCTGTAAACGCTGGTGTGGGCGGGGCTTAGCTGGAGACCGTAACTGTATTTCCCAGCGTTTCTGAATCCTTCAGGTTTTTCTTCAGCAAAAACCCTTAAATCAGACCGAGAAACTGAAGAGTTGATCTACCTCAGATTATCTACGTTAGGTTAGGCGATAATCCCCCACATGAGGACGACTGTTGCCTGTTCTGAGAGATGAAACCTGCCAGAACAAGTTTCACTTCCAGAGAGAAGAACTGAGCCCTCAGGTGAGACGGCTTACATAGTTTAAATTAATTGACTGTAAATTTTTACTGTCAGACACACACAGACGCACACACACACACACACACACACACCTCAAGCCTTTTCACACACACTATATAACTATATAGCTATCACCTATTATTATTCATCTCTTTTAAACACTGGATGAGACCATAAATGTCCGCCCCCCCCCACCCCCCACCCCCGTCTTTACCTGCTTTAAAGGTGAGCTCGTCGTCCTCCTGACCCATGTAGTCGTAGAGCGCTCGGACCCGCACCCCCTCCACCCGGTCCTCCTCCTCCTCCTCCTCCTCCACACCGTTCACCGCCAGCCCTTTTTTGGGGCTCTCGTCATCGGACCAGTCCGAGGAGTAATCTTTAACCCTGAGAGGTGGACACACACACACACACACGCGCGATCAGGCTGAAGAAGAGTTCCGCCTCCACGCAACGACATTCAGGCGCTTCTGCCGGTGTGACAGCAGCATTGGCGCGTCTCTCTTCTGTCTGAGTCTTCAAAGGCCGGAGACTCTGGAGGCATCTGAAGTCCCTAAATACTGAAGCTGGTTACCAGATAAACCTGGACACTGTCAGAGGAGCTCAGCAGGACACGAGGAGGGGAGAGAAGTAAGAGAAAAGTCTGAGGTTTTTGGAGGAACCTGAAGCAGACGGATGGGAGCAAGGTCTGTAACACACATACACACACGCACTCTAATTGAAGGATAATTACAGTTAACTCCTCAGGGTGAGTACAAAGTAACAAACTAAACCACCTTCTGTTAACTCTGATGGGCTGAGGCAGCAGATTAACACACACACACACACACGTGTTCTCCTACCTGTTTGTGTTCACGGTGACGGGGCTGGGGGGGGCGTGATCTCCTCCCACGGCTGAGACGATGTTGGTGAGGGTGACCACGTTGTCGTCGGAGTGCTCACCTCGCTCCTTCTTGCTGATGGAGCGGCTGGTCTCTGGGAACCACTCCTACACACACACACACACACGCACGCACGCACGCACGCACGCGCGCTGCACACACACACACACACCCACACACAGTTAAATGAAGGGTCTGTGGGTTTAGTGGGTGGGTTAAGTGGGTTCATAGAGACAGTTTCCAGATTTTCCTGGGCTAATGAAGCAGCCAACATCCGAACTGTCATCACAAGAGCAGGTGAAGGTCCTCACAGTTACAGAATTAACCCCACAAACACACCCCCGCCTGTGTGTGTGTGTGTGTGTGTGTTCTGGGACAATGGCACTCTGTTTTTGTGTCTGCAGCATTGTGGGAACGCCAGGAGATTCCTCCGAGGACAGAAAGGGCTTCATCTCTTTCTGCCAACATCAAGCTCTTGGGTTTTACATCGTCGCTCCAGGAAATCTCCTCCTGGACGTCGACGTGGAAATAAAAAGACAGACGCCGGCCCTCCGAAACCGGAATGCTCGCGCTGATTAAAGCTTTCTACGCGGTTATGTCCCAAATGCTATTTTGATTTTTATCGACGGTTGCAACTTGCACTGTAAACTGTAGCTGAAGTTTCGGAGCAGCCTAAAATCGCCAAGACATTAAGGACGGCTGCAGGGACTGAAAAGATGGAATCATGTTTGTGAGGGACAACGACCTCGTAGACACTTCGGTCGGACCTGTTTTGTACATTTTCATGTATTATGTGTCGATTCTTTTGTATGGTCTGACATTTGAGCTTCACACACACACACACACACACACACACACACACACACACACACACACACACACACACACACACACACACACACACACACACACACACACACACACACACACACACACACACACACACACACACACACACACACACACACACACACACACAAGGTGTGTAGCAACCAAAACGCACAGTGGAATCCAGGTGAAAGTATCCATGTGATGTCTGCACAATTGGGTCTGTTCATCTTTTCATGGAGACCGTTTGTGTAGGGGAAAAAAAAAACAGCCAGTAACTGATCAGGCTGCCTGTAATATCACCCTCATAAATGAAAACTACAACTATTCCAAGTCATAACAGAGACAGTGTTTTCCAGACACGAAAACAGAGCGCTGATCCATTTTAGGAATTAAACAGGAAAAGCAAAGATTAGATTAGATGTTCCTCACACAGAAAAAAAAAACTAATATGATCCTTTAGTTTGACGATCTGAAGTTGTATTTTTGTTTAGGAAACACCCGTCTGTCTGTGTGTGTGTGTGTGTGTGTGTGTGTGTGTGTGTGTGTGTTCAGACATTCCTGACCCCACTCAGAGTTCCCGCGCACACAACAAGTCTTTCACTGGGAACCCGTTTAATATTCAGCCTGATTCCCCTCGAACACAAACACACACCAGCTACTGCAGCTCTGCCCCCCGAGCTTCTAAAAATGACAGAAATAACAACAGGCCTGTTTGGGGTGCAAACGTCGGCGTCAGGGCGCGTGCGCGTCGACACGCACCTCGAACTGGGGCCAGTTCATGCTCATTCCCGGGCCGTGGGTGTTCCTCCACCATCGCAGGTCTTCGGCGTCGTTGGCTGCCTGGATGGTCTGGCCCAGGTCTCTGTACAGGCCCGCAAACCTGCGGAACGGCGGCGACCGTCAGTCAGCGCCCCCCCAATCGTTTCTACGGCAACACCCGCATTGTCACTGCGCCTCGCTGGTACCTTTGGGAGGGCTCTCTGAACACGTTTACTGAAGCAGAACCAGGCTTTAATGGTCACAAAGGTAACTGGGGGTCAGATCTAGATCTGAGGTCAAGGGCTGAGGCATAAAGGTAACCCTGCACGTGTTTACGGGCCCGGAGCGCAGGGCTATGGATCCCAAACGTTGACTTAAACGCTTCTTGTGCAATATTGGGACCCTTTTGGACTTTACTGATGACGGTTACCTTGGCGACAGAGATTATTTAAAGAGAATGAGAGGTCAGCAGTTAATGGTCAACACCGGTTTTTGATTAACTACTGTGTACATAAGCACACATCGTAACTCTGACGGTTCTACATGCCTTTGCTCTGAGTTCGGCTTCGTAAATCAACTAATCACACTCTTCGTCCTTCAGAGGTGCGCGCGTGTGTGTGTGTGTGTGTGTGTGAGATCTGTGTGAGTGTGTGCCTCACTCGTCTTTCACAGACAGGTCCAGGTGTGTGTGGATCTCCAGCAGGACGTCTTTAAAGAAGCGCAGCCTCTTGCGCTCGGCCTCCTGGGTCAGGTCGAACACCTGCTCCATGTCCTCCATGTACCGTGGGTTGCAGCGGTTCAGGTCCTCCAGGGCCTTGCTGTAGCGCTCCTTCGCCTGCCGCGCACAGAACACACGCTCACCCCGTTTGCTTGGATGGATTTTGAGACATTTCTGCAGCGCCCCACAATTACCATAAAAGAATTTTTAAAAACTCTGAGCAGTAACAGCCCGCAGCATGCTCAAGATTCAGATCAATCAAGCGTCAAACACTAAAATATTCAGACATGGAAGCGAAGCCTTCACAGCCTCGTGAAACCTGTATTCCAGTTACTGTAGCAGTTGCCATGGCTACCACTAAAGATAATTAGGAGATCAAAAATGACCCAGTTAGAGGTAGCATGAGAGCAGGTGGTGGTTACTGTCAAACATCCCAGTTTGTCTTCAAATACTGGTGGAGGCGGATGTTTCCAACCCTCTCACCACCAGTTTAAGTGTGGAGGTTTGTAGGATGAGCCTGCAGCTTTGCTCCCTGAGTCTGTGTGTGTGTGGTGTGTGTGTGTGTGTGTGTGTGTTTGTGTGAGAGGGTGTGTTTGCACAATGAGATTTGCAAAACTCAAACTAGAGATGATGGAACAGAAAGTAAAAGAGGATGAAACGCTCGTGATCAGCTGAGAAAGATAACGATCAATAATCAGTCTGTAATCAGATTGCAGGCTCGAAGGTGCGTTCATGGACGCTTTTTGGGTCACTTTGTTGTGTACGGTAGTCTTTGACTGTCCACAGCCTTTCTCAGGATTTCCCTTGTTTTTGGTTGATACTTCCTTCTTCAGGACCTGGAACTTGTGCATCAGGGAACACGGAGGACAAGCTGAGTCATGTTTAAACAGTCAAAAACACACACACAGGTATGTTTTTCTGGACTCACTGACACACCCCGACTGGTAAAAACGAACCTACACAGGGGAGACTGCGTGTGTCTGCGAGCGCCCGTGTGTGTGTGTCTGTGTGTGTGTGCGTCTGCACGTATGTGTGTGTACTTTTTCCGCCTCCTGGTTGCAGCGCTCCGCCCTGCTGGTGAACTTGCGGACTTCCTCCTGTGACTTGGTCGGGTCGGCCTTGGCGTGGTTTTCCCGGGTGACTGCTGTCCACTCTTCTTTCCTGGTTTGGTGGTAGCTCTTCTTGGCCGTCTCCACCTTCAAGCGCGACATCGTTAGCGGTGGGTTCACCCTCGACCGACCTTCCTACCGCTGCATCCCGACCCCCCCCTCCACCCTCACCTCCTTCAGCTTGCGGACCCAGGGTTTCTGCGCCTTGCGGAAGCCGTCGTCTGCGTCCTTGGTCTCCCTGAACCCCCCCATCATCTGCTTGTGGAAGGCGTCCTTCTGCCAGTTGCGGACCTTCTCGCTGTCCTCGCCCGCCAGCCGCTCCCGCAGCTGCAGGTGCAGCTCGCTGAGCCTGTCAGCCGCCATCATGAAGGCGTGCCACGCTTTCTCGAGGGTCCCGTACTGAGGACCTGAGGGGAGGTGGGGTGTTGTTACAACGCCCCCGCCAGCAGTCACGTGACCGAGCGGCGCCGTCCGACCGCGGCCTCACCTTTCTCCACCACGCCCCTCCACCTCTTGGCCCAGTCGCTCAGCTGCAGAGCGTAGCTCTTTTCGATCTTGGCCCTCTCCTGGAAGCAGCTGACCAGCTCGTTGCACAGCCGGTGGCCGTCGTCTATCCGCCTCACCGTCCGCTTGTAGTTCCCCGGCTGCAGAGGGGGAGGAAGAACGCATCGGGTAAACGCGCGCTTCCGAAACAGCAGGCGCTTCCCCTGGCGCGCTGACGGCGCGGGATGTTTAACACGAGCGCGATGACGCGTGGAAGATCAAACTGGAGATGCCATCGGAAGGCAAACAGAGCGAGAGCGGCTGGAAGCATGTGGGTTTTTCCAGATGGAAGCCCGTGAATGCGACTGTCAGTCAGCAGAGACTCATCAAGTTAAAATAACTCCAAAGCACACCGACATCTGGTTCGTGTGCGTGTTCTTGACTTTGCTACATACCGAGCACCAAAATACTCCTTCTACTATCAAAGTGAGGGACATTTTGGCAAAGGTTAGAATTGGTTTTAGGCCAGGGATGAGTTGGGAGGCGGGTGATGTCTATGAAAGTCCTCACAAAGACTGAAGAACAAGTATAGGTGTGTGTGTGTGTGTGTGTGTGTGTGTGTGTGTGTGTGTGTGTGTGTGTGTGTATACAAACTTGATTCATTCAAATTCACCAATTTTAACATTTGCTGTTAGGAAGGGAGCGTCTCACCTCCCAGAAACTGTCAGTGGTGCCCAGATCACTCAGGTCTCCGTTGGAGGACATCCTGCGGTCGCGCTTACAGCACAGAATGATGGCGGCTGCAGGGAAGTCTGCAGGAGAGAAAGACAGGCGTCCGTCACACCTCAGGAGCACAGGAAGACGTTTCATCATTCGGGGTGGAAAAGAGAGGATCGTCTCCTCCGCCTCGGACACGAGCCATCAAAATAAACCCGCTTCCTGTCTTTGTCCCTCGGTTTGGACGCGGCGGTCCTACTCTCGGCAGATTTGCCGACCACGTCACACAAAGGAAGGTCACGCCGCAGAAATCCACAAACCCGACGCGTTTCCTCACGCGGCCCCCCCCGTTTAAAGAGCGACGCAAACGTGTTATTTACATTCAGCGGCACCGGGGCGACCCGACGTGACCTCGGATCTGCCAACAGCCCGCCGCGACCCGATGCCTTCGAGCATCGGCTTCCTCCAGGCCGCCGTCCCATTGGACGCGTCCTGGCTTCAAGGCCAGACAACTTCCTGTGGCAGACATAACAACTGTGGAGGGAAACGCTGCTGCAGCCTTGAGTCCCCCCCCCCCTCGCCCACCGAAGACGGTGACTCTCTGAAAGGCAAGAAGGACGGACGTATCCGCACGGTTACCGTGGTAACGACGTGAGCCGAATGCTGCGGAGGCAAATCTGCTCGTGATCTGTGGTTCCGAGCGTCTCCCTCTTGATGGTTTGTCTGATTTGAGCGACCGGACTGGGACTCATGTGGAAGGATCTGATTCAAATCACGTTCCTAACCACCTCCAAACGTGGTCTGGATCCAACACGGGAGGAGAAAAAAAAACAAAACAAAAACAGATGTGGGGCTTTTTGGTATCGACTTGATTTTTCTGACAGTCTGAACTAGGTCTCTGATTGGTTGAGACGATCCCAAAACAGGTTTTTCCTCTTTTCTTTCCAGAACGGTGTAGACGGTGGTTGGCTGCAGCAGTCGGCAGCAGCGTTCCCGATACCTGCGTTTAACAGGGCAGGGAAGGACAGCTCAGCAGCAGGAGGGTCCGTCCCTGCTGCCAGGCCTCAATTAAAGAGCTCAGCTTTAATGCAGGGCCTGTGTGGCTCCCTGATGCGGGGGTGGTGGTGGTGTGCGGAGTCGCGTCAGACAGGTGACGTTTCAGATTAGCAAATCGCTGACGGTCCACAACATTACACCGTCACAGGCTGCAGCTAATCCCCCTCACAAAGCTCAGCTCCAATTCTCACATCGGAGCAGCAAGCGTGGGTGGGACAGGCGGGACGGGGGCGCCTGCACTTGTGTCTGTGTGAGCCACACACGAGCGGCATGTATGTTATCAGCTCAGCTACGAGCCTCTGACGTGCTGAAACACGAGTGAATACGGGAAAACTGGCTCCTGTAGTTTACAGGACAGTACAGTGTGTGTGTGTGTGTGTGTGTGTGTGTGTGTGTGTGTATGCATTTGCCTTTTTCTGGGTGTGGCAGGCAGCGCACGTTAAGTCTGGCTGCGCTCTCTGCTCCCGCTGAAGGCATGCAGGCGACGGCCCATTTAACGCTCAGCTGCAAAAGGCTTCAGGAGACGAGGTTTAACTCGTTCAAACACAGACCTGCCCAGGAATCCTGATCCGGCGCCGCAGTCGCACTACGAGCGGCGAGCCCCGCTCTCGTCGGCGACGTCGATTTCAACGTTCTTCTGATAAACGTGCGTTTTCTCCTGTTTTGTTCCTGTACAGAATTAGTTCCATCCACTGAAAGCGACTGTTCAGCGGTATAGAGGGCGAGAGCTGGGTGGAGTTAGCGCCTGCAGCCAGACTTCCACCTGGACACCCGTCTGTCCCGCCTGGATCAGGTGATCAGACAGACGCCAGAAACAATCCACTTCCTGTTTCAGGAGGTCCTCAGAGAGGTGCGAGTGGAAACCTCTGGGTTTGGAGCGGGCACGCCCACCCTCCCTGCCTGTTTACCTGCTTTGAGCCCCGGTCGTGAACTCGGGTTCACTCTCCTTAGTGTAACCACACACAAACACACACACACACACACACACACACACACACACACACACACACACACATGCACGTATCACATGAAGGGCTTAAGAGGGTCCTGGAGACCAGAGGCTGGAGCTGGAGACAAAGGCAGGGACACGGCACAGGAGCAGGGAACGGACTCAAACCAGCAACCGCACCAACACCGGCACGAGATCCAACAACCTCCAGCATCCAGAAACGCTGCTTAATAGAGGAGTGGGTGGATTATTTAACAATTGTTACCCAAACATGGGACCATGGGAGCCATCAACAGATTATGACAGATTACTTAATCTCCAGAAAAAAAGAAAACGGCTCAGCCGGTTTAAAATCATTGAGCAAAGACAGAGGAGAAAAGTCCATTCAGAGCCGATTAAAGCCTCCGTGCGAGCCCAGAGTCCGACAAATGACAACTTAAAGGTCACATGTGCGTTGGCTCAGAAGCACAAGTTATCGAATGGCGTCGACCACAGAGCGGAGCGGTGACCAGCGATAGGCCGCTCCCGCCGCAAACCCGCCTCTCTACCGGGTTGCTAATCTGCCTTTTCACAGAGCAATCCCCGTTTCTTGGATTCCCCCCGTCCCGCTGATAGCTGATCCATTCAGAGGACAGCACGTCTGCCCCCCCCCCCACCACCGGAGGTGAAGTCACGCCTGGATCCCGGCGCCGTTCGGGCTCAACGCAACAACCGACGGAAAACAAAAGGTATCTAAATCTGGGATTGGGTTGGAAGGTCGGGGTGATGTCCCGCCGCCGTCGCCCACATTTGCTGAAAAGCAACAGAAATAAAAGGTTCACAGCGGAGGAGGAGCGGGAACAAAGGAGCCAGGACACGAGCAACTACGTGGGAGGTCGTCACATCTGCATCTCAGCGGTTTTGAGGGGCAGGAAATCCCTTGAACTTAAAGACAAATGAATTCAAATACAGGCCGAGCTCGGCAGGATGACGGGACAGGAGAGGATTCTGGTTGTTGGTTTAAAGGGAAATGGGTCAGGCCAGTAAAGAGGAAGATGAGGAGGAGGAGGAGGAGGCGGCAGCGACAGCTAGATAGGCGGATCCAGGCCTCCTAAGCTCTGCTGGAGAACTCAGGGCCATTAATCTGATTAATGCGCAGCGACAGTTTCCCCGCGGCAGGCCCGCGTCTACGAGCCTCCGGGCTGCTCCGCATTCCAGCAGCGGCGCGCTCGCCGCAGGCTCGGAGCGGTTTGGGATGCTCCTTTTTTTCGTTCCGCAGCGGCAGCCGGGCAGCGCGACTCGGCAGCTCCTCTCCCCGAAACGGGAGACTCGGCGTTTATTTCTGCTGAGGGAAAAACAGGCGGGGGCTGGGTGGGCCCCCCGAAGGCCACGGTCGGGGGGGTGGTGTGTGTAAGGGGGGGGTTCTCTCTCTGACACGAAACATCGAAAACATGTTAGGACGGGACCGGATCCAGGGAGAGCAGAGGGTTGGGAGCACAGAGCCACCGTGGACGACGCTGGAGGACTTACCTGAGCAGGGGCGAAAACAGACAAGGACAGACGTCCGGTCAGAAGACAGCCTCTGTCTTCACAGCCCAGAGGAGAGCGAGGAGAGCCCTCGGGAGCGGAGAGAGAGAGGGAGAGAGAGAGAGAGAGAGAGAGAGGGGGACAAAGACGAGACGGCGGTTAGTCAGCGGAGAAGCGGTTAGTCGGCACGGGCGGGCCAGTCTCATGAGGTCGGATGGTGAAGGTGGCACATTCCGGCCGCGCCGGTGAAATACTGCACGTGGAGTCGTTAGTGGAGGGTTAATGAAGGAGACGGGGGTCAGGGCGCCCGAGAAATACCCGCCGGGACAGGGGGGGGGGCAAGCCCGACGCGGGCTCCGTACGGCAGGTCGAGGTCGGAGACACGCTGAAGCCGAGCTCCGAGTTAATGACCGACTTCAAGCCCGACTTTAAAGCTTCGTTTGCTCCATTGATGTGCCCGGTTTGGTCCATGGCAGCCACTTAAGGATGGGAATATTTTATATATTTTTATCGTTTATCGTGAAATAAAGCAAAAAGAATGTGGACAAACACGACCCACTCGTTCATAATTACAACATTGATTACGATAACCAGCCCAGCAGGAAAGCTCGCTGCTCTAAAACTGAACACTGGCAAACATCATTCCATTTCTCCTGAAAGTGTAAAAAATGAAACTGGTCTACAAAACTATCATTTTAATCTTTGGGGAGACTCTTCGATGGTCTTTCCTGGGTCTAGCTTCAGCCTCAGGACCGTCACCCCCGACCAGGAGCCATCCTGGAAGGGACGTTTACTCCAAAACTTCCCAACTTTGGACAACGGAGAGACAAACGTACGCCGAATTTTGACAAGACTTAGCACTTCCTGCTAACCTGAACAAAGAATCCCAGAGAGGGCGTCACTATAGCAACCAGGCACGTTGAGCAATATTTACATGAACCTCCGTGATGAATAAAACAATGTGCATCTGTACACTTTGATCAGAACCAGGCCCTGCGTGTAAATACAGGCCTGCAGCGGTCGCACCGGCGCTTCACACTCCCTCTCTTGTGGTGATGTCACCCCAGTAACTGCGAGGCACCACGTGTGGCGGTCCGCTGGAGGCGAGGGCGAGGCCGGAAAACAAGACGGCGGATCGCGACGAGGCGGAGTAAAGGCGACGGGAAAAGCACAGCCCGGGCCTGGTCCCCACCCCCCTCCCGCACGCAGCTGACCTCCGAGCGGGAACCACATCACTGCGGCCGAGGCCGCCCACACCCGAAGATTAACCCAGAACCTGCTGCAGCGGGCCTCGCTGTCACGCAGCTGCAGCCGGGAACGAGGGAGCGAACGAGGGAATGAGGCTCGGATCAGGAGGAACGAGAGAGCATTTCCCTTGAAACGCAGAACCATGTATCAGCAAGTAGAGCCGACACCAGGAGAGGGGGCAAACCGGTGAGAGGGGATGTTTAACCTTCACGTACTTCCATGAAATTCCGCCCGCTGGGCCCAAAACCTTTTACTGGGAGAGAACACGTCGCAGTAACTGGTGTGAAAGAGCGTCGGCTAATTGCCGTCATAAAGCAGCTCTCGCAATGTCTTCGGTTTGAGGTTTGAAGTGTGCGCTTGGCACCATTAAAGTCATGACAAATCCCAGCGCTTCAGAGCCAGTTTTTCACAATAAACTTAAAAAAAAAAAAAAAAAAAACAGCCCACATGATGAATTCCCAGACCACCGTCACAGACGCTTCCCAGGGAAGCAAACACAAAGCTCGCTGTCTGCAACGCCGTGCTTTTGGGGCCCTCGAGTCGGCGCTTTTCTCCGAGGCCGTGTTCGATCACATGTCGCTGGGCGATGCTGGGAAAACGTGACAGGTCCCCAGGAGCCCTTAGTCCAAACATCTGACCTGGAAAACGACATCTCCTGAATACTTTTGCACCGATGACGCCTACGTAAAGCAGGGGTCGTCCGTGTGGGCCCGTATCTCAGACGCTGGTTACTCACGTCTTCACCTGGAGGGGGGGGCTTGGTCGTTTACAGCAGCCCACCACCAGGGGGCGACAGAGATGACGTCACCAATAAACGTCATCGCTTTAATCACACAGCCAATAGTTGGTTTAAACTGCTTTTTATGGGTCCACTGCTGGCCTTCAGTGGCTTTAAACCACCAAGTTTAGTCAAAAAGTCAAGAAAAGCGACATCTGCGTTAAAATAACAACTTAATAACCGCCCGGTGACGTCAACGCCGCTTAGATACACAAACGCCACCGAGATTTTGCAAGTTACGGCGATTAAATCTAAGTTTGGAGCAACATTGTAGCAGATAAGAGTAATCTTACCAAACGATGTTATCGGCGTCAAACAAAAACTAAAACATTTTTTTTTTTTAAATTGATGCCGGTTGTGAGCCCAGCTAAGCTAGCTCCCCGACCCCCCCCCGGTGATTCCCTCCTGGGGGGTTTGGTGCTCCAGGTCCGGGGGAGGAGCTGCAGCATGTGCAGGTGAGTCTTCTTACCTGTGGCGCTCCGACCTGGAGCTGCGAACCAGAACCGGAGATGGGTCCGAGCGTGGCTCTGCCCCCCCCCTCCACACACTCCTCCTCCTCCCGGACACGGATTAAGAGCCAGGCGTCGCTTGGAAACGTGACAGGTAGTCCACCTTAAGCCTCCAGAAAGCGCTGCATTTTGCGGGTTTTTATCCGTCTGTCAGTCGTCGGCGCACACCGCCACCACCACCGACCCCCCGATGGAGCCCCCCCCGTCGATCCCGCAAGATCACCGCGATCCTTAATCTGCAATTCCTGCGTGATGCAGCGAAGAAAGAGCCTTTTTTTGGGGGTGGCGTGTCGGGGGTGTGAGAGGAGCAGCCCGGGCCTCCTGTGCCTGCAGACTGGCGTCTGTAATCAGACGCTGCTCACCACAATACCCGCTCATCCTCTTACACCTTAACCCCTCACTGCCCGATGCGCGGCCCTGCGACGCCTTCAGGCGCGCTCGGAGAAAGCGCCACTCCCACTCTAAAACGCAGCTTTCAGGATAGTTTTACCATTTATGTCACGTAAGGTTTAATAAATAAATGAATAAACTTAGTGGATGAAAGTGTATAGCGATTTTATTTCCTGTGTGTTTATATTTATAGCCTTCGTTTTTGTTTTTTTTCAAAGAGCGGCTTAAAATGTATTTTCTTGTCAAAGCACGCCCCCGTCCGGACGTAGATGGAATAACAATAGTGGTTATTAAAAGTGCTTCATTCAACAGTCGGTTTAGACAAGAAAACTTAATCAAAACACTTTCACCTCTGTTTTTAACAAAATCAAAAAAAAGGCAATTTTGTTCTCCCTGGGCAGCTGAAATTGTGACACAAAAACGTGGACTGATTACAGTAGACAGGGCTGTTTGTCTCCACCATCAATCTTGCTCTTCGTCTTCACCGTTCCTCTGCGAGCAGCTTTCTGAAGTTCTGCAGCTCTCTGATGCTGGTGGAAATCCTGGAAAACGACATTTTCTCATGAGCACCGGCGTTTCCATGGAAACAGTGTGAGCACTCGCAGATTTCCGGGCGATTCTATTTTCACTGAGCTTTAGTCCCAAATACACGACGGCGGTACATCAGAGGAGATGAGAATATTTCTGCGACCCCAGTTGGATCGATCACCTTCCGAAGGCGTTGAACAGAGAGACGATCTCCTGCCGGCTCAGCTGGAATGTGGGTCGATGTAGGTCGGACGCCGGCAGAGCTTCAATCTGTCGCTCGGAAAACAAAATCTTCAGCGATGTTCCTAATCCCTGAGTCTGTCCAGAGAGAGAGAGAGAGGTCAGAACGGTGTGTGTGTGTTGGGGGGGGGGGGGGTAAATCGCGATGTGATCAAATGACGACTTCTCGGCTGCAGCTCAGATCAACTAATCAGAGCGAGGCCTTTAAAAGCAAACGTGTGCTGTGACAATAAACTCGCTGTGCTGAACATGACTGAATATGTGACACGTCCATGGTCACATCCCTCTTTAACCCCCCCCCCCCCCATCGTCAGGGGAGTCTTCAGTAAAGTGTAGGAAACTGTGTCCTTGCCTGCAGTTTCCCCCAGAGTCGACACTTGAAGCAGCCCACGCAGTCCATGATCCTGGAGATGTTGAGGAACGACAGCCGGATGTCCTCCTGCAGCCGGGACACACGAGTCGGTCAGCGGTCCCCTCCCAGGGACCGGCTTTATGATCTGTGAAAGAGTTCTCCCACCTTCAGGTTGGCCGCTTCCGTTTGGTCTCCTGCAAACAGGGACGTCTCGTCGAAGTGCAGCGGGAAGGACCTGGAGGGAGGAGCAGAGGCTGGTGAGGCGAAACGATCGGCGGCCCCGGACTGGTTGGACTGGTTAAACTGGTTGGACTGGTCCGAGCGCCGACCTGGCCATCTGCAGGATGTCCAGCATCATCTCCCTGTGCTTCCGGTCTTCCTCCGGCCTGCCGGTGTACAGCTGGAAGGACGGGCGCTGGAAGAAGGGCAGCGCCTTGGCGAGGGCCCGCAGCTCGATCAGGTACAGGAAGTAGAGGTTCCGGAGCCTCTTCGGCCCCTCGCCCGCCGTCAGCTCCTCATCGAAGCGCCGTCGGAACTCCGCCACGTTGTGGCCCCACGTCTGGACCCAGCTGTCTGGAAGCAACAAGGAAGGAGACGGAAGAGCGTGTATACAGCGGCCCCTCGCCACAACGCGCTTCACCTATTGTGGTCTCGCTGTATCGACATTTTTTCTTGTGTGTTTTTTTTATTTTTTACAGCGTACAGCATGAACGCATTCAGCTAAGCCATGCTCAATGCAGCAGTGTGACTGAAGTGCTGTCTGTCTTCTACCCAAAACCAAGTATTAAGCTTTCAAGTTTTAAGTTTAAAGTTTTTTACTGGCTTGAAAAAAAACCCATAATGTCGATTAAACGAACTGGAGGGGAAAAGGCACCTGCGGTCGCACCCAAAAGGCGGAGGAGGAGGTTTGAACTTTGAGAGTGTAAATTTAGAGAGAACTGCGAGGAAATGTTAAAGCCTGTGAGAAAAGTGCATAAAGGTGTGTGGTTAGGGCTTTTACTGCCTTAAAACAGGTAAAATAATTATAAAAAATAAAGCTTTACGGATTTCGTCTATCACGAGTTACTTCCAGAACGTATCCCCTGGGATAAACGAGGGTTCACTGTACTCAGAGTCTAATCCCAGCAGACACACACACACAGAGGGGAGGGGGGGCGGGGTTACGGGTGTGGGCGTGTCTCACCTTCCAGCAGGTATCTGGCGCTCAGGTGAATGTTGATGCTGGCATGGAGGCCGGAGATGAGGCGGTAGAAGGCCCTCTTCTCCACGCACTGACCTGAGGCGGACGCACAGACGGCCCTGAGGATTCCCGGCGTTCCGACGCGGACCTACACCGGGGACGGTCTGCTTACCTTCCAGCCAGCTGTGGAAGACCTTTGCTGCGAACACAACTCGGATTTTAGAGGACAAACTGCAAAGGGGGGTGGGGGGCTACGACGGCGTGCACCAGCGGGTCATACCGTCATTTCCTGAGCCGCCGTGCAGCACGTTAGGGAGGACCGGACGCTTGATGGCGAGAGGCCTGGGAGGAGGAGGGGGGGGCAGAGCGTTCCTCAACAGGTGAATCAAGGGAAGGTGTGTGTGTGTGTGGGGGGGGGGGTGGGTTACTTGAAGCAGTTCTCCTCGTAGATGCTGTTCCAGATCCGCCACGCCTCCTCCCCTCTGTAGCCGGTGAAGCGCTCCGGGTTCAGCAGCAGGTCCACATACTGGGAGTCGGGCGACTCCTCGTCTACGGCGGGCGAAAAGGGAAGCAAGCTTCAGCTCTCCGAGGGGGGGGGGGGGCCACGGCGTTCCCGCCGGCCGCCCGCGAGCGTTTACCGTCAAGGACGCAGAAGCGCTGGGCGCGGTCGTCGTGCCTGTCCCAGCCGAGCAGCGCCTCCCTGGTCTCCTCGCTGAAGAGCAGCACCAGCAGGGGGGGGTCACCGACTCAGGCCACACCCCTACGGGCGCCGGCGGGGACTCACCTCAGAGAGGCGTTCACGGCTCCGAGGCGCTCCTCCCGCTGGCAGTCAGTCTGGCCCTCGCTCGAGGCTGCTGAATACTGAACGCGCGCGACACACACACACACACACACACACACACACACACACACACACACACACACACAGGCCTTACTCCTCCCTCTGTGATGCATTGGAGGCCCCGTTGGTCGGAGGACTCACCTTGTTGTGGTGGGACGCCCTCACGCCCTCTGGGACCTCGCTCTGCGAACACACAGCGGTTCTGTTGGGTCGGGGGGGGGGGTTTATGAACAAAGCCAGTTTGAAACGGGGGGGAAGGGACTCACCGGAGAGCAGGGCTTCACGGCGCAGTGCCTCAGGCCGCAGAGGCCGCCGTCGGTCCAGAACGGACACGGCTTGTTCAGGTTCGCCTGCGGGCGCCAGACCCACCCGTCAGGACCTCGCCTCAGAATTCAACCGGCGTTCGGAGCGGGCGCGGTACCTGGTAGAACCGGAAGTAGTCGGACTCCAGAAGCCTTTGAAGTTTGGGGAAAAGCCTGTTGTTGTTGAAGTCGTCGATGGTCTCCACGTCGCACGCGCAGTCGTCCAGGTCACCCGTGACCTTCGCCACAGCCGGACACGGGTTAGAGGGGCGTTATCAACCCGGCTTGGACGTATGGCAGCAACCGATTCAGCTGTCATGATCTCTGATTAGTCACATCCTCCCTGTTGGCCAACGCTCAGTTTGCACAACAACTGCAGTAAGACGGCGCCTCTGAGGCCAAAGACCTCTGAGGACCAGAAGAATGGGCCGATGGCGGCGCGGCGGAGCACTGAAAGGGTCGATGCTGAATTCTGCGGCTCTTAAGCAGAACGCAGCCTCTTTTTTTTTAGAAACCAATACGGGCGTTTGATCTGCTCTTCCCATAGTTTTGCGGCCTGACAATGGTTTCCTGAGAACGTCAAAGGGCAGCCGCAGAGAGAAAGTGTTGAGGACCCCGGGGTCAAGGCGCTTTGCGTCCACTCAGGGACGTCACGTGACGCAGCGACGGGGGCGTTTTGTTGTACCACTGAGTCAATTATGATTGATTTGATACAGAATGATGCCGCATTTAGCCCTTATTTTGACAGGATGTCGACAAAGAGAAGGGGAACGCGCACGCGCATCAGACAAGTGGAGGCTTCCACGAGGACCGTAAAAGTTACATTTAAACGACACACGCGCGCGCTCATTGGCGTGGCTCGAGATCGTCGCGACGTTCGGCCCGAGATAACTCCCGATTCAGGGTGAGCCCGCACGCGCTCTTCCAAACCATCCCGTTGACTTTAAAGCGAGTTTCCCGAGTAAAAATGTAATCTATTACCGCCCCCCCCCAGCCTCGACCCCCCCACGGGTCCTGTAACGTCGGTGTAATCTATTACCTCCGGCCCTCACCTGGCAGAAGCACGTGGCGCCGCCCGGTGCGATCACCTGGAGGAGGGAGAGGAGGAGGAGGAGGAGCGCGCTCTTCATCGCGACCACCCCGGGAGCCGCCGCAGGTGGACCTGAACCCGCTGGTCTTCCTGCTTCCTGCCCGCTACGTGCTCTACGTGACGGCGGGCGCTCGCGCGGACGCGCACGCTCGTCCCGGTGTGTGCGTGTGTGTGTGTGTGTGTGTGTGTGTGTGTGTGGGGGGGGGGGTCGTTAACCAGGTTAACTCTCGGGGGTTTAACGACGGCGATGAAGTTGAGAGTAAATGTTGTGGGACATTTAAATAAACCCAACAAGTTACTGGTGAAACACCGCGATCAGCGTGTGTGTGTGAGTGTGTGTGTGTGTGTGTGTGTGTGTGTGTGTGTGTGTGTGTGTGTGTGTGTGCGTCGGATATATTAATGGCGTGTTTATATTTATTTTTATTTATTATAGTAAAGTTCGAGCGCAGTTCCCGGTCCGGCCACCAGGGGGAGGCAGGCGAGCGCGAGACGGGAGAAGCCGTAGACCTGAATGAGACGGGATCAATCTGAGACTGTGAGACGGACGGGAGGCGCTCGGGGTGTTTGGAGCGGCTCTGGGGGGGGTGAGGGGGGGTGAGACAGGTCATTAGTGGGACATGAGGGGTTGTTTTTACGTGTGTAGGTGAGTTCGTTCTCTGGGGTCGTTTCTCCGGGGTTATCTTTGCGCCGGCAGGCCCAAACGGCACCGAAAGCCTGGCAGCGAACACTTCCGAACATTTTAGTTCCGTCTGTTTGTTTTATCTTATACTTTGTTTAACAGAACTTCCCGGAGCCTCCTGCTCTGTGGCGCCCCCTGCAGGGAGGAATGCGCCTCTGCCGGGACGACTCAGCTTCTGTACTGATGTGTACTTAAAGATCACCCAGTATAAATAAACGTCTTTATCTTTATTGTTGTTTAACATATTTTAAATAACGCCTGGAAGTTAAAAAGAATGATTTAAGGTTGTTCTTACTGTAAAATAAATATTGTGAAGGATGAATAGTACGAACAACAGTACTGGATACTACAGTTTGAATTAAACATCCTAATCATCAGGAAAATTCTCTAAAGTAAGTAAAAGAATATGGGGGGACATTTTGAGGGGTGATGGATGGATGGATGATGGATGGATGGATGATGGATGGATGGATGGATGGATGGGTGGATGGATGGATGGATGGATGGGTGGATGGATGGATGGATGGATGATGGATGGATGGATGGATGATGGATGGATGGGTGGATGGATGGATGATTGATGGATGATGGATGGATGGATGGATGGATGGGTGGATGGATGGATGGATTAAAACAGACCCCTCTTTCCCATATGTTCCAATAACACCTCTGTTTATGACACATTCCATCACTGATTCCCAGTACCCTGATGGGACTGGTCCTGACTGGACTGGTCCTGACTGGACTGGTCCCAGTACCCTAACTGGACTGGTCCTGACTGGACTGGTCCTAACTGGACTGGTCCCAGTACCCTGACTGGACTGGTCCTAACTGGACTGGTCCCAGTACCCTAACTGGACTGGTCCTGACTGGACTGGTCCTGACTGGACTGGTCCCAGTACCCTGACTGGACTGGTCCTAACTGGACTGGTCCCAGTACCCTAACTGGACTGGTCCTGACTGGACTGGTCCTGACTGGACTGGTCCCAGTACCCTGCCTGGACTGGTCCCAGTACCCTAACTGGACTGGTCCTGACTGGACTGGTCCTGACTGGACTGGTCCTAACTGGACTGGTCCCAGTACCCTGACTGGACTGGTCCTAACTGGACTGGTCCCAGTACCCTAACTGGACTGGTCCTGACTGGACTGGTCCTGACTGGACTGGTCCCAGTACCCTAACTGGACTGGTCCTGACTGGACCGGTCCTGACTGGACTGGTCCCAGTACCCTGACTGGACTGGTCCTAACTGGACTGGTCCCAGTACCCTAACTGGACTGGTCCTGACTGGACTGGTCCTGACTGGACTGGTCCCAGTACCCTGACTGGACTGGTCCCAGTACCCTAACTGGACTGGTCCTGACTGGACTGGTCCTGACTGGACTGGTCCCAGTACCCTAACTGGACTGGTCCTGACTGGACCGGTCCTGACTGGACTGGTCCCAGTACCCTGACTGGACTGGTCCTAACTGGACTGGTCCCAGTACCCTAACTGGACTGGTCCTGACTGGACTGGTCCTGACTGGACTGGTCCCAGTACCCTGACTGGACTGGTCCCAGTACCCTAACTGGACTGGTCCTGACTGGACTGGTCCCAGTACCCTAACTGGACTGGTCCTGACTGGTCCCAGTACCCTGACTGGACTGGTCCCAGTACCCTGACTGGACTGGTCCTGACTGGACTGGTCCTAACTGGACTGGTCCCAGTACCCTAACTGGACTGGTCCTGACTGGACTGGTCCTGACTGGACTGGTCCCAGTACCCTGACTGGACTGGTCCCAGTACCCTAACTGGACTGGTCCTGACTGGACTGGTCCTGACTGGACTGGTCCCAGTACCCTAACTGGACTGGTCCTGACTGGACCGGTCCTGACTGGACTGGTCCCAGTACCCTGACTGGACTGGTCCTAACTGGACTGGTCCCAGTACCCTAACTGGACTGGTCCTGACTGGACTGGTCCTGACTGGACTGGTCCCAGTACCCTGACTGGACTGGTCCCAGTACCCTAACTGGACTGGTCCTGACTGGACTGGTCCTGACTGGACTGGTCCCAGTACCCTAACTGGACTGGTCCTGACTGGTCCCAGTACCCTGACTGGACTGGTCCCAGTACCCTGACTGGACTGGTCCTGACTGGACTGGTCCTGACTGGTCCCAGTACCCTGACTGGACTGGTCCCAGTACCCTGACTGGACCAGTCTTCCTCCGCTCTTTATTAGTGGATTCTCTCTGACTCGTACAGGTTTGTTCCACTTGTAGTTTTGACCCCCCCCCTCTCTCTCGCCCCCCCCCCTCTATTTTGGTGCTCCTCGCGCTGCCAACCCTCTGACGTAATGCCTCGCTCTTAATGATTAGCATGTGGAAGCGAGCGGCGCGAGCCTCCCGGCGTCAAAGCGTTGGAAACACGCCCGGAAGCTCGCTGCCGGCCTCTTCAAAATAAGAGTGGCCGTAGAAGAGTCCGCGGTGGAGACGAAAGCTAGTTCATTTAAAGTTCTGACAACGTTGAGGCAACGAGATCCTCCCTCCCTCACGTTTTGCCTCAGAACCTTAATTTCGGTATCTTTATGAGCTCACCCGCATTGCTGCCCCAGCATCGGTTCAGGTTTTGCCTTAATTTGCCACGCTAAGCAACTCGCCCTGGCATCAAGTCAAAGCGCCGCGGTAATTATAGAACCTGAGCCGGGATCAAATGTTCGGACGTAAACACCCGACAGTCTCCAAAATAACTCTTCGGTGGGGGGGGGGGCTTTATTGTGAAAGCGGGGGCGGCGGAAGTAGGGCGAGGCGCGGCGTCCAGCTTGACGCGTCGCGCGGGTCGGGAGTGAGGGAGCAGCTCGACGAACTTAGTCGCGATGGCGAGAGCCGCCGAGCCGGAGTGAAGGGGCGCCGCTCCCCGCACCCACACCAGCCTGCCCCCGCCCGCCCGCCCGCCAGGCGCGCCCGCAAGGTAAGAACCGGAGGGCCTGAAACAAACAAATAAATCAGTTTCTGTGACCCCCCCCTCACCCTCACCCGCACCCTCACCCCCTCACCCCCCCACAGAAGTGAAGTTTCCGAGCCGACGGTCGCCCTTTTCGCCCGGGTAGCCGCAAAACCCTCCGTTATCACAGCCTGGAGGGGATTCAAAGTTCCGGGGGGAGGGGGGGTCGGGGGGGGGGTCCTTTCATTTGAGTAAACAGAAGCGTTTTTGTAAATGTTTTGACTCCTGCTAGCAGCAGCGTCGCTGATGTTACCCTTTATTAAAGTGTTATAACGACGGCTGTGGCGGGGGGGGGCACCTCGGTGATAAAGGGCTGCTTTTTCCGTGTACAAAGTGCTCACACACACACACACACACACACACACACACACACTGGTGTCCGTCAGCGGTCCTTCCCAGCGCTGGGTGACACTTTTAGACCCCCCCCCCTCCTCCCTCCCACCGGGACACCTCCTCTACCGCCCCGATCTCCCCAGAAAACATTGAAATCACAATCACCCCCCCTGCGACAACCCCGCTGTTACCGGGGGGGGACGCGGCTGCTGCCGTCGCTAACCCGGCGTCCTTCCTTTGGAAAATTCCGGGATGCAGCGCCAGGACTCCCGACGGCTGTATTTTTAGGCATGGGTGGGTACCAAAAACGAGAAAATATTTATTTTTGTCTCGGCGGTGAATGCCACAAGCCTATGCGCATAAGGCGACGGGGAGGAGGCGACCTATAAATGCATGTATGAGTTTTTCAAGGCTGGATTTTTTTTTTTTTTTTTTAATTTTATTTTTTCCCCCCACTACTGCAGCAGCAGCAGCAGCAGCAGAGGTCCAAAGTCTGCAGAGCCGAAGCAACAGGGACATTAAAAAAAAAAAAAAAAAAAAAAAAAAAGAAAGTCATTGAGGATGTGATATTTGTGTTTATTTTACGCGCCTAACTTTCAACATCCTCCTGCAGACTTGAGAGGGAATCCCTGAAGAGAAAATGCAAGTGAGGCTGGAGCCGAGAGAGAGTGTGCAGGGAGACCGCTGACTCATCACATATCAGTCCCTCCGGGAGCCGCGGAGCGACGGGGCTCGGATCGCCCGATGCCCAGCTAGAAGAGCACCTTTCACTCCCTCCTGAAAGAGGCTCACGGGGGCTGCGGGGGACCCTTCCGGCGGGAATATATTCCTCGGGGGTTGGAACGTTAGAAGGCCCCGACGGACGCCGTTTCCTGTCGCCAGAGCTCAGGATGACATCGGGGCGCTGCAGCTGAAGCCCTCCTACCGCCTGACCTCCCCGCGCTCTTCCACAAATCAGGACAGAAGGCTGTTGCCGGCGCCCCCCCTCCCGCCCACCCTCTCCCCGGCGTCGAGTTGAGAGGAAGTCGCCCCTGCGCAGCCCGTCAGCCCTCGGCCCCGCCGCTCAGACCATGATGTTTCGCGATCAGGTGGGCGTCCTGGCCAGCTGGTTCAAGGGGTGGAACGAGTGCGAGCAGACGGTGGCCCTGCTGTCCCTGTTGAAGAGGGTGAGCCGCACGCAGGCCCGCTTCCTGCAGCTCTGCCTGGAGCACTCCCTCGCCGAGTGCACCGAGCTGCAGGTGCTGGAGGGAGAGGCCAACAACCCAGGTAGGTACAGTCAGACCCCCCCCCCGGTTCCTTTCGTGGCTCAAGTCAGACAGTATCTGTGGTGTGGTCCGAGACCGTGCAGGAAATCTACCCCCGTGGAGGATCTATTAATACCTCTTACCTCATTAGTTTTATTATCCGTAGCTGTAGTAGCCACGTGACTGCAGGAGGCAGCTTGTGGATTCCGGGGCCGCCAGTCTGATTTATTGATGGTCGGGTTTAAAAATTCAGGGTCCTATTTTATCGCCGCGTTCTCCATCCACCGGAGCGCCTCCCCTGTCTGCAGCCTCCGTGCACACTCACCAGTAGAGATAAACAGCTGATTGGCTTTTCAAAGGCGGGCCGGGCTGAGTCATTCGGAGAGGGAGGCGATGGTCCGGGGGCGCCGCGGGCCCGCCGGAGACGCCAGCCAGTCATCCGTCAGCGCGCCCCGTCTGTGGCGCTGCACCTCTCCCTGGGTTGGTGAGGTGCCAAGGCACCCAGGGGCTGCTTCTGGATTTTGTTGCATCAGACTGCAGCGTGGCCATGGAAACGAAAACCCCGGCAACCGGCCGGGCTCATGAAAAATGGAAGCACCACTGCGATGGCAGGGCGGGCGTCTGCATTTATCCATAGCAACATCTGCACGCGGCGACAGCCGACATCTCCTGGGGCGGTGAAGCAGGGGTTCTCATCGATGCCCATCTGGAAGTAAACGATATAAACAACAGCAAGGGTTGACTCGGCTTTTAAAGAGCGGGTCTCAAGAGTCGTCCCCCACGGGTGAGTGGGTCCCCCCCGACAGGTACAGGACGTGGGGCTTCCATTGTTTAAGAGCCACCAGAGGTGCATGTAGCACACTGAGCTCAGTCACGCCTATTTTTAATCGCAGGCTTTCTGAAGCGACGCCGTGGAGCAGCTTGGTGACGCCTCGGTCTTATTCTGTGTCCATATAAAAAGAAGCTGCGGTGGGGGGGCTCAGTTTCCCGCCGCGTCCCGACCCCCCGAAAAACCGCGGCCACGTGACGTCGGTGGCAGTCCTGGTGTTTGTTGGCCGTGTCGATTTGCACGTGGAGACGGCCGTTCGAGGCAGGTGGACGGGGGGAGTCGGCGGTAACGATGTCGAGAGGTTTGACAACGAGCACCCGAGTTGGAAACGGGTGAACTGGACCCCGGAGTGTTTGCAGCGGCGGTGCCGTCTCCCGTCCCGTCTCGCGTCTGCTGGGTGTGAGCGGAGCGTTTCCTCCCACCTGTGTCAGCGTGTGGTCACTTCCTGTCTGCTGATGAAGCCATTTCCAGTGCAACCGGCCGCCTGTGGGCCTTAAACATAAAGCGGGAGATGGAGAAAGTGGTGCACTGACGTGATCTCCCTGGTATGTTGTGGTAACTCGTCTGAGTGAGCGTGAGGCGGATACGTGAGGTCGGCTCCTTCGCTCGCCGCCGCGGGTCTTGTATCGATCATGTGGCGTTTGCCGGTTTCCGAATACTATTACCGCAGAAGAACAACGGCGGTGTTACCCGTGGACCTCTAAACGCTCTGCGGTGACAGAAGCTCTTCTTCAAAGAGCTCCTTCTGGGAAAAAAAAAAAAAGAAAAGGGAGTCAGCCAAAAATGGACTTTAGGGCCGAGAGCAGCACGGCTGGCTCTGAAAGGGTTAATGCAGCTGGAAGTCTCGGGCTGAGTGGAAAAGCGCAAGTATTTGGAAAGCGCTGTACAAATGAATGGAATCCTCAGTGACCTACTTCTCTGAGAGGCGGCCTTGTTTTGCGACCCAGCGAGTGATGCGAATTTATTTGCGACTCGAGATGCGATCAAAGTCAGCGGGATCACTCGGAGACAGGCGCAGCGGCGTCACATTGGGGCGGGGTGTAAGGGGGGGGGGGTTATTTTTACCGTCAGTTTTCGGGGTATTTTTAGGCCGACCTGAGCGATCCCCCGTGCTTTTTAAGAGCCGGGTGTGTTGTGTTTCCTGACGCTTCAGTGGCGAAAGCTGGTTTTCCGCGACCGCAGCCTCAGAGCGTTCTCCTGTGTTTCCTCCTCCTGCGAGGGGCGGGGGGGGTAGACAGGAGCAACGGGCTGAGCAGCCTCCTGCCCTGTCAACATGCGCTCGCATACGCTGTGGGGTTAGTGCGAGGGTGGGGGTGAGGGCAGGACAGTGGCTCTGGTGTTCACTAACTTCGTTTTCATGTGGCGTGCTGCACTGCTGACCTGGCCCCGCGTGGCCGCCTGAGCCGGAAGGAGGCAGGTTCTCTGCCATCGCCTGACCCCGACGGCTCCCGCGCACATTAACCCGACTAAACGATGGTCTCAGGCTCCCTCAGCGGCCCTGCAGGTTTAGTCACGGTGGACGCATCCAAGCTGCGGTTCGCGCTGCAGGGCTGAGACCTTCTGATTGGCCAGGTGGAGGCCCGTCACGTCCAGGTACCGCATTCGTTCAGGCCCGGAATGATTTTGGAAGAGCCAGGCGCGTTTTGATTAATCTGAGGGATCCAGTTTCGATTTCATCGGCTAGTCACAGTGCTTGCCATTTCGGATTTTTTTTGCAACTGTTGAAGTCTGAGTGAAAACACGACCTGGATGTCCGGGGCTATGTCTGGAATCCACTTGGTTGCATTTCTTGGTGTGTCTAATCTTTCCGTTTCCGCTGGTGTCGCCTTCTTTTACTCCCCGAAGTCCGCAAACACTCAGGAACATCGGACGGTGCGCACATGACTTGGAGGCAGAACGAAAAGGTGTTTGAATCTAGGTCGGGATATGGCTTTCAGCTAAATAATGACTTTTCATGGTATCTGTTGGCACCAGCTCTGGATCTAATATTTTGGGGGGGGGGGGGGGTTGTTCCTGCATCTGCAATGTGACTGACATGGAGGGAAAATATAATGGCTGGTATTACTCAGTGAATTCCTGTTGCACTTTCTGACTAAACTAGGTCTGATGAAAACCTGGGCTGGAATCCCGCGTTCCCGGCCAAGGCAGTAAACGATTCCGGCGTTTGGGATACTGTCTCGGAATGCGGGCACGTCGGAGCACCCTTGAGTCAGGGACGGGGGCTTTTCCAGCGTGGGGGGAAAAAAGACACGCTGGAAAAAGGGAAAGTGATTCTCGCCTAAGGTCTCCTGAGTACACCGCAGCATAGGAGAGGGGAGGGGGGGGGGAGGAGGAGGAGGAGGAGGAGGAGGGACGGGTGGGGCGTAGAAGGGAAAAGATGAAGACTTGTGAATACTTGTGCTATTTACAGTCAAAACGCGTTCGCTACTTTCCCCGCTTGGTCAGACTTTCCCTGAATTATTCTGTTTCAAAGGCGCACGCGTGCCGCGCTGACAGACTCGGCGGTGGAAACAGTCCCTCGCACACACGCAAACGCGGATCCATCTTTGTAAATGTGCCTTTTTGCACGTTTCATTCACCATTCTGCCAAAGGGAGAGCGAGAGGTGGGGGAGCGAGAATTCTTGTGTCTGTCCTAACTATTTCATCACACCCACGCATGAGCAAACAGTTTATTTCTGGAAGTTGACGCCGTGTTCTGTGAACTCTTCCCTAACCTCAGGAATGGGGACAGACAACCTGCCAGAACGACCAGAGGGGAAAAAGGCACGGAGCCCCCCCCGTCTCCGCTGCGCCTCTCTACCCTCGTCCCGCTCCCAGCTGTTTGTTTGTGCGTTTCTTCTTCCTGAGGACAAACTGGTGAAAACATGCTCTGCGGTTCCAGAATATCCTGGGAGCCCCAGACGTGTCGGGCTGTTGATGTTATCTCAGAGAAAGGCAGATTAGCTCCCGGGATTACGCAATCGAGCGCCACGAATTTCCCCGAGGTTGACTTTTAACTGCAGAGACCGCCTCCGTCGTTGCTCTGACCCCGGCAAGTTGGATCAGCGCATTATTCTGCGGGATTACGCCCAGTCTGGGGTTAAAAGTTGGATAATCTGTGTTGCTCGTGTGCAACAACGTTGAGCGCAGCAAAATGATGACTCGCAGCTGCGCGTAGTTTTGGGAGCAGATATGGTCATCAATCACCTGTGAGTGAACAGGAAACGCCTGTTACTGTCACATTTTTGTTATTAGTCACATGTCAGCACTTTTGGCTGGGGCCTTCTTTGCCACGCCCACTTTTGGAGTAGCATCAGTGGCCCGTACACAGAGTCGCAGTTTGGACTTCTGCGCTTGTCAGGCCGACTGCAAAACCCAATAACAACATTTCGCCCGGTTTTCATGATGTACAGTGTGCATGTGCGTGTGTGTGTGTGTGTGTGTGTGTAGGAGAGAGAGGGCGAGAACAGGTGAAGGATACCAGTCTGTCTCACAGATGACCAGTCAGCCCTGTCCTGACCAGACCAGACATACAGGCGTATAATGTTTCTCCACACAGCCCCCACCCCCGCCGACACCCTGCCCTCAGCCCCACGAGGCCCCGCCCCCCCCTCCCTTCCCCACCCCGCTGCGTTGTACAGTTCCCTTCTTGTGTGAAGAACCGTCCGGTCTGAGCTGCAGATCTATAAAGACCTTCTGAATGCACCTGAAACGTATTTGTTTATTAAAAAAAAAAAAAAAGGAAAACACCCCCAAAAAAACATTAGGAGCGGAGCGGCCTTTCGGTTATAAAGAGGAACTGTTCCAAAAATGGCCGGGGACATTTTTAGTTTGGCAGCTCTGCCGTGTTCCTGACTGTCCTCTCTGTCCTCGCATGAATGGACGGTGACAGCGGCGGTGCAACAAGGCGCCGCCAGCCACACTCCATTTACTCCAGATATGTCAGGCGCACTGTTGCCCGCCGGCAGCCGTGGTGGGGGGGGGCGGTTGCGGAAACGGTCACCGCGGCAGCAGCGGCCTTCGAGCCCGGGTCCACGAGCTGCCTCGTGGATGGACGAGGGGTTCGCGGGTCTCATCGAGAGCGAGGCGCGTAACCCTCGAGGGCGGAGCCGTCTGTGCTCCCGTGGCGGACGTCGGCGCCGAGCGCAACCAGAAGCAGCCCCCGCTCCTCGTTCTCTGGCCTTGACCGCAGCGAGCGCTCGCCCCACAACAAGCTGCCTCCCCGTCCCGCAGCAGCTCATCAAGTCGGGGCAGCCGCGATCACAAGTCGACGATTACCTAATCAGAGGAGCGTTTTAACCTTTAACCACTGCCGATATCTGCAGAAAGCCTTCCCACCCCCACCCACCCCCCACCCCCGTCTTCATCTGGGATGGTTTGGGATGGAGCTTCCGTCACCTCAGGCCGTGTGTTTTCCTGAATGGGTCTTTGTGTGTTTTTGTCCTCTTGTCTACTCACACGGTGGGACAGCCGGATGCTGAAGCATTAGGCCCGGGGCGGCGGGTGGCCAGAGGGGGTGGTGGGTAAACCCCCGCCTGCCTCGCGCTCGTAAGCGTGCGTTCTGCCTGACGGCGGAAAACAAGTTAGTCACAACAAATCGCACCAAAGTGCAGGAGGCTCAGCGAGAGACTCTGGACCCCTGTAAGAATACGAAGCGATTCGCTCCCTCCTCCCGGCAGGTACGGAAACAAACCTTTTCTTCCACAAAGGAAAATAATTATCATTCTTTAGGAGGAAGGAAGGGGCGCTGGGAGCGGAGCAGACGGAGGAGCCGAGAGCCGGAGCGTTGGCCAATGGGCCCCCGACTGCCATTTCCTTAAATAGAGTTGTGGGCTTCTCTGGCCGGGCCCTGGCAGAGCGGAGGCTCGCATTCCCGGCATAGCTCCGGCTACCGCATTCACACAGGAACACTCCGTACGCCTCCACAGGTAGACTTGCGTGCCCTGCTCGTCGCTCCCCCCCACCCTCCGGAGCTTCCTCCAGACTCCCGACCTCCAGCCGCTGCTCCGGCAGGGGAGAAGAGGGGATGTTGACGAAAGACTTGAAAGGAAGTGTGGAGGGATGGGGGATGGAGCCAGGGATCGCGTAGAATTGTTCTCCATTCATGCGGCGGCCAGGCCAGGCCAGCCTGACGACACCCCCAACCCCCCCAGGCCCGAGGAAAAGACAATAAACTCAAAGTCAATATTCTCAGAGATCAGCAAACAGACAAATATTTGGCTCATCTATATTTGATATTAGAACTGAGAACTGTATTCTGAACAAGTAACACCCCCCAACCCCCCCTTAAGAAACGCACTTTAGCCCAGGGCTGATACGTCACCACGGCTCCTCACGTAAACAAGCGTATTTGCACTAGTTTGCGGGGAGGAAGTGAGGCGACCAATCAGAAGAGAGACTGACACAACACTCCCAGCTCGCCGTCCGCTTTGATGTCGTGCGAAAACATGTCGATGTCGATGCGGCGGCAGATTTGTTAAGTGACCACGCCGCACACGCATGCCCCGTCAGGGCAGACGTGGGCGTGGGCGACGTCCTGGGTGGGGGGGGGTTGCACAAGTGGCGAGGAGGCCGCCGATTGTCGACGCTCGCGCACGCACTCGCCGTTTCCCGTGGAAGACATTCGTATCTGGCTCGTCGGGAGGCAGGTGTTTCCGAGTCTCTCTCACACACACACACACACACTCACTCACTCACGCGCACGTGCGTGTGCTCGTTACCGTCCTGTGACTCAATGTAAATAAATAAGCATCCATGTGGAAATGGCCTCCTGCTCTGCAAACACAGCGCGTCAAGCAGTGGACAGATGTTTCTCGATGTAGTCTTCAAATCGAGCGGCCGTCCGGCCTGCGATGACGCGTCGTCTGCTAATTTTAGACTTCCTCTCATTTTGTCGGCCTGTCCTCGTCGGTTAAAGCGAACGATCGCTCGCTGCTTTCATTCATAGACTCACACCTGCGTCTGACGCGTCCTGTCTTTAACTCAGCCTCCACATCTGTCTGAGCGGTTTCCTCTCCTCGACTCACCTGTCTGGATTTATGGGTGGACAGTGATGGATTCTGTCTGCCCCCCCCAACACACACATACACACACATCGCTGCAGATTAAATGCGTCCTCGTGTTATTCAGTCATTTCCTAAAGACTTATAGAAGTAGAAAGGGTGAGACCCCCCTCCTCCCCCCGTCAGTTCTATGTCAGTAGGTCAGACTGGGGCCAAGGTCAGACCGTTACACAACTACATTCTTTTCCTCTTATCTGCCCCCCCCCCTTGTCCCTTTGGTGTGTTTCTTCCTCTGGTGTTTATTGTGCCGCAATCGTGCCTTCTTGTTTATTTTTCTCTCGTTTCTACCGTTTTATTGGAGACCTGTTGACACCAGAGAACTTTCCAGTCTGTGCCCCCCCCCTTCCTCTCCCTCCCTTCCTCCCTCTCCACTCACCGGGCCCCAGAGTTGGTGTGGGAGCCTGTGGGAGCCTGCCTGCTCTTCTTGTCAGGACACAGGCTTTTTTCTCCCCCCTCACTCCCTCCCTCTCTCTGGGTGGGGCGGTGGAGTATTTTACATTAGATCATATATTTTCTGCACCACACCTCCTTCGCTACTCTTTGCCTGGAGTTTCCTTTTTAAATAAAATTCCTCTCACTTGAATCTATTCAGCTTCTCTTTCTATTATCTGAACTCCAGTTCACCTGTCTTTTTTTGGTCTGTTTTCTGCATCTTCAGCCATACTCAGACAAACATCTGCACTTTCTTCCATCATTACCTGTAACGTGTGTCTGATCGGTGCCGTGAATGTCGGACCTCAGCTGTGCTTTTCCCATCAGCACTTCACGTTGGAGCAGCTACTCCATGTTTAGCGTTTCTCAGCCGTTTATGAGGAAAACAGCCAGCTGTGGCTGCTGCTTCCTTAAATTTGAGGTTAAGTCACATTCCTGGCTTTTGTGTTAGTTGTGATAATGCGGTTCCGTACATCATCTTAAAAGGACATTTGCCTTTATAGCTGAGGTGGGGGCGTGTGCCTGTGTGTGTGTGTCTGTGTGTGTGTGTGTGTGTGCTGCAGATCCGTTTGGAATCACTACATTCTTCAGCAGTAGGCTCTGTGGTATGCCAGCACATTCCCCACTGCTGAGCTGGAGAATCCACTCGGAAAAGCAGGAGCGGGAACTTTTCCTTTCAAACCCCCATCCCGTTCCACTCTCCACCCATCTTACTATACTCTGTCGTAACCCGGCTCTCCTTTTTTCATGCCCGCACCCAGTCCTCTTGCACTGAAGCCGTTTTCCTCCCCATACCTGCTAGATCCTTTTATATCAAACTTTTATGTCAAACTCCTGAAGCTTTCTTCCCCTTTAAGTCACCATTTCACTCCTTCAGTCTTCCTTTCTCCTGGAAGGCTACGGCTGACAGGCCCTGTTGTGTTGCCTTTACCCTCTTTTTCCTGTGCTCTCAGACGTTCCCTTGCTAAAATCCGCCGTCGACGCGCCGATGAAGAGATCGCGCAGCGCCGGACACGCTCCTGGATTAACAACAGCAAGAGCAGAACAGCACCGTGTTTGTTTTGATAGCAGGAGATTTACATGACGGGCCTCAGAGGACACACACACGCGCATACACACACACAGCTTCACAAGAGTTGATAAGGAATTTTGAAGGTGTTGTTTAGGGCGACTGTCCGTTCTGGTGTAGACAGAAGGCCGCCTTTGCTGACTACTGACTGGCTTTGTGGGCACGTCTATTTTTAGATGTTGTGTGTCCGAGAAGTGTGCGAATGATTACACACGAGCAGTGTGCAACAAATGAGCCGCAACAACCGCATTGTTTCCACCTCTATCACTGACATCTTGTGATCGGAGTAGGATGTGGAGAGAATGTTGCTCTGAGGTCAGAGTTCCACCTCGGGAACATTCAGGAAGAGACCGATTACACGCAGATACAGTACGAGATTTACACACTTTGACCGGAGAGCTTTGTGTTATTTGTGTTTGCAGGCTGAACCGAAGTTAAGAAAGGTCAGAGATGTCTGAGCTGCTTTTATGGTCCAGTTTGTTGATGGTGTGAAGGCTGTGCTAATCCATCGAGGTCATATTTCATGGACTAAAACGATAGTTTCAAAGAGGCTACTGTTATAGTCAGTGGAAACAGAGATCTTGTGATGAATTCAACAAGCAGTTTTACTTCTACAACTCAATCCATCACCTTTTTGTATATTTATTTATTTTATTTGTCAGTTTCTGAAAACAGCATTTATTCCATTCAGATTTTTTTTCTTTAACTTTACTGTCTTGCACAAACTGGTCAGCGATTATTGGCAGATGTGGGAAACCCAAAGCCAAACAAATGCATCAAAACAGACAACTCCGGTTGCAAAAAAAAAATCTGTTTGTTTGGCCCAAAAATGACATCCTTCTTCCAGCAGCAGATATTGGTTTGCTCAGCGTAAGGTTAGGTAAGGTGAAAAAAGACTCCATTCCAAACAGGAAGTGGAAGGTATTTTTGATATTTTGGCTGTTTTAAAAGACCTTCACAACTCGCAAGGCGCAAAACTGTTTAGAGAAGTTATTAATTTGGAATAGGGAAGTAAATATAGGAATTCTTGTGTTAATTTTGAGATAAAGCGGCATAACTTCCTGAAGCTCAATGGGGCATTATGACTGGAAAAATTGTGAACTCAAAGGATATGCAGATATTACAATGAGAAAATTGCTAAATAAAAACAACCCCCATCATCAGGCTGATGTGGTCTAAACACAGCATGAGACAGTAGCTTCACTTTCTCGCTGTGCTCAACAAACTTCACAGGTGAATTGTTCCGTTACTGGTGGAAAGGTGGGAAAAGCGATGGAGGGCTGACAGAGGAGGAATTATGTGTCGAGGCAGGACTGATGACAGTAACGCTTTTGTCCTGGTGTCAGCGGCCGGTGACGGTGCAGGACCGCACCAGCAGAAACGCTGCGTCAGCCTCCAAGCAAATGACCGCCTCAGCCAGAGGTTCAGAGCTTTAATGCTGGACTTTTTCCCCCCGTTTTTCTCTTGTATTAACTTTTTTTCTGTCGTCTTTATCGGCTGCGGTGGCTGTGAAGTGTTGTAGAACAATTCCAAGCATCTGTAAATATCACTGGGGAATGTCTGAAAGGCTCTTATCATCATTGAGGCTTTATCTGAAGATCAATAGCTGCTGAGTTAGTGGACAACTGTGGGCCTTGAAAAAATGCGTTTATGTGAAGAACAAAAACTGTTCTCGTCTCCTCTAGCCCATGTGTGTAATAGCTAGCCTAGTGTTTCACCTAGCGTTTGACCTTTGACCTACGCTGGCTGCCACTGTTATGACCCGTCTGTGAGAGGCTCCGTGTTTGCTCTCGAGTCGGCTCTTTGACCCTTTTAGCCGAGCCTCGGCGCAGAAAACACCTAGTGATGCTTCCGTCATCCCGCCGCATCAGCACGTGGCCCGCCTGCTCCATCACCTCTCACTTCTCTGAACCGGCACCCGCCCACATTGACGTGAATGATTACCTTCACTGTTGATCTCTGGTTTAGGAGCCAGTTAATAAGTAACAGTTCTGACATTTGTTCGACATCGGTTGAGCCCAATGTATGTCTGTAAAACATTAATCCCGGACCACCGACATCGTCACACGCAGCTATTGTTAACTACTTCGTCTGTCACCAAGTGTCCATGTCATTTCAAAACAAGTTGTAAAATTGATTTTAATTGTGTAAAGACTCCCGAACAAGACTTCGCCATTCCAGTATGCAGGACTGCGTCATCCTTGGAGCAGTCTGGAGAAACTCCCTGGCTCCCCTTTAGCGCCTCGCTCCCCCCATCCATCTCCTCCTCTCTTAAACCTGTTGCTCCCAGGCCCCTGCCAGACCCCACCTCCCTCCTCAATATAAAGCTGGTGTACATGAAATAAGACATGGGGACATGTGTGGACAGAAGAGCCAACAGATGTTCTCCAGCTTTACTTCGCCTGTCATATCTAGAGACTGGCTCCTCGGGCTGGGGGATTCACAAAGGCACCTCTGCCTCGCAGGAAGTGAGGCAGGCTTGTGTCCCATCCCTGTTTGTGAGCAGGCGGTATCTATAGATCTGCTCTGAGATGGTAGGAATGGGCTCCTAACTCTGACTCGGACAACAATAGAGCTCCGTGACCTCCAGGTTATGTATAGAAATGCTGCGTATACAGCCATGAGTTAAGAGGGAGCAAAATAGAAGGGCTGATGTCATCCTGGGTCTTTTATTTTTATCTGTACATTTGTTCCCTAATCAATCACTTTGAGCACTTTATCAATTATCCGGTTATTTAGTCAAGAGCAGGGATGGAATGGTCCAAATGTTCTTCTGCACAGCTGTCGTTCCAAAACGAGTGCTGTGTGATTAGATGAATGCTAAGGTGTTAACATTTTATTAAACTCATTTGATGGATTTGAAAGTTTATGCTTATTATTTTGCTTTTCCTGCACTTCCAGGGGTGATCAGCCAGTGGCAGGGTGAGTCCAAGGAGCGCGTCATCTCCCTCGTGCTCACCCACCTGCCGCTGCTCAAACCAGGAAACGTGGAGGCCAAGAGCGAGTACATGCGCCTGCTGCCGCGTATCCTGGCCCACACCATTGAGCACGGCCACCACCTGGAGGAGTCCCGCCAGCTCCTGTCCTACGCCCTCATCCACCCCGCCACCTCGCTGGAGGACCGCTCGGCCCTGGCGCTCTGGCTCAACCACCTGGAGGAGAGGGCGGCGGCAAGGGGAGACTCGCTGGAGCGGCCTCCTCCCGCCGGGCCCCACCACCACCAGTCCACCCCCCCGTCCACTCTCGCCTCCTCCTCGTCCTCCACCAGCACCTCCTCATGTCACCCCTACTCCCTGCACCACCACCAGCGCTACGGCTCGGACGACCGCCTGAACGGGTGGCAGAGCTCGAGGGACTCGGCGTTGGGCGTGGGCTGGCACCAGCAGCAGCAGGGCTGCGAGAACGGCCACCTCCTCCTCTACCCGTCGTCCTCTGTGCCATCGACCATCAACACGGTTGGAACTGGTGGCGGCACCAGCACGAGTAAGCACGAGCTCCTCTTCGTCACGTCTGACCACGTTCCTTTGTGCTGTTCCTTTTTGCATTGAACCATAAATCCGTCCTTTTTTATAGTGTCAGAGATACAAACGAGGGCAAGCTGTGATTTACTGTCTTTGCAAAGAGACTTGGGCTATAAACTTAATTGGTTGGATCATAAAATCATTCCCACTAAATGCCCAGAGCTTCATCCAGGTTACTGGGTTATAGATTTTAAATGTATTATTAATCTCTGTTCTACAAAGCGAAGCCCAGGGACAGTTCTGTCCTGCTAAATCCACCCCGACCACTCGAAATAGTGCCAGCCCGACAGCACTCCGATCTACAGACTGAGGCGGAAGATGATGATGAGTGTGTCCATCTTCAAACATCCACCGCTCACGTCATTGCCCGGTGTTTCCCCAAACTCTGCTGGTCCGCTCGACCACGGGGTACTGACACATCCGCTGACCCCCTCAACCACACCGCAGAGACCCACGCCCCCCCCCGTCCTTTGCCTTGTAAGGCAGCCTTTGTGGGTGACTGTATTTAGGGAAAATGGCTAATATTTAGAGACTGGACTTGTAATGTTAGCTGGGCACCTATTTTAAACGGGGTCCATGAGGTCCTATACATAGCGCCAACAGTAAGAGGACCGCATATAGGAGGAGGGCTGGCGGCAGAGCTTCGGCCCGGCAGGGTGGCGACACAAAAAGCTCTTTGGCTCTCCACCTTTTCATTCCGTCCGTCTCCTTCAGGAGGGGGGCAGCCGTGATGCTGCGGCAGCTTTCAGCGGCTCCCCGTCGGCATCACAAACAAGGGCTCGTCTTTGCGCGTGTTCAGTTCAAACTTGGTGAAAATCCCTCGAGGCTGTCATCGGATGCTGTGTGTTTTGGGTTGTTCCGGTCTTTAGGAACTGAAGAGTTGCTCTATTAATGATTTAGATCACGTTGACTTGCTTCTCCAGACTTTTCATCCCTTCATCATCAGCTTTAGTCTTCTTCTATTGTCCCAGTCTATTTGATGTCAGTCTTTTAACATCCAAACTGATGATTTAGACACTTCCAGAGTCCCTTTGGGTTTACCTGGTGGTAACTTTGAGTGTGCAGTCAGTTGTTTCCTCCAGTGTGAGCCTGTTTTTGTCCTGCAGTCCTCACCAGCGGAGGCAGCAGCCAGCAGCACAGCCCACTGAAGCGCTCCGTCTCCCTCACACCCCCCATGAGTGGCCCCAGCAGCCAGCCGCTGGGTCACGTCTGGCTGTCCCAGGAGGACCTACGCAGCGCCAGGGGTCCAGCTCTGGACCACGCGCCCCTCTCACCCCAGAGCAGCATCGCCTCCTCGGGCAGCGGGGGCAGCGAGCATCTGGAGGAGGCCGGTTTGGGGGGAGGAGGGGGATCCAGTCTACACCGCAGCTCCTTCCACGAGGAAGGCAGTGGCATGAGGGGTGAGTGTGAAAAGCTGATTGATTGTTTTTGATTATTTAAAAGCATCTGTCAGTTTGAGCGGCATCTCAACAATAAACACACGTATTAAAGTTTAGTAAAAGTCTATATTTATGAGCCCAGATTGATTGACAGGTGCTGCTTTTCTGAGAGGATTTAACAGGGGTGATAAATGCAGCAAGCCTTCATCTAAGAGCCAAGGCAGCCGTTTCATGTCTCATCATGAGTTAGCCTAGTTCATCCTGAACCCCCGCGTGTGTGTGTGTGTGTGTGTGCCTTGCAGGCACTCACTTAAAGACTCTGACAAGTCGATGATCCCGTCAGAGCGACTCTGTCAAAGGAAACAGAGGCTAGAACTGACAACCCCAGTGACCTACTGTCAGACAGAACTTAAACCTTTCCTACAGGCAGACAGGACACAGAATAATATCCCTCATCCTCACTGACATCCAACACAGGCTGTGGGGAAATAGACTGAAGATGCCGAACGTCCAGAAGTCCCTGGATCTAAACACTCACCTGAACTTTTCTTTTTGCAGATGTTCCCACGTGGCTGAAGAGTCTGCGCCTCCATAAGTACGCTTCTCTTTTCTCTACAATGACATATGATGAGATGATGTCACTGACTGAGGAGCAGCTCGAAGCACAGGTACGACTGTTTTCAGACACACATGGATGGATGTTCATTAAAAGACCCTAACCCGAACCCTTAACCGTACTTTTGAAGTTGTGTGGACCAGCCAAAGTGTCCTCACTTTTAAGCATATTCCATATTCCCGTGCTCGCTATGCTCACTATACTATACAACAACACACACACACTCACACACACAGCAAAAGTTTCTAAGGAGATTTCATTGACGTCACACGGAGCCATGTTTCCGTCATCTTCTCTCTTCTTCCGTAACATACGTGACCATTTCCATGTGAAATTGATGGTGAAAGAGAATAGCGGTGCCCGAAGGTGTGAAGTCCATTCTGAAAGAGAGGATGCAGCTAAATTTAACACCGGGAAGCCGTAGACTTCCTCCAGGTGCTGCAGAGCCTCTCCTTCTGACCTGAATGCAACAGTCAGACAAAGATGTCCATGTGATCAGACAGGAGTACCATCAGCTAGAAAAAATTTGATTCACTTAAACAGGAGGGTCGACAGCACGGCCCCCACGTTCCTGTACATAACGGCCTGATGCTGAAAAAGAGCTCGGGAGCTCCGCACACTGTCACATTCAGAATTTGTCTCATTTTCCCCCCAACAGAAAGTGACTAAAGGCGCAAGACACAAGATTGTTATCAGTATTCAGAAGCTAAAAGAGAGGCAGATCCTGCTTCGCAGCCTGGAGAAGGTCAGTGTACCACAGTCTTCCTCTTCATCACTGAGGAGAACATCTTTTTAAACAGCAAATCATAACCATAACAAAGTCTTATGTTTTTGTGGTTTTGTTTCTCCTTTTTAAATCCCCCATTCCAACTTTTCACCACTTCCACTTTCGTTTTGAGGTTGGTAATGGAAATGATCAAAGGCCAGACAGGGCACTTGATACAATCTTAAATATCGAGTCAGTGTTTTATGTGGTTGGTCACCTGTGAGACTTCAACCTGCAAGTTCAGATGACATTTTCTGGAACACCTAATCCAGGAGAGTGCTGGATTTAAACCCGACCACCTCCTCGCCTGCCCTCTCCTCCCCCACTGCTCTTTAAGACAATGGGGCTCAAGGGCATGCGGCAGGAGGGACCTCTTAAGCCAGCTAAATTCAGATGTAACCTTTTCAGCAGCACGTCACTTTATAAACTGCTTCCTTCTGCACGGGCGAGGCTCATCTGTCCCTCCGTATTCGGGGTCTGCACAAATTGGTGCGCAGTGCTGAGTGCTGTGAAGGGCGGCACTGCATCTGATGCGTTTTAATAAATCACGTGACGTGCTGACCCCGGCTGTCATCATCCACCAGGATGTGTTGGAGGGCGGTAATCTGCGCGCTCCCCTGCAGGAGCTCCATCAGATGATCATGACGCCCATCAAAGCCTTCAGCGGCAGTGAGGACGCCTCCCCACAGCGCCCCCTCCTGAGCCCCGAGGGCAAGAGCGCCGCGCCCGGCTCCCACCTCGGCGGCGGCGGCGAGGCCGAGTCGGGCACGAGCGTCATCGCCGAGGGGGACCTAACCGGCCAGTTCACGCGCGTCATGGGCAAAGGTGAGCCGCACGGGCCCGAAGTCCGCTGTGAGACGGGTTCGTCGGCGCTGTCTGATCTCTGTCGCCTCTGCTCTCCGTCAGTTTGCACCCAACTTTTGGTGTCGAGGTCAGACGAGGACAACATCAGCTCCTATTTACAGCTGATTGACAAGTGCCTTAATCACGAGGTCAGTTTCATATGATAAATTCCATAATCTGGAATACCGAAGCTGCCTCCCGGGAATCATGGAAATTTCTGTTAGTTTAACTAGGAATTATGTCAGCTACACTGACTGTCTGCTCTCATCATTCCCTCCATTGTCAGTCCTTTACCGAGACGCAGAAAAAGAGGCTGTTGTCATGGAAACAACAAGTCCAGAGGCTGTTCCGGTCCATTCCGAGGAAAGCCCTCCTGGACATCGCAGGGTACCGAACACAGAGGAGGTAAACAAACACACAGTCCTACTTTTCTGTCCAGATCTCCTTCATCACAAATGATTCATCTGTGTTTACTAGTGGTTTTCTTAATTTTTACTTTCCTGCATACTCACAGGAACAGAACACAAATAATTGACGATGTTTAGTTCTCTTGATCGCCGCAGTTTTATGAAAATTCACCAAAATCGTTTATATAACATCAAAACTTTTAAAGTGATTTATTTTTCACACTAATCTGAATTTAACCCCCCCCTCCCCCGACCTGCCCGCAGTCGCTTTGGCCAGTCCAACTCGCTGCCCACCACTGGCTGTGTTGGGAGCAGCGTGTCGGCCAGGAGGAGCCTTCGTCAGTTCCAGATGCCCTCCAGAAGCTTGCCGGGTGCCAGGCTGGGCCTGCTGGGCAGCGGGGGGCTCCTGGGCCCCACGCCTCGCAGCTCCAGCAGCACGCCCACCGGCCTGAAGCAGGGGAGGCAGGTGAGCTGACCCAGCAGAGAGAGAGATCAGACGTTAAATACTGGAATACTGCAAACGCTCCTCAACCCTTTAAATCCCACCTGACTACTAGACTGAACTATGAAACATCAAATCAGGGGCCTTTTCCCACTAAATGTTCTACTTCACTAGAACTGAGAGGACAAAAGCTGAGATAATGCTTTTACATTTCCTGCTGTAAACACACGCCCACCCCATCATTACCTCAGCGTAAAACTACTGCACAGTAAATATTCCACTGCAGAAGCATAAATTAAGTTCATTCACGTGTCTTTACATAATCTGAGTATTTAGTCTTATCAGCACAAACAAATCACAGCAGTTCTCCCATTGTGTTCCCTGTCAGGGAAACTGTACAAAAGGAGATTTTCATTCATGTCTGTGGAGCCACGGCCATAATTGTTTAACATCTCTGGAACCAATCAATAAATTGAATGCTTATGCTGTCGTCAGTGGAGGGAGCTGGATGACGCCGTAGTCGCTGGAATGCTGACTGGCAGTGGGTGTTCCTGACTCCACAGAGGAACATTTTTAAATGTGTAGTAATACATTCCAGGATGTTTAAAACAACTTGGACAGCAGAATTCCCGCTCGCACGTATTCTGCCCGAAATAGACTTTTTTTGTTCCATGAAACGAATTAAAATATTTTTTTAAAAATGCGGCGCGAGGAAGAGGAGCAGCCGCAAAGTGAGGAGGACGGAACTCGCAGGCAGGTCACCCCCACATACCAGAGGCCCTGCGTCAGCCCCAAACTCTGAAACAGGAGGAGCCGTTTCAGACCCATCCTGGCACACTTGGGTTGGGGCTGACCCAGTCCATCATAAACCTCTCTCTCTCTCACACACACATACACACACACAATAGGTGGAAATACATCACTTCCTCCTCCTCGTGCTGGACCTCTACACACTCCGGTTTCCACAGAAGGACCCGGAGTGTGTAGATGTGTGAAGACTCAGAGGGAGGGAGGGAAATTTGTGAGTCATACTTTAGGGAGAGGTAGCTGTGGTGTCGGAGGAGGAGGGGCAACAACCCCGAGCAAGAGACCTAGGGTTTGTGTGAGTGAGTGAGTCAGAGGCAGTGAGAACAGTGCACAGGCATTTCCTGTTTTTTTTTCTTCCCTGCCCCAAGGAGGGAGGGCAGAGGGGGGGGAGGTGGGGGTCCTGTGGTGGTCCTGGGGTGTTCCAGTGAGGAGCTCACATGTGAGACATCATGCGGGCCTGTCATCCAGATAGAACGGAGGAAGAGGCCTTGACTTTACATTCCAGTTAAAATTCACTCAGATGATCAAAAGTGAAAGTAGCTGAGCACAGAGATGAACCTTTAAGGCCTTTACGTGGTTACATTTGGTGTAGCGGGATTAAAGAATGACAGCGGTCGATCCTCCGCAGGGTCTGTGGTTCGCCAACCCAGGAGGGAGCAACAGCATCCCCAGCCGGACCCACAGCTCGGTGCAGAGGACCCGGTCCCTGCCCGTTCACACCACGCCGCAGACCATGGTCATGTTCCAACAGTCCGGTAAGGACCGCCCACGTGCGCCGCTCCCGCCGAGCCTTCCCACCTGGATCTTACGCCGTCCGCAAGGGCCGCTTTGAACACGGGACCGCCCTGGTTCTGCCTTTGATTCGAGCGCCTCTGATAGTCGTTTGTTTTTGCAACTCAGCTCTGAAGACATCGACGTGCTTGGGCTCCGCGCCCACCCAGTTTGGCGTTTGCGAGTGCGCCGTTGTCTTGAAAACATAAATATTACAAGTAAATATTAAATGCTGCGCTGATGTCGTGTTTACAGCACCGCGCCGATGATTTAGTCCCGGTGTCGGTTCTGGAACCCGGAACGCTTTATTTTCACAGTGATGGATGACGACAACTGGCGCTGCTCGCCCCGCTCTTCCTTCCAAAATCTGCGCGGCGCTTCCCCCAAAGTACACGAACACGACGCAGCAACATCATCGCCTGCTTTTTTTAATTTTTACAACCCTTTCAAACTGTTGTAATCTTCCCGCCATTTGAGTGGGCCACCCAGCGTGGCCGAACGGGCAGACAGGTTCGGAACACGTTAGAGGAGGAGCCAACGCCATCAGGAGGCGGCGGCCGCTGCCCCGCCGCCCGCTGGCTTTAAGACTGACCTTGGGTGTCGCCAGGGGACTGAACTTTAGTAACCTCTGCTGCTTCTACCGTCCCGAGGCGACCGCAGAGACAGCAGAGAGGGAGCCGGGATTTCCTCTCCTCTCTCTCACACACACACACACACACACACACACACACACACGCCCTCTATATAAGATGCAGAGAGAGAAAAAGATTTGAAAGGAAAGCAGGAGGGGAGTCCAAGTGAGCGGGGAGATGGAGGCAGGCATGCGGGGAGGAAAGAGTCAAGAGGAACCCACAATGAGGCTCTTTGTGCGGCCAGGACACGACTCTCTGGCCCACTTCCCTTCCCTCTATTCTAAATCCTGTCCTAAACTTTCCCGTCTTGCTCCGCTTCTGCACGTCTCATCCCTCCATGGCTCTCTCTCTCTGTCTCTCTCGCCCGCTCTGTGACAGCTCTGCAAAGTCATGCACGCACAACAGCAACCCTCTGGTGGGTATTTCTGGGTCACAGGAACCGATTTAAAGGCCCAGACCCCCCCGCCCCCGCTCCTCTCTCTGAGCGTGTATGAAGCCTTCATCTCAACCAACAGATAAGACGCTTTATTCAGCCAGAGAAAGAGAAAACCAAGGCACTTTTTTTTTGTGCACTTTTTTTCGGACGGTCCTGTTGTGCAGGGGCGTTGCGGGGCGTGTCAGAGGGATTTGGATCCTATAAATAGCCCAGCGTGGACTCCTGGGCCTAACTCAGCTTTTCTCTGCTGTCACATGATACGACTCGTTCTGTATTTCAGCTTGAACCCCCCCCGACTTATACATCTGATAGCTCCATAAGCATGACCCACGTTTTGATCTGGTTCGCCCACAGATCTTCAGCTGCCACCGACGGAGCCCGACATCAACAACCGCCTCGAGTCGCTGTGTCTGAGTATGACGGAGCACGCTTTGGGAGGTAAAGGAGCGCTCCGCCTAAAGCCGCCTTTTATCCTGTCGATCGCCGGGTCGGTGGTTGAGGCGGACGATGAAACGAATGCCCCGCAGTTCGCGTCCAGGGGTCCCCGAATCGGATAAAGGACCGACTTTAGCTACCGATGGAGGGAGCGAGCGCCTGTCTGGTAAACAGCTGCATTAATGGTGATTATCAGCTGACGATCAGCTGAAGAAAAGCTGATCAGGCGACGCATCACACACCCCCCCCCACGCACACAAACACACTCAGCTGACCTCAGTTTGATTGACTTTGAGGGCAGGCCTTTAAATGCTGGAACAGGGGCGCACCGTAGAGCAGGGTTATGGCTTCAGTGTGACACACATGACAAGTTTGAGTCACCACTCAACCCCCCCCAAATGTCCGAAGGAACGTGTTTTCCTGGTTGCTTCAAGCGCATCAAAGATTCCACCAGCTCGATAACATTTTCCGCCCCGGCCACACCAGAGGCAACAGCTGCGGGCCTGTTTTGTTCTGAAGGCTTCTATCAGTATTTGGACAGATGTGTTGTTCTGCTGCAGAGACAGTGTGGGCCCCGGACCCTCACTGTTCCAGCGCCTCACCTCGCCAGCATCAGAGGAACGCTCGTCCTCGCGGGCTTTTCCGCGAGCGCTCCCAGGTGGTGGGAAAGCCGTATCGATCGGGTATCGGGGGGGGGGGGGTGTCTCGAGACTTTGAATTGGTCTCAGAGGATGCAGCTAGGTGGGAGCCTGTCCCAGCATGCACCAGCAGAAAGGTGGGGGGAGGGGGGGGGGGTGTTATCACAGGCCGCTGCTCCATTTGCTGTGAATGTAACCGTCTTGGGCCCTGTCATCCGCCCTCAGATGGTGCCGACCGCACATCAACGATATGAAACGACAGCAGCTGGAGGACGGCAGGTTCGCGAGGCGCGCGCACACACACCGTCACCTCGAGGTCATCGGCCCTCCTGCCCCCCCCCCTCCCTGTAGCCGACGGTAGAGCTCAACCAAAGGATCGGACCGGATCCAAGAAACACAAGAAGAGCCGCTCAGCACGCGGCCAACAAAAAAGCTACCCCACTGGCGCCGCCCACCAGGTCGGGAAAAAAAACACACTTCCTGCTCCGCCAGCTCACGGTCACCTGCGTCTGGGTGAGGAGAGAGGAGAGCGTCAGCCGGGTCCTGGGCAACGGGGGGGAAGGAGGTGTGGTGGGGGGGGGGGGCGACGCCGGCCTGTGGGTCAGGGCCCCCGCCAGACTGAGGCCCTCTTCCCTCTCCAGCACCCTGGACCACGGACCCACACCAGTACCTCAGAGCCAACAAGATCAGCAGAGCTGGGGGGGGGGGGGGGAGGCGGGGGTGCAGAAGGAAGTTTGGGATTTCTTTGACTGTTTTCTATTGAGGAATGTCTGGAAACAAATATCTGGTGGCAGAAATATAGTTTTTTATGTATTTATTGTTTACATATTGATGCTACTTTCAAAGGGTACAGAAACGCGGATGGGTTTCGGGTTCGGAGCGCGGAACGCCTCGGCGGTCGGCCAGCTTTACGCCCCGGGAGTAGCCATCGCGCTAGTTTACAACCAATACGCTTATCCTTTATTTTAACGTTGGGTTGATCCAGACGCCGAGAGGAGGAGGAGGGGGAGGAAGGTGACGGGAGAAAGACACAGGAAGTGGAAGATAACGGAGCGGAGAGGGAGAGAGACAGACAGATGTTTGGGAGAACAGCATCGGAGGCGGGACCTCTGATCAGCTGACGATGACAGAGGAGGATGACGTCATGTTTAATCAGCGCGAGTGAGGCAGGAAGTGAGTTTGGCACCAGTCAGTTACGTATCATTCATCTGTAAACTTGTACTGTAAACAAGAGCCTTCCAGGCACGGAAAGTTTTTTTTTTTTCCTTTCGTTGTTTTTTTTCGTTGTTTTTTTTTGTCTCTGTACACGGTGGGAGTTTAAATGTTTGGGATTTGTAGATGTCAAATTACCAAGTTTAGCCGTTTTCAAGGTGAGGTGATGAGAGGAAGGAGGCGGAGCCGTCAGCCAGTCCATGAAGGGTCGCCCCCAGAGGTTGGCCTGGTGGGCTTCAGCTCCCCCTGCCGGCCGCTCGCCGCCGCTGCAGGCCTCCATGAAACCCTGAATCTCCTGGTTATTCTTTGTCTTAAATATTTAGCCTCGGTTTATTGATGCATACTTTATAAAAAAAAAAGGTTTATACTGAAATAAGCTGGTTTAGGAAACGATTGCTGGCCCTCGACGCTCATCGCCGATGAGTTAGCGAGTATTATTGTTTAGTTTCTTTGTTAGTTTCTTGCAATTCTGCAGTAATTAATTGTGTAATCTGCACTTGATAACAATGTGAGACGTGAAGAAGGCTCGAGCGACGGGCACGACTCTGACGCGGGCCTCAGCCGGAGCAGAACAAAGAGGTCGGCCGCAGACACAGACCGCCAAGGTTCATCCCACGGTGGTGGTGGGGGGGGGGGGCAAAGCGCCAAATTCACATCTATGCATATTTCTGTCCCGTCAGTCGTGACCTCACCCACAGTGTCCAAAGAAAACATCAAAGCTCGTTTCAGGGGCGTGGTCTGTGGAGACCGGCGGTCCGCTGGGAACCAGTATTCGCTCTAGACGTGTGTGTGTGTGTGGGGGGGGCGTGCATCGTTCCCCACCTGATGGGCCCTCTCTGGCTTTCGGTTTTGAATATGCAGAACGCGTGTTTTGTCGGGTTTTTTTTGTTTTGTTTTTTTCCCTCCTTTCGTTAACCGAGTCAATCGGCTCCAAAAACCTCCACCAAAGCCCGAAGGTGACATCGACGCCAACCTTCGCCGACTCGGACTGTTTCAGCATCGCAGCCATATGAATTAGTACTTAAACTACATACTATTATTTATTCTTTTCCTTCTTCCAGAATTCTGCAGAGGTGATACTTTTACTCATTTAGGTGTATTATTATTATTTAAAGTACCATATGCATGTTATGGCTGGTGACCATACATACGTCTCGAATATTAACATGTTGTTAACTTTGTTTCTTTATTTTCGTGGCTGTTTTTCAACTATAATCTCTTTGTATCGATGGTTGTGGTGTTTTGCATTCGGAGCCGGTTCGTGACTTCATCCCTTCACATCCGTCAGGAAAACACATCAGCCTGGTTATTCCGACAAAAACACACGTTATTATGAGGGTTTTTTTTATTGTTGTTGTCAGCTAATCCCGTGAAAAGGCCAAAACAATGACCTCGTCCCTCTTTTAGGACTTCCCAACTGTCACATGATCAGTTTCCTGCAGGTTACGATGGGGAATGACGCGAGGATCTGGGATTGATCCGAGAGCTGGCTTTAGTCTTTTCTTGGGAATTGAGCTCGAGGCCGCGCGGTTCGAGCCATCAAAGGGATTATCAAAGCTTGCGTTTGGTTCTGTTGCCACGGTGACGGCCCCAGGAGGCCGCCGATACAAAGTTTGAGTTTTCAAATCGGATTTTGTAGACGTGTTAAATCAAGTTTGTGATTTTTTTTTAATAGCTGGCAGAGGTTTTGTATTTGTACTCCACCGTGGTTTCCTGCACATCTCAGTCGTGGTGTTTCTTGATACCAAAACTCTTTGTTTTTCCGAGTGCTTCTAACGCCGTGCACGCTGCAGTATTAACAGGTATTCCAAAAACTCTTAATGTACTCTGAAACACGACATTTATTCATTTTTGTATCCTTTTTTTTTTGTCATAGATTCTACCGAGGGTTTATGTCGCTGTGAGAAGCCAAGTTTTTTTTTTTTTTTTTGTAAGTTCAGCAGCATCTGTTCTGTTACCGCTTGACTGTGCTCCTCAAAATCATTTAGTTTTATTTTATCAAAGAGCCGATGTCCTGTATTGACTGCAGGCTTACGTATATATATTTAACAAAACACATATTGTATGTTTAATTAAGAAAATGGACACAAAATGGAAATAAAAAAAGACAAAAATGAAGAAAATGCAGCAAAAAGAAGAGAATTTGGGGAAAGTGTTATTTATATTTTAAACCTGCATGCACAAGGCTGGAAAAGTTGTATTTAGAATAACAAATGGCAGTGCCTTTTTTTTTACTCAAGACATTCACCCCAACATATAAAAGAAATGACAAATGCTTTTATTAAAAATAAATAACTAAACCAGCAAAGGTTGTGTTGGGTCACACTCACACTGCAGGTTCAGATTCTGTACAAACCACATGATCAAATTAATCTAATCTTATCTAATCTACCTGTTTACCTGAACCTTTGACCCCCTAAACGCTCAGAAAGAGCATGATAATCCCAACATCGGGCGACGCCACATTTTGACTTGATAAAAAAAAGTACTTTTCATAGCACTGGAATGTAATTTTGTTTCTTTTGTTTTTTTTTAAATAATCTCACATTTAAAAAAAAAAAAAAAATCAAGTCTGAATCTGAAGCTGCAGATCTGTAACTGTCTGATTCAAGTCTGTCAGCGCACACGCGCCCCGTCGGTGGCCTGGGCCTGGCGTGTCTGTTTCTGTAGGTACTTCTCGATGCTGATATGAAGTTATGTACAAACGTGTGTGAATGGTGTCGTCACAGAGAAGGTGAGCGTGTCCCCAGCTTTTGGTTGTTTTTTTTTTGGGTTTTTTTTTCCCTCCCCAATGTGTCTTGCTGTACTTTTGTCACGACGTACCAGAATGCTGTGACTTGGCATGCCCCGTTATACATAAAAAAAAAGAAGTTGTAACTCCTCTTAGTTGTCTGAATGTCTGTTTGATATAGATCTGATTTAACGCCGCTTTCGCCCGTCTGGTAAAGCGACATAACCAGGAAAAATGTCCAGATACTGTGGAGCCTATCCTGGCAACTTAAGGATGTAACGATATATTGGGAAAATATGTTAAAGGAATTACAAGAACATATGTTGGTTCCTCTTTTCCCTCTCTTATCAATTTTACTGTTTATCTGCACTTTGGTTTTTTGTCTGGAAGACATTGCAGTTAAAGTTTAATTTAGTTTGGCTTCTACCCTGAAGAGAGAGACACACCTGCCCTTCATTTTATTTGTAGCGGTATTACAAAGTAAGCTCTTTTTTCTTTTTTTTTTTTTAGAAATGTTATATGTATTTATAAAGGATATTTTTACATTTTTTAAAAAAGTTTTTAACACGTTGTGATGCGCCAGAAGGAACACTAGATGGCGCCACCGGGTCTTAACTGCTGTCTTTAGGGGCACGAAACGAGACAGAAATAAACTAAAAACAGTAATTAAGAACGGATCTAAATTAATATTACACTTCACTTTAAACACAGATGATTAATATTCGGATATTCGTCTGCGCTGCCAAACATATTTATATGTTATATTTTATTTTAAGTCAAACAATCTGAGCCGCTTCCTGCGTCACACCGGTCCTGCTTGAGGTAAGAAGCGAACGATATTCCAATATAAATCAGACAAATGTCGTTAGAGGAGCTCAAATTCAGAGTTTAATCTCACCTTTTTCGCTGCTGTGGTGAAGAATGTAGTTTAAAAACCGCGGCCTACCGGCCCGGCTGTGTCGCGCTCATGTAATTCCGTGCAGACGCAGCACTCGGGCGTTTTCGTTCCGCGCACGCTGACGGTGACGCGAGTTCCGCTCGACAAACTCTTCCAGTTCAACCATCCCACAGATCACTGGGTTGCGCCTTAATGCCAGGCCAGGACATTAAGTGTTCAGCTGTTTTATAAGAGAGAAGAGCAAACCGAACTTGAACGTCCTGAACGTGGATGTGAAATCCAATTACATCGGTTGTATGGCGCAAGCTTCAGAGCGAAGGTACCTGGAGATGAGCTGAAGGGGAGAGACCCAGCCTTGATTCTGCTGTCCCTTTAGTCCCAGTTCAGCAGCCTCCAGAGCAGAACGTTCAGTGACACTCACACCGAGGCAGCCAGCAGCGGCCCAGTGATCTCGCCCTGTAAACATCATCTACCTGTGTTTGAACAGGCTGAGGGAACTCATGATACAGACACGTGAAAGAGCCACCGACGCTAAACACTCCCAGTTCTCCTGCCTGTGAATGCCAGTTACTATCTCCCACACACAGACACACACTCATGTGTCTTTGTTGGGCCTATTATAGATAAATATATTCCTACAGCTCCCCATCCAAACCCTAAATCTTTAAACCCAGAGTTGACCCTCAAACACACCTCTGATGTTGGGAGAACCAGTACTCACTACAGAGCATGTATACACACACACACACACACACAGAGTCAGAGAGAGCAATACAGCTGTCACATAAATTTATTTTCTCAGATTAAAAAGTATTTTGAATAAACACAATACATAAAGTGACAATGATGATGAAGGAGCCAAACAGGCTGCACTTCTATACAAGGCCTCCAATACACACACACACACACACACACACACACACACAACACTAGTTAAAATCTTCCCAAATCCCAGCACACATGATGAAAGACATGTATGTAATAATAAGAAAAATAAACTTTTTTTTTATTAATCATTCAATAAACAACACACACACACACACACCCACACACACAAACAGACAAAAGCCACCAGCTGCAATAATCCCTAATTCTATATATTATATAATGAAATGTGACCCATAAAAGTCTGACAATAATGATTTTAATCTACTTTTCAGTTTCCTCTTATAATTTATTCAATAATTTATTTTTGAGAGAGAAGGGTTGTCATGGGGAGGGAGCTTTCCAAAATAATTCACTTGTACATCTGGAAATATTTAAATTAAAAGTCTACAGTATTTTTTTGGGTCAAAATCTATAGATATTTGTCTGAAATCTATCAACTAGAGAGTTTGGGTTGATTACCATTTAAGAATGTCTCAATGTGATCAATGAGAAAGCAAAGAACATTTAATCAGGATGACACTGTTCAGGTCACATGACACATCTGATCAATGTCATCTTACAGGTGTCTGATTACTTAATTTGAATAAGGAGCACTTTAACATGTAGGGTTTTCTGATGCAAAACGGAATAACTTTAAAATAATAACCATTAATATATGATGTTTATATTAAAAAGTGTGGCTCTTTTCTATCTCTTGAGTCGCCTCCTTCTGCTGATTAGTACAAAATGGTTTTCTACTGACTCAACATACAGAAAGAAAAGAAAAGACCCACAAACCTCTAATCGGTTTAGCTCAAACCCTGGTCGTGAATGGGAAGTGATCCCTCTATAGTGTGTCAGATAACTAAAGGTTCCTGTGTGTGTGTGTGTGTGTGTGTGTGTGAGAGAGAGAGAGAGAGAGTTTTTAACTTGTGTGTATCTTTACCATATGATAGTGTTGTAAAATCAGTACGTAACTATGTTACCCATGATCCCACAGTCATCAGTGGAGCAAGTGCTCGGTGCATTCTGGGTAAGTATAAAGTTTATTTGCCAACTTTAGAAAGCCAACACTGTCTAAAGTCCCATTCACGAGCAGTATTTGAGTTAAGTAAAATATAAGCAAATATATGATTAAAGTGGATTATTAACTTTTAAAACCTATAATCTGAGAATAAACACTCTCCCTCGCTCTCTCTCACACACACACACACACACACACGCACACCCCAGGTGGAGGTAATGTCAGGCGTCAGGCGGATGGTGAGGAGGTCAGACTTCACCCTCCTCAGCTCCGGATCAGCGTCAGGAACTCGTCGCGGGTTTTGGGATCTTCCCTGAAGACTCCCAGCATGGTGCTGGTGACGGTTTTACTGTTCATCTTCTGGACGCCTCGCATCACCATGCACATGTGACTGGGGAGGGGGAGGAGCCAGTCACGCTAAAGACAGAAAACGGGGGTCGGCCGCGAGCCCGGCGGTTTCGGGGCTACGTACGTTGCCTCGATGACGACCCCGACGCCGGTGGGATGCAGGGCCTCGGTGATGGCCACAGCGATTTGTTTGGTCAACCTCTCCTGAACTGCAATGCAAACACGGAGCACGTTCAATCACGGCGGACGCTGAACACGTGAACTGATAAGAGGGGTCAGAGCCGTACCTTGAAGTCGACGACTGTAGATTTCAACGATCCTGGAAAACAGAGACAGTGTCGGTAAACGGCAGCAGGAATATTGTGAAGCATGTACGAATATTAAGGCTGCGTTCAAGTGTATACATATATACACTTATATATATATATATATATACTTCTAATATCACTTTAATACACATGCAGATATTCATGCTATGTTTGTATTTGAAAATAAGGTGCAAATCCATCGTTTAACCCTTTAAATGTGCAAATCAAATGACCATAAAGATCATTCTGCTGCTCCTACTCTCATGAACTGCTGTGAATCACCTGCGTCACATCAAAGAGGGACGCTGAATTATCAAGCCTCTTTTTAAATGTCACATCTGCACACGCCGGAGTCCCGCCACCGCGTTAAACGCAGAAAGGAACAGTATTAGTTTCTGGTCCGAAAGGTGAAAGGATTGTGGGTGGGGGGGGGTTGACCCGGCAGTGACCTTTGACCCGTCGCTCTTCTCCGTGAATTAAATCACTTTGGACAAACGCAACCTCGACGGCCTCTGAGAAAATGTCAGCGGAGCGGACGGGGAGACGGAGGACAGGCGGCGCCTTCGTCAGGCGGCGAGGTCCGGGGGGGGATTAACAGTAGCAGACAGACGGCGGGAGCCACCAACGTAAACCTACGGCGAGGGAGCGCGACCCCGCAGCGCCCCCCCCCACCCCCGCCCCCAGGGTGAGACAGAAATCCACGTTGAAGCTATGACATCATCCACATGTGACCCGCCTGCCTGCCCTTATCTTCTGAACGCTTCTTCTTCTTCTTCTTCTTCTTCTTCCTCTTCCTCCAGACACACGAGGGTGGTTGTGAAGGAACCGGCCCTGCTGATCTCCTCTGAGGTTTCCTTCCTCTACCAGCTAAAATTACACTGATCCATCCCAGTTCACGAAAAACAGAGACTTTCACTCTATTTTTTAACTGAAATCGACTTTTACGTGCATTCCAAAGCGTCTTTCTTCACACACGAGGGGACCCTACGTTGCCTGTTTTGGTCAGGCGTGCGGGCGGGGGTCTGAAGGGTTGACGGTGCGATGAACACTTGTTTGTCGGAGCGTTCATCCAGGAGGAGTCCGGGTGTTAGTGTGCTAAGCTTGAAGGTATTGGGGTCAGCGGGATCAGATTCTACGTACACACTCGATTTAATAATCTGCTTAAACACACACCACCTCTGCCTCACACACAGATCTGGAGTGATATGGCTAATTAAACTGTGCAAAACACACCCACACGCCCACACACACACACGCGCGCGTGCACACACTCACTCACCTGGCCAGTTTGCTGAGGCCCAGAACTCTCTTGTTAGGGAGGTATCCAATGTGAACCTGCAAAGATGAATCAAAAAGACCAGCAGCTTTAGTGGGCACCTCCTCTCATCAAGGCTGTGGGAACAGTAGCAGACAGGCCTTCAGGGAGTGAACCTGGACGGCACTAAAGACCTGGAGACCAGAACACGGGCCATGCCCACGAGGGTAGGTTAGTTTGGGGCTGATAAACCTGTCCAGGTATTCAGCCGGGACCGGTGGGTGGACAATAAAGCGGAGGGAGAGACAATCGTCGGCCAGAGAATCACGGCTGTGTGGATGTCTGGAGGCTCTAATTCTCTCTCGCGCACGCACGCACGCACACACACCGCTCAAATGTCAAAAGCAATTTGTTGACAGGAAGAGAGAAAGGGCAGCGGCAACAAGCCTGCAAAGATCCTTTCCCCCCCCTGCTTTCGTCCTTCCCGTCCTTCCCCCTGCGCCGTGGAACGGCTGACATATCGACTTCAAACGCGGACCGCGACGGAAGCTTTTAAACTTATCGCGCCGCCCGTGTTTACCGGCTCAGATGAGACACCAGCAACAGCGCTACAGGCTGAACGATGGGGGGAAAGAAAGAAAACGATGGAGGGAAAGATAATGGAGAATGGGGCGGATAAGTGACGGCTTGTGAGGTAACCTTTCCCTGCCTCCATCTGGGGTGTCAGTGATAAAAACCGTGACGTCAGGCGGGGGGGGGGGTAACAACCTCCAGGTTCCAGCAGGTCTGTTTTAAAAACACGCAGTCTGTTTTCAGCCACTAGGGGGCGACACGATTTACTTGAAGGACTGAAGTTATTAAATACAGCGGGACCTCTACTTACGAAATTAATTAGTTCCGGAAGTTGTTTCGTAACCTGAAAATTACGTAAGTAGAGACGCGTTTTCCATGTAAATGCCCTGATCTGTTCCAAGCTCCCAAAAATTCGGACATAATTTTTTTTATAAATCATAAAAATGCATCAAAACATGTAACAAATACATGTTACAGTTAGATTACCGCACAATAAATGTAGGAATTCAGTGCAAGGCTTCTCCAGGAACAAAATGCTGCGAGCTGCCTTTCGTATCCTATCCTTCTTTCGTAACAAGAGGAAATATTTTCCCGTTGAGACGTGTCGTAACCTGAAAATTCAGCGTGTAGAGACGTTGGTAAGTAGAGGTCCCACTCTATCGGACTTTGACGAGGCGTTCTCGATGAACCAGCTTCTGTTTACCAAACAGCCCCCCAGCTCTTTGGATGTTGCTTCTTTACACCAATCTGGTTTCATTCATGATTCTTTTTCCTACTTTCCAATCCAGAGTAAATCTATTTTTGGTTTTGTCGACTACAATTTAGGCCAGCGGAGCTCTGAGGGCTTCATAAACGCTGAAACCTTCAACGCCATGTTTTAATCCCAGGTATCGCGTGCTGGCCTTCGGGGCCCTTTCCGTTCCAATTAACCTGACTGACGTGGTGAAAACGCAGCGTCCGATTGGTCGGGAGCAGACGTGACGTCCGTCGTGTCTCCCAGATGAGTCAGAGCAGTTTATGACTCTACAGCTGTCTAATCTGACGGACATCAGCATCAAGTAACCTCGCGGCCTCTGGAAACGAGGCAGAGCGCAGGCAGCACGTGGCACAAACAACAGATTAGCTTTTACAGAACGGGACCTGACCAACGGTAGGGGAGGAGGCGAGTCTGTGTGGAGAGGTGCTGGCACACACACACACACACACACACACACACACACACACACACACACACACACACACACACACGTACACACACACACACACACACACACAGGGGGCAGGGTGCTGTGTGATTCACTGCTGTCATCAGAGTCCATTTACACGCGTGTGGAAGGATCAGATGGCAGCCTCTATTGTCTTATACGAGGAGCACCTGCCGGCCAAGATGGAGGGACAGAGGAGGAGAATGGACACAGTGAGCAAGAAAAGAGGTGAGAAGTGGACAAAGATGACAGGACGGGGCCAAAGAACACGAGGCAGGATCGCAGATGGCAGCGTAATCTGATTGTGGGTCTCTGCTGCTCAGACAAGAAAACCCGTTTCTGAGGATTTTATCGCTGGTTTGAGGCGTCTGTCTAATGTGGACGAACCCCAAACAGGCTACGAGTCGGCCGGTTTACTGACTCTATCAGACAGACATTTGCTTTTTACCAGAAAAGACACGTCGGCTGAGAGGAAATCAATATACGCCTGACTTGTGTGAAGGAAGCGAAGACGTAAAGCAGGAAAGCTACGTTTTTACGAGATTAACGGATCTTTAATTTAGGACTGACGCAGCCTGAGTCCAGACTGAGCGAATTGACTGTCTCACCCTGCCGAAGATGGGCACCAGGTGATGCTCGCACATGGAGAACATATCGATGTCCTTCACGATCACCATCTCGTCGTGGTCTTCGTCAAAGATGGCGTCATTCAGCACGTCTGTGGAGACAATCAGATTCCAGCTGTAAGGAGCGTCTCGAGTTATTCTTTAACAAATTTGCGGAGGTCGCCCCGGGCCTGGGACGCCGTTAAGATTGCAAACCTTGCGAATCGACGGCGGGGGGGGTTGACTTAAGCAAACAAGGTGTAATTACAGCTCAGCTTCCATAAACTCTCTCATAGGGTGGCCTTATTGCAGTTTTCACTGGCTGAGGCTTTAATAAAGCGCTTTATCTGTCCGCGACCACGCAGGCGCCCCGCTCTCACACCACAGAACACTTTTTTAATTTCCTGACTGGTTATCTGGGGGGGGTGTTGGGGTGTGGGGGGGTGTGTCACTGAGAACAACAGCTGACAGACGTCATCACAACGCCAGATCATTATCCAGCTTCTTCCTGGTGGGACAGGTTCAGACTGCGTCTCAGGGGGAGTGACGGACTCTTCTCCTCTGTCATATTTTATTATTGCGTACAAGTCGCTTGGTTGCAGGCAGCTACTTCAACCTAATTTCCCCGTTCGTTTGTTTTGTGTAACTGCGTGATCCATCGTTACTCTGTGTTACCTGCCAAAGTGGAGGGAGCGCCGCTGCCCTCAGGTTCAGGCTGCAGTAACGAGCTAATCTTATTTCTGTAATTCAGACTAAGGTACAGAGGAGTTGCCCTCGCCATTACCAAACAGGAGACTTGGGGACCGAGAAACGTTGCCATGCCCGGAACTGGCAGACGTCTGTTTGTCAGTGTTCCATCTGGATTAATTCACTCACCTAAAAACATCCCGTGCTTTACCAGTTTAGCCGCATCGACAACTTAGAGGTGTTTATCTTCTCTTCTCAGAACTCAGTTCAGTCCATCCATTCATTTAACACATCGTGTTATATCCACCCGAGTCACTTTTATTCAATTTCATTTTCAGTCATTCCAGGAAAATGTATTTATTTATTCATTAAACTGGAAGATTTTACTGTGTAAACACACATTCTGGCACGCATGTGTGCCTACACAGTAAAAGTGGGAGATTTTATGTTTTACACACATTCTCCATCTTCATTCCAGCCTGTTATGTAATTGAAAACACACATACAAAGACATCCGGGGGAATATTAATCAAATGAACCTTGAGCAAATAAAGGCCAGCAGATCAGACGCATTGTCACCAGGTAATCATGCTGTCATCAGTTTTTTATTTTGTGTGTGTCCACGTGTAATACTCATTCAGAGTTTAAATAGGGAAACAATTGAGAAAATAAACACAAGCTTTTCCTGTAACTCTTCGTTCTTGCTTCATCTACTGCACTCAACATCCTGAAATACTCGAAGTTGTTCCTGTTCTGTCCGTCAGTCTAAAATAATGGTCTAAAGACCAGATTTATTTCCTCTTTATATGCTTCCACTGGGTAATTTCATAACAGAGTTTCCTCTCACTTTTATGCTGATGACACCCTGATTCCTTTATTAAAGGGGACGGGGAGGGGCGGTTGTGTTGCAGTCCGGGGAGGAAATTCAAACTAGTTGTCGATACTGACACTTGGGATGGGGAGGTGCTCCAGATACACAAATATATGGATTAAAGTGCTGGAAGTTAGACAATGTCCCATTTAGGGCCCTTTATGGTCCATCTAGTGGCAAAATTCCAAATAGCTCCAGTGCAGAGAGTCTGGATTTTGAAATTCAGTTTTTATACAGCCCAGGGCTACATTAATATTCTGTTTTTCTGCTTGTTTGTCTATGCTAGACCACTGCAGCTAAACAGAGGGGTTCTATCCTCGCACCCGTAAAGGTAGACCATCTCTCTTTGACATCAGTTAGTTAATTAGGTAGTTAGTTTTAGTAAGTTAAAGTTTCTTAGTCTAACATCTCTCCGGCTGTAAGCTTCGTTGACCAAAGAAAGAGCAATGACACAGACTGGAGTCACACCAACAAAAAAACAAGGTTTACTTAACAATCCAGCCACGTGACTTAAGATATGCCTCCTGTTTCAGTCTGAAGGTCACATTTAGGTACGGACACCTACCTATATGGATCCTTGATTAGCCCCTTCAGGCAAGAAGGTGCTTAGTGACACCGCCTCAATGGTTGTGTATGAGAAAGGAAGAAGCTGAGGAGCCACAGGTCTATAACAGATTTCCATCATGTAATATTCATCTTGAGATGACACATTAGTGTTCATATTTCTTTAAATGTACCATGAGTGAAAAATGAGCATACTGAGTAATTGAGTCAATGTGGTATAATAGAAGTACAGCTGAACCAGCAGCTTTAGGATTAAGTCGTAGAGTCCTTGTACAGCGTAAGAACCTGAAAATCTCTGCAGAACTCACTGTTTCATCACGTGTTGGACAATAGGATTTCAGTCCCGTGCTGTAACCCCCGACCCTCACACACCAACTCCCCCACAGCGTGACCTCCACTGAAAATGATTTGGGGCTTTTCAAGCACGCTTTCTAACAAGTTGAGTCAGTCGAAGGGGAGTCTACTGTAACAGCCAATCAGAGGAAGCAGCAGCACCACTGCCAGCTCTGCTGGAAGAACCGTTTGCGCACGCGCACACACACTCACACACACACACACCTTCACCTCTGTACATCCTTTGGTGCTCACGGGTTGGCCTCCATTGTTACTCCTCATGTGCCCAGGATCAATCAGCACTGAGCCTCACCTCAGCCTCTCTACCGACGACGACAGAGCTCCCCTCCACATTCCTTGGCCCAGCTTCTTCACAGAACCCCACATAAATGTTTCCAGATGGACCCCTGACAGATGAGAGGGCCGATCCGTGCAATTTAGTCCTGATGCTGCAGGTCAGAGCCCTTTCTACACGTTAAGGTCTGGACCAGCTGGATCAAAGGAATGTTTGGTTTCATTATGGAATATGGTCCGACCTCTGGAGATCATAAATCTGCAGAGCCAGGTAGTCCGCTTAACTTTAAACTTCAGCACCACTTCATCATCAACATCATTTAACTTGCAGCTCAATAGTAGATATCCACGATAGGGAAGCCACGCCCACCTGAAGGCAGGAAATGTATGTCGTCTTACTTCATCTGGTAATAAATGTCGTCAGAACGTCAAAAGGGGATTTTTAGACTTCGGACTGGTTCCGTTTTCATTTGCTTCTCACTGGTGGTTGTGTGTTTTCTGCTTTCAGCAGGATCACACCATGAATCAATTAAAGACAGCATCATGAAAACCTGATGAGGGGACGGTCAAGACCCGAATAACGAGTCTGGGCTCTGAAACGATAACCATCAATTATATCAACTGTGAGCTCTTCGAAAAGCATTCCTACAATTTCCCCCAACACTTCTGCAGAGCAGAATTCTACAACCTGACAAGCATCTGCAGTGACACTTTACCGTTTTTGGGTTGTTGTTTTTTTTTAAATAATGAGCTAATAAAAGTGCAACTACTGATTTATAACACGGGAAGAGTCAGCAGTGACTTATAAAACGATGTAGTGTCACACATGTGGCGGTTTTAGCATTTCAAGACAACTTTCGGTGTCCACCTGTTGAACCTACCGACAAATCTCAGCGGGCTCCCAGTGTCTCCCAGTGACCCTCCACTGCCCCCCAGTGTCTCCCAGTTACCCCCAGTGACCCTCCACTGCCCCCCAGTGTCTCCCAGTTACCCCCAGTGACCCTCCACTGCCCCCCAGTGTCTCCCAGTTACCCCCAGTGACCCTCCAGTGGCCCCCAGTGTCTCCCAGTGACCCTCCAGTGTCCCCCAGTGTCTCCCAGTTACCCCCAGTGACCCTCCAGTGGCCCCTAGTGTCTCCCAGTGACCCTCCAGTGTCTCCCAGTGCTCCCAGTGCCACTCACCGATGATCCTCTCCTGGTAGCCCTTGGTGAAGAACTGCATGGCGGCGGCCGCCCTCCAGGGTGTTTTCAGGAGCCCCTGCCGCTGCGTGTCCTCGCCCAGCTCCCTCAGGATGGCCGTGTAAGCGGCGGCCAGCGAGGGCAGGCTCATCTCGTTGTGCTCCACGCTCCTGGTGCGCTCCTCCCTCCAGCTCTCCACCACCGGGGAGCCGGGGCGCTGCGAGCCGGGCTCCGCGCACGGAGGCTGGGCAGCGGCGGCGGAGTGCCCGGCTGACCGCTTCACTGACCCCTCAAAGTGTCCGTTCAGCACGGAGCCGCCGTCCCCGCCCTCGGTCTTGTCGCTGGAAGAGTACTGGGGCCGCTTCGGGTGCTCCATCGCCGCTTTTTTCCGTGTTCGCAGTGTTTCGCTGGATACTTGTTGGACCGGTTCACCGCCAGGACGCTCGGCTGTCACTTAGAACCTTCCGCCGCCGCATCCTCGGTATTTATAGCGGCGGGGTAATCCACGGAGGGCTCCTATTGGCTGGCCGGGGCCAGTGGGCGTGTCCAGCCCAGCGGGGCGCACAGCTCGACCGCGATATGAATTTGTTTCAGACGAAAAACCAGGTTAAAAAATGACGACGAGTCAGGTGGTGTCGTCCTCTGGGTTTCCTAAATGCTCCATATAAACAGCAGGATTTTCAAGTCACCGACCGTCAAAGTGAAATTTGAATTATTGAATAAACCTTCTGACAAGAGTACTTCACCACCAAATGATTACGCAACAAGGTTCAAAACCCTTCATTAGCTGCAAAGAACTGAAAACGGTCATTTGCTGAATTTGCAGCATTAGGATTATTTACTGAAATAGCTTTTCATTTCATAACGTTAGGCCTTATCTTTTGCCGAAGGATGATCCAAAGGTTCCGAATAGGGTTGAGGTTGGGGGAGCGCACCGTGAGTTTGTCTCCTTTTATGCTCATACTCTAGAAGCCAATGATGCAGATGTATTCTGTGCAGCTGCATTTTCACACATGAAGATGGAAAGCACGGTGCTTGGTGAGAAACTCCACGTAAATAACAAAGATTCACACCTTCAGGGAGTGTAAAGGGGCGACCAGCTCTCTCCCTGTGATCCTAACCCCCTTTTTGACATTTCCATAATAACTAGGAGTGTGATGCACACTAAACAAAGCATGTAGCAAAAATTGAAATAATTGAAAAAAAAAATCCATTCTGAAAAAATATTAATAAAAATAATTAAAAAAAAAAGTTTACTTTATAATACAGGTGTTCCAGATCAGTCAGAAAATTGAGAATTTTTCAAGACATTAGAGGAAGACACAGTTTCCACCATAAGTTATTTCAATTTAGTCCTCAAGTTCTCAACACTGAGTCCTGCTTCCATACTCCCTGATAACCTAGTACATCTGTTTACTTTACGCATCATACCCTGAGGTTGTTTCTACGTTTACAACTCTGCCTATGTTCATTTTAAATATATATTTTTAAACCAATCCCACAAAAAAAGCTAGTATTTGTATCAACATAATATTTATTCAATCATTAAACCAGCAACATGTTTTATAAAAGTGAGAAGGTCAAGAAGCTTTGAACATGCGGGAAGCTTGAAAAGGCCAAAAGAGCAGAACGCTATTAAAGCACTTAGTTTTTAGTATAAGCAAAAGCTGAAAGTTTGGATGATCCAGAATCGAAAGACTTTTTCTTTTTGGCGCTACTCTCATCGTCTCCTGCCTGCTCGTTTTCCGTCGCTCCCGCTCTTCCTCCTTCTGCTCGTTTCCTCTTCTTCAGATCCGCGCCGTCTGCCGTCACTCCTTTGGCTCTTTCGGTCCACGACTGAGCGGGAAAACAAAAACAAGAAAAAAAAAAAAAAGGGGGGCATCAGTGAGCGTGTTAATTGCCACAGGAGGGAATGAAAGCAGCGCTCTGTCTAAGCACCTCCGTGACTCAACAGGGACGGAGGCTGCGCTCTGAAATTGCATCCTGTCATGTTTAATCACTATTGACAGGCTGCATCTCTCTTCTCCCCCTCCTGCTTTTGTTTTATCCTCTCTGAACGGAGACAAAAGGAAGCACTTTCCTGGATGTAATAGAGCTGGGATGAATCATCAGGCCTGGTGAACAGGCTGGAGACATCACACACGTACTCGCTCGTCACCTCCAGCCGCAGCGCTGCCGTCAAGCCCATAAATATTCACGCGCGCACGCACAAACGCCGCTATTACGGAGCCGCCGAGGGTCGCGGGCTGTGATATGGCGTCGCATCTGGACAAGGTGATGCGATTATACGCGTCCAGCCGTCCTCCTCCCTGCAGCCTGCAGGTGATTTTCCAGGCCTGGAATCCTGGAAAAGTGGCGGTGGAAAACCCAGAGCTTCTTGAAATCTGGTTAGGTTTTCACAACGACTCCCCGAGACATCGCCGTTGACCGCGTCGAGGCAACAGGACGACAGAAACGACCACGGACCACCACCTGCTCCTGACCACAACCCTTTTTAAGGTTTAAAAAGGGCTCTTGGTTCATGATAAAGATTCCTTGATGACTGGGGCCCAATGAGAAACGGTGACTGGCCCAGAAACTAGAATTGTGAATTTTGGCTCAGAGTGTAGGACAAATGTTTGTTTCTTCTTTAAACAAACACGGCCACAGAGAAGATAGTTAACTTTCAACTTATAATATGAAAAATATTAATTAGATATATATAAAAATGTTGAATTTGAATAAGCAACTTTAGATTTTTGTGATGATCGAGTGACAAATGTTTAGATAGTAAACATACTGAAGCTATTATAATGCCACAAAAGGGTCAAAGTGTGCCAATAAATAACTGCTTCATTATATTAATCCATAGTGTATAGTGTTTAAGCTCATTATGAAACGCTTAATAGAGCAGAAGAACATTATGTAAATGACTGATGCTCTTTTAAAATAAATATGGCTTCCTGGCCCCTCTCCATGCCTCATTATTATCATGAGATCAATGCTTCTGTGCCCTCGACAGGGTTCCCAGGCAACAGAGAGTGGTGATGAATGCAGGGTCACAACCTGCTTTCTTCACAAACACCCCGACTCGTGGCCAATTAGCACACAGGTGGGTGAAAGGACGTGGTCTCTGAAGTGTCCTCGTACGTTCACCTGGCCTCATCGGGCTTCACAAACGTGGATCTTTACGTCTGTACGTTTGTGTACCAACGCTCTTCTCGCCGGCGTAAGCGTGGAAATCTCTGCATTTCTGCCCTTCCCGTTACGAACGGATAATTCCTCCGTCCCCCCCAGATTGGTACCGTTACACGGAGAAAGTTCGCATCCTCCACGCTTCCCTGTGCGCCTAGAAACATGAACTCTTTGCTCCTCTCCATCTTGACATCTTAACGTCATGCGGAACTGGAATCCGCCCCCCCTTAGTGTCAACATCTGTCCCGCCAAAAACCCAGACGCAACACACGCCTGTACAGACAAACTCAGCGGTGCAACAGACAAACAGAAGTCTGAGCGGCGTAAAGTGTGAAGAAAGACAACATCAACAGGCAAACACAAGTGCAAGGCAAACAGGAACAGAAAGGCAAACAGCCCCACACCAAAAGTAACCAAACTGATGGGCAGCCTCAGGAGCAGGTTCGTTCAGCCCCGCTGCTCCAGGGAACCGTGCAGTAGGTCAATACTGTCTACTATCCCTGCAGCTACCAGGCTTTTCAGGGTCTCGGCCTTAGGTTTTTTGAGGGTGGGCATGAACGTGTGAGTCGCCCCAAGAGTGATGGGTTATCTGACCCACAGCTGATAATCACTGCTCTAGACTCTAATAGAGGGGTTCGTCTGGACGAAGTGAAAACAGCTCATGATTTAAACCTTCTGAGGAGGAAAATGTAGATCACCGTCATTCGGCTACAGGGAACGCGTCAAATGCCTCCGGGAGAGGAAGACCGGTTTTCAAATTTTAACGTTTAAGTCCAAAAGACGATCATCTGGTTGTAAATATTTACAAAGCTGTAACATTTGTGTGGTACCAGTCTCTCTTCTGCCGACAGCAGCCGGAAGCGTCCCATGGCTTCTTTGATGACATCGGTCTCCTCCAGGCCGGGCTGATCAGCTGTGATGCTTTTCCTGTTCTCCTCCAACCAGAGCTGGAAGCCCGTCTTCGGCCTGAAAGCAGGAGTCGACGTCACAGCTGGGCCGACATTTTTCCACCACGTCTGACCAACTCATGCCGCCACATGGGTTGCTTTTCCTAGTATCTTCAAAGGCGCCTTCTTTTACCTCTTGTTTTCGGCGTCATCTGTATTTGGAGTGGGAGACGGGGCTCTGGTGTGCTGATCAGCAGCGGGCTCCGTTCTCTCCCTCTTACTGGACGTCTTTGTGGCCGTCATCTGCAGCAGAGTGGACTGAGTCTGGGGACGGAGCCACACATTCTCATTATCCTTTCATTCCTCTTTCTCATTCCCTTTCTGATGAGTGCATTGAGGCGGGCCGCACCTTTGCTTTGGGCCTGGGGACCAGCGGTTTGAGGACTGGACCTTTGCTCGGTTTCGCTGCAGATGCGCTGAGCGGACCGGACTTCCTGTTTGATGTCATGTTGTCCAGGATGTTTGTCACTCGAGGCTGACCTGATGAGGCTGAAGGTTTCCCCGAGCCCTGCACCTGTTCAACAACAGCCTGTCATCAATCAAACTTGATTCCTCAGACCATATGATTTCCAAATGATGGAAATCAGATCAGAAGATAATTGATACAATGACATTTATTTTACTCCATTTTTTTTTTTACCTTAAAAGGGTTTGAGCGTCCACCTTTTCCACCTGTAACTGTAACATTAATATTTGAATAAATAGAGGGAAATGACTCAATCGCAGCTTTACAGCTTTAAAATATTTCTGACATCACTGACTCTTAAAAAACACCAGTCCACTCACTTGGTGCTGGAGATGGTTTCACTGGTGAAGATGCTTCTTTAGCAAAGGGATTCACACCTATGGAGCAAAACACACATTAGCCTCCATCAGACAAAACAGATATATTAAAGAAATATCCTGAATGTCCTAATGTTTATAAGAGGCAGGACTAACGTTTTCGTGCATCGGTGGTTTCCTCCATCTCCATCTCCTGCCCATTCTCCTCCTCCCTGAGATCTTCTCGCTCTTCTTCCTCCTCATCATAGTTATTTCTGTTGCCATAGTGATTTCCTGTGACCTCATTGTAACCATACCTGTTCAGATAAGAAGAGCAAATGAAGCTTCCCCTTTTTAATTACAACAAAAAAAAGGATTTGTTTTAACTTTTACAGAGTCGTCCTCTGGAAACAACTCCAGTTTTCCATTTTAATCAGCCTGACTGATGATAAACAAGTAGGTCAGCAGCAGCCCGACAAATCAGATTTACAACATTAGAACGCACCTGAAATCAAAAATAAAGCACCTACAGAACCTGAGGTAGAAAATGTGAAGTTTAAGATGTCTTTGACCAAACTAGCTTTGATTTCAGTAAATATACCTCATAACACTGCAAATTCAACATTCTATATCAATAAATAATATTGATAAATGCTGAAGTTTTTTTTTGTTTTTTTTTACAAAACCAGTTTCTTACTTTTGAAAAATATTTAACCATATAATAAAATAAAGCCTGACATGAACAGAGTGGGTATTCTTCCTTCACAAGCAATCTTTGGCCTGTATGGACACACGACACACAAACCAGACAGATTCATTTAATTCTGTCAGCCAATCCCTCCCAGCAATCCCAGTGACGCCATTTTACCCCCTTTTTCCAATATGCATGTGCTGTTTTAGCACTTGATTGAATTTATCTGGCTCAGGAATCAAAGAAGCTACAGCTGATCGTTTTTAGCTTCTTTATGCTCCTAACATAAATAACTACTGTAAATAAATTGTTTAAATTATCTCAAAGTATATCTGGCCTTCCTGTGTTTAGACTCTTTCTGCCGTTTCCTCTCGATCAAAGAAACTGACAGGTTCCATCTTTCTGTTGATTCAAGCCAGAACCTTCGAAAGTTGGGCGATTTTCAGCAACGTGACTGTGGTGGCGAAGAGGCTGAAAACTGTGACGTTAGTGTTCATTACCCGGATGTCTGTCTGGAGTATTCCGGCTCCTCTTCCTGTACCTCCTGGATCTGGTTGGCCTTCTCCAGGGCGAGCTCGCTGAGCCGCTCAGCCAACGCCATGCGTCTTGAGCGGGACGCATAACGAATGGCCAGAGACACCACGTTGTGAGTCATGAGCTCCGCCAGCTCCACGCAGCGAAACTCTCTCTCCAGCTTGCAGGACAACTGCGAGAAAACAGCCCCGCGTCATGACCGGTCCCCCGAACGTGTCAGAGATGGGGAGCGGAGCTCCCGAAGGTTTCACACTGACTGCAAACATCTTCATGAGCAGCTCCTGCTCCTCCTTCTGGGACCGACTCTGTCCTTCTTCGTCGATCTCGTAGCCGCTGGATGAAAGGAAGCTGTAGTGGTTGTGGAAGAGCACTGAACGCCAGTACTGTTCCTAGAGGATGGCAAAATTTGTAACCAGGTTTGCTGTTGCCACGGCTCCCAAATATTAGAAAAGCATAGAAGACGTTTTAATGCTTTCATTCAATAAAGTGGCCTAATCCAGTTTACTTGACAGACAACTGTTAACAGGCGAGTTTCTGGGCAGCCCTGAGAGCTTACCTCCATCTGCCCTTTCTCTGTGGTGGTCTGACACAGAGGCAGCTTGAAGGGTAAGATGGCCACAGCAGGTCTGGGCAGGGTGGGGGGGTACCGGGAGCCTTTACAAGGAATACACCTGACGGGACATGGAAAGACTGAAGAGTTACGCAAACATCCGTCTTTTTAAAAGATCAATATCCGATCATTTATATTTATATATGCAGTGTGCAGGTTTATTAGTAGAGCGATCTCACATTCATACATTGTTTGTTCTAATGCAGATTTTCACTAACTGCACCAATGTCATCTCCATTAAATATGCAAAGTTATCATAAAGTATACTAACACTGTAATCATGATTAATTGCTGTGTTTAACCATTTTAGAGAATGAAAACGGAGACAGGAATCACCTGAGCTGCTGAGGGTTCTCGTGCACTCCAACCACCCAGTAGTGATCAGATTTACTTTTGCACGTTTCTCTGGTGTGGCACACCGGCGTCCACGTGTTACCCAGGCGACGGTTCAGCATCCGGACCACCCCGTCTGAATCCACGTAGCACGGGGTTCCTGAGAGACCCAGAAGCAGATGCAGCTGGTGTCACCACGACTGGCATGAGATGTCTTCAAACATCACACCTGTTTACCAATACCGACCCTCAGCTGTGAATCCAAGCCAAGACAAGTAGGACTTGGGAGACAAGGGGAGGGGTTCGCCGTTAATGACCTGCCGCTTCCCTCGACCTAACTGCATCAGCTGCACACCCAGAGCCTGCTCCCCATCAAAACCAGTAGCTGATGAGAGAAGCACACACTAATGTCAGGAGAAGCTAAAGATACATTAAAAACACTTGTGTTTAAAGGAGGATGATCAGCGCGTGTGTGCGTGTGTGTGTGTCTAACCCCGGTGGTAAACGATGAGCAGCTGCTCCCCATGTCCGACCATACACACCACAGGTCCTGGCAGGCTGAACATTTCTTTCTGTAGGCCTCCGATGGAGAAGAGGCGGAGCATCAGAGCACTGGTGGCCACGGCAGCCCAGCCCTGACCCAGACACAGGGCCTTGGCGTCTTCGCCCTTCGGCAGGTCCACCATCCACTCCTTATTAGTGTCCCAGGAAGAGAAGTGGAGGCATTGAAGCTTACTGAGAGGAGAAAGGGCAGGGTCAGAGACAGAGGACCAAAAAACAAAAAAAAAAAAAACACGAAAAAGGAGATTTACCTGGCGAGCTCGTCTGTGCTCGGACACGCCAGCAGCACCGCCTCCTGGGAAAGGTCAGCCACGACGTGACCCAGAGAGTTAGTGAGATGCATGGCGTGGTGCACGGCCGTGTCGTGAAACTCCACATCAATGGCGTTGTCCTGCTCGTCATTGTAGCTTCGGACGATGCCCACCGAGTTCCACATCTGTGGGAGAATTCATCCGTGATTTTTTTTTTTTTCCCCCCTCCCAAATGTTGACCACAAGTCAACCGCTTAAAGAGGAAAAAGGACATTTTGTCAAGTTAAATTCTTCCGGGTGGGTCCTGTACCATGAAGCGGTGTGTGAGATGCGCCGGGGTGGAGCCTGGCTGAAACGCCTTCTGCGGCGGCGTCGGCAGGGGTCCTTCGTAGGCGGGGCGAGGGGGCGGCGGCGGAGCAGCGGCGGGCGCGACTGCGCTCCCCGCATCGTCGTCCTCGCCAAACTTTTCCTGACCGAGCCTCAGTGACCCGGTGTCTGCAGAGGAGGGAGTTTGAAAGAAGTTCAAGGACTTGTTGTTAAAAGCATCAAAGGGCCTTTGTCCCCCCCACTCACCCAGAGAGTTCTCGTCGTCCAAGATCACCCCCCTGTTCCTCGTCCGGCCCGTCGCAGGCATGAAGAAATCGTCGTCGTCGTCGTCTCCGGCGACGGCTTTCTTGACCGGCGAGCGGGAGTCGCTGAGTCCTTCGTCCATGATCCCGTCGTCGTCGTCGTCAAACAGGTCGTCGTAGTCCTTCGCCGCCGGATTTGCTGCTGGTTGCTGCAACATTTGTTCGGCCCCCAATTACAACCGACCGAGCCACCGCCGTCGCCTGGGCGGCGTGCTTTCAGAGCCGCACCTTGCTCGCGTCGGGGCCAGAAGCGCCGATGCCGTCCAGCAGGCCCAGCCGACCCTCGGTGTCCGTGTAGGCGATCTGGCTGCCAGACGGGTGCCAGGCCAAGCAGCACACGCTGAAGCCTTTCTCGTGCTTCTGTCTGCAGCAGAGGCAAGAAACTTCAGCCGGCACTGTCGACTTTGAACATTCACCGCATGAACCTCTCAAAGGGCCGCTTAAATGTTGGATTTTTGGGGAGGGGGGGGCTAAATACTCTTATTACTTATGTACTCGGTACCTCTCCACACACAGCTTGCTGTTCACATCCCACACAGTGAGCGAACCCCCCACGCAGCCAGCTGCCAGAAACTGGCCACACGGAGACCAGGCCACAACGTTGACAGGCTGCAGGGCAAACACGTTATTAGGGTTATATATTACAATATCTATATCGGTGTATATCTATATGAGCATACAGAATGATTTACATGAGCAAAAACAAACTGTCAATTATTAAAACTGCTGTAAGAACAGGAACAGCTGGTTACTGCTCAGTCATAAATAGTTCCGAGGAGTCTTCAGAATGACAAATACATACTAAATTAATAATTATAATTAATTACATCATTAATATGTATTAAAAAAAGATTCTGAAGACCACCGGAATCTCACCTGCGTAATCAGATCATCAGACAGAGTGCCGACGTGTTCCCAGGATCCTCGTTCATACAGATTTACCTTTGTCTCCACGGGAACCGCCAACAACTGCAGGCAGAGAGCCTCTTGTTATTCATGCTTTGCCGTTTAATTGTCGGCGTTGCTGTTGGAGCTCACCTTGGCGGCCCTGGGCTGCCAGGCCAACCGGCACAGAGACTTTGCGTTACTGACGTCGTTGGTCTTCTGCATCAGAGACCAGCGGTTCACCTGCGTCTGCACGGAGGTCAGGCAAATTCAGGACTACGGTAGATGCGCAGAACACGCAAGTGTAGATGTTTTAGGCCGCCTTACCTGTTCCTCAATGTTCCAAACCACCACAGAACCATCACAGCTGGAAGAGGCCTGACACCGAAAACATCTGTTATTTCTCTTTGGTTGTTACATGAATGTCGATTTTAAGACTGTGTGCTTTTCTACAGAACATTAAGACTACACGAATAAACATTAAGGCCCCATCTCTGAGTCAATCAATATGTTAATCAGTGTTATGTTATCACAGTGTGAGACTTGGGTCTCACGCTGTAACCAATGTGTAACCAATGTGTTTCTAAAAGGAATAGCAAATGTCAAATCAAATGTCTGGAAATAGAACGGCCTGACACGTGGGGAGAAAGGATGACCCACCAGGTAATTGTCTTTGGGGTCAAAGGCGACGCTGAGGACGGGCGCTTCGTGGCCTCGGAGCGTCTTTTGTTGGCTACTGTCTGACACCTCCACCACCTTCACCATGAAGTCACTGGGGAGAGCAGAGGAACAAACAACAGTGTGCAAATTGCTACGTGACGGACAAAAAAGGCTCGTATGATGCGACCCAGCGGGACAGCAAATTGTCCAATCAATGGAAAGAAAAAAAAAAAACAAGCAAAGAATGATCCCTGAAATATCTTCGAGAACTCAGACACCACATCTGCTCAGACGGGGCGTGTTCTGTCTTCAAATCAATACCAAAACAGACACGAGCGGCTTGAAAACAGAATCATCAATGAGCCGCCACGCTGGGCTTTTACTGCTGTGATAAACCCGTTTGGGGTGAATCAATTCCATTGGGAAAGGAACGTTTTGCTCCAATGAAGGCTAACAAAGCCATCCAAAGTGAGTCATTCACACCATCATGTACAGTTTAACAGGAATGGATCAACGAGCACAGACTTAATGTGAACACCGTGGTTCAGTCAAGTTTACACAGCCAAGAACACAGTGGACGCATTACGCCTCATGGCTTCATCGGACGCCACAGGAGGAGCCTGAGCGGAGAAAGGCTGAATGATTTGACAGAGTGGAAGTGACATTCATTTGTCTTTCACATTAAATAGGGGGAAAGTTGCTCAGTCAGGTGGACGGCGCCGTCATCCTCACTGTATGTTTTTACTCTAAATGTCAGGATTTTTCCAGGATATCACGCTCAAATCTCACAATCATGACACGCCAACACAGCTGCACACGACTCTCACATTTCTTACTCTCACGTACTTATTCTGAGCTGCAGCTGATGAATGTGCTTTTCTTCAAAAATCTAAACTGTTGACCTGACACTTCTTGGTTTCCTTGATGACATTCAGTAATGTGCAGGATGGATAAACAGAGTGACAGGGCTACACAATTAGCCACAAAAATGTCAACTGTCTCCCTCTAAACCTGACAGACTTTGAGTGGTTCTGCAGAGAAGAACATCAGAATATCCATGAGTGCAAAGCCTGAGCCTGTAACTGCTGCCAAAGGGATGGAAAATGCCACATATTATTCCATTATTTGTTTGTCTTTTACAAAAGATTCCAAAATCTTGTTTTCAATTGGTCTGTGTCTGTCCTAATAACAATGTTCACTTGGGTTGCTGACATCACCAATTCTTTTCAAAATGCTTCAGCTGTCGACTTTGGGGTCAAAGCTCAGGGAACATGGAGAATGCATGTGGCTGCCACTCCAAACTAGACATTCAGGAACTTTACAGCTAAATGCCTTACTCAAGTGTAACAGTGCAGGTTTGTTTTAATCAAGACCCTTGAAAGGTTAGACAGCAAAAGTACACTTTTCTCCAAATCAACAGGTTTGGACAATGTAACACTCTAACTTCTTGAAGAAAATGAAAAATGTATTTAAATATTTAAACATATTTATACATATTTAAACAACCTATTTAAACGTGTAAGCAGTGTAAACAGTAGGCAAGCATGGTCTGAAAGACATGAGGTTTCCAGAGGACAAAGGGAAGGGGAGGGCTGACATGAGAGGAGAGGAGACAAGGGGAGATGAGATGAGAGGGAGGAGACAAAGGTGAGAGGAATGGAGAGGAGACAAGGGGAGGGGAGGAGACAAGGGGAAATGAGAGGAGACGAGATTAAATGTAAATATTGCCTTTCAAGTAACCCATGAAAAAAGTGTGATCCACGCTGGCTTTAGCACTCTGTATTCAAGTTTAAACATAGAATCTGGTATGATTGTTATCCCAAAATCCACTTCAAATATGCTTCAGATCACACTGATGTGATTTTAAATATAAGTAAATATTAGTTTTTCAAAAATGCTCTCTGGATAAGCTGTAGATGACGAAGAAGTATATAATGTATGCATGGTTTGCCCTTATAGCGACAATCCTTTTACAAACTAGTCCAATTAATCAGAAACAAGATGAGGAAAGAAATCTATAAGAGTGTGTAAAAGTAGAAATCAGAAGTGGGGATTAGACCGATCTAAACTCTCCTCCTGAATTCCGTACCTGGATCCTGCAGCCACTCTGGAGCCACTGCTGTTGAAGGTCACATGTGTGGCGTTGGTGGTAAACCGTGTCAGGATGCCATCTGGATCCCCGTCAGGAAACGTGTGGATCTGCACGGTGTTGTTGGTGCTCGCCGTTACCAGCTTCCCGTTCTGTAGACGAGAGTCTCCGTCTCTGCCTGGCACTTATTTCAACTGTCATCATAACCTCGTCTCCCATTTCCCACTCGACCCACCTTCAGGGCTAGGGAGTACACCTTTTCCCCCACGGTGATGAACTTTGGATCATCGTCATCGAGACCCTCCCAAATCCGGACATCTCCATCATTACCGCAGGTTACAAAGTACCTGCAAAATGAAATTAAAAAAGATGCACCGAGATAAAATTTCTTTTACCTTCAATCTTTTATAATAAATAATGAATAACAAATCAGTGTTTCGTGTTGTCTGCTTAACATTTTTGGTCTCATTTTATTAAATTTACTTTAACAAGGCAATAGGTTTATTAGCTGTTCCCTGGTCACAACTGAGACACAAGACAAGCACGCTTGAAGGAAAGATTGCTCTGATTGTTTTATTCAGTATTATGACTGAAATACTAACTATAACATGCCGAAAAGGCTTCAGATGATTAACATTTTTGGATTGCATCCCATATTGATTTAAACACAACTTGGGTGCAATTTCGAACAGAACATTTCAGATGGGCATACACCCTTCATGCATCAGCAAAGGTAAAATTAACATTTCAATGAGGTATTTCTAAAAAAGGCCAAGAAGATGCTGGACTTACTTCCCGGTGTCATCGAAGCAGACCTCGGTGTGACCCTCGGAGTGACCGTAGCGCATCGGCTTCCGCTCACAAGGCATTCTCACAAAGTTCCACACTACCGGGCCTCAAAAGTCAAAACAGCTCAGCTCAAAAATAAATAGCCTCGTCTGTGAAGCACAGCCGCCCTCTGCTCCTTCTCTGCCTCGGCGGCGAGCTGACGGGGGGCCAAAGTTAACAATGGGATATAAACAATTGACAGGCTGTGCTAACGGCACAAAGAACGAGGGCAGGACGGACACTGAACCAACGGAGAGAATGATTTAAACCAGTTCAATAAGTGTATCGGGTTGGTTTTGACGTGGGTTGGTAACTTACAACTCGTCCTCTCTCCTGAATCTCCCGCGTTGAAAACAAGGAAGCGCAACGTCACATCTCCCGCCACGACGCCATGACGTCACAACAGAACGTCACGGAGGGAACGCCCCCTACGTCCTTCGGCGAAAGATGGCTAATGACAAAGTGGATGTTTTAAAGTAACTTATTACCTATTATTGGAATGTATTAGCACTTGAAAAGTACATATATGTATGTGCCTGGCGTAGTGTTGTAGGGTTATAACAATATATAATTAAACGGTGACTACATAGTGTTGTAATTCTATGCATATTCAAGATCATTGTCCGCACATTTCTTTGCATCCTTGCAGGTCCCACCTGCGCAGGTTATTTTTAGACAAAGACAGAAGAACGCTTAATGGCATATGAAACGTCCCCCTACCACCAAGGAAATAAATAAACAATTTTGGATCTTTTTTTCCTGGTTTACTCAGTTGAAGCGTTGGCATTTAGAGGTGTCCTTTTCAGACAGGGGGTGAATTGACTTCACGGTGCTATTTCAAAGAAGCGTTTTCAATCCATTAGGCTGTCTAATTGTGACATATCTGCACCATCAAACAGTGTGGACGTGAACTGGACCGTTAAATCCGTCCAGGTAACAACAAACATCTCGGGTTTTCGTGATATCTCTCCAAGTACAATATGGAAATATACATATAATTAATGTCGTAGGTAATAATTGAAGTACTTTATGGAGTGAAAACAAGTGCCGAAGAAGCAACTTGACTTTTAAATATGTTTTCTGCTGAAGGTTGAGAAAAAACATAAAAAAAAAAAAACTAAAGCGCTCAAAGCCAGAGTGGTGCTGCCATCTAGAGGTGAGATGTAGAATGCAGGGTGACGTTCAGATGGGCTCTGCCTGCCTGTCTTTCTGTCTGTCTGTCTGTCTGTCTGTCTGTCTGTCTGTCTGTCTGCCTGCCTGCCTGCCTGCCTGCCTGCCTGCCTGTCTGTCTGTCTGTCTGCCTGCCTGTCTGTCTGTCCGTCAGCTCTAACAGGATTGAGCCCAGGAGCCTTGTTTATTGATAGGCGGGGTCTTGCAGGGTGAAAAGGCCCAAGTTTGAGTAAGTGCCTCACCTAAAGAGCTTACTTATGAGATCATCGTGATAAATAGCGGATGAAACAGAAGAAACACAGCTGCAGCAACAACACTGCACCAAACAACACAATTTGAGATTGTTTGTTTGTGTCTTGTGTTGGTTTTATGTCATAAATGCAACCAAGCTAGACCCCAAACCTTCTGTTTACCCTTGTATACCTCAGACACAGGCACAGACACGGGACACAGTAAAAGGGGCCATGAAGAGATGGTTCATCTTATTTTTTTATTTTTACATTTATTGCACAAAAACAAAGTTATCAAAAATCTTTTTCTTTTTTTAACTACATGCCAACAATCAAAAAAAAAAATCCATTTGAACTAAATGCGTAAAGTGATCGTACACTTACTGCGAGTCTCTGAATAATTTGGGATCTAGATCAGTGTGGGATCATTGTGTACTGCAGGTCTGTGCAACTTTAAAAATCGTGAGCGTTCAGGTTGTCCAGTCACCCAACTGTGCGTTAAACGTGCATCCACCCATCCACCGCCCGCCACGTTTGCTGGTCATTCACGACCAGATGCAGGGAACTGTCAGAAAGCGCAGGCTCCGTCGCATTTGATGTGGTACTGTCGCAGGTAGTCCCTGAGCTGCGGAGGCAGCGGAAGGCTGTCCACCCCCTGGTAGGTGGTGCGGCTGCAGATCAGCGTCCTGCACAGGTGCTGGAGGGAGAACGGGAAGGTTCTGGACAGGGGGCTGGAGAGGAGCGGCTCGAAGAAGAGGCACGTGGCCGGGTCGCTGTAGTGTCTCAGCAGCCCCGTCACGCTGCTGTCCTGGTACACGCACGGGTCGTGCACGTCGAAGCTGAAGCGCTTGTCGTTCTGCTCGATGCGCGCGTGCAGGGAGCGGCTGTAGCGCCGAAAGCTGACCGAGAAGAGGTACTCGTCCTGGGCGGAGTCCCGCAGCAGAAAGGTGCCCTCCGGCTTGCCCTCCAGGAGCTCCTCCGCCTCGAAGCGGTTCAGGACGCCCCAGTAGCAGGGGCTGTTGCTGATCTGGAGGAGGTCCGGAACCAGGACGTAGTCGGTGTGGTCGCAGCTCCCCTCCGCGCCGCCGTGTGGACACGAGGGGTCCCAGTCCTCCAGGCTGGTGCTTCCGGGCCCTGGGGAGCAGCAGACGTCATCCCAGGACAGAGGCGTCTGGGGCGGGGACGTAGAGGAGGACGAGACGCTGGGCTTGAGCGGACCGTCCGCGTCTTTCACCGCTCCCGGGTGGGTGGCGTACTTTTTTATAAGGTGCCAGCATCGGGCCACTTCCGATTTGGGGGAGAAGGGGCACTTGTCCTGCATGAGTTCTGAGACGTGGATCTTGCGTTTGGACCAGAAGAGCACAGAGAAGGGCCGCGCGGAGCCGGGGGGGTGGTGGCGATGGTGGTGGAGGTGGTGGTGAGAGCGCAGGGGGAGGCACTGGCCCACGGCGTCCTGAAACTTCTGCCGCAGCGAGCGGCGGGACAGAGCCTTGCGGCAGGCCACGTCGATGTCCGCCGAGGCGGGCCCGTCCCCGAGGGCGGCGCAGCTGCACTTCCTCTCCCTGCGACGCCTCGGACAGGAGGTGGAGCGTCCGCCGAGCTCCTCTGCGCCCTCCGACTCCAGCCCGCCGGGACTGGACCCGTTGCGAGAGCTCCGGGAGCGCTTCTTGCTCCTCCAGATGTAGCTGTCGGCGCTCCAGCTGCGGAAGCCACATTTGGGTCGCGTGCCAGAAGCTTTCGGCTTCTTCTCAGACATGTTTGCGCCTCACAGTACCAGACACTGAAAAACAGCCGCAACAGGACGTAAGTTTAATTTCAGATACACACTTTTTATTTATCACCAGCACCAAACTTTGAAGATAATTCTAGAAAATGCCCCCAAAAATAGAGCCGATTTAACCTCCTCAGACCTGCCGTCCACATATGTGGACATTAGATTTTGGGTCACCTATCATATAAAAGCTAATTCTTCTTAGTACGGGGCCAAATATCCACATACATGGACCCATAAACATTATATTATTACAGATTTAGATCGATTGTCCCTGAATGTGGACATCATTGTCCCCAAAAACCACTTGTTTCAAAATATTGTTAAAACATGATTCTCAGTCTTACTTATCAGGTCCAATAATCCTAAATAGCAAAGACATATTAAGAATGCGTATCAGAAAAGAGCTCGGGTCTTAGGAGGATAAAAGTCTGGACTCGTTCTCGATGATTATTCGTTCCAACAGCTGACGCTCTGAAGACCTCTCTTTCTCTGGAACCAGATGTGTTTTTGTTTTGTTGCCAGTCACAACTCGTCATCTCTGGCTCTAAATGCCAAATTGAATGTGCAGAAGTCGGCAACAGCCTACGGAGGATCCGTTTCTGTGAAGACGCGTCTGCAAACGGGGAGAATGAAACCGTGAAACCGTTGGGCCGGGTGCGATGGGCACCATGATCGGGCGATGGTCGAGGGGGCGGTTCCGCAGAGATGCTCCATAACAAACGAAAAAGGACAATTAAAAAAGAAAATAAAAACAACAAAAGCGACCTTCTGTGAGTAGCAGAAGCCTCGCTCAATCTGTGGTTGTTAACCCCCCCCCGAAGACGAAGGAGGAAGACTGTCTTACCTTCCGAGCCCTGTCAGAGAGACGGCGCGTCCATGCTGAGACACCAGCCCTGAGCTCTGAGGCAGCGCTCCTCCGGCTTCCTATATAGTTCTGATGCCAAATCCCAGAGGAGGCGGCAGTTTCCTCCCGGACAAGGCCGGCCCTGAATGAAGGGGGTGGGGGGGGGGGGGGGTGCAGGGAGGAGGAGGCTGATTCAGGTTAATGGTCGTGAGACATCCTCCTCCTCCTCCTCCTCCTCCTCCTCGTTCTTTACACGTCCATCCATGGAGTCCCTCCCAAAAACAGGGGAACAGAGCAGCCGGAGAGTGCTTTTTCATTCACAAAGTGAATTACCCCCCCCCTCCCCCACCCCCTGGTTGTAATTCCATTTATGCATGCAGGAGTCGAGGCCTGTAACTTCGTGGGGAGCTCAGAGGACAGTAAACACTGACTAACACCTCGCAGCGGGAGAAACAGACGCGTGCGTTAAAAAGCCTCGCGGCCCGTCCAAGTTCCCCAGTAAAACGTCCAGAGAGGGCTGTTCGCAAAGTGATGTCATGTGAAAAGTGCAACTGACATTTTGGGATATGTATAATTCATGAAGCACTCTGTCAGACACGGGGAGAAAAAAACAAAAACAAAACATTACTCCCAGTAGTTTATTGTGCCTTCTCTCGTGCCCGACGGATAAAGGATCGTCATCGATAAATGCCTGACATCTCAGATAATGTAGTGACACTCAGCTTCCTCCTGTCTGAATATTTAATGTCCTTTGCATTATCACCCAGAGCCAGCCAGATGATAACCCCGCGTCATCGATTAATCAGGTGAGGAAGAGCAAGGCTCGGCCGTCCGGGCGGCTTTGTAAATAGAGCAGAGGCCTGCTCGGCCCCATGCGATGGGGTTTGTTACGCGCAGAACCCGCGAAGGCCGCGTGGAAGGACGACAGCGGGGAGCAACGTCACCTTTCCCCTCGCCGCCAAACTCAGAGTTCATCCAACCTCCGGAACGCACGCAGGTCAGCTGGACTGTTGAGAGTTGGATCGAAGTTCGTGACCAAAAACCGACCGGGTCCTTCTGTCCGCTCCGACCCCGAGTCTGCGCCGAGCTCCAGAAACGGATGGCGCGCCTGCCAAGATTCCCGCTCGGGCCGTCGGAAAACAGCTTTGTCCTGTACTTACATGCTTCCTGTGGTCTTGCAGGGCGTCTGTGGGGTGAAGTGCAGGGTTTTATGCAGGAAGTGCCTCCAGCAGCGGGTGAAATCAAGTCGACCCATTAACCTGCAGCAGCTGGGATCGACTGGGGGCTCGTATCAGCCCGCATTACAGAGATATTGATCAGAGCCAACAGGAGCTGCTCTGAATAATTGATGCTCTTCTTGAACGGAGCCTTTATATTTTTGCACGGAGGCTGCAACAGTTATTTTTAATGGACATTGTAATAATTTAAGCAGACGGGAGGGGTGAGACTACGAGCCGCATGCGCGTCCGTGTGGGTTCTCACTCATCCAGGTCATATTAATCCATAAAGGTCCAGCAAAGAGGCTCCTTCAGCTCTGACTGGTGCGTTGGGAGTTGGACCTATTTAAGATAATGTCCATCAGAGGGAAGTAGGTTTCATCTGACTCAAATGAGACATCCTTCAGTTTGATGAACGTTGAAGGCTACTGGTGTTGGTTAGAAGATGTTACCACAACTGACGTGACGTTCTGAGGTTCTTGACGCCTGACAGGGCTGAGGTTTACCTCCCATCGACTGCTGTTGAGGCTGCTGGAGGAAAGGGCTCCTCTGCGCTGTCTGTGTCAAACCACCTGCTGTGGGGACCGTTGCTTGATTCATTCAGTCTGTTTGGATCGGTGGTAAAGATACAGTCCTCACCTCTTTGATCAAAGCCCTTCAAATCCAGGAAAAAGCTTCAAACTTGAAAGGAACTCAGGTTGCAATAATTGGAGCAGGTTTCTTTGAGATATAATTCTCCACCATAAACCCAGTAGAGGTTTTGCTCTGCCACACAGAAATTGAAGGTAATTTTGGTCTCCCCAGAACAGACCCCCCCAAACACCTTTTTAAACAAAGTGCTTCTCCAGAAATGCTCAGCTTTGTGAAATGACATGATGACAAGAACAGACCCTGAAGAGGTGGAAGGAGGTTTGGAGGTTCATTTCCTAAATACGGAGGCGTTTCCAGAAACACTTAGAGATAGACATAGAGATCCTAAAATGTACAGAACCCTTCCTGTGAATGTTGGATCTCCTCCTCGTGGGGGTCTTTCATGGCCTTCTCCTTCTCCTCCAACACCTCCTCCAGCTTTGCTCTCTCTCTCTCTCCTCCCAATTGAAGAACTTCAGTCGTGGTGTTCCTGAAGCTCTGTTCAAGCTTCACCTGCTCGTCTTTCTGCTTCAGCTCTTCCTTGAACTTCTTCTTCTGCTCGTGCAGATGGAGTTTTCCTCTACGCTGAAGATCTTCTGCAAGCATCTTCTCTGCTCCTGGGACAACTCTCCCTCCCTTCGCTCTTCCACGTCGAACAGCGCCCTCTGGTGGCCGCCTTTGGCTCTCCCAGCCGTTTGACGTGCTCTTCCTTCAGACCTTCACATTTTGTGACAGCCTCGTCCAGCTCAGCCTTTGTGCTGCGACAGTCCTCCTCTGCTGCTTCTCTGTGGCCGTGCTGAGCTTCTCGTCTTTGTCAGCCACAAGCTGTTTTGGCAGGCCGACTTCCTCTTCCCACTTCTTGGCCGATCTGTGAAGCTCATTGTCTTCTAATTCTTTCAGCTCCTTCCTCCACTCTTCCATCCTAGTTGTGTTGCCCGAGTTCCTTCTCCTCATCGGGATTCATGGATCTTTCCTTCCAGATCCTTGTTGCCCTCCTCACATCCTCTCCTGACCTCCTCCTCCCCCAGCATCTCCTCCAGCTGTTTCTGTTTCTCCCTCCACTGCTGTGCTCTCCCCTTCCACAAGTTCAGCCACGGAGTTCCAGAAACTCTGCTCTCCTCTCAGGAAAGTTGACTCAAAGGAAGGAGAATCTGGGAGACTGAAGCACGGTGGAGGCTACGAGGCTATGAAGTTGTTCTCACTACCAAAAAATAAATCTCTAGTAGTGTGTGTGTGTGTGTGTGTGTGTGTGTGTGTGTGTGTGTGTGTGTGTGTGTGTGTGTGTGAATTATCATGTGAATTACAGAGATGGAAAATTGAATCAGCAGGGAGTCTCTGGCTCCACTCGTCTCACTTGTTTTCATTGATCTGTATCAGAAGGCTGCACTTCTCACTTTACTTTTCTTTCCCCTGAAATAATCCACTTTCCTGTCACGTTGTCCTTCAGGAACAAAAGGCAGATTGTTTCATTTGCATTATTCATCTATTTTTTTTTGTTTTATTATTTGCCTTTTTTATACAGATCATTTAAAAAAAATTACACAATTTCAGCAGTTCATCTGTTTCCTTCTAAATTCTCGGTATGACAAACATCATCTGTACCCACAAACACAGAGATGTCACTGATGTCAGTGATGAAGATAAAAACAAGAAGCATGGAGAAATCAGGGCCGAGTGCACAGACCAGATTTAGATTAAACTGGGACATGGATCTCTCCTCTATATTTCCTTTTTTTAGATTTTATTCAAATGAGGATCTTCTTGTTCTTCCCTCAGAAGTCAAATGTAATTTGAAAGAGCAAAGACCGTTCAAATGAAATGGATTCCTCTTTGATGCCCCTTCTGTCTTTTGAGTATTCAAGTGTCTCTTCCACATATAGAGACGTGCACGTGTGTGTGTGTGTGTGTGTGTGTGTGTGTGTGTGTGTGCGTGTGCGTGTGTGTGTGTGTGTGTTGTAGCCATTAACGTGTAGACCAGTTGTGATACTCATCAGACACGCGAGCTGCTGGATCCACTTTCCCCGGGGGAGATTTAGTTATGCTCGCAACTGCTCTGCTTCCCGCAAACATACGGAGTGGACAAACACACACACACACACACACACACACACACACACACACACACGTGTATATATATATATATTAAAAAATATACATACACAGTATATATTTGCACCACCTTATAAATTACATATTATTTTTACTTTCTATATCATTTATAAAACATTATGGCTAAGATAATTAAATTAAATTAAATAAATTTATTTGCAAACCTGCACCTGTGTGAATATATTCATATATTATAGTCATATAGTCGTGATATCACAATCAGCATACACTTTAAATGTATGTACATATATATATATATATCACATTAAGTGTAAATTAACTCTTGAACCTTTGATGGATGTTGGAAAACCACATTTGGTCTTCCTGAGTACAAATCTCCACTTTTAAGCTCTCATGCACAAGACGACACTCCTGGCCGGCCTCGTTGTGCCGGTTGTCACGGCGATATGATGATGCGGGGTGGAAGTGGCAGCTGGCTGTGAGGCAGGATGTGAGCGGACGCTGGTTCAGGCTCCATCAGCTCGTTACGCAGCGAAGCCCTGACAGGATGAATCAATACGGAGGCAGATAACGTAATTAGCTGTTATTACTGCTGCATGTCTCCGTGCTGCATCTGCGCTGGAAAACAGAGCCTGCAAGTGCAGCCGGTGTCGGGGAGGATCAGCGCAAACTGAGTTCAGCTTTAGGGAATGAAAGAATTCTGTGTTCAATCAAAGGACAAGAGGTCTGGTCGAGCGTTCCAGACAACGTTTCAGCTGAGGCGCGATCTGACAGCTGAGGGTCTCAGGATATCCGACATCAATAACAGCACATCAGCGGTATTAGATTTCCCTAAATCCTTATCCTAATGCCTTACAACCCCAACACGAGAGCGCATTGATTCCACAGGAGGATGTCCTTCCTTCCTGTTTGGGACGGTGGTGGGGGAAGTGGAGGCGTCAGAGGTCAAAGGTCAGGATCCTGTGCAGATATTTAATTCATGTTAAGCTGCATCGGTGGTGCTTCAGTCAGGCCTCCTGTATGGAGAACATTCTCAAACCAAACCAGGTGATAATTGAGCCAGAAGCAGCGACCTCTTCGTCATTCTGACGCCTTCGTTTAAAATTAGTCCCACGTCTGCTTCGGTGTCACCACGCCAGATTATTGTGTGATGGAGGACAGAAACTCGGGCTGGGTTCGGGGGACTCTTGAGCCATCAGGGTGGCGCGGCGGGAGAAAGTGCAGCCCTTTGTTCTCCCTCTTTATTAGACAGTGATAGACCGACTGCGAGGGAAGCTCTGACAGCCCTTCTGTCTCCCTGCAGCTTATCGTCCAGCTCACTTCCTGCCTGTCTGCAGGCCTCTAATGCACCGGGCAGGGAGCGGGGAAGGGGATCGTTGTCCGCGGCAGCTTGTGTGTGTCTCAGTGGCCGTGTAAACATTTGCAAAGCCCAGAGAAAATCAATAGAGGAGAGGAGAAATTCCAGTAACTGTCTCTGGGCGCACAGCTTGTTTTACAGCAGAAGGATGGGTGACATAAAGATCTGAGCACACGGAAGCATCGGGAGGATTTGAGCAACTCTTTGTCTTCAAATATTGATGTGAACGCTGAACTGTTAAAGATTCGGGTGCAAAAGTGGACACGGAGGTTTAGAATAATCTCGGTCAGAACACAAAAGCGTCTGTTTTCATCCAATAACGGCCTCCTTCATCGGCATCGATGCATTTGATTGTTCCAGTTGTTAAACAACACAAGGCCTGAAGTCAAATCCAGAACTTTGACTTGCTTCATTTGATTTCAGCGAGGCGAAGAGCTGAACGGATCTGGTGACGAAAGAGCGCCATCAACTGGCCGAATATTCTCAGAAAAAATAAAAACTGCATAAAATGTCGCTCCTAAGATATATGTCATATGTTGTAAATGTTATTTTGTAAAGGAAATAAAAAAAAAAAATAACAAAGCATCAAAAATACAAACAATGCAACTACGATACAACCTTTGGGCATGAATTATTGAATACATCTCATGTCTTTGTAAGTATACTATAGTCTCTGAGCTGAGGGCACACAGTTAATCACCACTAAAACCATTAACTGTGCAGCAGGCGGTGATCCCCATCTGTTACCTGAAGGCTTGGTGTAATCAGCAGGTCAAAGGCATTAAACTCTGCAGCAGTTTAGATGTGTTTGATTAAAATTCTCCTGCAAAATGCTTAAATATGGCTCATATAAGGGTAATAAATATGCCCATAGGTCAATAATAGTAACTCTTGAAGATCATCATAAGGATTTTTTATGAGAAAAAAGGAAACATTTTTATAGATCTTATAGATAGAAATGTATTTCACATACTTAACAACAAAGTATGTTAAAAAAAAAAAATCCACACAAAATTAAAAGGGTCATCACAAACTGTGTCTGCCAGTGATGTCCAGCAGGCGGCAGCAGAGAAACGTGCTGGAAGCGAGGACCGGAAAAGCACATATAGAGGGCAGACGTCTACCAAACAGGCCATTTTCCCTTAAAGCGTGATTCACACTAATACTATAGTCTGTGTGTGTGTGTGTGTGTGTGTGTGTGTGTGTGTGTGTGTGTGTGTGTGTGTGTGTGTGTGTGTGTGTGTGTAGGCAAGTAGAAATACAAGGTTGCATAATAGAGGAGGTTGCTTTCTGATCAATCGTGACAAGAAGTAAACTCTGGCATTTCAAATGCAAGAACGTCTGAAAATGTTAAAATAGTCAACTGTGTCCCTTCAAAATACTGCTGCAGCTTGTGTTTGTTCAGTGTGTGCTTAATTTGCGACATTTGTGGAAGAAAACAGCTTCTTGTGTCATTTCCAGCCTGAAAAGAAAGATCTGATGTTTTGTGGGCAACCTCTGAAGACCACCCCTACCATGGTTTACTGTTTACATTTCAACAAAAACCATTTGAGTCTGTGGGAATCCCCAGGCTGGCTCAGATCTGAGCGGTTTTAATCACATATTCACCACTTCACTTGCAAAAGTCAGCAAGAAAAAAGCAACCAAGGAGGTGAGACGTCACAATCCCATCATGCAATGACATACAGGGTGCTATTTTGCTTGAATATGCAGACTGTTTGTAGACACTTCAGAGGACTTTATTTACCTCTTCTAAAGTTTCTCTGCACGTCCACACAGTAACCCTCCAGAGCTGCCACCTTCCACCAGGGTTCTCTGGGTGAAACCCTTTAAAGGACAAAAAGTTCAGTGGAGGGAGTGAGAATGATAATAAATTGATTACTATGGTGTTAATTCAGTGGCGGTCTGGTGAATAATGGTGAAGTCTGGTGAATCCCAATGAGGTCTGGTAAATACCTTTGAACACTGGTGAGGTCTGGTGAACACTGGTGAAGTCTGGTGAATCCCAATGAGGTCTGGTAAATACCTTTGAACACTGGTGAGGTCTGGTGAGTACTGGTGAACACTGGTGAGTACTGGTGAACACTGGTGAGGTCTGGTAAATAGTTTTGAACACTGGTGAGGTCTGGTGAATACTGGTGAAGTCTGGTGAATCCCAATGAGGTCTGGTAAATACCTTTGAACACTGGTGAGGTCTGGTGAGTACTGGTGAACACTGGTGAGTACTGGTGAACACTGGTGAGGTCTGGTAAATAGTTTTGAACACTGGTGAGGTCTGGTGAATACTGGTGAAGTCTGGTGAATCCCAATGAGGTCTGGTAAATACCTTTGAACACTGGTGAGGTCTGGTGAATACTGGTGAACACTGGTTAACATTGGCGAACGCTAGTGAGGTCTGGTGAACACTGGTTAATATTGGTGAACCCTGGTGAACACTGGTGAGGTCTAGTGAATATTGGTGAACTATAGTGAACACCGGTGAACACTGGTGAGGTCTGGTAAATACTTTTGAACACTGGTGAGGTCTGGTGAACACTGGTCAATATTAGTGAATACTGGTGAACACTGGTGATGTCTGGTGAACACTGGTGAGGTCTGGTGAATACTGGTGAATACTGGTGAACACTGGTGATGTCTGGTGAACACTGGTCAATATTAGTGAATACTGGTGAACACTGGTGATGTCTGGTGAACACTGGTGAGGTCTGGTGAACACTGGTCAATATTAGTGAATACTGGTGAACACTGGTGATGTCTGCAGGTCGTTGGAGGATCTGGTGATGATGAGGGGCGCGAGCGCGTGCGAGCGCGTGACCGGCAGATTCCCATCACAGCCAAGATGGCGGCGGAGGGAGAACCGGCGCGACGAGCGTCTGACCGGAGCAGCCCCGGTCGGTCACTGTCGTGAGGGAGGACCCGAGGACCCGAGGACAGACGCCCGACAGCCGCCGCGGGTCACCCGAGTCCCTCAGCCGCGACGGCGGCGGGCCGTGATGAAGCGGCTCCAGTAGACGACACCGGCGGAGCCTGCGCGTGAGTCCGCCTCGAGCGTCCAGGAGCCGGGGTGAGTCCCGAGCGGGGCCCGGGGAGGGGACCCGGGGGGGGGACGGAGCCGCTGCGGCAGCCTTACCCCGCTGCTGCGTGTGTCATAACACACGTTTATTTATTTATTTATTTATTTATTATTTATTTATTTCTGTCATCGATTATTTATTTATTCGTTGTCGCCGCGCGCTCGTCGCTGATGACGGAATGCCCCCCCGGTGCCTGTCACGCTCCGGTCCCGGGGCTGGAGCCACAGGTTGTTGGCCGTCCAGCCTGAACCCAGCTGGTCTGCCCCGGCACCTGCGTCGAGGACGGTGTCGGGGCATTAAACCCTCCGGTCGACCGGTTAAATAAGCTGCCAGGTGTTCATCCAGTAACGCTCCGAGCTAAAAATAACCCCCAAAGAGCTGGCACCCCCCACCCCACACACACACACAGACACAGGGTTATTTTAGGTTGTTCACTTTGTGCCATTTTTGAGGCTAAAATGCCCAAACAAGTGTGTTAGGAGGTGTTGCTGGTGGCGGGGGGTCGTTGAACTTCTCGCCTGTGGAGCTCTGCGGGCTCACACCGCACTTGGTGTTGATGGAGACACATAAACGCCCAAGAAGTCGGGGTGGACTGGGGACGCTGGAACCACAGCCCCCCCCCCATCTTTGTTCCAGACTTCTGATGGGCTTCTCCACCTTGCACATTTGGGTCGACTTCACCTAGCACCCCCCCCCCCAGCGCTCCACAGTGTGACAAAAATACTCCCAAAGCCTGTGATTCCAAAACCTCAGCTCTGCATACCAGAAAGGTAACCTACACTGGAATCCCATAAATTCTCAACTCTCTCTGCATTTGTTGTGTTTTTTTTTCCCTTTCCCCCCTTAAATATGATGGAAGTTCCCGTGGCTGCATTCCTTGGTCCCGCTCATGATGGACAGGATGTTTTCCTGTCACGTTGCCGTGTCTGTTCATGTTTTTTAAGCAGAAAGTCGGTTTACAGGAATGTCAAGGGAGGCAGACGAGGGGATATCTGAGACGAAGGCGCTCGGTTGCGAGCAGCCGTATGATGTTTGAGCGACCCGTGTGGACCTGGTGCAGGTCCAGCAGAGGGATTTACAGCGGCGGGTTAAAGATCAAAGCGCAGGCAGCTGGACAGCGTCTGCTCGGCTGATTGAAGACCCCAGGTACACTCAGTAACCCCGGGCTCCCCTCACCCCAACGCTGGCCTCAAGGCTAATGCCTGCTGCTCACCTATAATTTACACCAAATACCCCCCTCCCACCGCCCTCTGTCATGCACGCATATTTTCCTCCTTCTGCATCATTTAGTGATCAGAGACAAGTTGAGAAGAGTGGACTCAGTCATTTAGTGCTTAAGTGGATTTCCTTTTTGTGATATGATTTATTAAAAAAAAAACAAAACAAACCCCAACAACACTGGGTGGTGTTTGCTGTTCTTTCAGTCTGGTGATTTTCTCTTCGGTCCGTCAAAGAAACACTGGCTCTGTATTTTGAAACGATGAGTCACGTCTTGTCATCCGAGGGAAAGTTTTTAAGCTATGTATTAACTGGCCCATTAAAAAAAAATTACCCCAGAAAGGCTGCAACACTGCAACCACAGCTCGTCTGCAGCCTTTCTGCTGGCAGCATCGTGTTTGTGTGATTTACTGGATCATTTGATGCCCTGCACATGTGTATTTCTAGAAAAGCAATTATACAACATTGAATATTGTCAGTACTCTAGAAAGTGAATCATTATTTCATGTGATTTACCTGCATAATAATCTAATCTCTCATTTAATTTGCTCCTTGCCTCGTGACAGCTGGTTTGAATTTAGTGCAAGAGGAGGTTGGAGATACCGCACTGCTGCTAAAGAGGTTCCCCGTGGGTGCTCTCACAATGAAAATAGGTCTGATATTCGCAGGTTCTGAAGCAAAAATACCTTTAGTATTTTTTTTTCACACCCAGGCTTTGATGCAGGTTTAAAGAGACGATGATCTTTGGTGTGTTTTAGTGGGAGATGTTTGCAGTCCTGATGGTAGCAGCAAAGTGGAGAAACAGAAGTGCTTCACGTGTTTAAAATACACCGACAGTCACTTCTTTTTGCATTTTTGCTCTTGTGAGTGTTAAGGTGGCCCTTTCTGATGATTTGCCTGACATGAATAGTTGGTGGGTCCCTGAATAAGCCCACCGAAGCCCTCTGATCTCCCTCCAGTTGGAAGACATTGCTGTCGTGTAAATATTGCTTCACCCTAGGCTCACCCGCAGCTTAAGCTGGGGAGCCGACGGGATAACATTATCCATCGGTTGTGTCCCAAAGAAAGTAAAACAAATGCTAAAAAATGCAGGTTTTTGAATGCCTGCTCCATTTCTAGCTTCTCTATGAAGATATCTGGCATTTGACACCAACTTCAATAACAGTAATTTAAAAAATGTTGTCAATACTCAGGATTGCAAAGCTCACAGCACGGTTTGGTTGTCATTTTTGTACGATATATGGAGATCATAGAGGAGAAAAGCTATAAATTTGCATGGAGACCAGCCCAGAGTAGGATTACATGCTCCCAGGGAATACTATCCACAAACACCAATTAGCTGTAAGCTTGGAGTATTGTCTGCTGGGAGAAAAGCAGGATGTGCCCTCAAATGGTGGGTGGCTTCTGATAATAGACAGAATGAATCTGAGAGCTGGGCAGAGATCTCATCATCTAAAGGGAGGTATTTAACTTCAGCTCAAAGCATTTCGTTTTTGTTTGGATGTGAGTCGCTGTATCCTCTGTGGACATTATGCAGCAGCCTGCAATATCTGCATGTTAATGAGTAAATAAAGTTTACATCAGGCAGAGCTGTTTCAAGTATTGATTGAGTCCCCTGAGAGTTGGTGCTAGGAACGACACAGAGACTTGTCAAAGTTTGCATAGTTCCATCAGTATTGCTGTTTTCAGATTCAAAGGAATGTTCCTCCTAATGAAAAACACTAATATACAAGACATGAATAAGAGCAGAGTGGAATAAGTGCATAGAAAAGCAATTGGCAGGGAAAATAAATGTCCTCATCATTAATACTGAGACAACTAAAGATGGATTTCTGAAGGAGCAAATAATCTGCAGATTTAGTGCAATAGATGTCACTGTGCTCAGTTTCACTTCAGCTGTGTTGATATCACAGTCGATGCTGAAGGATGTAAATGATTCTCTCATTATTCTCCACTTTGCGGTCTACAGGGTTCATGAAGGTTTGGGATTATCACTGGCGGTCTCATCATTCAGAGAGATCAGGAGGGACCTCGTTCACAGGAAAAACTGATGAGATGGCTCGCACTGGAAAATGAATGTTTTTGATATGAAAAGATCAGGCTGGGGAGGAGGTAAGGCCAGTGATCATGTTTCCTGGAGAATTCCCACAGGCCTCTGCATTGGCAGTCCCTATGCTAATATACATCCTCCAGTATATCTGCAGAGGAGGTTCGCTTTAACAAGTTGGAGTTGCAGTATTTTTGATGGTAGTATCTGCCCTGTTTTTATCTCTGACGGAGAATCTATAAGAAGCTCATCAAATAGATCTGATAACAATATTGCTCTCACTAATTAATCTTTCTGAACTGTATGGAAACTGGTGATTCAATCCACTCCAAACAAAAGAGCCTCTTGTTCTTCCCAGTCGGTAATGGAACAGCGTTTCTCTCCAACAGCCCCACAGATGAAACCACCAGCTGTGGTAATTCTTTTTGTACTTTGCCTCCATTGAATATGCATTTCCAATTGCCCAGATGTGGGCACCGGTCCTTTTGTCACCGTTCCTTGTGAATGTGTTTTAATGGGCAAGCTGTGTGCAGCAGGTAAATTCTGCTGTTTAGGACCTGCTGCACATGTGTAACAGGTCCTAGATGGTGAAGCTCTGTTGCTCCGGTCTCCATCAACAGGGTTGATTATCATAAGGAAAAACAGCACGTAACAATGGTGGTGTTAATCTATTGAAATTTAGGTCAAGACCTTGTTAAAGACAATTTGTATGCTCAGCCGTGCCTTTACACTGGAGCGCTGGGAAATGTTGTCGACATTGTTCATGTCTGATTTGGTTCACCTCAGCAGGCGCGCCAATTACAATCAGCTCTGTTTACATTTGCTCTTAACAGTATGATGTCTCATTTAAAGGCTAACTACTCTGACAGATCTGAATCAAACCCAAAAGTGTGACTAACAAGTAAACTATTCGATGTATAAAAAAATGTGGTAGATTTTTGTTTGCATTTGTTTTAGATCTTGCGAAGAAATCTCTGGTGCTTTACTCAGATCTAAAAACATACAGAAACAGACGGTCGTGCACTTAATTAAAAAGACATTTATCAGTTGTTAATGCATTTGGAAGGCCGCCGTCTACTTTGTGCTCTGCCTTGTCTCACATTTATTCCATCAGAGTGCAGTTAACGTGTATGGCTATTGCTCATTATTGTGTGATTAAACGGCTGCTTCCATTTATGTCATGTTCATCTCATTTTTTTAATGGTGTGAGTTTATCGTCCTTCGGTATTCCTCAGGTACGAGGACGACTGCGGCTGAGAAAGCGCAGAACTGCTGGAGTTTCTCTCTGAATCTGGCAGAAAAAGCGGTGCCTCACGTGCAGCAATGATAGTTTTGCATTCAACAACTTTCCCACAGAGGTCATCTTTCTTTCAAAAACGTTACACGACCTGATGCTGCAGAGAGGCGTCGGAGCCAAACGCCCACTCCTCGGGGCTAACGAGAAGCAGATGCTTGGCGAACGAGACTTCCTACTGGCTCGTGTTTATGTTCTTCAGCACATTCCTCTTCACCTCCTCCACGTGTCTGCCCTGCTGTGGCTGTTCCTTTGCCGAGTGTCTGTTCAGCTGGAGCCGGAGCGCGGGGACTTGGCCGGCAGAGACGGGAACATGTGGAATCCCTTTGTTGAGTTCGATTGGCCCCAGTTCTTCTGAACCCTTGACGGCTGGAGATTGTTCCTCCGTCACGTTGGCTTAAATGAAATCCCTGTGGCACCGTTTTAAAGTGTGCTGGGTCTTGAAGATATTATTGAACTCCTCCCAGAATGACTGCTGTGGTTTTTGGGCTGTGAAGCTTTGTCCGTGGCCCTGCACCAGCCTCTCCAGCTTTCTCTAGTGCTCCTCTCCTGCACCTCTCTCTACTCTGTGTGATTACAGCAGAATGTTAGCCAGAGCTCAGATAATCTACACAACCTGCTGTGGTATGTCGTAAAGTACTTTTAATGCAGGTTTGCCGCATCGTTTAGATGGATTCCTTCCATTTTTGTAAAGATGCAAAAGTGTAAATATTTTCTGCAGTGCTTCAGAATCACTCCGAAGGGCACTGACCTTTTAAAGAGCCTTGTGTGAGGCATAGTCTCTCTTAAATGCTCACAATTATATATGCTGGGTGGACTCTCTGGGCGTTTACCCCAGGACCAAAAGCTTCTCCAGGCTGCCAGGCCAGCCAGTGAATTAAAATATTTGGATTAGACCACTCGAGTAGCGAAGCGGAGTTTTATTCTAAAAGATGCCGTGATTATAACATGTCAAACATGGCGTGAGCCACAAAGCTAGAAGTGAACCCAGTGAAGATCCAGTGCTCAATGCCTCTATAGATACAGTGAATTCAATAATGCTCTTATCTTTATTTTTAATATGTGGAGCAGGAGACAAAGCAGGTTAAAGAGTGCAGTGTCCCAAATCCGTGATATATGTCTGTCTGACTGTCTAACGTGGTATTTTCAGCACAGGGACAGGATGAGAACGATGGCTCTGCAGTCCCTGCATCCTTCACAGAGGTGAAGCTATAAGAAACTAGACTGGATCTTTGTCTTTGTAGCTTGAGGAGTGAACCGTCCTAATACAGCAGCAGTGTTGCTGATGTGGTGATTGACACCAAAGCCACGGCCCCCTGCAGGGGGCCACAGCTGTTCTGTTTTTTTTTTTTTTTTCACGGGCTGCATGTGTTTTGAATATTTTTAATGCAGACCACCCGAACGGGGCCTTTTACATGCTCATGACAAAACCATGTGTTTGACAGAGGCTGTAAGCGTGTGAATGCTGGGAATACGTGCACACGTGTTGATGGGAATATGTGTGATTGTGTTTCCTGTTTTCGCTTGCAATGTGTTCCTCCCACATCAGCTTTTTGTCCAGATTCAAAGACCTTGAAGACCAGAGTATTTGCTCGCGTTTGTGCATCTCAAACTGTGACAAATTCTTATTTAAATATTTCTCAAAGAGTGATCAGGCACGTGCAAGACCACGTCCTTTCCTCTGTTTTTAATGCGGTCCATGAACATATGCACATCTGCTGTATGCGTTGGCAGAAGTCGGTCAGTAGATTTTGGTCCAAGGCTCAGGATGCTGTGCAGATGTGCAGTAACTCTCCCGCGGCTACTCTGAACCACATGAGAGCTGCCAAATTTGCTGTAATGCCTTAATCAGGGAGTTCTTAGTTAACCATTATCTGTTCTTTTTTTATCAGGCAATTTGTTAAAATCCAGTATATCTGGCCATAATTCCCCATAATAATCATTAATTGATGCTTGCACTGAAAGGATAAATGACGCACACACAAAGGCAAGAGTTACTCAATGCAGTTCTCTGCAGTATCTCTGGAAGTGTCTTTAAAAACAACATGACAGGCCTTTATGTGTTTATCTTCAGCTTCTCAGGGCCAGTGTGCTCTTCTCATATTTAAAAACTTGATTTGAAATCCCCGTTCCCAGAAGCAGATTTTACTTGTAATGTAAACAAAAGCACATTTCCCCTGAGTGAAAGGTCAGGACAGGGAGGTTTGGTCCGTCTTCTGTGACGTGGCTTCTTTGCATTTACCCACCCTGTTAATAAAGCCTCTCTCCCCACACCCTCTTACAACATTTGGGAGGAATCAAACGCTTTTGCCAGTTGAGTTACTCAGATATGAACCCAGAGTTTTGAGTTCAGAATTGAAGCGCATTCACATTCTGATTTGAATGCTTTTCAGCGGCATTCATCCGTGCTGCAGCAGGCTGTGTTTTCTCTCTTTGAAGGTCACATGCGCGCTCATCCCCACCATCAGACATTCAATGTGCTACTCTTCCATCAGGACACGACCTTCTTGGGACCAACTCAAGAAGACATTATGTGATATCACATGGCTTCTAAGCCTTTAAGAGGCACTGCCTTGGAAATGATGCAGAATCTGGAAGGAAGGTGAAGAAGTGCCTCACTGCCCCTGTTTTAAAAACGACTCAGGTCTGAGGGGCTGAACTCTCGCTGTGCTGTCTGAAGTCCCGGGAAGACAGTTAATCTGATCAAAGGCTCTTCGCCCAATCTGAAAATGTCTCCTGGGTGCCCAAATGTGGCCCCTTGTGCTTCTCACAGTTTACGGTCTCCTTTCAAATGACCTTCTCCTGAAGATTTATGCCTCATAATTTTTATTTTACTGCCCTTCCAGGGATGTCAGAACCGTCTGTACCTGCCACGACAGAGGAAATCAATCTCCCCTCCCTCTCTCTGTGTCCCTGCAGCCAGCCGGCGGGGATGGGCGATGATGGAAGACAAAGGCCCTCGCGTAGCTGACTACTTTGTGGTGGCCGGTCTGACGGACCCATCCAAACCTCTGGACCAGGAGATCCACTTCGATGATGTCTGCCACAAGACAGCCAAGCCAAAGGCGCCCATCACCGACGTGGCGGTGGTGATCCGCTCATTGGGCGAGGAGGTGCCCCCAGGTTACTGTTGCATCGAGGAGACACCGAGCGGCCATTCAGCTGACCTTAACAACGGTGGCCTCATGGCGCCACAGATCTTCTTGTGCTATAGAAGAGGGCGCGACAAGCCACCACTGACTGATTTGGGGTAAATGAGCCTTTGATTGTCTTTTTAATTTAGATATCTTTAAAATTAGATTTCAGTTTCACTCTGCAAACTAAAAGTGACTTTCTACCAGGGTAAAAAAACATGTTGTTTGTCAAGAAGACTCATTTTCGTTATAATGTGAAATCCAACAATGTCACAGAGGTATTGATTACCAATTAGTCAAACTGCACTTAGTATTTTAGGCAATATAGACACCTAATTCATAATATTCTTGCATCCAAACAGACCTTTCTTTTTTCCGTTTGTGTGAGATTTTAAACAAAGACAGAGATTGCAAAAATGCTCGCTCTAGTTTGCTGATGAAATGAAGCTTTCCTGCTGCAGACAGTCCTTCCACCATGTCAGGTAAAATAAATAAAGGCTAATGGTGAAAATGTATCCTAATTTTCCCACACACTTTATTGCAACATATTGCTGTTGGATTAATCCCTAATCTGCTCCTCCAAACAAACATCTCAAAGTTAAACTCATATGACGTTCTGAAGGGATTAAGGACTTTGGAAAGTGTCCGAAGCAGCAGTTTTCCGACCTCCTCCTGGCTGTAATCCAGTCTAATTTCTAGATGTCTTCCACTCCATCATCTGACATGCAGGACTGACCGAGGCAGCTGGTGACAACACTAAGGATCCTCGTATCGGCCTCTCACTCTGCAGAGTGCTTATCAGTGCTCCGCTTAGACTGCCTCAGCGGCTTTTGTAAGCTCAAGTGGCTGCACTTCCTCTGACATGAGCTGGGAGATGTGTGCATACAAGTAGCTGCCATTTACTTTAACATGATGACCGTGTGGAGTAGAGAAAATTCCTGCTGGTTGAACTGTCACGTGAGCGCTACGGTTTTAGAAATACAAAAATATATATTTAATATAGATACAGAAATTATACACATTTAAAAGATCAGATGAAACAACAAAGATGGCTTAAAAACCTGATGCAACAGAGGACAACGGCTACACCAGTAATTACAGAATGGACAGGAAACGCGGAATAATTTGAATTCTTTCAGCTTTCCCTTCACACCACAAAAATGTCTTTTCAGCACCACATGAAACACTAATGGAGGATAAAAGCATAATGGAAGCAGAAGGATGAAACGTTTAAAATTCAAACCACTGTCACTCATCTCTGAGCAGTCGACTGTGTAGCATCCTTTCTCTGAAGCTGAACTTTATAAAGTCTTTGCTTATGTGTTATCCCACACATAAATTTGTGCTGCGGTCTGGTGATATTGGTTTCAAAGGGTTCAGTGAAAGTTTCACCAAAGTTGAAGGTTTTCATAGTGGTTCAATGCTGCTGTCGAAATTTCTCTTCATGATTCTCATTGGGTTTCTTTGCTGTTCTGTCGTGCAAAGCACACATTAAGCTTAATCAAATCCACTTGCTCAGCCTTTGAAAACTGTGATGGAGCCACACCTAACTGGCCCGATGAGATCATTCTCTCTCTACATGGTACTTAAACGTTCCCATGTTGATGTGGACATGTGTCCCCCCGACCCACAGAGTTCTGTATGAATGGAAGGAACGACTGAAGCAGGGCTGCCATCTCATCCAGACCACGCCCTCGGGTCGTCCAGCCAACATCAGCGGCAATTCCTCCCAGCGCATCTACGTCACCTACCGACGGGCATCTGAGAGCCAGCACCACTCTGCCCTCGCTGTCACCGACATCTGCATCATCATCCCGAGCAAAGGGGAAACGCCCCCACACACGTTCTGCAAGGTGGACAAGAATCTCAACAGCAGCATGGTGAGAGACATCTGCCAACCTCATGTTAGTCAGTCTCACAGTTGCTCCACCCTTTGATTTTGAATTTATACAAAGGAGCAAATTGACTGGGTCCACTGAATAATAGCAAATCTTAACTCTTCAGAAGTGAAGATTGATCAAATATCAGGGCTTGATATTTATTGTTTAGACTTGACTTGTGTCAAAAGTGTCCAAAAAGTCACAAAGACCTGAAAATATAGTGTATATGGTAATGTATATGGCAAAGTTATTTATACTGTGCTAATGGAACTATAGTTTAGGAAGGGCATGCTCATGTTTCTGTCTGAGCTGTGGCTGTGCGGTTTGCTAATTATAACAGAGACAGACCCGATGGAGACATTTTAGACGCGTTCAGGTGCTGAATGATAATAGGCTGCACCTAAATGGTGCTGTTCTGCCCGAGTGTAAAGTTGTTGTGAAGTTGCGCTCACTTTCTTCATTTCTGATCTGGATTTCAGTGGGGCTCCTCTGTCTTTCTGTGTTACAAGAAGTCTGTGGCCAAAACCAACACAATAGCCTATAAAGCAGGTAAGCCCTCCTAATCCCATAAGTACCGGTGCATGGAGATCCCAGTGCCGATCTACTTCCTGTTCCCGGTCATGTTGGATATCTACTAACCACATTGTGGCTCATGAAAAACTTCTGCTCACTTCTGACCACGATCACCAATGTCCAGTGAGGGAAAGCAATTGGACACATTGTGCTAAAATTGAAGTGCTAAATATTTATTACATTGAAACTTTTTGTCATTCATTTGTGACAGCTGTTTTTTGAAATGTCTCCTCTCTGCACATGCACATTCTGCTGCAGCTATGCTGCAAGTTCAAGCTTGTTAATGCGTTGTAGCCTCAATATTAGAGTGAGGGGACAAACTTATGCACGCTAGAGGTTTTTAGCCTCCATATGAATACAAAGTGATGAACAATGTGCATAATTTTAGTCTGTGGAGCTTTCGTGTGCTGACAGGAGAATGTGATTTTTCTGATAACGCTGTTGGCTCAGTGCTGCTGGGTGTGGATTCAGTTTTGTTCAGCAGGCTGGATGATGCGATCTCATCTGCTCCAGCCAAGATTTGGGATGATTCAGCTCGTTCTCAAAAATCCAGGAAAAGCCTTGCACATGTGAAAACCTTTAGCCATGTTTTAGAACCTTATCTCCAGGCTGAAACAGACGGTTGCATGAAGCAAAACTCAGCCATTCACTGTTTGTTTGTGTTCAGAACTGCTAATTAATGACCAGAAACCTCATTACACAGCACTGATTGCTTCTCAAAAAGCCCAGCCTTTCTCATCAAACAGTGAAATGAGCTTCACTTACGCTGGTTTGCACCTAAGTTTTCCCTTATTTGAAAAACCACAGGAGGTTTGATTGCAATTGCCAGGTGTCTTAATTAAGTTTTGACTGTTTAATTCAATTTTTTTTGGGGGGGATCATGTCAGGTTTATTCAGCAGATACCCAGAAGAGGATTACGAGTCTTTCCCCCTACCACAGTCTGTTCCCCTTTTCTGCCTTCCCATGGGGGCCACAATTGAGTGCTGGCCAGCAAACACCAAATACTCCCTCCCTGTATTTTCAACCTTCGTTCTCACTGGAGCCTCTGGAGAGAAGGTAAATCAGATACTCATTCCTCTGTTGTGCCTTTTTTTCCCTCTTTATAATCTCATCCAGGTGATGCTTCAGTGGCAGCATCAGATATGACAGGATGTGAGCGACTGTTAGGCCTTAACAGACTGTAACTGCTGTCTACACAACTAACACAAACCACAGACTAATGCAGGCTGGTGCGCCCTGAGAAAACCACAACACTCTACATGCCAGAGAGGAAAGTGGGTCAGGCATGTGTGGGCTCCCTCTCGGGTCAAACCCTGTGGTTCTACAGCGAAAGTTCTTCTATGTAACTCAGCCTGTCAGAATCTGGTCCAGTGGTGATGACGGTGACGTTGACACATTAGCGAATTATGTGGTGAAACACACTCAACAGCATCCAAAACCAGCTGATGGTGTAACCACACTGCTCCAATAAACACCAAGGCATGGGTCACACGTGGTTGCTGCCGCTGTGTCCAGTTTGTGTGCATTCGTGAGGCCTGCTGTAGAACACAGAGGGGGTGTTTGATGAGGACAGCTTGCACGCTGACACGTGTTTTACTGGCCAAGGCCAGACTGGGACAGAGCAGCAGGACTCTGGCCATCTGCAGACTCACCTTTAAACCTTTGGCCATGACACACACTGCTTTACGTAATATGTTTTGCTTGGAATTTTATCATTTGGACAGTTTTGTTTTCATTCCTGATGGTATCGATACTAAAATGTTTCTGTTGCTCTAATGTTGTTGAGACAAAAACAAATTATAATTTCTCTTGAATATTTAATCAAAAATGTATTAAAAAGCAAATCATAGCCTCAGGTCAGTTGATAACCTAACTCTGAGCTGTGGAAATCTTTGTGAAAGCGTGATATTTCCAGGAGTTCTAGTACAAATGATTTGTTTTTTTACCTTTTGATGAAGATTTGTTGATGTGATTTTATTTTACTTGGTATTCTATATAGTGATGACATCGATTTTTTTTATTCTGCATCTCTAAAAACTCCTAAAATGTGATTTCAAATCTCGACACAAGAACTATCACGTGTCTACATTGTCATACCTGTTTCAGGTCTATGGTGCTGCCATTCAGTTCTATGAGACTTTCCCTCTGGAGTGCCTGAACGATCAGCAGTGCTCCCAGCTGGGCCTTCCGAACCCAGACCCCTGCAGATCATCCTCCTCTAACACGCCGACGCGCTCCGTCTACACCAACAAGTGCATCTGCCTCCTCTCCCATTGGCCTTTCTTTGACGCGTTCCGAAAGTTTCTGACATTCCTTTATCGCTACTCCATCTCTGGCCCTCATGCACAACCCATAGAGAAGTGAGTTGCTTGTTATTAAGTATCTCTTCCTTTTGTCATTCATCAGTGAGTGTTTGTGTCATGTGATTCAATTGTTTCAGGAGAGTTAAATCTTAAAATTGTGACTGTCAGCTGGTTGTGAGTGTCATTACTTGAGCAGGGGATGTGACAGATTTGTTTCCATTTCCTTGCACTGACTGATTATTAACCCTCTAAATGTTTCTTCTTCTTGTCTTGCCAGGCACATCTCTCATTTCATGCATAAAGTCCCGTTCCCTTCCTCTCAGCGGCCACGTATCCTGGTGCAGGTACGGTTAATGTTTGCTGCCTGTGAACAAAGTTATAGACAGATCGTTCTGGGCTCATTGGTGTTACTTGTTGGATGGTTTGATGCAGGTTTTTTTGTTGGATTCAATGGTTTTAATGACTTTTTTTCCAGCTTTCTCCTCACGACAGTTTGATGCTGAGCCAGCCTGTTTCCTCTCCATTACCGCTCAGGTACAAACCAGAAAAGGGCTGAAGTGTAGACGTGTTTGAATTAAATAACTTTTAATGTTCAAACCACTTTTTTTCCCCCCATTAGCGGGGGTCGATTTTCAACACTGCTGCACAACCTTGGGCCAGAGAACGCCGTCACCATGCTGGTGCTCGCCGTCACTGAACATAAGATCCTCGTCCACTCGCTGCGACCTGATGTGCTGACCAGCGTCACCGAGGCTCTCGTATCCGTAAGTTCTCTTGAATGCTAGCAGGGGACTAAGAGTGCAGCGTCTTCTGTTTCATCCCGCATAACACGTTGTTTAATTTCTCAGATGATTTTCCCGTTTCACTGGCCGTGCCCCTATATCCCGCTCTGCCCCTTGGCCTTGGCCGACGTCTTGAGCGCCCCTTGTCCGTTCATTGTGGGAGTTGACTCACGCTACTTTGATCTGTACGACCCTCCACCCGATGTGACCTGCATTGACCTGGACACAAACACCATCTTCCAGTGAGCACAAGAGTACACCTGACTGTTGTTGTGAGAGATAAAATCACTTTTGCGCACCTCTGTCTCCACCTCCTGCCTCATCAGGGCAGATAGTGTTAGATGTAGGATAGTCTTCATGGTGGTTAGCCTCACACATGCCTCAGTGCAGCTGCAGCTTGCAGAGCTCCAGTCAGTTCTGTCCGCAGGTCATTAGGTTGGGTGCAAAAGCTTATTTTTATGTGTCTGATTTGTTTCAAAAGAAGGTTTATTATGGGTTGGTTTGTGTCATTTTTGGCCTTGTTAACAGTCAAGTGTGTAAGGGTGGTCTGGAACTTAGTCATACCTCTCAGGATCCCAAGAGGTGTGTGTGTGTGTCTACTTTTGCAGTAATGAAGATAAGCGAGCTCTCACGTGGAAGATCCTGCCAAAGAAAGCCTGTAAAAACCTCATGAATGTGCTGAGCAACTTACATCAGCAGCTGATTGATGGTGAGTGCTGCGCTAGCAAAATGCTTTTTTTTGTAGATACTGTGTGAAATTCGGTCAGACAGAAATAACAAAATATTAAAGAATACATGAAACTGGACACTAATATGCCTGTACGCGTGGCTGCAAGGTCCGTTTAGAATTGGTCACACTTCATGCATTCAGTTGATTTAAAGTCAACAGAAATCCCATCACAGCAGATTTTTTTAATTACCCATGTGCCCTGTGGTGACGGTCATTGTTCTGATTCCTCTGATGTTTTTGGAGGACTGAGAGCAGATCTGAGACCTGCTGCTCATTCAGCTGAAGCAATGGAATAAATGCATTTTCATGCTCAGTGAAGTGGTAAATATTAATACGCTTGGCAAGGATACATATCTATACTATTTATGTAAGAAATGAGCTTTTTATCTGAGGCTAATACTTGGTTTGATCAGGTTTGAGCTCTGCATATTAAATATAGGGATGTTTAATAATTTATTCTTGTTATTTCTCTCTTCAGGTCAGAATGGGCCGGATGGACTGCTGGAGCTCAACATGTGTGACACACCGGAGCTGAGCTGTGGGAAGAGCCTCCACACGCTGGAGTTGGAGATCCAGGAGGCCTTCCTGCGCTTCATGGCTGCCATCTTGAAAGGGTACCGGTCATTCTTACGGCCCATCACCCAGGCCCCCTCTGAAAAAGCCACAGACGCCAGCTCACTTTTTGACTTGCAAGGTATGTTGAAGACTACCTACAGACAAAACTTTACATGTTTGATATTGAGAAGGTCCAGTTGTTAGGGTTAGGGTGTTTGATGCTCGAATTGAAAATAGCTTTATTGCCCCCAGAATAATTATTAATGTTAATGTGCAACAGCAGCTTGTTGATCCTTAGTCCTGAAGAAACATGTACCGGTAGTCTGAGTGTGCAGTAAAATTAGTGGCTTAATGAGTGAAAAGAAAACAATGACTGCAATTTCACCAAACCAACAAAGGCGCAATAAGATTGCTATCTCTAATACAAAGTTATTTAAAGAGAAAATAAACCTAAAGAGCTTTGGCATGTTTTCTCAGGTGGTTTTGGGGTGAGTGGGTTGAAGTGCGAAAAGGTGGGAAGTCATATTTGAGTTGATATTATTTTGACAGCCAAGCTGAAGTGTGAACTTATGAACCGGTTTTAACAGGTTGCTGGTTTTCTCGGTGTTCATCGTATGATGCCAATCAAATCAAACATGGTATTTTCCATCCACCCTCGGTTTGTGTTTCAGTAAACTACATTCTTTGATTATCACGTAGAGTCACAGTTCTACAGTTACAGAATATCATTAGCACTAATGAGTCCATGAATTCATAACCTCATCCTGCATCATCTGTGGCATCTTCCTCTCCACTGCTGTTGCCCCTCAGAAACAGATGGTGCTGTTTAACTCATGCGCTTTGATGAGTGTCCATCCCCGTCTCTGAATGAATGCAGAGGCAAACTGCTCTGCTGGGGCTCGAGACGATGCTAAGGTTGAAGAGTGCAAGGGGGGTGCATCGGAAGTTAGAGAGGCTAGGAAAGCTGTTCTGTGTCACAGCTGAAATCAAGTTACAAGTAAAAGCAAACAACTCTGGGTTATTCTGTTAAAAAGATGTAAAGAGCTGTTTAGAAATGATAATGCAACACAGCTAACTGATGGATGAATCAGTGCAGAAGCATTTTTAGACTGCAGAAGAAGGATCTTTCAGTTAGAATGGAGTAATGATCCAGACTGGATTAAAATATTAATCAGCTGTGGGAATAGTCTCTCTCTCTTACCTCTGTCCACATCCTTCCTGCTTTCATCATCACAACAGTAGCGGGAGTTCATCAGTCAGTTCATCTCCTCTCAGCGTCTAATAAGGAAACACTTCACCACTTTGATTTTGTGCATCCTAGATTGGCCATTACACTAAGAACACAGTTTCAGCCTGTTATCTAAACTAGGACAAATTAATCTGTGAACAGGCACCAGCTTTTAGAAGATTTCCTGATGTGTCGGCACAGATATAAGGGCACTGGACACTTATAGACCTTCCATTCTCATCTGTGTGTCCAGGATTCTTGAAGAGCCGCGATCGTTCGCACCAGAAGTTCTACTCCCTGATGACCAAAACTCAGATGTTCATCCGCTTTATTGAGGAGTGCTCCTTCGTGAGCGATAAAGACGCCAGCCTGGCTTTCTTTGACGACTGTGTGGACAAAGTAAGTGTGAGGTCTGATTTGCAGGCATCTGTTTCCTGTTTGTCTTTCTGTCTTTGAAGTGATGTAATGGTTCTATCCAGGCCGGGTCTTATTCTACACATTTATTGTTGCATTTATGTCACTTGTCTTCAGCTGTCTTTGGCTAATTTCTTGAGTCTTTCTCCCTCTCTGTCTCTGCTTGTGAGCAGCTGTACAGTTCAGAGCGGAGTGCAGACAAAGGAGGCAAGGTAAGGTGACAGTTTCTCTCCTTTAGTGTAAGGATTACAGTGATTTCTCTGGGGTCGTATACACGAGCAGGAGTTTACAGTGCAGATTCTCTGTCTCCTCTGGGAGTGCAGAGTCGAGAGGTTTTCTGTCTGACACTCGCACAGTCTGACAGCATGAGACCATGAGGAGCGTTATATGTACAAGCTCAGCTGCTTTATGATCTTGTTCTTCCACACGGTCATGTAAATGAGTGAAGCCTCTTCTTCTTCAGCTCAGTGGAGCTATTTTTTTTTATTTCCTTTCTCTTCTTCCTCGTTCTGCTGATCAGTTTAGTACATTGGCCGTCATGGAGTCCAGGTATTCTCAGCTTTCAGCTCACTTCTGTGGGTCACCTTATTTTGGAAGTATCAGTTGTAAGTCAGGCTAAAATAGACTTGTGTGTGTGTGTGTGCGTGTGTGTGTGTGTGTGTGTGTGTGTGTGTGTGTGTGTGTGTGTGTCTGTGTGTCTGTGTGTCTGTGTGTGTGTGTGTCTGTGTGTGTGTTGTGGCTCCGATTGAGATACAGTTTAATGAATGGACAGGCCAACATCCACAGCATCCCTTTCCTGTTTTTCCAGTGCTGTGGTTGGTCCCAGGTCTCCTCATCAGCTCCATGCGCAACTCTCTGCTTGCACACACACATCAACCAAACACACAAACACACACACACACGCAGATGCTGATGAGTTTAAAGTGTATTGATGTCTGAGGGGAAACGGATCGTTAGAGTAATGCAGTGGACTCCAGCCGAGGATGACATCTTTGGACACTTCCTGAACATTTTTAATAATATTTGGCAACGAAGCTCAACAGTTTCTGACTCAGAAAAGTTTGAAGGACAACCTAATATTATATTTTTCCATCGTTTTAAATGATGGTTTAATGTCAGACAATAATTCAGTAGTGAAATGATGCTGAACTGATTCTGTGAAAGTTTTTCAGCATCAGTTCCAGATTTCCTAAAGTCAGGGAGAGTTTTTACTGCAGCAGTGTTGTTTCAACGAGGAGCCAACAGAGATGCCAAGGAGGCGGTCTGATTAGCTACCCTTGTTTCAACTCAGATATTTTATTTTCTACTCTTTCAGTAGAACATAAAATCAAACTAATGGAGTTTAAATGCTGCAGTTTAATCTGTGATGGGATCAGAATGTTGGATAAGCTTTGATGTGCTTTATTAGACACAGGAGATAATGAACGATTTCCAAGAGGAACAGAAGCTTCAGTGCTTTTAACTAAACTTTCATTGTTAACATGCTCAACTATGAAGTGCTTAACTTGCTGGTACTACTACAGGTTTCTCTGAGGTTTGACGTATTCTCTTCTGAAATTCTGACCTTATATCTCAGCATTACGGGTTAATGCTGCACCACCTGCCTGATGGAGCTGATCTTGCAGCTATAAAGCAGCTGATGAGTAAAAGCTGGAAAAACAATGGTAATATGGAATACATAATAGCGCTGCAGGCAACGTTAGTGCAACATTATTGTGTTTGTTTGTGGCTACTTGCCTCAGTATAAACTTGTATTCTCACACTACACTTCATCCATAGAAGTGCATGTTTATGGTTGCGTTTCTGACCTCACAGTTTCTGCTCCTCTTTTTATTGGAACAACAGTGTTTATCAACACGACCAATACAGAGAAAAGGGTCATTGTTGAGGCTCTGGAATGCATCATAGTTTTCATTCCATTTAAACCTCAAACCATAACCACAACCATCAAGTCTTGACTTTTTTATCTGTCGTTTCCACTTCTGACGTCTGGAGACCCAGGCGTGCTTATATTCAATTTAGTTTTGGTCATGCGTATTTTTGACTCATTTCTTATCCTTTAATGGCTTTAAAGTATTTTCTCTCATATGTTGCTCATTATTTCTGTCTTTTGAAGTTTTCCTGTTCCTCAAAGATGTTATACTCATTATTTCTGTCCTTGTGTCTGTGGCACCAATAAAAGTACAACTTTAAAAGGTGGACTTTTTTTTGTCTGTTTCCACTTTAAATAACATGTTATACTCCATGAAGCATGGCCCTTTTGGCCATTCCTCTTTAGCTTTGCAAACAAACCCAGTGTAGCTCAGCAACAAACACAGATTTTGGTCAAATCATTAACATTTACATGCATCAAAACCCCTTTAAAACACGTTTAAATGGGTTTTAAAGTCTTAGCTCTGGCTCGGTTGTGAAAATTATCACTTAACATCAGTGTTGTCTGCTGTTGCAGGTAGACGGTGACAGGCCAGAGGAAACCAGACTGATAGAGATTGATGAATCCCAGCGCAGCGAGCACACTGTCTTCATCACGCCGCCAGAACTGCCTCCTCTGCCTGAGGGGGAGGAATATCCTCTCTGCTACAGGTACAAACTGACGGCTCCCCTCTGACCAAGGGGTACGTTTTATTTCTGATGAGCAAATAAGCAGCCAGTCATATTAATCAATGCAGTATGAACACACTTAAACCATCATCAGGAGGGAAGTATGTCATAGAGGATGATACTTTAAATAGACAGAAAACCATCTGCATTCTAAACCTCCTGCTGGGGAGTGAAAGTTCCACGTTTATCACTGACACTTTAGTGTAACTCCCTCAATAATCCATGACAGATTTTCAGAGTTAATTTGCAATACATGTCTCTGCTGTCACTGTTTTTCTTCAGGTACGATGGGTTCCCAGTCTTAAGTCTTGACCTGTTTGACCCTGTGGAGGGTCTGCAGAACCCCTCCTCACGCCTCGCTGCCAGGCACAGCTGCCCCACCAGCCCTGCCCCCATGTTTAGACGCACCAAGCAGGTCAACAAAGCAGCGATTCCCCCTTCTCACCAACTTTAATAATCCTCTTTGAAGTTTGAGATACTTTTTATACTTCTATATTTGTCTTAAGTTTTCTTTTTCCACTCTCTTTTCCACCCAAAGGAGATCAAGTCAGCCCAGAAGATCGCAAAGAAGTACTCCTCCATCCCCCAGCTCTGGTCCAAGTGCCTGCTCCGGCACTGTTATGGCCTGTGGTTCATCTGTTTGCCAGCGTATGTCAAAGTGTGCCACTCTAAGGTGCGGGCACTTCGCACCGCCTACGACGTCCTCAGGAAAATGCAGACGAAGAAACTGCAGCCCCCTGATGAGGTTCAAAACTTTTCTCCAAAGCCTATTTATTCAAACAGACCCTGTTTTTGTCTGTTTTCAGTCTTAATGTTTCTCTGTGTGTTCAGGTGTGTTACCGGGTGCTGATGCAGCTGTGTGGACAGTATGGCCAACCTGTCCTCGCTGTCAGAGTCCTGTTTGAGATGAAGAAGGCCGGAGTACACCCCAATGCCATTACGTACGGCTACTACAACAAGGTACAGGATGCAACACGATGAATCTAAATGGTTAATAAACTAAAACAGACTTAAGGGAAAAGGAAAGTATATCAACACTGGTGAGCCACAGGATACCGTTGCAAATTATTAACACGAGTGCAAAGTCTGCAATCTTTAAACAGTATAAGGGATTTTATGAATGTAAAATAAAACCCTATGAATGTAAAATAAAACATGTGGATGCTGTTGGTGACGCAAGTCTGTGCAGATAACAAGCAGCAAAATCAACTTGTAGAATCAAATAACTAATGAAGCATACCTCATCGTGATGGAATCCACCTAAAACGATCTGAAACTGCCTTATTTTAAAGGCTCTGGGTCATTTTTCTTCCATCATCCACCTGAATAATCTCTCTGCTCCTTAAACAAACTTCTCAGCTGACGGTTTAAATCTCCGTCACGGGAGCCTAAAGATCCTCAATTTCAGCCAACAACATCAAGCTTAACGTCCCACATGTGCTGCCCTTTAGGCGTTTTAATATTATCACCCCAGGGTAGGAGTCATCCCACCTGGAGGGGCTTCTCGCCACAGCAGCCCTCCCAAAAAACTCACTTCTGCTGGGCGTACATACCAGCCCTGTTTCCCTCTGGGAGCTTCTGAAGTGTATTTTAGGAACAGAGATGTCGAACGTGACTTGGCCACCAACAGCTGCTCTGGTGTGAGTGTGACGCTGGATCTGACGCCACTGAAGTTTAAGCTTGTGGTGAAAAATTAATGCAGCCTTATTTCATAAAGAAGAGAAATGACAGAATTTCACTTGATGGAATATTCTCATGAAATCCGTCATGTTCTGCAAGGGTGGAAGATATTTTAAGTAAGGGGGAAACTTGTAGATCATCTTTAGAATGTGGATTTAATTGGGCCTGTGCCTCTTCTGTCTGCTGGTGTCCAGGCAGTGCTGGAGAGCACGTGGCCCTCGAGCACCAGAGGAGGATACTTCCTGTGGATGAAGCTGAGGAACGTGGTCTTGGGCGTGGCACAGTTCAAACAGGCGCTACGGCGGCATGCTCCACTCACCCAGAGCCCCCTGTCAGGTAATAACTCGCTGATGCTCTGAAGCCACGAAGAGACAAAACAAGATGGTCCAAGAAGATATCAAAGGCACTCAGCTGTTCCGCTGATCAACCATTACAACCGTTCAACCCGTAAATGATCTCCATAATGATAAACTAAGACTCAATATGAGGATAACCTAAAACCTGATGACCTCAGAGTCTCATTAATGTGAGCTTCTGCTGGGAAACTTTGGGTTCCTGTGGATGTGACCACCCACCTACAGTAAATATTATTAGAGCTCAGTTGAAGCCTGATGGTGTTTCCCAGGAGGAGACCGCAGACCTGAACTGGAGCCCAACGTTGTGGTTGACTGAGTGTGTATATGAAAGATGAATGTGGGCACCAGGTCAGACTGCAGTTATTTTTCATATCTGGGAATTTGTGCTAATTTTCTGTCTGAGTGGCCTCTGATATTTTCTGGAACACACAGGTATTTTTAAAGCTATTAAATTTGGGCTTCGGTCAAAGTGACCAACACGTGAGAAACAAATAAAGGAGGACACACAACATCACAACTCATCCATCTGCCATTTAAAACGCTAAAAGCTGAGCCCAAAGGTACGTGTGTGATTTAACTCCTCCTGCATGTGAGTGAACCCGCACACCCAGGACAACATGATCCCCGTCCCGCTAATCCCTTTAAGATTCCGCCTGTTAGCAGCCGTATGAGCTGCAGCGGGATCGTTATTCCCCTTGCAGGAATGACTCCACTCCCATCCCACACACAGTGACGTCCACAGGACTGCGCAGACAAGCTGGAAAACAGATCACCCACAATTTCAGTATGACACATATTGTTAAATGTCATGTCATCTCCAGTGAAGGTTCAAAACGTGTTTTTGCCGCATCATTAAAACCGGAGGCGCATCACAGAGGCAGCACAGCTGGCGTCCTGTTTCCTGTAACGCCTCCTTGTCTTTGGGCAGATGGCAGCGACCTGGACGCTGTGAGTCACGGCAGCTTGGACAGCTCTGCCGACGCTAACGCGGTCGAGCAGGGCCCCTTCGCCGCCGACCCTGTCAAAGTAGACCCCACTGATGATAGGTCTAGCACAGGTACACCCAACACGGCTACCACTCAACTCCGCAGGCAGCCATTTTGTTCTGCATCTTTTTTTCTTCTCTTCCACTGACACTTGTTATCCTCCTCCTCCATTTGTCACCGACCGTTCTCCTCGCCCCCCCTCCCCATCCCTGCTGCCTGTTTTCCGACTCTCCTTTCATTCCCATGGTCCGTCCATGCGTCTGTCCGCTCTTGCTGCCGCGGTCTCTCCTCCGCTCCGTCCCTAACTCTGCCCTTCACTCCGCCCCCGCCTGTGTGTGTCCCTGCATGCAGCCAGCCGTGGGGGCGGTAACGTGGGCACCCACTCACACTGTGGGGGCTCTGAGCTCAGAGGAGCCACCCTCCACTCAGGTAAACCTCCGTCTGTCCGTCTCACACCTCTCATTTCTCACTGTCACCCTTCATCATCTCACCTTCTCTTTTATTCTTCCTCTGTCATCTGTCTGTCCTCAACTCTGAGCTGATGCTTCTCTCTCTCTCTCGTGATAAACCTTATATTTATTTCAGAAATAATTTAAAGCTGAAACCACTCAGCATTAATGGTAACCAGCCATGAAAGCTTTACCAGTAAATGTACCTACATTTTCTTTATACTGTCGTGTGTGGCCAAAGAACTGCTCAAATCAACAACCATCTAGCTGAAGGTGTGTGAGGACCAGTATTTAGTGTGTAATAATTATCTTGCTTATTGACAAGGCAACCTCAAGTTTTAAAATTCACAAGAACAGCAGGAAGTTCTTCATTGTGCACTTCTTCAGGATTCAAGTCTTTGTTGTCCTTGCTGTAACTGCAAGGCTTCATTTTGAGAGCAGAGAGGATGATGGGAAAGATGAAAAGAGAGAACAAACCCAGGGAATTACGAGGACTCAAGTGAAAGTGCTTCTCTTCTGCACAGCAGAAGGCACATCTTTTGCTTTGATTCACTGAGTGGACATGAAGGGAACTTCTGTTTGTTGCTAGAGTCTTAATAAACTATGATAATTCTGTGTCACTCTTTAGATCTTTATTCATAAATGAGTCAAATATAAAAAGTAAATCTGGGGGATTAATAGTCACTATTAAATCTATATTAAATATAGAAATATAGCAGATTTAGTGATTCAGTAAATTAAAGTTGTATAGTTTTGACATTACATTCTCTCACTGCATCTTTCTATGTTGTTGAGGTTTAATATCCGACTCCAGCTGTGACTTTGTTCTTTGTCTGATTCCATCTGTCTTTCCTGCAGGAGACCAGTCCGATTTGGGTTACAACTCACTTTCCAAAGAGGAAGTTCGGAGAGGAGAGCCTGGAGCTCAGGAGTCCGTCCAGGAGAAAGACGACAAGAAGGAGAGCGACTGCAGCTCCCGTGAGTATTCAGTCTCAGCCCATTCCTCATTTTTGAGAACTTGGCAACATCGCAACATCTGGGATTCTTCCTCTTCCTCTGCTTAGATGCTTCTTTTCCTCCAGAGATGATACTTTAATTTCATTCTCGCAGGATCAAGGAATTTCCAGCTGAGCTTTAATCTAAAAGTAAACGGCCTGTAATCAAACACGTGTGATTTCTGTGTTTGTAGTGTCTGAAACGGAGAGCAGCAGAGGAAGTAAAGACTGCCTGCCTCAGCTGGAAGCAGATACCAACTCCTCTTTTAAACCTCGGGGCATCGTCCGCAGCAGCTTCCCGTACGACGACTCTTCCTGCAAACCCAAGAGCTCCGCCAGCGCAGGTGAAAGTGTCTCAACAACCTTGTCTTTTGTAACAATACCGGTGTGCTAGCGCAGCAGCACTCTTCCCATGAGTCTCAGCTGTTGTTGCCATGGAGAAGTACATTTGAGAGTGTATCTGCTGAAGCTCTCCTTTCTGCTATTGTTTCACTCTGCTTTCCTTCAGCTTCTCATGCAGCAGAATGTGAAGGTTTTAAGTTATCAGGGGCCACTTGAGCCATTGTAGCCATGGCAACAACATCCAAGTGTCGTGATTTCTCCAACTCTTTCCACCCAAAACTCCACAAGTTGTGGAGTGAATATTGTTCCACTCCGGGAACATTATTCACTATTTAAGTGAAAGTCAGGTCACCCTGGTTACATCATTCTAGATGGGATGATCTAATGGCTCCTATGAAACGCTTAGAAGGATCCAAAGCTCTAACATTAACCTCGGTTGCTTCTCATCTTCCTCTCAGGACACGTGGCAGGTCTTCTCTTCACTTCCTCCCTGGATGAGATCGGTGAGGTCCAGAGCAGCTCTCTGCTCAGGAGACACAAGAGCGCTCTGGAAGAGGCGGTGGGAAGCAGCAGTGCGTCTTACGAGTGGCAGAGTTTGAGGAGCCGACGGCTGAGCGGCGACACGGCAGGCAGTGTTTTGGGTCTGGGCTTGACCCAAGGTGAAACTGACCCAGATAAGATCGCAGGACAGCTGGGAGCAGACGTGAGAATTCTGTCTGGTGCCAACTTCAGTAAGGAAAAGAAGTCTCGTTCGTTGCGTCTGGGTGGGTCAGAGAGGGCACCAGAGAAGGCAGGAGCATCTGGATTTCATGGACATCGAGAGGAGGAAGAGGAGACAGAGGGCCAGGACTCGAGCGATGAGGACAGAGGTAATCCAGAGGCCATTTTCGACCTGGAAGATCTGGATTTAGACAAATCAGCAGTTGGTGCCAGTTTGCACAAAATCCAACAAATCTCACCAGAAACACGTCGGCAGCTACAGCGATTCTGGCGCCGACAACGCCAGGGGAGCCGTGAAACGGACAGGAATCGAGACGGGCTTCGATCCTCTGTCTCTGCTGGCGGCCGAGCAGCAAACAGAAGCTCGATGCCCAGAGGAGGACGAGGTCGGCACGCCCAGCGCCCGCAGACACCTGGCCAGGGAGATCGAGCTCTACATGAACCACATGGGCAGCCCTCTGAGCAGCCGCACGCCCAGCATAGACTTGCAGGACGCATCCAGCCCCCTCCTGCTCCACCCCTCCTCCCTGTCTGCCCCTCGCAGAGCCAGTCTGCCCTACAACCCCCCCCACAGGACTGCCGCAGTACCGCGCTCACGCACCTTCCACCCACATTCCCCTTCACATCCCACGTCGCGCCAGCGCCTGTGGTCGTCGCCTTCCTGCCGCAGCTCCAGCACCACGGCCACCCCCAGTCCCAGCCCACGGCCCAGTCCAAACAGGGAGAGGGAGAACAGGATGAGCCTGGCGCCCCCTTCACCCTCATCCTCCTCCTTCACTCTGGACAATCTGCTCACGCCCTCGCTTGATGTCTTCAAGACCAGTATGTTCTCTGCAGGGAAGGGTGTGGCAGAGAAGGCAAGCCGCTGGTACTCTCGCCTGGCCACGTACACCACACCTACCAAGGTACCGGATCCTGTCAACACCAGTGTGGTAATAACACAATCACTGAGATTAGGGTTTGTTTACCTGAGATTATTCTAAAGCCTCAATGTGATCTTCATATAATTATTGATTTAGCGACAGATTTTATACAAGGTACCACACATGAACATTATCAAACATTGAAGGCTCTGAATACAAGCAATTGTTTGCGCAATGTCTGTTTGTTGTTGGTTAATGTGGGATTGAACTTTACATGTTCTGGTTTTAGGAGTAGTTGAGGAGTAGTTGATGTTCTTACACTAATGTGCGCCGTTGTCGCCATCTGGTGGGGCGTTTTTGTATTACACTGTTAGTTTAAAAGCCTGTTAAAGTAGCTTTTCCCAGTATCACTTACACTTAATACTATTACTCATAGTATTTGTAAGGTGGAAAATGAAAGCAAGAAATTATAACAGTTCTGTTCTGTTCATGCAGGACGGTCCCAGCGACCTCAGCGTGTCCTCCCTCAGTGTTGGAGACCCAGACTGTTCCTCTGCGCTAGATGAAGACGGCTGCAGGGAGTCAGAGAGAGCCACGGTCTCCCCTCAGAGGAACGGCCCCCGTCGGAGCCCCAGGCGCAGCCCCCTCCACAGGCTGGAGAACCCAGCTCAATGCTCCAGCTTTGGGAGACCCACATCTCTCCTTCCTGGTAAGAAGGACAAACGCAGCAGACGGTGTGATCCTGTGACGTTAAATTTGTGAAATGGTCTTGGTTACATGTGATGCGTTGACGCTAATATCCCTGCAGGGGGCGTCCCCACCCCTCCAGGCTCTCCTCTGCCCGATAAATCAGACCTCAGCTCATCACGCTATACCAGCAACACCAGCATCTTCAACAACCACGCCATGGAGGTAAGAGAGAGACAAACACTAAACATGGACTCTGATGGGAGGTCTGCTTCCCGAAAACTGGTTCAGCGGACTGTTTTTTCCACTGTCCGCCTCCAGCTGCTGATCTCCAGCTGTTCCCGCTGTAAGACCTGCGACTGCCTGGTGTACGATGAGGAAATCATGGCCGGCTGGACGGCGGACGACTCCAACCTGAACACGACCTGCCCCTTCTGTGGAAACCCCTTCCTGCCCTTCCTCAACGTGGAGATCAGAGACCTGCGAGCACCCGGCAGGTACGCCTGGGGGGGATACAAAAGGTTTTCTCATCTTTTTTTAGCTGTTTCATCCTCGACATCTGCAAGTCGTTCTTGTTTCAGAAATGTACAATTCCGGCACGTTTGCATTTCCCCTTCATCAGGCTTTTCCTGAAGGGAAGTCCGTCCGTGGATGAGGCCATGACATCGTCGTACTCGGCCTCCACGGGTTTGGACACGGGGACGTCCTCCTTGTCCACGCCCTGTCCTACCACGGCCGTCTCCCCGCCGTCCCCTTTCGTTAATACGAAGGAGCGTTCAGGATGTGGAAGGTAGATCACACGTGTTTTTTTTTTTTTCTTAAATTAGGTTGAAAAAGTTGGTTCAGTCCTTGATGTGAGGCTAATTTTTTTATTATTATTTAATAACTTATCATCTTGTTTAAAATAAAACTGCCCACGCTGCCCTCAGGTTTCAATCCAGCAGAGTTCCGGGTATCAACATCCCCACAGACGGTCGACAGGGGGCGCTGTTCCCAGACGGGTCCATGGCTCGCAGCGTCAGCGTCTTCAGCCCGCTGGAGGAAACGTTACGGAACAACAACTGCGTTCCCACATCAGGCAGTCTGCCCAGTCGCCTGAATGAAACCACAGTACGTCAACACATCTCCACTACTTTGGGATGGACCCCGGCCCTTCTGTGTCCCATGAAGGCTCTTTGTCTCTCCAGGACCCACTCAGTATGGACTGGAGGCTCCACAACCCCGAGCCAGTGACGGTTCCGTACCTGAGTCCGCTGGTGCTGTGGAAGGAGCTGGAGAGTCTGCTGGAGAACGAGGGCGACGCGGTGATCACGGAGGCTGAGGTGGTGGACCACCATCCCATCATCTACTGGAACCTGGTCTGGTACTTCAGACGACTGGACCTGCCCAGCAACCTGCCCGGCCTCATCCTCACCTCAGACCACTGCAACAGGGACTCCCAGGTCTGAGCAGAACCACAACCACACGCAGGAAACCAGATCCACCCGTCCTACAGACCAGGACCTGGAGATATTTACACCACGCTCAACTTTAGATTCTCCTTCCGTCCTCCTCTCCTTCAGATCCCTCGTCACTGGATGTCCGAGGACAGCAAACACGTGCTGATCCACATCCTGTGGGACAACCTGAAGTTGCACCAGGAGCCGGTCCAGCCTCTCTACATCCTCTGGAACACCTACAGTCAGTAGAAGAGAAACAGAAGCATGAAAGCTGCGTCCTGCTGCAGACCTGACGGGTGTGTGTGTGTGTATGTGTGTGTGTGTATGTGTGTGTGTGTGTGTGTGTGTGTGTGTGTGTGTCTGCAGACGTGGGCTACCCTCTGTCCCGGCCCGTCCCGGAGGAGGAGGAGTGGCTCAGTGAGGAGCTGCTGCAGAGCGTGGTGAAGAGCATCCAGAGGAACGACCTGAGTCGCCCGCTGGCTCAACTGCTGCAGGTGCTGGGTCAGACGCTCGGGGTCAAACGTCAGAGGTCAGCACCCATCAATCGCCCACATTTGGACACGTTACTGATCACCAGGAACTGATGCGTGTAACCCTTCCTCCTCTTCAGGAGCGTGTACAGGGACGTCCTCTTCCTGTCCCTGGTGGCTCTGGGTAAAGACAACATCGACATTGGTCAGTCACTCCTTCTAACTCTTCCTATCTTTTAATGTAAATGAAGCATTTGAGGCGCCTCACTGAAACGCTGCTCCACCTCATTTGACCCCGCCCCCCCCAACCCAGACGCCTTCGATCGGGAGTACAAGCTTGCGTACGACCGCCTCCTGCCGGGCCTGGTGAAGCTGACCCACAACTGTGACCGTCCTCCCAGCGCGGGGGTGATGGAGTGCCGCCGCACGTTCGGAGAGCCTTACCTGTGAACGCGGCGGCGGCGAGACGAGCTCAGGAACGCTGTCGGGAGGCTGAAGGGCCGCGACAGCAACACACTCAGAAAAACGAGGAAATGGCGAAGGCACTGCGGTGAACACCCGCCAATGGAAATCCTGTGAAAAACATCTCCCTATAGATGCGCAGATTTTTAGAGTCCTTTTTATTGTACAGTTACCACATACGAAGACTAAAATTAGTGATATTTTCAACGATATTTATAAAATAATCTTTATTTATGGTTGCTTGTTTAGCCCAACGGTGGAAAAGAGTTTGGGATTTAACCTGTAATATTCAGATTTTTATTCATTTTTAGCAGCTTTGCCGGTTAAAAAATGGTCTAAAATCCACTTTTGTGATTATTCACAAAATATTTTTTTGAAAAAAAAAACAAAAAAACGCAGCAAAAGCAGAGATCTAACATCGGGATTCTTTTCTGAATGTCACCAACTGTGTTGGAAAAGCGAAAAAGAGGCGCTCTCTAACCGATCAAATCCAAAGCTGTCAGTTTTAAGTTGCGTTTATGGGAGCTGAGAGGAGAGATGAAGCACGAGTTTATCCATCAAAGCTTAACTTTAAAGTGTCGTCAGTATCTGAACTCAAGCGTTCCGTTCGTCGTGTTCTGTGCGTCGGTGTTAAACACGATTTAACGCCCGTGCTGCTGTTGTAGATTTGCTGAGTCTGAAAAACCCGACTGTCCCATCTTCACCTGGGACGGAACCGTTTTTATACTTTAAGCCATATTTGAGGATCAGAAGAGGGGAGATGTGGGGTTTTAATCTCAGGAGCAGAAGGCCACGAAATCACCGAGGCAACCGAAGGAGGGGGTTTTTAATTAGGTGTTCATTAAAAAGCTTAAAGCTTTGGCAAATGTTGTCATTTTAGTCTGAAGTTTTTCCACCTGAAGGCCATGAGCTTTTGTAATCCTTGTTCTAAATTTGTAGAATTTAAACACATCTGTAAAAAAAAAAAAAAGTATTCTGTCAGATGTCCCGTCGATATCGAACCACAAAGGGAGTTGGTTTCCGCTGTCAGTCAAGCGGTTTTATTTTGAGCCTGCTAAATATTTTCGATGCTTTTTATTTCATCGCAACTGTACAAACATTCTAACCTCTCTCAAGCATTTTTATTGTTTTCTTTTTGGACACAACTGGAATTCAGTTATTTGTTTTTCGTCCGGCGGTTGAAGGACCCTGAACTCACCACGAACATTAACCACGCGTCATCAAGCTGCACTTTACCCCCAAAAGGTGAACGGACGAGCGAGATGGCAGCTGCCGCTCCCTCCTGGGTTTCAGATGCATTTAAAAAAAAAAAAAGAGTGTAAAAATATAAAGATATCAAGTTTTATAACCTTTTCATGTATGAATTGAACTGTAAATAAAAATGACGAATCTCTCGATTGAGTCATGTGACACAAACAACCGACAACGGTGCAGATGTCACCGTTAAAAAAATAATTTATTTCAGTTTGGAATTTTTAAATATTGACAGTTTTCCACCGACGACACATTTCCACCCAGCTCAATGACCCAACAACGAGACGGTAACGACGGTTGACGAGAACACGATTGAGGTCAAAACACAGGACGCCAACGCGGGGAGAGAAATTGCATCCATGTAGCTCGGAAGTGCGGCAAATCCAAAACCAATCCAGGACGAGTCACTTCCGGGGGGGGTATTTAAAGGAGACCGAACACGGACACAGTGATGATGTCGCCACCCGGAAAGACGGGGGGGGGGGCGCTTCACACCGAGCACACGCAACAGCACGAGGGCAGACACGGATCTACAGTCGCTACGTGGATTAACGCACAGCACTACAGGCGGAGGCTCCCGGTGTCGGCCCCCCACCTCCCGCTGTGCGCCTGGTCGGGCTCGGTTCTTCCGCCGACGCTCCCCCCGGCGGTATCCCCAACCGTTCCCCCGTCGACGACGGAACTGGAAGCCTCCGGCCCCCGGGCGGAGTCCCGCCGGGGCCTCAGATGGAAACGGGGCAGGTGAGGGCTCGGACCTCCAGCAGCACGCTGAGGACCAGGAACACGATGTACAGTACGAACATGGTCAGGCCCAACATCCGGCTCATCCGCCAGCGGCAGGCGGCGATGGAGACGATGACGAAGAGGAGCATGAGGAAGAGCAGCACGATGGCGCAGAACAGGCCGTTGGAGCTGACGGTCACGGGCTCCCCTTGGTGTAGCAGGATGTACAGGAGCCACGGCACCGGCAGCCTACACACACACACACACACACACACACACACAGACAGACGGGTTGCGTGCCTGAGCCCACGTGCTGGAGCGCCCCGCGACGGCGACCTCGACCCGCACTCACCCCACGGTGATGTCGAAGATGTTGCTGCCCACCGAGCTGGACACAGCCATGTCCCCCAGGCCCTTCCGCGCCACGATCACGCTGGTGATCAGGTCGGGGATGGACGTCCCCGCCGCCAGGATGGTCAGGCCCATGATTTCCTCGGAGATGCCCACGGTCTCGCCCACCTGTCGAAGCAGACGAGGGCGACGGTGACCCCGCGCGCTCCGCCCCGGGCAGCGGGGAGGAGCGGGGAGGAGCGGCGCCCGGACCAACCTGGTGAGCCCACCACACCATCAGGTAGGAGAAGACCCCGATCCACATGATGGAGCCGACAAACGTCATGGCGAAAAACCTCCTGGACGCCTGGACGACGCAGAGGAGGCGTCACGCGCGGCGCCCGCGTGCGCACGGGCACGACGGCGTTACTCACCGGGTTGCGGACGTCGGGGAGCGTGAGCCAGAGCGGGAGGACGATGGGCAGCAGCAGCAGGTACGTGGCCCGCTTACGGCCGGTCTCGGGCCACGCCAGGGACAGCGGCTCGTTCTCGCCCTCTTCCTCTTCCTCTTTCTCCTCCTCCTCCTCATCATCATCATCATCATCATCTCATCTTCAGTGTCGCTGGAGCTTCCTCCTCCATCGCCTCCACTCTCTGAGCTCTGCTCGTCAGCCTGCAGGAGTGTTTGATGTAAAGATCGATCTTCAGTGGGTGAGGAAGACTTCTGTGTGTGTGTGTGTGTGTGTGTGTGTGGGGGGGGGTACCTTCGATTGCTCCGGCTGGTCGGGGCCCTTCTCCCCCGTCTCTTCGGTCTTCTGAGGCTGGGAGGTGGAAGGCTCGGCTGCAGCGCCCCCCGCAGCCGACTCCTCTGCGTCTGCCAACTGATCGCTGTCTGCGGGGCGAGGGCAGAGGGACGGGCGGTCGTGATCGCGCAGGGAGAGAGAGAGAGAGAGAGAGAGAGAGAGAGAGAGAGACGAGGAGGTTATCGGATGAAAACACGCGACTGTCTGCGGTTTCCTCCCCAGGCCGGGTGATTTGGGCTCGCCGAGGCCTCTTCAGGGTCCTCGTGAGCCCTCTTTACTCTGATCTCAGACTGATGACGCAAAAACACTCAGAAGCTCCGCTGATTAAGGACCATGTTCTTCTAGCACCAATAAGGAATAAAGATGACAGAATGTCCACCAAACACCCCCCCCCCCCGCCACAGAAACCTGCTCCTCCCACATCTCATCAAATGCGACTCACCTCCAGAGGGGCGCTGATGCGACGCCCGCTGTAATTTGCCTTTGATTGGCTCGTTCAGAGGTTTTACTTTGTTGTTTGCTGTGAATCAACAGAAGAGTCCACTTCACATTGATGAGCCCCCCCCCCACCGGACAGAGAGATCACGTCCTGAGCCTCATTCAGCAAACAGCGCTTCCTCCGCTCCAAACTAGGCCAAAGGCCAATCTTTGAGTTTTCAGTGGAGCTTTCCCAATTTTCACCAGGACAATTTAGGGAATCCAAGAGAGGGTTGGTGAACGAGGTTCAGAGTGTACAACGCCACATCTAGCAGATCCGTTTGCTTCATTTCGGTTTAATTTCAAAATGACGACAAAACAGGCGCATGCATCCTCCAAACAGGCGCATGCATCCTCCAAACAGGCGCATGCATCCTCCAAACAGGCGCATGCATCCTCCAACAGCAGCAGCGTGCACTCAGAGCAGCACAGACGGACGGACTGACGGACAGCTTGTCCACGGCTCACCTCTCCTCTGCCCCGACCGCTCCCCTGTGACGTCGCCGTTGAAGGACGTCTCTGATGAGCAGAGACAAACCGCGCTCAACGCTCAGCCTCGGCCCCCCCTCCCCTGGGGCTTCGAGCGGCGGACAGAAGCACACAGACGCACACGGCACCACCACGAGGCGACGCTTCCCTTACCTCGGTTGTTTTTCCTGGGGGCGGGGCTCTTAAGCGCCCCTCTAACGGCGGCCTCTGGGGGGGACAAACCAAAGGGTTACTGTCTCTACACAGCGGAGGCGTCTCAAAGGAGACACGTTTTTGCCTTTGAACCCGTGTCAAACCCCCCAGTTTAGTGCGACCCCCCCCCCAGAAGGGCCCTGATCCAGCTGCACCGTTCTCCAGATAAACTGCTGCTCTGTTAGAACGCTGGCTCTTATCCAGCTTTTATTAGCCCGTATAGAAAAGCTGATTAGGGATCAGCGGTGGCCGAGCGTGGAGGGAGCGAGGAACAAAAGGACCCGGCGCAGGCAGAGGACAGGCTGAAGGTCGGTCACGCACCCAGCCGGGCCGCCCGGCCCACGAGGGGAGCCGAGGGGATCCTGAACGTTCAAACGCCCGATGAATTCATGTATCCCTGGATAAGGGCTTTGGGGCTGCAGGTTTGAACCGGTGTCACTGCTTACTGGTTGTTACCTTCTCCCAGTGGGTCCAGTGTGTGGATCATCAGCTGGAAGATGGTGTTCCTGAGCGAGGTGTTGTGGAGAGACGCTGAGCTGCCACCCCTCTGCAGGGTGGGTCGCACCTACGGGACGACAGCGCCCACTTTTACCGTTGTGGTTTAAAAAAACCCCTTAAAATAAAACCCTTTAAAAACCCTTAAAAAAACCCCTTAAAACCCCTCTAACTTTTGCTTTTGTCAGAAAATGAGTGAGGTGACAGCAAAGACCCGGAGCGCGCTACGGCTCTCCCTACCCTGAGTCTCGTTCTGTCCTCTGGTGGCTCGGGCGGAGGTTTGTTGCGTTGGGGGCTGCTCGCCGGGGGCTCGGGGTCGACTCGGGGTTTGTCTTCGGTCGTTGGTGCAGCAGCAGGAGGAGGAGGAGGAAGAGGAGCGGGTGGAGGAGGTGGAGGGGCTGCAGGAGCTTCACTGTCCTGCAGAGAGAAACCAGTTAAGGCGCCTTCACAACTTTGGTTACCAACCTTTAGATCTTCAAAACATTTCTATGACTAAACCCCGACGCTTGTCTTGATAATAAAGGATAACGCTTCATAATAACGGATAATTAACACACATAAATGTCACTTAAACACACTTTAACCTGTCTGTGCGGCCTCTTTAGTGGCTTAAGTGTAAAGACTGAAATTCTGGAGGCGGAGCCACCAACCGAGACCACGGTTGGTGGCTCCGCCTCCTGCGTTCTTTCAGCGGCTGCAGGTGGCCGTCCGGCAGGTTAGCCGCTCTGGCTCAAACCGAATCCGTCCGCGCTGACGCTTCACGTGGCTTTCATCTGAAAAACGGCGCCGCTCCCGCCGGCCGGCGCCCCGCGGCACCTGGGCCCTTCTGTTCCGCATCAAAGGCTTTCCCGCGCGCCCGCGTGCGCGCGAGCCGCCCCCGACCCCCGCGGGCGGCGGCGACGCTGATGAAAGGACACAACGGGCCGCCGCGGACAGGTGGAGGGCGGACATCTGCGGCCTCTCGCTGCTTCTTTTGTGGCTGCGTGTGTGTGTGTGTGTGTGTGTGTGTGTGTGTGTGTGTTTTGTGCCTCTGACCTTCTCCGGCTCCCCCGCCGTCCACACGCTGACCGCGCTGGCGTGCTTGTTGAGCCGAGCCTTGACCGCCTGCTCCAGCTGCCCGTTGAACTTCATGACGCTGACGTAGCTGACGTAGGCCAGCACCAGCAGCACGCTCTCCCACCACATGATCACGTTGTCCAGGAAGAAGACGATGAGCATGACCAGGTCCAGGATGTAGAAGGTCACGTCTCGGAAGAGCGGCCACCAGGTGAGGTGCAGCATCTCCCTGGAGGAGATGGCGCACATGCCGATCACGAACAGGATGTTGAAGACGGCCGAGCCCACGATGGTGCCGATGCCCACGTTGCTGTGGGAGATGAAGACGCCGATCAGGGAGGTGAAGAGCTCGGGGGCCGATCCCCCCGCCGCCATGAAGGTGGCCCCGGCCACGTCGTCGGAGATCTCCAGCTTGTTGGTGATGACCTCCAGGCCCGGGACGAAGAACTCGTCGCAGACGATGGCGAGGGCGACGAACATGTACACCATGCCCACCACGTGCAGGAGCACCCAGCCCTGCTGCCGCTGCTCCAGCGAGAACAGGTCCTCCGGGTAGTCGCCCTTCCTGGGCGGGGTCCTGGTCGGGGGGTGAGGGGCGGCGGTGGGGACCGCCGGCGGCGGCGGCAGCGGAGTCGGAGGGGGTCTGGGTTCTACGTAAATACACTGTTCGATATCCGTCCTGTTGACGATCACGAGCGGGGGAGGTTCGGTGCTCTCGGGGGAGACGACCTCCGTCTCCTCGGGCGCCGTCAAATCCCGGACGCTGACCTCCAGGAGACCTTCGTCCCCCTCCGGCCCGTCCCCCGTCCGGGCGGAGGCTCGCGGGAGGGGCGGCCGGTCCCTCAGGGTCAGCGCGTAGATGACGCACAGCAGCACGGCCGAGAGGAAGAGGAGGACGCGGCCGCGGCCGAGCCTCCTCCTCCGCGGCGAGCGCGCGTTCATGACCTCGCCGGCGTCGGCTCCGATCGAGAAGCGGCGTCAGGCGCTACGGTCTCCGGTTTCGGCGCCGCTGGGCGGCGAGAGGAGGCCACGGGCGGGGAGGGCGTGCGTGCGCGCGGCGGGCTTCATCCTTGGCGGCGTGCAGCTTCGACCTGCAGGACTGGAAACAGAAAGCGCAGATTCAAAAACGTGGATTTTGAAAGTCCACTGCGCTCGCATAGCAGCAGATCCACTGACACAGACTGCATGCGTGTGTGTGTGTGTGTGTGTGTTGGAGAGAGAAGAGGATGCAGACTGCCACCTGTTACTATGGCTACATAATCACACAGCCTCTGCCTTCTCAGTGAAGGAGCCAACTGGAAACACATTAAAATGAGAGAAAGACGAAAAAAGAGGGAGCACGCATCAAACGAAATGACACCATTCTGATTATATCTCTCATCACAGACGTTGTAAATGAATTTAATTCACAGTAAAAGGTTACAGTGACACGGGGATTAAAAGAGACAGAGCTAACACTGAAGCGTCTGTCTTCCCAACACTGTCAATACTAAAATCTGCGTCTTTTGGATTAACTAAGGGGGGTGTCATTTGCACAGATATGTGGATTAAATCAAGAAAGGCCGTCACTCGAATCTCCATTTATCCAACAATACCAAGAGAGGCAGCAAAGACGGGTAATAAAAGGCACATTTGTGCAGGTCTTACCTGGAGCGCAGACCGCTCGTCCCTCCAGCTGCGCGTAACGGACGCAGAGATGCTGACTCCGGCTTCTGGGGACTACAAGGGTGCACCGCATGTCGGGGCTTGAAGGAGGCTCAGCATAATGCTGTTAATAGGATTAGGAGCCAAAAACCTCTCACCTTCCCTTTTACTCATGCACCGTTGTCAACACACCAACGTTCAGCCTGGAGCGACTCTGGAGGCTGAGAGCGCAGCGCCCGCTGCTTCTGCGCTAATCCCGTGTTCTGTGGCAGCAGGGGGGGGGTCCGTCCTTGTCTAGGGACCAGCATTTAAAAGAAGGGTGCTTTCATTTTATCCATTTGAATAAAAGACTCATTTGCTCCTTGATTGGGCTTTGAGAGAAATGCAAAACAAAGATTTGCGCACTTTTTTTTTGCATCATTCCACTGCAGAAGACAGTAATAAGTGGCTAAATTAAGATTTTAACGTAAAAAGGTGGTGAATACTGCATTTTTTTTCTAATTTTTTTTTCTATAATAGGAAAAATAATGGGGGAAAAAATTATGAAAAAGTTGTGTCTCAATAAAAGGAGCACGACTATAATATTTACGGCCTACTCTTTTTAACGGTATGTAAAAGACGGGTTCTGGGAGGTCATATAGGGGTAAAAGTCCCCGAAAGACCACAAGTTAACCTGGAAATTAATTAGTTATAAAGTACGGATTCATTTCTGTTTAATAACAGAAGATATTCAAAAGGTGTCACCTTTTTGTTCCGACCTTCATCTTCCGGCTGAGCGGCCTGCTAAAACCATAACTAAAGGCCATAAGTTGGTCTGAACTTACAGGTTTATAGGAATTTGTAACTAGTATTAGATCATATTAAAAAAAGATACATAAACCGACTGTGCAACAGGCTTTTCTTTGTCTTGAATGTATAACCTTACACTAGGCTGGCTGCTTCAGCGGGGCTGCGGTTCCTCCTCCAGGACACCAGGGGCGCTGTCACCTCCACAGGCCTGATTGGGTGGTGTTCTCCACCTGGGTGCTGCCTATTAAAGGCCTCAGGTGCACAAGCCTCTGGCTCTGGGTGGAGTCCCTCCACACTTGTTTGAGCCCGAGTTATTGTCTATAGTTAAAGCCTTTTGTCCTGGTAACTCTTTTGACGAACGCTCTGTGCTCCTGCTGGGCGATGGGCTGTTTTCTGGGAGACGTTGGTGTTTAAGTGTGCCGTTTTAGTTGTGCTGGATCACCTGAGCGTGTTCTGTTGGTTGTGTAGCAGCGCTCTGTTGGACCTGCGCACGGTCCATGCGCGTTGCGCCTTGAGGGTTGACCTTTGAGCGCGGGAAAGAGTTATTGTTGTTCAAAAAGACCTGACCTTGAAGGGCGAAGGTCGTGTGGGTAATATCTGGGGGCTGGCGCCGAGTGTTTTGACTTTGGTAACTTGCCTTTGGTTCCAGAGCTTCATGAACGTGAGGTCCTGGGAGAAACCTCCCCAGACGTGGCGTTTGTCCAGGGGCTGGTTGCCCACTTGAGCCGTTGGTGGAGCCTCTGGTCGGTCAGCTTGGCAGGAGTTTGACAGTGACACTGGTTTAAGTTGACCTCGTGTGCATGGAGCATCATTGGGTGTTCTGGTGGATGCCAGCGATGAGAGGTGAGGTGTTCCAGGCTGAGAATGGGTCGACCGTCCTGTGTCCTGTGTGTGTCTGCCATGGAGACTTTGGTGGATATAGTGTATATATCCACTATATCCACCAAAGTGGGGTGTTGGATTCTGGAATCCTTTATCCTTGTCATGTGTGTTTTAGTATTTCAGACTGGTGGGTGATCAGGTTCCTGGAGGGAATCCTCCTCAATGGTGAGGGTGTAGCTGCCCCCCCAGACACTAGGGGTCGCTATAAATGTCCCTCAGCATAATATGGCTGTTACCTGGCCTTCTCTCTCAGATGACTTATTTTACGTTTTTGTTGGAACCGTGGTTTAAAATAAATCTTAATTTAATTGCACTTGCTCTCGTCTTGTCTCAACTTGTCACAGTTTAAGGGGGAGCTGTGACACTAGTTAATAAGTGTGTATTATAGTCTACAAGAGCCCAGAGGACCACAATAACTCCTGTTAAGTTAACTTTATAAGTTTAATACCCAGTAAAAGTATTGCAACTGAATTGTCTGAAATCATATTTAAATGACTTCCCAGATAAAAGCTTTTACATCAATATTTATGTTTGGTAGATGTTTAAAAGCACAAATAACACACTTGTTGCCATGACAGCCGAGAGCATTCATTTATTTTTGTCCAAATAAAACTTGCACACACACCATAAGGTTTGCAGAAATGCAGTTATGTTAAAGGAATGTCAGCCGTGATGACCGTCACAAACATGCACTTACAGAAAGAGAACACTCAAAAACAAGTTCAGCAACACAAATAGAAATCAAATAACGGAAAGGCTTAAAGTGAGTAATGGGGCCTGAGGGCCGACAGCACATTTGAGTCCAGTAAAGGTGTTTTCCTTACTTTCTGCATAGACATTCAGTCAAGTGTTTAATTCCAGTAACACAGAAGCTCTTGTTGGGCAAACAAAAGAAGGAAAAGAGGAATTTTGATATTCAGGATTAAACAGAGCTTCAAACACATCAGCAGTGACGAGGGGTGTTCCTCAATCAAACCTACGGGGGCGCGATGTGAGGGAGCGTCTATGCTTCAACTGCCAGTTGTAACATTTACAGGACACAAAACATGCTTGTCTTATAAGTCACAGGGGATTTAAGGTCCGAAACTGTTTGCATCAACTTATCAGAATGGAAAGAATCCAGACAATGAAGGACACTGACAGATCAAATCATTCACAGCATTGACAAAGCTCTCATTTATGATGCTTAAAAAGAGAAGACCTATTGAGAACAAATAACAGTTCTATATATTTAATTAGAGGTGGGGAAATTTATAATTGTGACTTTCAGAAAATAAAACCTGGTTTTGATTGAGCATTGATTATTCTGTAAACTGCTCATAGCTCATTTGAGAACCACCCAGATTTTCAAATTACTTTAACCTTTAAAATAGAGTTATATGTTTAATGAGCATAAATATATAAAATCTAGTTTAGAATATTTAAACAGTCTCAGGTGAAAGAATAAACACACCAAAATGGCTCCTTGTACAGCAATCTAGACTGTAAATCTAGATGGACGGCATCATTCTCCCAAATCAAGGCCAACCTGCATCTACTGCCCCCCTGGTGGTGGGACGCATTAACTCCTCCCATTTATTCTTTAAATAATTTACCTCTGAAGGATTTTTTTTTAATTTGTCCTTGAAGATATTCCATCAAATCCTAAAAGTTTAATTGTACATGTTAACATAGATATGAAACACTTTCACATTTAAATCTAGTCCTGATTCAACGGCTGTTCTATTGAACAAATCAAATGGGGGAGTGTCGTATCCGCCTCAGAAACAGGATGCCCTCCCCCGAATAACCAACGTTTAACCTTCATTTTCTATGTTTTTTTTGTCCAAACTTCAGTATCGGACAGATGTGACTGACGCAAACTGTTTTTCAAGTAAAGACCCCTGAAGGGTTCCACGTTTATGTGACTTAAATATAGAAAAGTGGATTAAAAAAAAAAAAAAAAAGGAAAGCTCTGAAGTTTACATGATGACTGCATAGTCAGCTCTGACAACAATCAGCTGATAAATGTGTTTTCAAGCCATTAATACATCCGGCCTGTTCTGAGTGCGCGTGAGTGAGTGGGCGAGCGTGTGCATGTGTGAGTGTGTCTGTATATATGTGTGTGTGAGAGAGAGAGCGAGAGGGAGGAAGAGAAGTATGGTGAAGGCAGTCCAGTTTGGTTTAATGGACTTTCCTTTTCTTTGTGCGATATCGTCGCATCCTCTGCTTGTACAGGTGCCGGAAATTAATAAATAGTCCTGCAGAAGAGAAGAAATACAGCTTTAATGGAGATTTCACTCTGATGTTGACATTTTGCAACCATTAGAGCTTCTGAGCACAGCAAGGTTTCTAATGTGTCACAGTGAACGTCATCTTTGAGGTGTTGAACTCGAAGATGACCAGTGTTTTTCAGTTCATTAGGGTTGTTTTCTCGTTGGGTAAAGGCAGGTTTTAGGTGTCAGCACTGATTAAAGCACCTTTATAAGGGTGATGTAAAAGAGGAAATGTTTTAAAATGGTCTCACCCAAAAACATGAGGACCAGGTAGAGCTGCAGAGGGTAGGAGAAGCTTAAGGAGCCCCCCAGCACCGTAGGGAGGGGCAGGCTGAAGCGCCGGGTCTCGTCAAAGATGGGCAGCGACTGGATCACGGCCACGGCTGGAAACGAGCACGAGAGAGTGAGTGAACCGCCGGCGTCAACGCCACGCCTCGGCCCTCTCGTGACGCGAAAACTACCTTCAGCCAAAACCCCCAGCGGGTACAGGGGGATCCAGATGCTGTATCTGACCCAGGTTAGCGGCCTCCACTCTGTGCTGATGCAGGCCAGCATGTAGAACGGGTACCTGAGGAGGAGGAGGAGGAGGGAGGGAGGAGGAGGAGGAGGAGGAGGAGGAAGCAGCGCAGACGTTAGGACAGACAGAAGAACCGGAGACGGAGGGGTGAGGGCGAGCTCACCTGAAGATCTCAATGGTGCTCCACAGGTAGAACACGAAGAAGACCACGGGCCTGTTCTGCATCTCCTCCAGGCTACCGAAGATCACGAACAGAATGACGTTCCTGCCGGCCACCTGCAACGTTCCGAAGCAGAGCAGTGAGCCTCTGATTGGCTCAAAGATATGCTGGGGTAGAGAACCAAACAGATCAACAATCACAGCTTCTGATTGTTCCTTTTTTATGCTGCGTGACCCGACCTGACACTGGCTGACACCAGCCCCACTCACATCACTTGATTCTGTCTATTTCAATCCCCGGAATGTTAACGTCGGGCAAAGGCGCATTACTTGTATCATCGCAGGGAAAAATCCAGTCTTGACCAGACCCAAGAGCGGGTTCACAACCTCCAGCACGGCCATCATCTGACAGAAGTACATCATGTCTGCTGTGGTGTGGAAGGTGTCGTAGAAGGAATCTGCAGAGGGACACGCACACACATGCGCGCACGCATAATTAAACAGCATCACATCCAGCATCTGCATCATTTGCAAATCAAATCCCGCGCTGTCGTGTTTCCATCAGACCAACAAAAGCTCATCTTTTATTTTGAGCCTCGGTGGCGAGCGCTGGATTTGCCTGTGTTGTGTTTGTGACACAGCAGCTGGTGCATTCATTTGTCTATTCGTGACAACTGTGCGTCTGTCAAAGAGACACCCAGCGGACGAACCTTGACCCAGAATGAAGAGCCGGACTGTCAAGTTGACGAAGATCCAGGAGAAGCCCAGGAACTGCACCAGGTTGTACATGAACAGGTAGCCTCTCTTCAGCCCAAGGTAGGCTTGGCACCAAAAAAAGGAAAGATTCAAATCATCAACTCATGCAAATACTGTTGACAATCCCTCTCTGAGGTGACTCCTGGGCTGTTTCAGACCCAGCCTGTCATTACATGTGTCCAGATGACAAAGCTTTTCTAAAAAATAAAACCAAAAACAGAGAGACTCACGGTCTTTACGGACCCTCGACTCCACGTTTATCCTGTTGATCTTCTCCTCCTCCTAAAAGACACCGAAACAACAATTCCAGTTTTCAAAAACGGAACATTTTGCAACTTTATATGACTAGCTCCCTCGTTAGAGCCCAGAAACGCCGCCCTTAGACCCCGTCTGCCTGGGGAGCCCACAGCTCCAGAACTGCGACACTCGACTGCCCGCCTCTGTCTCGGGCTCCCACCTTGGCCTGAAGCTCCATCTCTGCGTCGGACTCGTCCAGCCAGCGGTCGAAGTCGGGAGCCAGAAACAGGGGCTTCTTCTCCTGCAGCGTCAGACGGTCCCACCAGCGCTCCCGCTGCTTCTTGATCTTGATGTCGACTTGACGCTGAGTAGACTTGTGGTTAATCTGGTGAGTGTTAAAAAGAAACTGTCAGTCAGTTCCTGTGTTATTTTCCGGTAACCCTAATTATTTTATTTATTCCACCATTTACTGCAAACATTAAACGGCATCTTAACAAACCAAGTTATCAATACCTCAGGTTTAACCGGCTCCAGGAACTCCAGGCTAAACTCGTATTCATTCTCTCCTTTAGCGCCGTGACCCTGCGCTGTGAGGAAAACAGTAAATCTTTTATACAAAGTCGAGGAATGTTCTAGAATTGTGACCCACGTTGAAATTGTGATGATAATGTTGTATACAGTATCATCGGGAATTGGCTGTAACAATAATACTACTCTGCCAATGTGAGCACCAACCTCTGAACTGAAGCGTGTTGTTTTCTTGCAGGCTGATGTCAAGATTCTGAAAACACAGAAACAGTCATCACAAAAGGCCTGAACCACAAACTATTTACACCAGATAATGAGCCCAGCAGAGACCACATCACCTGTCCTGAAGAGCCTACATGAAAATGCATTCAATTCACTAAAAAGCTGTTTTGTTAAATGTATTTTTTCCTGGAGTTGCGCGCAACGTAACAGATGTGCAGAGAATTCAATTACCATTAATGCTAAACCAGGTCGTGCATTTTTAATGAGCCGTTTGCGCAACAGATGCTGGATGAGGGTCTGGAGGATCTGAGGGTCATTCTGCTCAGTCAGCAGCGTCACGGTGGAGCCATCAGAGAGAAACGCTCAATCTAACTGCATAAATGCACGACATCAGCATCTGCTGCTCCTGGACCAGAGGACATGGGGTCAGGACACCCCCTTTAGAGGGTCAGGACGGGGGTGAGGGCTGGAGGGGTTACACCTCTCTCCTGGCCTGCCCCCCCCCCCCAGTGGAAGTCTGGGCCTCCCTCCTGAAGCTGCTGCCCCCCCGAGACCAGGACCAGGACCAGGACGAGTGGGGGGAGACCAGACCGGCCGTGTCTTCAGGACCTGGGTCGGTAAAGGTCCCTTTGGACACGTCAAACAGCGTCTCTCGGCCCAACCGGACTTTTGGGCCACAACTGGGGCCAAAGTTAACCCCCGACAGAGCTGCTGGTGGTCGGGGCGGGGGGGTTGATGGACACCGGGGGGGGGGGCCTACCTTGGCATCGCTGAGGTCCACCCGCAGGTAAATCTCTCCGTGCCGCTGCGCCCAGTAGACGTGGGGGGTGAGGAGCTGCATGGCCGCGGGGTGACCTCCACCTCCACCTCCACCTCCTCTTCCTTCTCTTTCTCTTCTTTCTCTTCCTCCTCTTCTTCGGGCTGATGGAGAACCACACCACCGCACTTCCGGCAGGTGACGGACACTTCCGGGAGCTGTCAAAGTAAGAGTGAGACACCGGCGTGCGCCCCTTTCAAAATAAAAACCGACTCTTATTAAACTAAATTAAAACATGTTTAATCAAGGCAAATAAACCATGTAAGGATTGACGTGTCTTTCTGTATTACAATTGTTAAATTGCTTCTTAAAATTGGAAGAACCATTAAACACAAACTCCGTTCACGCAGTAATAATTTTCAGATCTACTGTTTCTTTTGATTTTAGGTGCAACAATTTAAAAAACACCGAATTTTGACCAGTTTGGTGGAAAATTTAATTTTGCATAACTGTATGGAACATATGTCATAAACTATTCCGTTTCAGTTATGCAGTCATGAGCGATCGTAACATAATATGATCAAAAACACGTTCTATTAAAAAAGCGAATCTAAAGTAGAACTTTGACACAGGCTAGACAGACAAAATATAAATTGTATAAGTGCTCCGACTCCAGCGATTGTAATTTAATTTGCGTCGCCTCTTAATTTCTGCCAAAAGAGGGCAGTAAAAGGACAGATAATTGACGATAATCTGTTTACGCAACCCTTCCGCCTTTATTTCAAATGTTTAAACCAATCGGGACTTCATTATCGACCAGTTGATTATTGGATTCTCTCATTTTATGATTGTCGCTGCCCCTTTTTGCACCTGATAAATGACGATGATGAAAAGATAAGACTCTTGTGTCGTAAAAGGTGCCTATAGATATGTTTATTGTTTACAGCAACAGTGAAAGTCATCTTTTGAGACTTTGAACCTCAAGTTAAAGGTGACCGGTGAAAGCAAGTTTTTAGGCCTCGCAAAAGACTCCAGCTGCACAACACGGATTGGTGTGTAAGTGTAACGCCTTCAAAAACCGCAGTGAATCGGACAACTTATAAGTTACCACTCCACGTGAACGCATCACCGGGACCCCCCACCCCCCGTTCGCTTCCAAAGTGCAGCCAGAATCGACATCTCCAGGTTGGTATAGGTGAGAGTTCGCCAGGCCGGAAGTCATTTTCAACGCTCCGGCGTCGTTTTCGTCTTCGAGCCTCGTTCGTCTGCAGATCTGAAACATCACTGACTTTTGCCTTAAAGACACCGAGCTTCCCCTTCAGGAACGACGATGCATCGGAAATCAGACCCAGCCGAGGGAACCTCCTCACAGAGAGACCCCGCAGGCAAAATAAACCGGGACAAAGTCATTCGTATCGTCTACGTCATCGCTGCTTTGGACGTTACATGGACGTTTTTACAGTTTTCGATCACCCCCGTGAGTATCTCTGTCGTCCGCGTTCCGTGCGCGCCGTGAACGCGGACTCTGCGGGAGCTCCCGCATCTGTAACAAACTCGTCAAAGTGGCTTCATTAACCACATTTCTAAAAAAAAAAGGTGGTTTTTATGAACTCGTTTCAGTGAAATGCGCCGATAAACAAATGCGCCAACACGGTAGCAGTTGTTTTCACCTGACATTATACGGGTTATTATTGTTGTCATAGTTGCAATGTCATCGTGGCGTGTATTACGTAATAATGCTCTGAAGGTATTTTACTATTCTGTTGAAAATATATCTAATCTAATCTAAATCCTGTATTGTGTGCACAATCGTATATATTTAAACTCTGCTATACTCCGGCCGAAAACACTGTCACACATCTGACACACACACATCTGGGGGTGGTTTTGTGTGTTTATCTGTTTAATTCAAGCCAGCTATAACAGAGTGACTAAGTAGAAAGTGCAGATGTTATAAATACCACTTTTGTACATCAAAGTGATGATTATAGCTATAAAACAATATTAAGGAGTAATTAAGGTGTATTTATGTGTAAATGTCCTTTCATGGCTACTGTACAAACACAGAGGGTGTTAGTGTGGCCCCCATGGAGGGGGGCCCACCTTTCTGTTCATGGATTTAAGGTCAAATTGCTCAGAAGGGTTCAAATGTGTGGACATAATCTAATATAATTATAATATAATAAAATATAATATAATATGATATAATATAATATATAACATGACATAATATAATATATACAGTATATTACATAAGATCTTGACCTCCATGTTAATGAGGCAGGTTTTCATCTGTAGCAAATCTACTTGTAGCCATGTTATTCTTCATCTGTGGAGAGTTCCTCACAAACTCTCACTTCTGAAAGCCAGACACACCAGGTGTGTTTCAGTCACATTCCAGCCAACTGTGGTTACTCCCTGACTGGTGATGTACGGCTGGACGCCTTCAAACATTCAACGCCTCCTGCTCAACCAAAGGTCGTGACCTCATGAAACGCACCTTTATCGCTCCGCCTGTGACTGGAGCTCCGATAAGTTAAATGGAGAGAGAAAAGATTCATGCTTGCGAAAACAAAGCACATGCTCGTCGGCCTCTGCCTTCCTCAAATATGGCCGAAGGTCGCAGCGATGCTGCGGTTCCACGTCTCAGGCCTTCGTTCCCGTGGTTATTAAATGTCCCTTCACTCTGGTTTCCAGTATCTGGCAAAGAAACTGGGCTTCGACACCTTGTGGTTCGGTTATCTGCAAACCACGGTGGGTGTGATCCAGCTGTTCGGGGGTCCCATGTTTGGAAGGTGAATCCCGAATCCCCGCCTTTGTCCAGCTAACGTGCACGACGGACGGGTGGAACCGTGTCTCCTGGCTTTGTCCGGCAGGTTTGGAGATCTCTTCGGGGCCCGCACGGCCCTGAGCGTGGCGTGCTCGTCCTCCGTGGTCTTCTTCCTGCTGCTCGCTGCCGCCAACCACCCCGCCATGTTGTTCATTCACAAACTGCCCGTGCTCTTCATGCACGTCATACCTGGTCAGCGCCGCCGCGCCCGGCCCACCGCGCCGCCCACTTTTCCCTCTTTCCCAGATTCAAAGCGGACCCTTTTCGCTCCTCGCAGCCTCCCAGATGGTCGTCACCGACCTGTCGGAACCGGAGAAGAGAGCGGACGCTTTGTCCAAACTGGGCCTGTGCTTCGGGATCGGCATGATCGGCGGTTCCACTCTGGGAGGCAACCTGAACACCCGTTACGGGTGAGCGTGGCCGCACGTGGACGGCCCTCCCGCCTCCGTCGCCCTCTGCCCTCCTGCTCAGCCCCCGATTCGTTCTTTTGTTCTTTTCGTTCCCAGGGAGAAGTTCACCGCCTGCGTCGGCGCTGCGGGCAGCTTCGTCAGCCTCCTGCTGGTGTTGAAGTTCATCCCCAGAAACACCAAAGTTCACGCCCCACCGGCCGACAGCGACAGTGAGTCACGCTCCAACAACAGCCCGCAGCAGCAGCCGGGAGCGTTACCGGCTGGTGGTGGAGGGAAGAGTTGATCCAGATGTTGTGCGGTTCCACCTGTTGACACTGGGGTTGACTGTTGACCCACACAGACAGACGTAATTCACAGCGACTGACTGTTGTCTTTACATGCTGCTCTGACAGCGAGGTAATATCTGCAATGGTGAATATTGACCATGTGATAAGAAAAGGCTCCTTAGAACCCCTAAGAGGATAAAGAAAGCTAATCCTGCTCAGAATAAATGGTGCAACCTTCTCCTTTTGTAGATCAACAGCCACAAAAATAATGAGTATAATCGTCAACATTTTATTTTGGCTGCAAAGTAAAGAACAGTGATGATGTAGTGGTAATATCTACCGATAGGGGGCGTCCCACTGAAACCAAAGAGATGTTCAACATAAGAGGCTTTACAGTTCTACACACCATAGTTCAGTTTTCACCTCACGCTTTTTAAGATGAGGCTCCTGCCAAGGCTGACATGTTAATCTGGCTGTCAGGTGAGCTGCTTTTATGTGCTTTCTGTGTTACACCAGCAGCGGAACAAGGTTCACTCAGGTAAAGGTGAGATGGTGAAAAGCTAGTTGTTGTAAATGTCATCGTAATTCTCTGGCGAGGGCTGACTTCACTGAGGGATGGTCTGGTAGAAAGTCCGTTTTTTCCTTAGGTCTACCTCCTCTCCATTCATGGAGTCTTTGTTGTTTAGCTCTTTTTTTCTGCTCCAGGTCCCAACAAAAAGACGTCGATATTCAGCATGGGCGAGATCGCAAGACTGATGAAGTATCCCGGCGTGGGGCGGACTTTCATTGTGAAGATTGCTACTGCTTTGCCTTCAGGTGAGATGGTGCTATTAAGGAATACGTACGCCATGTCAGGGGGACATGGGTTGACCTTTGAACCTTTGATTTACTTTCATCTTTACTTTTTTCCCCCTCTCAGGCATTTTCCAGATGATGTTCTCCATCATTGCTCTGGAATTCTTCAAGCTGGAGCCGCAACAGAACGGCTACCTGATGGCTTTCTTTGGCATCATCCAGATGGTAAAGTGCGCTCGTGTTCGGCTCACGTGAGTCGGATGTCTGGGCTCCTGTTGTTAACAACCACCAAATTGTTCAGATCATTCAAGGCGGTGTGATCGGCCGTATGACCGCGAGGTTTTCTGAGAGCTCGCTGCTGCTTCTGTCCGTCGGCATTTCTGCTTTGGTGGGACTGGGTCAGGTATTTACACACACACACACACACACACACACACACACACGTGCATCTGATTTTTGTAGCGCAGATTGTTGTGCAGTTAGCAAATCCTGATCATAAAAATTAGGCAACCATAAAACTGGAGATTGTTCCTCTGTAGCATGAAGGAAGGGACCATAAACTTTATGGGGTTGGAGCCTCCGGTGTTAGAATCATCGGTGTCATTACTCTTGCTACCAGAAGGGGGAGACAAAGCTGCAAGTCCTGAATGAATGAGTTTTCCGGTGCTGATGGAGAGTACTGTAGGTGCATATTTACTCATAACTGGTTAGCACCCCACACCTGGCTGGAAGAGTGTGTTTTCAGTTTCATCCTGTAGAAACCACGTGACTCCCTTGTTCCTTTTGTCAGATTGTCACTACTTCAGCCACGTGTTCCTTCACCTCCGCAGGCTAACATGCAGACCGTGTTCCAGCTGTGCCTCATCGTCATCCCCATGATGTTCTCCCTCTGCATGTTCAACGTCATCACGGACAGCATACTCACCAAGAGCGTGCCGGCCTCGGACACCGGTGAGGCTCTTCCTCTCTGATCACAAACAGAAAGTCATCGAAAGGCACAAAACATATCTTTTAAGCTTGGTTCTTGTGCACAGGCACGATGCTGGGACTCTGCTCCTCCGTCCAGTCGCTGCTGCGGACAGTCGGTCCGACTGTTGGGGGCTTCCTGTACGTGAACTTCGGCATCTCCTCCATAGGGACCGTTCAGTTTGTGATGAACATGGCCGTGTTCGTATACCTGCTGCAGTGTCACCTCAAAAAGACAGATCAGCAAAAGAAGTGACCTCACTCTGACGGCTGTCATCCTCGGTCAGTGATGGGGGATGTGTAAATCGGCAGTCTGCTGCTGGAATAGCAGCTTCCTGTAGGATCAGGCCTGAGCACCAAGCGGAAGCAAATCCTGTGTTATCATTGTGAGATCCACATCTCCATCATGCTCCGGACAGTGTAATACTTGACACGTTTGAATACTTGACTGATTACCTCCACTACCTGAACAACAAACCTTTATTTTTGTACATTAATGATTAAAACACGCGTGATATAAAACTTGTAAATACATTTTAATTAATGGAAAACAATGACAGGTGTGACAGAACAAAGCTCTCTGCAGCAGACGCAGGTTCTAGACTGCTCCAGTGAGGTTCTAAACCACTCCAGTGAGGTTCTAAACCGCTCCAGTGAGGTTCTAAACCGCTCCAGTGAGGTTCTAAACCGCTCCAGTGAGGATCTAAACCGCTCCAGTGAGGATCTAAACTTCTCCAGTGAGGATCTAAACTTCTCCAGTGAGGTTCTAAACTGCTCCAGTGAGGTTCTAAACTGCTCCAGTGAGGTTCTAAACTGCTCCAGTGAGGTTCTAAACTGGCTCCATGCAAACACTGACAGCAAACGATTAGACTGTTGGGTTTTTAAAGTTAATCAACTTCTTTTAATCCCAAAATGCGTCCTCAAATAAAGCAACACAATCCCACTGAAGCAGAAACCCCCGAAAAAACAAATGACGTAGGGTAAACCTGTCCCCGGGATTACTGCGTCTCCCTTCGTTTCCGTCGATTCGCTCCTTCCTGCGTAGCCGTGCAGCTTGCTGAGGTGATGTCACTCTCTGGGCAGCAGGTGTTGCCATTGTTCCTGCAGACAAATATCACGTCCAGCAGATAAATATTATCTCTGAGCAGCAGGAGGTCAGGGCGTTATTGTCGACCCGCAGTCTGTCGCCGAGTCTGTCACACAGATGCGCCACCGAGGGCCCGTTTGTCCCCCCCCCGGTTTTGCCCGGGAGGGTATTTTTAGACCCTCTTATTGGGGCCTGTTTAGGAACAGGCTGCACCTTTAATGTGATCAGACGTCTCAGTGACAATCCCATCATCTGAGCCCAAAGATCTCCACCCGCCGCTCCGAGGTCACCGTAGCCGCGGGCCCAGCGGGGGGTGTGTGTGTGTGTGTGTGTGTGGGGGGGGGCTGGACCGCCGGAGGGGGTGCCTTGTTACACCTGTCCCTTTGGGTGAGGGGGAGCGGGACAATGCTGCTGTTGACGCTCCTGACGGGGACCTTTGGGTTCTCTGAAAGTTTAATGTGACTCTGCGAGCGACCTGCTCTCACCGAGGTCAGAGATGAGCGCGCCCAGGCAGCCGTCCAAGGCCGCCCTGTGTCGGCGCGCTGGAAACTGAACGCCAGGCCCGGGGGGGGAGGGGGGCGCCAGGCCCCGGACTTGTTTTGTCCCCCGTGGCATCAGTAATGAGGCATCTGTCCTCGCGCGCATAGAGAGCCGAGGCTCGCTGTCCCGGCGAACAACGGCGAGGGCTACCTTTCTGATTTGAGGCGGAGGAGGGGGCCGACCTGAGGCTCCTCAGGTCTAAATGTTTCATGCCGCCGCTCCTGTATCCCCTGTGGTGTTGAAAGTTCTGTTCGGGTTGCTTCTTTAAAAGTCCCCAACTGTCCAAGATGTTTATTCCATCCCACAGCAAAAGTACCATCCTCCAAAGCCACGCCCCTTTTTGGTGGGGTTAGTTACTTCAGCTATTATCCTCCAGTTATTTTACATGAAATTAAAATGAAATAAAACAATTTTCCAATGGTTACAGTACAGTTTTCCCTGGAATATGATTACTGATTAATAACGAAAATTCACCCAGAGGTCAGAGGTCACGTTGGAAGCATGCCATTCACAGTATATGCAGACGATGTGCGATAAATACTGCAGCGTCGTTCATTCAAATGAACCCGCCAGTCTGGGCGACTAGCTGAGCCGGTGGAGTTGGCCGCAGGGGTGAAAGGTGATCTTCCGGGGGGTTTTGTCTTGGTGTACTCAGACAGCGACATCATCAATCATGAGCGGGTGAATTACAGCGGGTCACAAAGGGAGATACGATAATGAGCGGGGCCGCGGCGAGCTGCTGAGGGACAGCTCGGGTTCCCGACGTCGTGCGGGAAGCGCAGGAATCCTGCTCGAACCATTCCCTGATGATCGGCTAATTCCCAGACCTTTCCTCATAGTTTGGCTCCGCCCCCCACCCCCCGCCCCAGCAGATTTGGATCTGGAACCAACACGACAGTCGCCCAACCGTCCGAATGGACCCGCCGATCCTCCCGGAGCCTCGCACTTGCAGGGGAGATGTTAGCAGGTGGGGGGGGGGTCACGTGCGGATGAGCGGCCGGCGGTGGGACGTTTTGGCCACCGTCCTGCTTCCTGTCATGTGCCAGCGCACGCACGCCCGCCCGCCCTGCACCCTCGCTCCCTGACATGTGCCGCCGTTCACTAATCCTCCCATGATGCCTCGGTGCAGCATCGCGCTCGACAACAGAACAATAAATGACCAGCGCGCTGACCTCGGCGGGGGGGGGGCACGTGGAGCGGCATATTGGTTTTCTCTTCGGTTCGGATAATGCGCGGGAGGTGTCGCGATGTTAGCCGATTATCTGAACAACACAGCAGAGAACACGGGGCTGCGTCTAACGCACGTGTAATTAATTGTTTTCTTTGGGATTAAAACAGTTGGGGACACGAACAATTGAAGATAATGTGGTTGAAAAGAGAGGATGTGGATATCATTTTAATTACGGCTGAGCCGATTAGATAACAATATGACGCGTTAGTAAAAGGCGGGAAATAAAAAGAGCGCCAGGCGGGACTGGTGGTCCCATACGGAGCAGCATCTGTGTTTCAGATAAATCTGACCAGTATCGGGGCCATTGTTAGATGATGCAGCAAGCAAAGTACACGTTTGTCGGGTTTTTTTGATGGAATGAAGCTTCGTCAGCAGATAAAACCAAAAAAACGTGAATAGAATATCAGTAGAAATATTGGTATTACCCTTTATTGAGTCAGCAGATGCTCCTATAGTCTAGTGACAGACCTAAATTTGACCCTGTTTTTTACTTTCACAGGCTACAAATGCAGAACCGGGCGTTTTTGTACCATCGTTTATTAAAAAAAAAATCTCGTTGTTTAATTTTAAACTAAGGTAATTAGTCAGTGCTCGGCTTATTTAATCAAAGATGCAGAACACATCTACAGATCACTGGCTGAGGACCCCCCTGCTGACCGGCTGCAAGATAGCTCCTAACACCCCCGATTATATCAAATGGAACATCAGCTAAAATAACTGGACAATAACTTATTTATCCATCAATGTGATGACCTTTGTTAAAATGTGAATTTTGATGCATGAAAACACACCAGTTCCTGACTTTGGTCCATTTTTCTGTGACACTAATCCCAGCGAGCATTCATACCTTCATGTGAAGGTGCAATATCAGATTACCATGGCGACAGGCCCCCCACGGGTCACCTGTGACACAGTCTATATTATTTAATTCACTCAATGAACAGGTTTGATATTTAGTCACCAGTTGATTTCCTCACCCTGACCATTATTTAGCAGCACAGATGGCGTTCTGGCCATAATCCCCGCTGACCCCCTCCTGCCTGAAAGTACATGCGGTATGCCCCCCCCCAAAAACCCTTAACGAAGTGGCTGAGCTGCGAGGCGGGAGCGGGTGAGTAATGGCTGTGTCAGCAGTCAGCAGATGAGCCAGAGGAACGATGGCCAGGGTGGGGGGGGCCAACTGGGTTTTTGAATCCAATTAAAAGGATTCCAGTTTTATTTCTGCTTTTTGTCATTTCAAACTTGTTTTATTTTTATTTTTTAGGTTTGTGTGATAATTTTCCATGTGAAAACTGAAGACCAAAGAAACAAAGGAACAAAACTGGTAAGATCAAAGAACCAATGAGAAGTCTGTGATTTCAACTGAATCTTGAGTTTCTTTTGAAATCACCTTTAAAAGTCCAGTAACCATCCCCCCCCCAAGCAGAAACAAAGCCTCTTCCTGGTGCCGTGCAACAATGGCCTCTTCACTTACCTCATTTGCTTTAATCTGCTTGCTTCCTCTGTTTCCACAGGGGCTCTAATCTAAAATCATCTGTGCTAATCTGATGCAGCAGTAGTCAGGTAAACTGTGACTGACAGCCAACCACCAGGAGTTTTACTAAATTAAAGAACAGGAAGAGGTGACCCCCACACTGCTAAAAACAGAGTTATTTTTGACACCCAAACGCAACACAGGAGCCTGAAACAACCAGATACTGAACAGGTTTAACCAAGAAACTGATCTACTATAGATTATAATGTGAGGGCCACATAGATATAAAGAGAGGTTAGATGATGTGGGTGTAATCTGGAAGCTGCCGTCAGTTCGGTAAAAACAGTGGCAGCAACAGTTGGAGGCTGAGTGTCCCAAACGCACCACGAGGCCCTGAGCTGCATCAAGAGGCTCAGCCCGGGTCCAATCTGACATTTATCTCTGAGGACGTTCTGCTGAAGGCAGCACCACCGCGCTTTAGGAAGCAGCTGTTTACTGTCAGAGATCTAGGTCAGGACGGGGGGAGATGGGGAGAGGGAGGGGGGAGGGACATGGGAAGATGGAGAGAGACAAAGAAGAGAGAGAGAGAGAGAGAGATGGGGGTGCACACAGGGACAGAGAGAGATATGGGAAGAGAGAGAGAGAGAGAGACAGAGGGGGAGATACAGTGAGACAAAGAGGGACAGAGGACACACACTCCTTTTATTACTGTTGAATATGTTAATTCTTTTGTAAATTGGTGTAAAATCTCGAGGACGGTTGTCAGAAGTGTGTCAGCATTCAATTAGAATATAAACAATATAAACAATGAAGGAAGAACGATGATGATGATAATGATGATGATGACGATGATGATAATGATGATGATGATGAAGAGCTGAGCCTCCTCGCATACCTGACACACAGGTAAGAGGCTCAGCAGCCAATCACATCCCAGAGAGGCTGCTTTATCATGCTGTTATATAACACACACACACACACACACACAAACACACACACACACACACACACACTCAGAGTTATCAGTGATCGTGGAATGACCTGGACGGAAGATGTAGATCAGGGGTGTCCAGCCTCTTCCACAAAGGGCCGTGTGGCTGCAGGTTCTGGTCCAACCCAGCAGCAGCACACCAGACTGGACTCACTTCATCAACTCACCTGAGTCTTCAACAGCTGACTGGTCAAACTGGGTGAGCTTGACTGGTGGAGCAAAAACCTGCAGCCACACGGCCCTTTGGGGAAGAGGTTGGACACCCCTGATGTAGATGGAGAGTGAAGGCCGTTAAATCTGATCTGTGCTGACGACGCCTCACGCCAGCTCTGCATCAACGTGTGTGTGCGTGCGCACGAGCGCGCACGCTTACGCGCACGTGCGCACGCACGTGTGTTGGAGTTATTGGGAGGAGGCCGAAAGCACGAAAACGAAACAACACCGGAGTGGGCTGCGTTCACTGGCCGCACGGGTCGACGCTCGTAACTGATCGGCAGCGAACGATGAAACCGCTTTAATGTTCCGCTTTAGCGTTCAAAAACACAGAGACATCAGGTCCGCGTGCGTCCCAACCCATCGTTACATAACCAGGCTCCTCTAATCATTCCTTGAATCCTAATATGCGGCCGCTCCTCCTCTAATCTACCTGTCTTGCCATAATCTATGGCCTGCTCGTGTAAGCAAGTCTCCACATAAAACTTGATGGTGTCACAGCGGCTTAGCATTATTATGTAAAGTGGCATACCGCTACCATTGGTCTGATCGCCAGACGCATATTCTAAACATAGAGAGCCGATCTGATCTGATCAGCGCGGTCACACTCCTACAGCAGGTGTCACTTTAATGCAGCCGTGCCCTTGTTAACGAAATTATTCAGATGATTAAAACCGTATTACCGCCCCCCCCTTTTCCGATGACCCGTAGCGCATGGAAGGAACTTCTCAAAATGTAGAACCCGGTGATTCTCAGCAGAACCTCCTCTTTGCCGGCCGCCGTCGGCGTCTCGGCGGCCTCGTTTCTGAACGACGAACTAAGAGTTTTAACCGACAGTCATTTAAATCTGCTTTCAGCTTTCTCTCTTTTTTAAAGGGCGGATGGTAATGCGTTAATATCCCTCACAAGCCTTCACCCCGACACCTTTTTGCATGCCTCACCTTATTTAAGAGGGTCATTTTAAATAATAATAGGCAATAATGCGCTCGCTCCTGTGGCCCTTCAGCTCATGTGATATTAAAAAGCAGCATACTTGACGTGAATGAACTCTGAATAATACATGAAGAGACATTTATGCGCTTCTTTTCTTTTTCTTCTGGATGAGCTTGATAGTGATTTTGAACATTTTTAAGATTAAAGACCTACAACGATGGTTTCCTGTTTTCTTAATGTCCTTAAAGTGAAGCTCAGATTCTCCCAGAAGGAAGGGAACAAAATGTAGACTTTTACTAAATTAAATAGGTGAGTAGAAGCAGATTAGTATCACAAGAACAGCTACAGACACACCTGAGTGGAGTGGCACTAATTTATACCACATCCGGCCACTGGGGGGGGTGGGGTGGTGTGAGTGTCATCGTTCTAGCAGCGTCTTCACGCCGTTTCTGCAGGAAATATGAAATCCTGCCTCTTCAAAGACACAACATGTGTCGACATCGGTAATCGCCTGATTGCGTGAAGCGTGGCAGAAAGCCTCCCCGTCTCTGATCTGATCTCAGAAATGCTAATTAACTGGAAAATCTCACAAAAGGTCAAGAGTGCACCGGCCAGGGGTTAAGAGAGTAGCCACCATATGGCCGAAGATGCCCACGAGGAGGGAGTCTTCACTGCTCTTTTAATCTTTTGAGCTAATTGTGCGTCTTCCCCCCCTCTTCTCCCAGTGGAGCCCCCGACAGACAAAAGGTGGTCCGGCCTTAATCTGCTTAACTGATTTCCACTTTGTTTTTCCAATTATGGTCAGACTTGTTATGGTGGAGCTGGAACCTGCTGACGGGGACGATAATTCTGCTCCACAAGCACATTTATCGCTTTAGCAGCAACGTTACGGTCCCCCCCCGCCACAACACAACCACGTCATTGTTCTGTGACACGAATGAATATTAGAAAACCGTGATAATTAAGATTACACCAACGTGCACTTCTTTTTTCTAGCAGCACTGCAGATGAGACCAGACTCGTTTTCTTTGGTCCATCTGCGTTTTTTTTTTTTAAACAAAAGTTCAAACGTTTCAACTCCGTCATCTGGGCTGGTGTCCATTCGGGAGTTCAGTTTGGGGCCAAGTGGGTCAAAAAAAGGAAAGCAGATGTCAGGAACAGGGTGACTCATGTCCGCGGTAGATTATCATTCTCTGGGACCGCTCAACTGTGCACAACAAACAAACGACGGGCACGAGTAAACGGACGGAGTCACCGATGACAAACAAGGGCAGCCTCCACCAACATGGAGTCTTGTTTTCATGCTGAAGGAGGAGTTTTGTTAACTCCACTGTGTTCACTTCTGATCTTTACGTCAATAAACATATATTAACAAAATATTTAGGAACAAAAGCAATTTATGAAATAACTTTTTTTGAGGAACGAGAGATCTTCATTTGAATCATCAATGAATGTTAACGGTCTGATGTCCTGGTGAGTATTTTGAATCGGTGGAGGACCAACATGGATGTCACATGTATGAAGGCTGTTAATAATACATGTGAGGCCCGCACGGATCAGCTGAAATGTGCTGTGAACGCAGGCCGTTCAGAACCCCATTACCCTACACCCCCCACACACACACACACTCACACACCCCCCAGTGACCTCTCTCTCCTGGGGAGCAGAACCGGACGGGTGATCTCCAGTCGTCACTGACGAGGGAAATGGGAGTTAATGGGGAGGTCCCCCGCAAACACTGGGGGTCGTTATGAATGGAAGGCAATCACACAGATCAAATATACGGTGCTGGCGGGTGGGGGGGGGCTGGAATTTGGAGGAGAAGCGCAAATTATAAAAAGGCCGGTGGCCCTGGCGCAATCATCTCTGCAGATGCAGATACTGAAGAGGAGCGCTGACGGACGGCCGGCGGATACCAGGAGCTCCAGCAGCCGGGGGTCTAAGGTTACACCTCTGCTCCCCAGCAGCTTCAGCACTGAAGCCTGGCGCTCCTCTTCCTCCTCCCCCTCCTCCTCCTCTTCCTCTTCCTCCTCCGCTCCCGTCCGACGCCCAAGCCGATGTTCTGGCAATGTGACTGATTGATCCGGTGGATGAACAGTAAAGATTAAGAGGATGACAAATGAGCGTGCTGCTTACACAGCGCGTGGGGCTAATCCTCTCCTCCAGCCCCCGTCCCTCCGGGGCTCCCTTTTGAGGAGCTGTCATTGAGCGGCACCCACAGACAGTGACGGACCCCGGCCGGATACGCAACAAGTGGGAGCCGGAGCTGATGGTGGCACCCAAACCCATCTGAAGCCCCCACGGATCAGAGGCTCTGCAGGAGGAACCCGCCCCCCCCCACCACCCCCTCCAACACCCTCAAAAGCCCCTCAGAACTTCAAAGAAGGAGCTTTGATCCATTTTCCATTGATTTTTTTTTTTCTTTTTGTTAACTTTTTTCCTTTCCGATACAAGCATGATGGAGGACCATCTGCCGAAGATCCCCATGATGGCGTCCGCCTCCCCCACTGAGTCGTCCGGGAGCGCCGGGACAGACGACAGCAGAGGTAAGGACTTTGAGCGAGACGAGCGACAGGTGAATGGGAGGCCGACTCTTTTGCTCTCTTCCCACAGCTTCTAAATTAGAGTTTTACATTTCAAACCCAAATACAGAGCAGAACCAATAAACTGAAGTTTTAAATATTTACAATCAAAAGGTCAAATTTTAGATGTTAAACAGCCATGCTGAATGTCTGAATATTGTTTTTTATGCTTTGATGTTTTCCTGAAGTATTGTTGCTGAAGCAGTTCCAATTGTTGATGATAAATTCCACAATGAGTCAGAATAAGGCCCATTGAAAAGGCTGAAAAATAAAAGCATCGCAGAGAAAATAGAATTGAAAATGTGAAAATTTGATTTACATATACATCTATTTACCCTTAAATTCATATACAACGTTCAGTAATGTACCTATAACAATATTAAAAAGCAATATTTTTTTCCACATAATCAATAAAATGAGAAATCAAAACATGCAGATATTTTATTTTTTACAAATAAAAATCTGGTCATAAAAATCTGTGTTAAGTCAACTTTCAATAAAAGTGCACGGTTGAACAGTTTGGATCACTTTAATCAAGCAATATAATAACTGTTGCGCGCGGTTCTGTCTGAATGAAGGCGTAATTACTGGGTTTATTTGGATAAATATCAGTATCACTGCAGCGTCTGAGCGAGCCGCTAATCCGCTCGCAGCCATTTATGGTTTTATGATCATAATCGTGCGGCTAAATGAGATTTTCTGAGCCAAACGGCTGTCGCAAACCCCTGACCCTGACGGCTCCGGGGGGGGTGGGGAGGTTTGGGGGGGACGCAGATGGCCGACAATAACCGACCCGCCTCGTTTGACCCGCAGCCAAGAGCCCGGCCCCGGGGAAGGCCCTGAGCCCGGCGCTGGTCTGCAAAGTGTGCGGAGACACCAGCAGCGGGAAGCACTACGGCATCTACGCCTGCAACGGCTGCAGCGGCTTCTTCAAGCGCAGCGTGAGGAGGAGGCTCATTTACAGGTGAGGTGGCGGCGGCGGTGGGCGCAGGGGGGAGGGGGGCGGGGTCAAGATGGGAGCGAGCGTGCGTTCACCGTCCGCGTCGTGGGTCAACAGGTGCCAGGCCGGTACCGGGATGTGCCCGGTGGACAAGGCCCACCGGAACCAGTGCCAGGCGTGTCGGCTGAAGAAGTGCCTGCAGGCGGGCATGAACAAGGACGGTGAGTGGGCGGAGCCGTGATCGGAGGTCAGAGGTCGCGGCCCGGTGGTGACGACAAGCGCTCTGCTCCTCTCCCTCGGCAGCGGTGCAGAACGAGCGGCAGCCCCGCAGCACGGCGCAGGTCCGCCTCGACTCCATCGACATCGACCCGAGAAGGAGCACCTGGCCACCACGCGGGAGCCCACCACCTCCTCCTCCTCCTCGTCCTCCTCCTCGTCCTCCTCCTCCGGGTCCGTCCTCACGTGGCCCCACATCACCTCCTCCATGGCCATCACCTCCTCCGTGGCCCCCCAGCGCTGCGTCAGCCCCCAGAACAACCACCGCTTCATGGCCAGCCTGATGACGGCGGAGACCTGCGCCAAGCTGGAGCCCGAGGACGGTGAGGGAGAGCGGACCGCCGCGACCTTCGGGCCCGATTCACTTTTAGGCTGGAGCTCGAGGGGGCGGGGCTAATTCGGGCGCCAGCGTGACTTCCCGCTCTGATCTCTCCGTTTGCGTTTCCATCAGTGGACGAGAACATCGACGTGACCAGCAACGAGCCGGAGCGCGCGTCCTCGGAGTACCACATGGCCCTGTACCCCTCCAGCTCGGAAAACGTCTACGAGACCTCGGCCAGGCTCCTCTTCATGTCGGTGAAGTGGGCGAAGAACCTGCCGGTGTTCTCTAACCTGCCCTTCAGAGACCAGGTGAGAAACTGGAGACGGGCGGGGTCAGGAGGGGGCGGAGTCAGGAGGGGGCAAACGTGCTTCCGCTGCCCCCCCCCACCCCGCTCGTTGCTGAACTGGATCTCGGTCCCCGTCGCTCCAGGTGATCCTGCTGGAGGAGGCGTGGAGCGAGCTCTTCCTGCTCTGCGCCATCCAGTGGTCTCTGCCGCTGGACAGCTGCCCGCTGCTCTCCCTGCCCGACCTCTGCCCCGGCATCCAGGGGAAGGGCAGCTACACCAGCCTGGACCTGCGCCTGCTGCAGGAGGTCTTCAGCCGCTTCAAGGCGCTCGCCGTCGACCCCACGGAGTTCGCCTGCCTCAAGGCCGTCGTGCTCTTCAAGCCAGGTGAGGGTTTGGGGTGGTGTGTGTGTGTGCGTGTGTCTGTCTGTGTGTGTGTGTGTGGGGGGGGGGGGTGCCGACCTAACCAGTCGTCCCAGTTCCCGCCTGAACGGTGGCCTTCCTCCGCAGAAACTCGGGGCTTGAAGGACCCGGAGCAGGTGGAGAACCTTCAGGACCAGTCTCAGGTGATGCTGGGGCAGCACATCCGCTCTCACTACCCCAGCCAGCCCGCCAGGTAACGCGTGGAACCGCAGCCCCGCGGGAACGTCGCTCCGGGCCCCCCCGCTTGACTGACGTGTCCTGTTTCCCGTCCGCAGGTTCGGGAAGCTGCTCCTCCTCCTCCCCTCGCTGCGTTTCGTGAACTCGGAGCGGATAGAGCTGCTGTTCTTCCACAGGACCATCGGGAACACGCCCATGGAGAAACTCCTGTGCGACATGTTCAAAAACTGAGAGCGTTACCCAGAAGCCCTTGCAGTATTCTCCTGGTTTTTAAAGGGTGATGATATTCAGACATTTGTTTTGTCTTTCTCCTCACATATCAGAGATTCGGCATGTTGTTTTTTAAGCAGTCACTTTATTATTGTCACGCTGTGATACTTAGATCGATGTACCAAGCAGCCAGATTTCATCCTTTAGTCTTTCTTCTTTCTGTTTTTTGGTGATGAAGCAGATCATTATTAAAATGTTTAAAAAAATCATTAAAATGTTATATTCATGTTGTCATTGATTAAGTTGAATTTCTTTAGCAATATTGACTATCTGCAGGTAATCAACAGCGCCCTCTTCTGTCTACTTTAAAACACGACACCTGTTTAAGAGCAACGTGGAAAAAGGTTTTTGGTCACTTTTTAATTTTAATTCTGTCGTTCGTCATGTTTTAGCAAAAGAAAGGTAAATAAATAATACAGAAGCTTCAAAAACCAGGCAGATCACATCAACAGCAAGGGAAGAGAATGGAGAACTCCCAGCATGGTCTCAGTAAGAAGGGTCAGGGTTCAGGGCCTTTGCAATTAAACTCTCTGCTCATAGAACATATTCTACAGAGAGCCTGACCCATGAGCACCAGTGGCAAGACAAAAGATACAAAATGAACGGGCAGAACCCTTGAGCAGAACCAACTGTCCTGCTGACGGCCACAGTGGAGAAGGAGGGGAAGTGTAGATAGGACGAAGAGAGGAACACACACACAGACACACAGGTGCAGTCAGAGGTCAGTGTATGGAGCCAGTGATAGAGAGAGAGAGAGAGAGGAGGGAGTGTTTGCTCTATTTATTCATATTTAAATTCAAAATGAGTTCCCATCATAAAGCTCCAGAGCCAGGATGTTGATCATCAGCGGGGTGTTGTTGGTCTGGAAATCCTTGAAAATCTGATCAGCTGCTGCTCTGTGGCCTCCATCATATGAACCAGCTCACGTGTGTTGGTCCCAGAACTCGTGAGGAGGTTCTGCTGCTTTGGGCTTCAGAAGCAAGTCTCTGAAAACATCCTGGAGCTTCACAAAAAAACACAGAATCAACAGCATCGGACACAATTGATTTAGACTTTATTCAGTTTATCTTAGAAATCCTCCGAATCATTCAGAACAACCCATCGAAACCCAGAGGCTGTTGGTTCCATGTGCAGTTCTGGCCTTTCCTGAGCTGATTTAATCAGAGATTTACGTCTTATTATAAGATTAGTCTGTTGAGTAACAGGCAGGGGGAGGCGAAAGTGGCTGAGGAAAAGGAACAAATATAAACCCAAAGCCACAAAAAGGTCACAAAATTATAATAATTTACACGTGACAAGTAAAAATAATCTTTCTCACCTGGGCCTTGAATAAAGGTGACACAGATGAAGACTGTTGAAACATCAGATTTGCTCTCCTGCTCTGGTTTTTTGAGGGGTTTTGTGCAGAAATGCTCAGCAATCCCACAAATACAGAGACTGAAACAAATGAACAATCAGGCTTTTCATAATGTTGTGGTGACTAATGAAGTCAGATTCCAGGGGTCACTACAGGCGGATTTTCCCGTTCTGTTATTCCCTATAAGGTTGAGCCTCTCTCCCTCTCTAACTCCCCTCTGGGAGCTTAATCTGCTCCCCCTGAGCTCTTTTCCCGGCCTGAATGCGTCTGTGGTTTTGGTTCCGACAGGCTGCAGCAGCTGTGGATCACTGAGCCTGGTTACCTGAGGACGTTTGGAGGAGATATTTGGCCATTATGCTTGGAACCGCGGCCATAAATCAGAGCCACGGGGAACTGGAGACGTATGAATATTCCTACTACGATTATTCAGACGACCCCGAGCCCACCACACGCCCCAAAGAGTGAGTACAGGACCAGAAAATCTGAGGAAAATCAATATTAAACGCTGACACCCTGAGCACATCCAGATGTTCCAGAGCAGACTGCATGTGTTTCCTGATCGTAAGCTTCAATGTTTGAACAGGAATTCAACAGGATTGAAATGGTCATTTATTTAAAATTACTGTGACTCTTTCAAAATAAAATCACGGCTTCATAACTCACATCAACAACGGTGACATTGAACACTCACAGAGAAACACCAACTAACTGTTTACCTGATTAAAAATAAAACATGGTGATGATGATGATGATGGTGGTAGTGGTGGTGATGAAGACTAAGATGGTGGTGGTGATAGTGGTGATGATGATGTGGTGATGATGATGATGATGATGATGATGATGATGATGATGGTGATGGTGATGGTGGTAATGATGATTATGATGGTGGTGATGATGACAATGATGATGATGATGGTGGTAATGATGATGCTGGTAGTGATGATGATGATCATGATGATGACGATGATGATGATGAGGATGATGATGAAGATGATGATGATGACAATGATAATGATGACAATGATGATGATGATGATGATGGTAGTAATGATGATGATGAGGCTGTCCTGTCAGTCTACTGACACATAACTAGTGAAGCTCTAATATTGTTTAATAAAACTTCACTGTTTTCCTTTTGTCAGAGTGATTCTACCATGTGACCCCACAGTGGACGACGCGCTCTTCCACATCTGCATGCTCTCCATATCTGTAAGTACTCATTTGACAATATGAACACAGATGAAACAAACGTTCTGTGATGTTGTTTGAGCGATTTTATTTTTAACATATGATCAGCTGTATACATTTTTCCCCCATGAATCTTTGTGATGTGTTTTTTGTGTGTATCATCTTGCTGGAAGGCTTAAATACTTGTTTTTTTCCCCAGGTGGTGATGGTGCTGATCCTGGCTCTTCTCACCCGCAAAAACAAACTGTGCCAAGGATTTACCAGAGGCTTGTCCAGCGTCTTCAGGTAGGTTCCACACCTGAGGAGAGTGGAGGAAGCCTTCACCTGGTCTCACTGTTCGTGTTCGGTTCCACAGTCCTGCCAACTTCCTGGACCAGACCCAGAACAAAGGACTGGTCTTGGCTGTTTTTGGACTGGTGTTCAGCAAACTGGCAGTACTGGCCATTGCTCCAGACCCTCTGCCCTTCTGCAAAGATACCCCAGCAGATGTTAAAGGTGGACTTTCCACAAGGACCTGATCTTCAATTGTACTTTTAAATGCTAGTATAGAGTGCTGAAGCTCTTTCCTTCCTGTCTTTCAGAGTACATGAAGATAATCGCCATTTTCTACTATCCGGTGCTGTTTTACCCTCTGATGCTCTGCAGCACTCTGCAGCACAAAGTTGGCTACGTGTTTGGAACGCTGCTCTCCTTCACCCACTTCGTCATCCTTCTGTGGCAGAAGATCGACTGCCCAAAGACCCCAGGAGGTGAGGAAGTTAGACGTGCATCTCCAGCAGTCAGACAACAAAGATCCACTAACCAGGACGCCGTAAAGACAGAGTTCAGGACAGAGAAGCCAGTTCCTCTACTGAACCCTGGTGGAGATAGACTCCTGTCACCCTCCTCAGAGGTTTCAATTTAGGCTTATAGGTAAATGTGGATGTGCAACATGTGATTTTGTGTGTTTTGTTGGGATTATGTAACTCTGAGAAAATACAAGAATAGGGGGTGGAACTTGAGAGGAACACATGAAACAAACAAACCAGAAAAGTAACAGAACATAACGCAGTACAAATTACAATGACGAGAGTTGAAAACGACGTGGAGTTGCGGAGTTTGGGGTATGAAGCTTTCTGGTTCCTGGTGCGCCAAATCTTGGCTGCTATCGATGGCCTCGCCGCTAGAGGGCGCAGTCGGTGTCTTTGTTTGATTGACAGGAAGCCTCTCGGGTGTGAGAGTCTGCAGCCTGATCTTCAAAACCCAATTTCCTCCATCTCCCTCCTCACAGATCTATAAATATTATGCTCTGCTGGCGAGTCTCCCCCAGTTGGCGTGTCTGGCGTTCATCTGCGTGCAATTTCTTCTCCTGCTGATCAAAGGACCAAAGACAGAAGAGGTGAGCCGTGAGTGTTCAGGTGAACCTGAGCGATCCTCTTTTCCTCTGGTCTCTGCTGCAACATGAATCTCAGCATGTGTGAAACACATAATCAGCTTGTCCAGAATAAAGCAGGTTTAATTCAGAGGCCACCAGCAGATTATGACGATGGAGGCAGGTGATGTTTTTTGAAAGCTCATTTAAAGCTGAGGGTTTTTTTTTTGCAGAGAAAAGAAAAAGGTCCTCAAGATGAAACTCTAACTTCAATCAATCTGTTTGTCTTTATGTTGGGTAAGCAGGACCTCGACAGCAGCTACTACTCTGACTATGTGAAGTCACTTCTGAAGAAAAGGTCATCGAATGGCAGGTGAGTGTCAGAAATTATGTTGAAATAAAACAAAACTCTGAAAACACATCGCACCCTCCATGAAACATGAAAAACTTTGATTGATTTAAAAAAATGTCTGAACTTTTCAGGTGACATGCTGCATCTAAACAAATAACTGCATTTTGAAATGCAGTTATTTGTTTTGTCTCTGTAAAATGGACTAAAAATCCATCTTTTTTAGTCCGGCGTGTGTAAATAACATGTTCCCTGTTCCAGCTCTTCACCATCAGATGAACCTTCGCTGGCTGAGAGAATCCTGGAGGTGCCAAAGAGTTACATCTACGTCCCAGACAAAGGTTTGGGATCTCATGTGACTTTATTTAATTTCATAAATCTGCTCAATGTTAAATCCTGACTAAATTTGTCTTTCAGTGTTCCGGTTTCCTCTCAAACTTGCTGTGTCAGCATTCGTCGCCTTCCTGGCCATCTACCACGTAAGTCTGCCACCTCTCAGATTGAGTCGCTCTGTCCTCGTTGGATTTATTGTGCGTTTCCCGTCAGACGGCACTGCTGTTGGTCGTCACTGTGGTGCCCACCCTGCACATCGTCCGTGCTGGCATCGATGAAAATATCGCCTTCCTCTTGCTGGGCTTCGGGATCGTCCTGTCGGAGGACAGGATGGAGGTCGTGCAAATCGTGACCTTCTACACGTGGCTGCTGGAAGGTTCGCCCGACTGTTGTGTGTGTGTTCGAACCTCACCTGGGCTCTAAACGAAGCTAATTCTCATTTCTTGTAGTTTGCTACCTGTGTGCGATGACCTTGTCTTGCTTGGTCAACCTCGTCATGCTCATGAAGTCCATGATTCTTCACAGGTAAAACCTCACAGAAACGCCAGCGCCGGCCCCTGCTGGCAGGTTGAGGTGCTGCTCACGTCGGGAGTTAGACCTGATGCTGCTTGCTTTCAATCCGGAGATCATAATCTAGGTTTGTTTCAGGTCAAACCTGAAGGGTCTGTACAAAGGAGATGTTTACAGCCTTTATAACAGCCAGAAGACCATCAGCCCGTCTAAGCCCGGTATCGTCTGTTGGATGGGCCTGACAGGATATCAGGCCGCTATCGTCAGCCTCGGTACAGCTGAGGTTTACATCAAAAATCTTGTTTTATTGGCTGAATACCACATATAAACGTGGTTTTCCTGTTTCCATCCCCACAGGAATGGCCATCCAGACCGTGGTGTTTTTCATCTGCTTCCTGTTCCTGGTGTTCTTGATCATAGTCCCCGTTTTCTACGGCCGCAACCTCATCATGTTCGAATTGGCGGGGCAGGCCTGGTGAGTGTCCCGCGGTCCACGTCCAGCTGGGCAGCGCTCGGCCAACCTCCCTGCCTCCCTGGTGTCTCAGGCCGGCCTGGGTCTCGCTGCTCCTGGTCACCGCGCTTCAGCACGTCGTCGCCAAGTTTGCGTTCATCAAGAAGGAAGCCGGGACGAGAGACCTGAACAACAGGTGAGCGAGGCCTCCTGCAGTTTTCGCTTGAAAGCAGCAGCGGTGGGCGTGGTCAAAGATCACTATTAAAGGTACATTTATGTGCAGAGAGAGCCTCTTCCTGCTGACCTACCTGCTGTTCCTGATCAACACCGTGGTTGGGCTCATAGTTGCAATATGGAGGATGGTGATCACGGCCTTGTACAACATCCTCCACCTGGGCCGCATCGACATCAGCCTGCTGCACCGCTCCGCGGAAAACTACGACCCAGGTAGCGATCGGGTGGTGTCCCGCTCACGCGTGTTGAGCGCGGCTGACCCCTGTCCTCACCGCAGCCTACAGGTACTACACCCACTCCCTGAAGGTGGAGGTCAGCCAGTCCCACCCGGTGATGAAGGCCTTCTGCAGCCTGCTGCTGGACCTGATGGTGGAGGGCGGACCCGTCAGACGGAAGATGAGGGACGCGGAAGAAGGTAGCGGCGACATCTCGAAGCACGTCTCCTTCCGACCCTGACGGCCTGCGCCTCGGTGATTCCAGGGCTTCAGCCGAGCACGGGGAGCAGCCATCGGAGGATCCGCTCCCGCTGGCAGCTGCTCTACACCCTGGTCAACAATCCGTCCCTGCTGGGCTCCAGGAAACACTTCCAGACCCTGCAGGCCTGCGACGGCGTCCTGAACGGGACCCCCAACCATGACTCCGTGAGCGGAAGTAGGAAGGAAGCCACAAAGGCTGGCGCGGAGGCTGCGGAGCCCGGCGAGACGACATCAACCCAGGAGAAAACCGAGGGGGAGCCATAAACGATAACGTGGTTTTAACCTCAACAAGCAAACAAATCCAGGTTTAAGGCGTCGCCACAAGTTGGAAAAATGTTTCTGCACAGTTTGTTATGACGGGGAACTACTGTTAATCACATCAGGTCAGGAGGAAGAGCAGATATGTCGATTAAACGTGCTCTTCCTGTCACATCTCAAGAGGAGACGCCTCGTTGATTCATGAGGAATGAGAACAAGGTTTTAATAAATCGTAGTAAACCAGCTCGCCTTGTTTTTGTTTGCGCACATCGTGCCTGTGCAGCCCCGCTGCAATCTGATTAGGCATCGACGAGCACAGTCCCAGTTTAGTCGATGACAACGTCACATCCACATTGTCAATACGGGGTCAAAGTCCAGTTTCCCCAGTTTGAGCCTGAGTGGTTGTCTACACGATGGAGGGCTGAAACAATATCAGAACTAATCAATGCATGTGTGAACATGTTTGTGTATTGACCCTATGTTGGAAGGGTCATGTGATTAAAGGGTGACCTATGGGCGGTTGTGATTATGTTTAGATTAGCTCCGTAGTGACGCATTATTTGGAGTGAAACTGGAGTGTTGTAACGTATGTAAGATGTAGCTTCTGAGGTAGTTGTTTTTGGAAAAAAAAAGAGTGAAAACAGACATGGTCAGTCACTAACTATTGCTTTATTGAAACTTTACTGAGGCATACATCCAGTTTTTCTGTGAGTCAGGAATATTTCTAAGGGACAGAGTTTCAGCTGTTCACTGTGAATCATGACAACGTGCAGAACATAGTAGTGAGGTCCTCTGGCCAGCTCATCAAAGCGCCACGCGATACAGTAAATGACACACAACATGACATCTGGTGCCTGTTTGACCAGCTGGTTTACTGGATAGAGACCCTATTTCAGAAGACCAAAATACCTTTGAGCAACTGGAGAAGGAGCTGAAGACACAAACGTTCCTGTAATCTATTACAAAAGTTACCTTTTTTTAAAACGCATTTTAACTGCACTTGATGCACAATCAATGTCTCAAAATAAAGTGCAAATATTTTTTTCTCTGCAGGTGTTTGATCACAAAATATCTTTTAAAAAAGAGGCACGGAGAACACGAATTACGTACTTCTCTATACAGAACACATTAGCATAAAGGCTTTAATAAAATATAAAGCTGAGCTCACCAGCTGACGGCGCCTCTCCTGCGTGTTTGGTGCTCGCTGTCCATCTTTGTTGAGGTTGGGGTCACTTTTGGAAATGGAGCTAAAGGACCTTTCCGTTTCCTCTGCTATAAAATTTTAACTAGGCACTTTGTTGTCACGGCAGCAGATTTGTCTCGTCCCAAGGCGACGTCGGATGTCCCTGTTGAGACGCGTTCACAGCTCGATGCCCGCGGGTGAGTGTTCTCTGGCAGTGTGGGAGTTAATTTACGTGACGATTTGGTGAAGTTGGTGCAATAAGAGACGAGTCTATGGTACCGCTGCAACTGTAACAACACTGTTAGGCATTAGGCTAGACTAAGTAGGTTGGGTTAGGCTGAATAACGATACACTGAAGCCAATAAGGTCTACGCCCAATCATCCGCCTGACCCTGAAGCATAAAAAATAAAGTCTACCAATTCACCAAATCCACACATTTGCAAAATATGGATCATTAGTTACAGGTTTGGGTATTGGTAGTTGATTATGATGTTCACTGCCTCGGCTCCCAAAGGCAGCCGGTCGCTGCTCTCGGACACCATGTCGCAGATGTCCGAGTTTGCCCGGCACTGAGACAAACTGAAGGATTCGGTCATGACGCTTTCCTCGGTGTCCACCTCTTTCTCGCCATTCCCGCTCTCCGTCTCGGCCTCCTCCTCCTCATCCAGCTGGCTGCCGTTGATCCGACTCTGGGACTCTGTGTGAGGTCTGTGCAGGTGAAAGTTGGCCGTCATGTTCCTCTCCAGGTGGCACTGGTCTTTGGCCTTCAGGATCAGCTTGTAGGTTTTATTGCGGTATTTGTACACAAGGTGGAAGCACATCGCTCCCAGGAGAGGCACGGTGGACACGGTGAGAAGACAGATGCTGACGGAGATGATGACCAGAAGGTTGGGCACTCGCCTCTTGGTGGCGAACAGCACCTGGACCTCACAGTCGTCCCCTTTGTAGGTCAGGCACAGGGAGTAGTTGGTGTTGGGACGCAGGCCGGAGAAAAGGTACGTGTTGACGCCCTCCTTGACCCTGGACCACTGCACAGCTGCGTGCTTGTGGTCGGCGGTGACGCACAGGTACAGGCCGTTCGAAAGGCTGTGATGCCCAACGCTGTCAACAGTGACGCTCTTGGCGGTCGTAGAGGCCGCCTGGGGGACACTCTTGTCTCTGGATATGAGAAGAGGGTTGAGTCGCACGGTTGCCTCGGTTTCTGTCACCCCCAGGGCAATCACACCAAAGTCGAAGGTGTATTGCTTGATGTCGTCAAGGCTCCCGTTGCTGACGTAGCTAGAGATGTATCTGGTGTTGGCTGTCAGGCCACATTTACTACCGTGTGGTGGATGCTGTGCAGTGTCTTCAGGCAACAGGATGTCGGTAGCGGGCGTGGAGTCCCGCTTGCCGCTCGTTGCCCGGCTCCCTGTTTGCGGCATTTTGGTGTAAGGGGCTTCTTCGTTTTTTGGCAATTCTGGTGTGGGGTCGTCAGACGCCATCACTGTCACCGAGACCGAGTCTTCCGCCCTTCCAAATTCATTGGTGGCTGAGCAGGAGTAGTTTCCACTGTCGTCCTCCCTGATGCTCGAAAGGACGAGCGTGCCGTTGTTAAAGATGCGGACGTGGCTGTCGGGCAGTAAGGTGGCCTCGCTCGAGTCGTCCTCTGAGAACGACAGTGGCACCTCCTGCTTCTGACTTCTGCTGTGAACGCTCCACATGACCAGTGGATTTGGGTTTCCGGCGAATTGACAAGTCAGGATCAGCATAGTCCCCTCGTGGAAAGTTGCATTAGGAGCATTGGGCTCCATTTCAATTGAAGCACTTGGGACTTTGCACTTTAACGCCGGCAATCTTAGGATCATTTGCCCCTTCAGGTCCTCCGGAGAGTCACAAACGATCAAACTCTGATCGAGAACAGAGATGGTGGTAGTTGAGATCCAGGTTCTGAGCCACTCCAGGGAGCAATTGCACACAAAAGGATTTTCATAGATCAGCAAATGGGTCAAAGACAGCAAGCCTTCAAATGTCCCCGTCACAATGGTTGAGAAATTGTTGTTGTTCAGGCGAAGGGATTTGAGGTCTTTGAGCGTGGAGAAGGCGTCCTTAGGCAGGTGGACCATCTTGTTGTGGCTCATCTTTAACAGCTGCAGGCTCGTGAGGTTCTGCAGGTCCCCCCATGGAAAGTTCACTATGTTGTTGTGGCTGATGTCAAAGTTCCGCAGGTGCACCAGAGGCGCTAGGGAGCCTTCTTCAACAGAGGCTATCTTATTGTTGTCCAACCAGAGCGACATCAACTGGGTCACGCTGTGGAAGTCCCCCGAGTGTATGGACATGATCTTGTTGGCAGAGAGACGGATGGTTGAAATGGTTGGTGGGAAAGCCTCTGGGACTTCAGAAAAGCCCTTGAAGGTGCAGTCGGCGACGTGACGACCTTGCTTTTCCATGCAGGTGCAGAAGTCAGGGCATCTGAGTCCAGCAGCAGAGACCGCGGCGAGCCACAGCGTGAAGCAGAGGAGGTGCGTGTCCAGCATCATCTTCACCTGTGGACCAGTATCACAGTCAGGCACGTTCAACTGGTAAAATGTCCCACTGATTCTCATGCCATCTTTACCTTAGGGCCCCAGTTTTCATCTATAAAGCTTCTCTAGCTGCTTTACCGAAACCCAGAGAACAGCAACAAGAAGAAAGACTGCTTTTAACATGAAGAAACCTTGACAAGGACCAGTCTCATGCGTGGAGGGACCCTCCTGTGGATGGCTGGGCAGGAAAAGGAAGAAAAGTAGCAACAGGGGGAAGGATAAAAAGAGGAGAATGGACGCACACTTTACACATGTAAATGAGTTAGTAATACGAAGAGGATCTAAAAGATGTGACAGTGTAATTGTTTAATTACCGACCAATGTATCCATTCACTGGATAGATGAATGTTCAATGAGGTGTTTGTGTGTACTGACACACACTGACTGTAACCAGTAAAGAAATGCTGCGGGAGCTGGGGCCACAGATAGACTGGAAAATAGGACTCGTGTAAAAGGACCCCCCCCCCTCAAGCTGAGCGGCATTACTGTTAACGGTAATAATCATTTTCCTATGATTGTTATCTTTTATAACATGTCTCGAAGCTCAGCTGCTGCAGCTTTCTGACCCGTTAGTCAATAAATCAGCATCAGAAAATTAAAGGCAAACGAGTGACTCTTCCCTCTTCCCGACACAGTTGTTATCCGTTACTTTAGCCGCCTTTGCAAAATCATTCCCCCTAATGTCTCCTTTCTCCACAGTTCTAAAACCTTTAGGTACGGCAGATACTCAAGATACTCAAGCCGTTTCATCAGAGGAAGTGAGCGGCTGGACGAAGACGAGCCCGCTCGAGCATGGACACGTGCGTGTTTCCTCCCTCAGGCCGCCCGGACTGAGGGGCTCGGACCTGATGGATGGAGCGCTCGACCTTCACTCCTGCTGCTTCCGCACCACCGGCAGCCTCGGCCTAAAGGATAGCTGACCCTCTTCTAAGGATAGCTGACCCTGTTCTTCCACCTAATGCTCACAGCATTAGGTGGGAGGATAGAAGCCTCGTCACTACTGGGACACTGGGAACCACCAGGAAACCAGCTGTGTGAGAGTGGAGCCGTCTTTCCAGGTAACTGGGGCATCACAGGGAGCACACAGCACACACATAATGCTATCTTGAGGAGATTTGGCGCCTCTAATCAGCCTTATCATACATGCACAGAGGAGGACTCTGACTGGGACTCAAACCCAACCCTCGGCGCTTGTTGTCCTGCGGTCAGCTTTTTCAATAAACCCAACTATTTCTCGGCGAGCGTCACCGATCCAGCTCACACCTGCAGAGGTTCCGTCTGCTGTTTAGTTTTGTGTCGTCCTCCCCCCCCTGCTGCCAGACTGTGGACGGACTGGAGCTGGGATGAGTCTGGAAGCGGAGAAGCTGATGAGTCACTGGTAGAAGGTTCTGGTCTCCACACTGCAGCAGAGGCTGCGTCCTTGGCGCTGAGGACGCGCGCATGCGTGCGCGCGCGCGTTTTCCCTGTGATTGAATCCTCTCTCATTGACACAAACAATCACATCATCATCCAAAAGAAATAAATAAATAAAACAGAACCAACGACCTCATCTGGGACAAGAGTTCATCCCGGTCCAGCCTCATCCCTTACCGGGGGGGCGCACCAGCCGGGCGGTTTTCCCCGTTCCATCTGTTTGTGTTCCAGCTTTTCCTCTGGGGAAGTCTGGAACTCTCTTGGACCAAGTTAACCTGCACGGGAGCGCCGTGCGCCAGCGCCAGAATGACGTGCACGCCCGCAGGAGTGCACCACGTTCAACTTCACGTTCACCCAAAGCGCGGGGGTGGACGGGGGGGTGGTGGACGGTAGAGGGGGGGCGTGGAGGAACCTTGAGATCAACGTACCTGTGTTATTCCTGCGCTGCTGCTGTCAGGATTCCTCCAAAGATGCACCGTTTCCGTCCGTTCGCCTCCCTCCTCCTCCCTCCCAGCTCCGGACAGCGACGTTCAAAAATCAATTTAAAGGGGAACCGACAGAAGCTGTGCGGAGGAGGACGGATGCGGGCGTCCCCGCAGACTCACTGACGTGCTTTTAATCACTAAACCGCAACATCTGAGGCCTGGCTGGTTCACTCAGTGATCATCTGAAGAAGAAGGTTTAAAGATCGAACATGTCCCGTAAAAAGTGCGAAATGGAAGTGGAATCAAGGAAAACAAGAAAGAAAAGCCTCTTTCTTTCTTTCTTTCTTTCTTTCTTTCTTTCTCAGATTTCAGTCTTGATAACATACTTTTCTCTGCCCCATATACTCAGGCATGAGTTTTACATCCTATAAACAGTTTGCAACTCATTTACATATTTATATTTACAATCCATTTAAATATGACGCAGACCGCTTCTTACTTCTCCTAATGGATCGCGGTCACAAACCCGATCCTACTTATTAAAATATTTATCTGTTTTACCACAGGAGACTGACGAGATGTTGTTTTTTTTTTCTTTTTTCTTTTACGCCAGCTCGTGTTTCGTTTAAATGCTGTTTACATTTACAAACCAGATTAAATAATTTTAAATGCTAATTTGTTTCGGTTTGCGTTTGACGGTTATATTAAAGAAGAGTTATGGCAAATGTATTCACATTGACACGCTTTTTAAATGCGGGAAGTAATTATTTCTAGTAGGAAGGGGCAGAAAATATTCTAATCTCTCTGTTCAAGCAGGGTTAGAGGTGTCTGCTTCTTTCTTTGATGTAATGAAATATATGTTCTAATAATAAAAAATATATTTTATATATAGATTGTAGATGAAAAGAGAGGTGTTGAAACCTCATCAGTGAACATTTATCAATTTTTTATCAAGACAGAGGTTCTTTCATTTTAAACCTTCAAACGCTGATGTGGACTTTACTGCAGCTTCAGTTAGTTTGCATGCGTCTTAAATTTTATTACGTTTTAAATCAAACCGAGTCAGATGCTGATGATAGCCTACATATACAAAATTCTCAAAGTTGAATTATAAAGATAACCCAGGAAGATAAATTAAAAGGAGATGTGGAGCGTTTGTGCTGTGCATGAGCACCTACATCCACTAGGTGGCAGTAAATGACCAATTACACGCGAGCACCGGATTCTGGCTGAACTTTTTATTTTTAGCCGAGAAGAAAGCATAAATATAAATATAATAGATAATATAAAAAAGATTAAGATGATTAAGAAACGACACAAAATAATATAATTTATAATAATAATAAATGTCTTGCTAAAAAAAGCAAAATGAACATTTCCCTCTCACAGAGTTATTATTATGACCGAATTATGACAATTATGACCAAAGACAAAATATTTGGAGAAACCATAAAGGTGGATATATTTATTTTATTCATTCCTTTTCCAAACCCTACATGAATCTATGATAACGTCCGTAGCTTTTATGGTCAAACTATCAGGGGTGCACGAATAAATAAGTCGTTTTTTTTTTAAATTTCCATTATTTTGTTAATATTGCCAGACAATTTCCACCAAGCGCATTCCACAGCAGAAAGCTGAAACACCTTTCCTCCAGGAGACTCTGTGCAGGTGGAATTTCATCCTCCAAAGATGTGAAGCGTCAAGCGCAGTGAGGCCCGCTCCCAACAGGGGGCGCTGCAGCGGCTGAACGCGTGGGGCTGAGATAATCTAATCAGTAACAGGTGGGAACCAGTCACGATAATAATCAGAATTAATCAGGTTAGCGCGCTCATATTGGATAATTAGTGACAAAGGCACAGAGCAGCTCAGGCTGCGGGGAGGAATTTCACTGGTGCAACAAGGTGAGATTTGGAGCGGATAATTATTTATAGTTACACTTATTTGATCTCCTTTAGCAGATTTGTAAACTTGTAACCCTTTCTGAGATATGGGATTGTTTACTGTGAGGTATATAAAAGCCAAGAGTTTCCCTGCTCCCCCTTTGTGTGTGCGTGTGTGTGTGCGTGTGCATCATTTATCCAGCAGCCCAGAGGCAAAAACAACCTGCTGCCAGTATTGATGGTCGGTCCTGCAGCACCTGTGTGGATTGGGTTCAAAGGTCACCAGTCAAGACGGTCAGGAGTAAATAGAGGTTGTGCAACATCAGACAAACGGCTAAGAGCTTCGGAACAAAGCCAAGCCTGCGCTCCGCCGAGTGGAAATACGCGGATGCGCAGAGGCGGAGAACACAAAGGCCAAGTTGTGACCCTGCGCCAGACCGTCTGAAGCAGAGCGCTCCGGTCCTCGGGAGTGCGGCTGCGCTGACGGAAACGCTGAGGACAGGAGCGGCGAGGAGCTCCAGGGAGGGCCGTGGTTGTCAACCTCAAAAAAACCAACACGGGCACGTTCAGAGAAAGCGGGACACTTTTACCAGAACTTAAACTCCAGGCAGCGGTTCTCAGACGGTAAACACCCTCAGAAGGCCTCCCCGGGTGTTCAGACGCTCCGGACCGGCAAAATGAGAATCTGCTCAAGAGTGAAGGACGTTCCCGCCTCAACAGGAAGCTTTAGAGATGCATGGCGGAACGTAACAGACAGGTGAGACCCCCCCACCACCACCCCCCCCCCCCCCCCCCCGCAGCATCATTAGCTCATCTGAGGGAGCAGCTCCATTCAAAGTCTCCTGATAATGACTGCAGACGTCACTGCTGAAGGATCCGTCATTTGCCCAACAACAGCCCACATTAGCATGATTAATTCTTCATTTCTGGTCCTTCCTGTGGGGCCATTCATCTTTAACACCCCCCCCCAAAAAAAAAAAAAAAGCCCAAAAACCCCACAAAAGACTGGAGCTTTTCTCTTCGTCTCTCTGGTCAAACCCTTCCTCTGCCCTCTTTGACGTTCATTCAGCGCTGCTGCTCCCCAAACGCCCAGAATCAAGTGGGGGGGGGGGCGAGCTGGGGGGGCTCAGAGAGCTGTTGATGGCAGCGGGGCAGCCTGCTTTTAACTCACTCTTACCCCACCATGAAGCATCATCCAATTTAGTCCGAGAAGAAGCCTGGCACATTAGCGTAATGCAGCATCTTTACTATGTTAATTCCCCCCTCCACATCGACAGAGGAGGACTTTTTCCTGGGGGGGGGGGGCTGTTCTCTTCATTGTGTGCATTAAAACCCGGTCGCATGTCAATGACTGTGAAGGATTATGGAGGTAAGCGAGGTTCTCCAGAGCCCTCGGAGCTCGAGGCAGGGGAGCGCAGGAGGAGCAATACAGACGCATTACCGCCAGAACCAGCGCTGCTGAGGGGTGTGAGTTACCCGCTAAATGGATGGAGCGCACTGGGCGGGGGGCGGGGGGGGTGATCACGTGATCCAACGGCGTGAAATAAGACTTGATTCAATTCCAGCCGCTCGGCTGGATCACGATGCAAAGCAAGGGTTGGCCGGCTGGAGGAGGCCCCGGCGTCCGCCGCCGCTCGGAGGCGCGTCGGATCCCGCACAACGCGCGCGGGATCCGTTTCGGAGGGGGACTCGGCGGCAGGGGCGAAAGGTTCCGGGTTCGAGTTTGAAGTTCACCGGTGTCCATCCCTCAAAGGAACAGGAAGTTGACAGGACATGAACAGGAAGTCCGCGAATGTGATCCGGAAACAAAGAGACGCATTAACAGTCTTTTCTGAGAAATCTGTCAAAATTATGAAGAGATTAAATCTACTCTCAGATACATACTTTCTCTCCCTCCCTGACTTCTCTCTCTCTCTCTCTCTCTCTCTCTCTCTCTCACACACACACACACACACGGACATCCTTTACTATCTTTGTGAGGACTTTCACAGTCATAATATATTACCCTCACCCTGACCTAAACCCAACCCTAGCCTTCAACCCTTAAGAGAGGTTGCTCTTTCAGCCACCCTCTGGGGTCCATCAGTTTATGGGATGAGAGGAGATGAGACCAGGCCCCCCGACCCTGTCCGGTCGGACCACGGATACCTCGCAGCGTTAACGAAGTGGTCCGCCTCAATGCAGGGGGTAAGTATGCAGTGGTTCGGGACATCAGAGCCTTAAACGTAGCCCAGTCTTCTCCGGGGATTATCCTCACAATCGTCACTTTCCCCTAATTTCCCACCTCTCAGCCCGACCTACAGACTGAGGCATCTGGGTCCTAACTTCTGGATCTGACCTCCGCCTTAAAACCACACCCTGGCCCTCAAACAGTCCTTTCCAGTTGTGACTTTGGCAGTAGAATGAGGATTTCAGTAGTCGGTATGCAGCAAGTACAAGAGCACACACACACGCACACACACACACACATACAGTGATGAATCATGGTCCCTTGGTGGCAGGAGGCCTTGATTTTGGGACATCATCCAATATCAGGCCTTGGGGAAAAAAGAAGGGATGATACACAGTATATTGAGAGCACACATACACACACACACACGCACACACACACACACAAACGCTCACACACACATTCCTCTCCCTCCTTCCTTTTCTCTCTTAAATCCTTGTTACAGACACCACAGATTTAGTTGGGGCCAGGCACCCAGCGATACCCCCCCCTCCCCCCGCCCTCCCGTGAGCTGGCCTCCCTCGCACAAACGTGTCCGTCTCATCCTCCCCCGTCAGAGAGGTCGCAGCCTTATCTCACCCTCAGCTGCAGCTCTGTCAGCCCGCCAGCCATGAACTGTAACTCCTGACTGCAGGAGAGGAGGGGAGGGGAGGACATGAGCAATGAGAGGAGGACAGACGGAGGAAAGGAAAACCGGGGGTTATGAATTGATAAAAGCTGCCGATTGTCTCTTCAGCCCTGTTGTTACCATAAGCTCAAGGCTGGTCCCGATATCCTACCCTCCTCCCTCACGTGCGTGCTGGGTCTATTCTCCGGGAAGCTCCTTATTCCGGAACATGGAATAGTTCTCTGTTCTGAGAAATTCGCCTTTGCTTGCGGCATCCACCACCCGTGTGTGTGTGTGTGTGTGCGTGCGTGTGTGTGTGTGTGTTTCCTGGGCGAGCAGCTCGTCTAAAAGTTTAACTTTCTTGAAAATCGGCTTATTTAACATCCATTAGATGTTAGCGAAGTGCTGCCTTTCACAGAAGGTGACCTTTCTGAGGAATCACAACTCGGAGCACGGCACCGAGACCAGGACTTCCAGGGTTGCAGATATCTTAAAGAACGTGATGGTGGGAGGGGGGGGTCAGTGGGGGGGGGGGGAGCGGGGGGGCTGTTCCTGGTTATTACCCGCGGGGCCCTCTCCCTCGCCGGGAAGTGTTTTACAATCCATCCGTCAGATGTAGAGGAAGTCCCTTCCACCAGAGTCCAGTTAATTAACCACACCAGTTTCTTAATGTGATCAGTTTTAATTAGAGCAGAATTTAATCAGGAGCAGCAGCAGCAATGACAGTCAGAGAGGGGAGAGCGTGGCGGGGTTACGCCACAGTAGGCCGGTTGCAAGAGTGTGTGTGTGTGTGTGTGTGTGTGTGTGGTTGTGTGCACGGGCTTCCCTCGCTTCAGATTTGCGAGGGTCTAATTAATATGGATGGGGCATTAAGCCTTTTGGACTCCGGCGCCTCTCATTTCATGACTATTAATGATTTTAATGAACTGGGCTAATAAGGCCGTTTTTCTCCGATGAGCTCTGGAAGGGCCGTCAGATACACGCCAGGGTCAGGAGGACGGGCTCCCCGCCGGCTTCCACATGGGAAATTAAACCAGCACTCGCGAAGCCATTAACACGACGCCGATCAGAGGCAAAACAGCCAAAACGCTCGGCTGGAAAATCCACCTAAAGAACAACGTAGACAAACAGAAACGCTGGGCGAGGGTTTAAAAGCCTTCGAAGGACTCTGGATTGATGGAACCGTCCAGCCAGATTGATGGAGGCTCTGATGAAAATCAATTTACATCGAACACATGGGTTCTTCGCCACAACAGCACCCGCTAATTGAGCTGTGGGTTCGAAACATAATCTGTTAATGATAAATTATATATAGCTGATGATAACCAGTGGGGGGCTGACCCCTACACCTGTGTCCAGGTACCCAGATACGCAGGTCTGCACCACTACTGTGGAGCGGGCCCCACGGAAACAACAGTTTTAAAAGTTTCAAATTATAAGTTTTATTTATTAGTGCAGTCTGGCAGGTGTTTTATTTTGAAAAAGAAGTCCTCTTTCATCAGTAATGTCATTTTAATGCAGGAATAAATCAAGTGCCCAGGCTGAAGCTCTGTTTTCGCTCATTTGTCTGATTTTGTGACGATGAAATATACCATCCGTCTGTTTTTTTTCACGTCTGTCGTGCTCACGCTGATGTGACAAACGACCCCCGCCGGCCTCAAGGTCCGGGTCAGAGGGGGAGAAAGGAGTCGCGCATGTTCCTCCTGACCTCTGCCACCGTTACACGCCGCACATTATCCCTGACCGCGCCCTCCGCGCCTCCCCCCCCCCCCCACCCCGCCCCTCACCAACCCCCACCCCCACCCCAGCCCGGGCTCCGATAGGCAGGCATCGATTCCCGCTCCAACAGCAACAAACGACGCCGCGCACTCCACTTCCTCCACCTCTCCCGGGTCACGCCGCGGCGGACTCGCCGGCCTTGCGCGGGAGAATTTACGGCCCGACGGGGCCATCTGTTATGTGGCGCGGGCGTGGCGTCGGAGCTCCTTCACCTTCTGGAGCGAACCACTGGGTGTTATAAATGCGCCATTAACATTCATGAAGGTATTTACATGCATTCAGCGACCGCGCTCACGCAGCAGCGCGGGCTCAAGCAGGAAACAACGTTTCCAGAGTGTTGTGGTTCCAGATGAATGGGGCTTGATTATGGTGGATGTGGATATTCCAGGTCTTGAAAATCATCTGCATCTCTTCCAGGCCTTGCAGGGATGGATGGGAGATGCATCCTCCTCAGGATCTACTCAAGGTTGGAAGCCCCACCCCCCCCCGGAGGTATCTAGTTTTCTCCTGCATGTTTATGCTCTTCGTCTCCCACCGAGGGTGTTTTTATTCCTGCAGTGCCACACGTGGTGAAATCACTCGTCGCTATTCGACCTGGAGGACCTCGAGGGGGGGGCATCCACCCAAGGCGTCAGAAATTTGGATGAAAAAGTGAAACGAGCAAACATCCCGTTCCGATTTCAGGATTTTGTTCCCTTTTTTAAATGTTCCCTATTGAAAAAACCCAAAGCACACCAGCGGAGGAGCGGACGGATTTTGCTCGCCACATTAGCGGCGGACCACCTGATCCTCATTTTCCAGTTTAAACGTGAGCCCTTTGGGGGGGGGCCCAGGGGTCAAACGGCAGACCATTAGCACCGCCCCCGAAGAAAACCCTCGGCACTTAACAATATTAGCGCTCGGCACTGTTTAACCCTCGGCCGCGCGTAATAACAGTCGTGAAACATTACGGGAGGGAGGTGGGGGGGGGGGCAAACGAGCGTCCCTGCCGGCGACTCCGACGCTCTTTTCGCGTCTTCTCCAGCCGATAACTGCCTCGTTTGTCCTCCTGACCAAACAACAATGGCGGCGGCGGTCTGGCCGGTCGATAGACGGTGAACTATCGCTACTGTAAGTATTTCACCATTGTGAGCAGTCCCTCACCCACACGCTCATTATTTTTTGTCACCATTAAAAGCTTATTGCCTCTTTTTTTTTTTAATTAAGCAAGTTTCTTAATTAGATGTGCTGAATTCTGGCCTGTCGAGGTAATGAAGTAAAGTTTATCGGGAGAGCGGCGCGCGCGTGTAGGTGGGGGCGACGGGCCTCCGCTGTAAAGACTGATGGTGTTATTGTGTTCTCGGTGATGAATGCGTTTTCAAAGCGAAAGAAAGGTGGGTGTGTGTGTGTGTGTGTGTGGGGGGGGGCTTCGCCACGAGGCGAACAGCTTCTCCATATTAGTCACCATTGACGTCCTATTTTAGGGCAGCTTGATCTCGTTAGAGCCGCGGCGGCGAGACATTCGGCTGCCAAACATCAAGCCCCATCTCTGTGAGGCATCATGCGCCGCCTCTCGACGAGGACGTGCCCTGAACGGCAACGACCCCCCCCTTTACCACCACCAGCACCACCAGCACCTGCACAGACGGGGACGGAGGCGAAGCACCGCCCTTCCCAGCGAGGCGCTCTGGCGCTCAGGCTAATTCCCGGGCCCGCCTAATTCCAGCTTAAAACACAAAGGGAAGGGCAAACAAGACGGACGCAGAAATCAATCTGCCCCCCCCACCCCCACCCCCCACCCCCGATAACGCGGGCTCCAATGCTGCCCTGGTTGACAGGGAGTCGGCAGAATCTGTCTATCTGGCGGCGATGTCCTCTGAAAACAATCGTCCGTGACGCTCGGTACACAAGGCCTGAGGTGGGCGCAGATAAGGCTATTTAGCCCTCACCGAGATTGAAGCACGCCGCACTCGGGGAGATTGAAGGGAGAAAAGACAATTGCTGCAGACGTTTGGGGGGGGGTCACGCAGGAGAGCAGAGCGAATGAAAAGTGCTGCACGAGGCGCTTTTATTTTAATCTGCAAAAAAACCCTTCAGAACTGGTGTTTAACGGGGGGGTTCTGAAGGAAGCGGCCCACCTTCATCTGCTGTGGAGCGAGCGGGGAAGCAGACCCCGGATCAGCTCTGCCCCCCAGCTAATATCGATCGGAGGCACATTAGTTCTGCACCGCGGGACTAAACTAGGTGCTCTGGGCTCCACCGCCATCACGCACCGGCCTAAAGACGCTTCTCTGACCCCTGCGGGGGGGCTTGGAACAGCTTCATTTACACCTTTTTAAGGATAACATGCATCAGGGAGCATGTATGATGAACTCGTGTGTGTGTGTGTGTGTGTGTGTGTGTGTGTGTGTGTGTGTGTGTGTGGACGTTGTTGATGAACATGCAACACGATAAAAACTGACACCAACGGACAGCAGCAGGTTCACGTGTTGAGAGAAAAGACAGAGTTATGCTGTAACCCCCCCCGGTCTTCCACAGGTTCGCCGTGAGGCCGGAAGGATGGCAGCACGCTACCTGTGGGACAAGAACCCCCCCCCCCACCGCCCTCCCTCCTCCGGCCACTCACAGTCCACCAGCTGTAGACATCCGTGGAGCCCCTCAAGAGATTGGCTCACAAATGTTGCCATCCCTCGCTCGCGCGCCTCCATCTGATGTGGACTGGGAGAGGTGGGTGGTGTGTGTGTGTGTGTGTGTGTGTGTGTGTGTGTGTGTGTGTGTGTGTGTGTGCGTGTGTGTGTGTGTGTCTGGGGGGGGTCAGTGAGACAATGATGCGGCGCAGGAGAGGCAGGCAATCTCTGCCTGTTCTTTGAAGCTTGTCTTATGGCTTTCCTCTGTCAGGTTTCTCTCCGGGGACGCTGGGGGGAGGCGCCGGCGCTCTCCCAAACCCCTGACATTCAGACTTCCAGAGGCGCTGACATGACAGGACACGGCAGCACCCGTGTACACGCGGCAGGACACGGCGGGAAAACAGAAAAGGCCCCTTCTCGTCTCTTGTAGCTGCTGCGGGTCTGCTGACCTGCCGCAGGACAGTAACAACAGCCTTAACGGTTCCGGGAATATTCCCGATCCCATTCCGCTGGGCTCGCCAACGTCACAGAAAAGAGGATTCGGGTTGTTTTTTTTAGAGAAATTGCTGCGTTTCTTACTTCTTGTCCAAGCCTGGCGGGTTACTCTTGATGCGAGCCCCCTGAAGGCTTCTGGAAGTCTCTGCCCAGTGACATTCCGCCTCCTTTCATCCGCAACGCATTTCCTCCGTTCGTGACATCAAGTCGCCAGCGCAGTTGTCGTCGGCGGGGGCGGCGGGAGAAGGCTCTCATGCCGCGTTTTCCTCCCTCAGGCAATCATCATTTGCCGCCTTTTCCGGGGATGATCAGAGGAGCAGAGAGAGGATCTGGTGAGGGGAGCAGGGGCCCGCGCCAGATCTCTGTATTTGATGTCTCTGGCAGCCTCGCCGCCAGCCTCTCCGAGGAAGAGCGCAGCCAGGAAGGCGAGCCGGCCCGGGGTCCGCTCTCCCACTCAAAGGGAAATTTTCATGAAGGGCTTCCTATGAAATGGAGACGGGAAGGGGAGGACTAGAAATGGAGTTGTGTTCATGTCTGTTTATGTCTGTTTATGTTGCCCCCCCCCACCATTAACAAACACCAATAAAAGGCCGAATTACAGAAGAGCGGGCCCATCAGGAGTCTCCTGATGGACCCAGTGGTGCCCTGGCCAACATTCCGCTCCCCAAATCCGAGAGTTCCAGCACTCCTCCGACACGTTTTCGCCACTTTCCGGCGTTCTCCGGCGTTCCTGAAGCCCTGGGCGGCAGCAGCTGCGTCCATCGATCCCACCGGACAGATTCCGCTGAAGGACGCTGCACCGCGTCGGCCCCCTTCCTTTGTTGCACAGAATCACCTTGGAAAGAAATAAACGATTGACAAGGTGATTGATCTGCTCCCCCTCGCTGTCAACGCCCTGGATGTGGACGGCTGTCACAGTCGCCGGCTTATGAAGCGTGGGGGGGGGGGGGGCCTCAAAACGTCTCAATATCGTAAAAAGCGGTGATGAAGACGAGTGATTTCTGGGATCTTCTGCCCCTCCCCTCCCCCACCCCGCGTCACCTCCAACGCCACGTTTTCAGCGGCGGCCATCAGCCCCGCAACCCCCCCTCGACCCCGCCCAGCAGCCCCTTAAATCCCATCCGGATCATCCTTCAATCTTCATCCTGCTACTCCCCCGACTTATTGATTTTCTATTCCCTCCCCCACCCCCACCCCCCGATCCATTCTCCGTCTTCTCAAGCGCGCCTCCGGCCACTCGGCACGTCTCTCCGAGGTCTTCCCCTCTCTTCCCTCTTCTCCTCCCTCTTCCTCGCTCTTCCGTGCTCTTCCTCGGTCCGGTCAGAGTTTCTCCTCTTTGACAAGGTCAGCGTTCCGGCTGCGCTCGGAGCTGCTTAAGCTCCGTAAATGGAGGCCTAATGTAATAGAGCATCCAGTAATAGAATCCACGAGCGCTGGTCCTGATCTTGTTAGGAGGACGTCCTGGAGGAGCTCCAGACACGTTCTGGGGCACCAGAGATCTGACGCTGAAGAATCCGATCCCGCCTTCAGCTACCGATTTACACTACATTCTCGGAACACTAGCAGGAGTTCGGGGGGGGGGTCTATTTCTCACGGTGGGTGGGGTGGCGACCTGTTCCATAATTAATTACAATCATTCACCTCTGAAACAGAAGATGTTTGTTGTTCGGGCCTTGTGGGGACGGCGAAGAGCGAAGCTGAAGGATTATCTGATGCGGAACAGAAAAGCCTCTCAAGGCTGTTCCAGGCCGCCGTCCGTCTTCTCTTATTGCCCCCCCACCCCGCCAGCACGCTCAACGATGGATCGCCGCTCCCTTCCCGCGTCCCATCGGCGGTGACCTTCAGCTCTCTGATGCAGCGGGGCATCACCCGGTCCGCGGCGCCGCCTGACAGGAAACCTCCGCAGCAAGGACGCCGGCGACGCCCCCCCCGGATTCATCAAGCAAACAAACGGCCGCTCGCGGGCGCAGCGGCGCGAGGATACATCAACCCTGGACGCGACCCACGCGGGCGCCCCGAATCCACCCACGGGGTGAACCTCTACAAGGGTGACCAGGAGCCAGGAAGGAGAAGGCCAAAACTTTCCCTGAGTTTAAAGCCGGTGAAACGCTCCGTCTCATGTAGGACAAACACGCCCGCGACCTTTCACCTTCGGCTCTCTGAGCGTTTGATGAACTTCCCCCGGCGCCGCCCAGTGATTAATGGCGGTTAACCGGATTGAGTTAGGGGTTAAGGAAGACATGCGTCGGCAGGTGAGGCGGTCAGAGGGGGGAGGTGGGGGAGAGGGAGGGGGGGGGGGCAGCGCTGGGATGCAGGTAGCAAGTGTGGTAAATAACTTCTTTAGAGGAAATACACAGCAGCCCCTCCCCGGCGCCCTCGCTGCCGTGCCAAGTAATTACTCGCCCCGGCCTCCTGTAATAATTCCTATTACAAGCAGAACGGAAGAGTCGGTAACTCAGCACGCGGGACAAGGTGAAGGCAAGGCCACGGAGCGCTGGATCAATATTTCATTTACTCACCCCGCTTTACCATCCCGGGCCTGGATCACATTCACCAACAGTGGAGGAGGAGGGGGGCTGGGGTGTGGGGGGAATAAGTAAAGAAAAGAAACAAGGCCCATTGAAAACAACGACACATGGGCTCTAATTTCCTCTGGGTTTTGGGTGAGGGGTGGGGGCGGGGGCCCTGGAGACGGCGCTGGTGGAGGTCAGGTGGTTTTGTGCACGTGTCGGTGTGCAGAGATGCACCGGCAAGGTCGCCAATCAGGCGCAATCATCAGAGAAAAGAGAAGCATGCAGCAGTGTTCACCGGAGAAACACACATTGTCTTTTGTCCTTGAATTGAGAGAAAGAGATTGGAAACTTTAAAGTATTTCAAACCTTGGAACAACTTTCATTTATGCTTTTTTTTTCTCTTTTTGTTGGAAACAATGAAAAAAAAACAGGGATTTAACAAAAACATTGTTGGAGCTATGGATTTCTTTTTTCCTCGCCTGCTTCTCTGGAGTCGGCTTCCGCCTGTTCCATTCATGGCTGCATTGATTAGTCCTGAGTGAGGGGTCAGTGAACGCATCAGCAGATTATTCTGTCAGATTAACCTGCGATTTAAGGCCAGATCCACTTCTGAGAGGCCGGATGATCCTCAGAAACAACCTCAAAGCCTCTGAAACAGAGCGAGTGAAGCTACAATACAGCGTTTTTCAATTTGATTGTAGAAGATGTTTTTTTAAAATCTGTTCTTTGATTGGTTTCTCTAACTTTAATGGTCAGATGTGCTCCAGAGCCGTGTCTTTAAAGTAGGCGGAAAGGCTGAATTTCTGTCAGTAAATGTAGCTTTGATGTGAGGCTGTAGTCGACCTCCATGACCCCTCGGTGTGACCCTTGGGTGCGACCCTTTGATGTAACCCCGCAGTGTGAGCACAGAAAAGTTGCGGACTGATCCGCTTCCCCACCAAAACCCAAAGCAACTGGGATCAATCGATGGAGAACTCTGCTGGCTTCATCCCGCCGGTCTCTCACAATCGTTTGGGTCTTGTCCAGACCGCAAAGGTCAGATCACCTGAAGAGAGGCGGCAGCAGCGCTCATGCATTAAAGACTGAGGAGAGTCGGAGTCTGGGCGAGGCGATGAAAGTGGAGGAGTGAATTTAATAAATAACAAATTGCCCTCAGCTCCACACAGCCATGCTTTGTGTTTAATTGTGCTCTATTGATTTTTTTTCTCTCTTTCTTTCCTTCTTGGGGTCGGGCAGCGTTCTCATTTTGGAACAATCAGGTTGGCCAAGGTGGAACTCACGGACGAATGTCATTTATTTTCCCTCCACCTCAATCCGTTCACCTCCCCCCCTTCCTCCTTTCAGCTCCTCGTGATGCGTTTTGTGTTCCATCCTTTCTGTGGCTCCTCGAGCGTCAAGGTTGTCTCACAAAGACTTTGAACACTTTCCAACCATTTGGGTCTTTAATGGATGCAGGTTTGCACGCGCAGCCATAAAAGGCACGTGTGTCCTCGTACTTGTGGGACTGGGTGGTGGCTGAAGAAACGAGACGTTTGTTGCAGGATCCTATCAAACAAGTCTTAGTCTTGATATATGCGTAGAGATGTAATTTCACTGGTCCTCTTGCCCAAGGCAGGAGGGCCAGTGAAATTATCCGAGGCAGGAGGGCCAGTGAGGCAGAAGACAGATTTAATAAAAATGTGATGCAGGCTGGATTATACGAGGCACTTGGTTGCAACAATAACTAATCTGCTGTCAACACTGTTGAGCATCTAAAACCGATGGACTCGTGAGTCCAGGTGAGTTTTGTGGCAGAAAAACCGCTGTCTGAGGCTCTGACAGTCATTTTTTGGTAAATTTATCTGCATAATTGATCCCATAGGTTAAGCAAAACTCCCCCTAGTGATTGGCCCCAGCAATCAAACAAGCCCTGCCCTTCATCTCGTGCCATCCAGAAAGATTAAAGCAATTTCTTTTTTTAACATTCTGAAGTGAAGAATACTACATAATATCACCTACTAAAAACTGAAAAAAAAGATCAACTACAATCACCTGAACCTGCATCATCAGAGTTACAGCAACATTCACATTATTAATTACATATCTGGCCATAATTGAGCTCCAACGCTGTGTGTTGATTAGCATAATGTCTTTGTCCTTTCCCGTCTTCGCCATCTTTGCCGGTGTTAATCAAAGTGTCAGAAAGTTTGGGGAAATGCTTCAAAGGTGACATGTGAAATCCATCATGAGAAATAATAAAAGTGAGCTGATCTAAGTTGGCGTGTCAGCGGCCGTCACCTTTTTTTAAGATGAGAGCGTGTGGAAAATTCTATGTTCAGAGCTGGCGGGGGCGCGAGTTAAATGCCAGGAACAAAACTACAGTGGCGCAATCTCTGGTGTGATGAATCAGGTGGAAAATCACGCATGTCAACAGTGCCGCCACGTCGCCTCGCCTGTGGACGGAGGTGTGTTTTTTCATCTAAAAGGAAAGCAATTTGCAGGGATCCTCCCCGTTAAAAGCTGTCTTGACATTTCCTGCCATTATGAGCACAACGCGCTCGATTATAGAATGAACAGCAATGGAGTGCACGTGAAAATGTCAACTGAATTGCAGCTCGCTGAGGTGATCCCGTCGATATGTGGCTGCGACCGCGGAGCCGCGTCTCTTGATGAGAGGCCCAGGGAGAGAAACTTTTGCTTAAACTATCACCTCCCAGGTCACTTTCTTTGGCTGCGTGTCACGTTTGTGCCACGTGTGTGATGATCTTTGGTCCACTGTCTCCAGGAGGTCTTTGTTGGCCCGTCTTCCTGCACCAAGGAAACTGGAACGCTGGAGCAAGGGTGCCTCCATCTCACGGTTGGGTCATCATGATGGCTCCTGGTTGTCTTTTGCGCTGAGTAACCACCAGATTGTTGACAAAACTGTCCTGGAGGACACTTAAGCTTCAGCTTCTGACATTTGTCCAGAAAAGGGTTTTTCACGTAAATTAGCCATTTGCATCAAAAGGCTGCTTTTGTGCCCTTTGTCCACCAGAGGGCACCAACCGGAGGATTTGGTCATTAGAAAGGGGCCCCACAATTGCTTAAATAAATTAACATTCAGGCAAGTTACATTTTAAAACTCTTGAATTCATCCATTTAAGACAAAATTTTATTGGATTTGTGACATTCAGCACACTAATGTTGAAATACATCAAGGTAATTTAGTAGTTACAGTAAGTTAGTATATACACCCACCCACCCACCCCCACACACACACACACACACACACACACACACACACACACACACACTCTTTCTCTGTCTCTGGTCTATGGCAGCATTCTTAAAAACAGCCGATACCTTCGTCTGTGTTCTCCTCCCTCATACTAATTCACTAATCATCATTGACAGATTTCCAATGTGATCTCCCCGAGGTCATGCCTCTTTAATTATCCAAACAGGTCAGAGGTCACAGACACTTATCATGTGGTGCGGGGTCAGATGTCAGCCCTGTGGGTCAGAGGTCCGGACAGGAGATGCCGCCGACAAAACCAGACGTGATTAGCGTCAGCCATCGGGGAGCTGATGGCCGGCGCTGCAAGGCATGATGGGTAATTCTTTGGAGAAAATGAAGCTGACGGCTGAAATGAAATCATTTTAATAACAACCATGCAGCACTTTTTTTTTTTTTTTTTTAAGAAATTCACCTTACGTATTCAGTAAAAATATGAATTTAAATCGTTTTTAAGTCAGATCTGCACATGAATAAATGTAGATTCAGGACGTTTTTATTCTGGATGGATCACAGGAGGAGCAGGACAGGTTTATATTATAAAATGAGCTGTGGTCATTTAGTTGTGTTGGGCTCATCCTGCAAAAGTAGAAAAAGTGACAGGAGGAGCGGTGAAAGCACTACAGCCAATCACAGACAGACATCAGTGGGTGACCTTGCAGAGCAGCAGCTGATCGGTCACATCAGAGCTGTCAATCATATGAGAGAGAGAGAGAGAGAGAGAGAGAGAGAGAGAGAGAGAGAGAGAGAGAGAGAGAGAGAGATATCCAAATAATCAGAAATGTAAGCAGGGAGTTATTAGTTTGTGTTTCTTTATTCAGACGGCGATCAGTGAGATTAATCAGCATAACGAGCTCCAAACTGAAGATGGAATCCATCCTCCCTGGAGAGGTGACGCTACTCTGCGAAGGTCAAAACCTACACAGAACTGCAATATCAAACACGCCTGCAGCTCAAATACCATTAACTGCAACACTGATGCTGTGTGTGTGTGTGTGTGAGAGAGAGAGAGAGAGAGAGAGAGAAAGAGAGAAATAGAGAGCGAGAGAGATAGAAGGACATTCTAATTGCACCAAATGATCGTGGTATTGGTGTCAGTCTTTGTTTTAAATTGTGCAGAAGTGAAACACAACTCAGAGTTTCACCAAGCAGGAGCAGAAAGCCAGCAGTAGGAGAAAAGCAAACGGGCAGCAGCTCTAAGACAGGAGAACCGGAGCGAGCGAAGCTTCGGGCGACCGTTCCGTTTTTGCCGAGAGTAAGCCGACTGAAACTACCGACGGCCCGCTTTTATTGATATTTGTCTCTGGTGGCGGAAGGGTCGTTGACCCCGCGGATGGCCGACTGTTGCAGGCGCACGGAATCCAGCATGGATTCATGGTCGAGAAGCCTTTTATTTTGCAGATCTAAAACCTTGTCCCAGGCGTCCGTCCTCGCGAGGGTCTCGGCCCCGCGCCACGCCGACATTTCATTAAGCGCGGCTCAAGACGTGTCCTCCGGCCGCTGGTGTGACGACCCGGTGACCTTTGCACGTGGCCGTCGGGCCGTCGGAGGCTCAGCTGAGGCCAGATGAAGACGGTGTCAGTTGTTTTATTTCTTTCCTTCCTTTCGGAGCCTCTTCTGACGACGGAACCTCCTGGAGCCGTCCCCATCCGCTGCCCCAGTCGGGGGATGTGTGTCTCTGATACGCAGGCGGGGGTCACCTGTTTCCTTTGAGGTCAGAGGTCAGAGCAGTGTGCGCTGTGTGCCCCCCCTGCTGCTGATGACGTCATCTGACCCTCTGACCCCGCCGGTGTTTTAAAACTCTAATTAGCAGTTGACCTGATCTCCCCCATGTTGACCTTTACACCCAGCGTGACCCCCACCACCCCCCCCACTGTCAGTGCCCAGGTCACATGTCTGCTGACATCAGCACTCGCTCTTCTCTTCAGTTCTGACTCCTCAGATTGGCCCATCTTCATTCAAGTGAAAACAAGCAAATAAAAGAAAAAAAGAGAATGCATTTCAGTTAATTAAGTTGAATTGTATTATTATCATGATTATTATTATCATTATCATCATTGCTATGAATTTATATCTCATTTCCAGAACTGGTTGGTCATTTGATGTTGGCTCTAATGAACTGATAAATTAAAAATGGTACTGTAGGAACATAAAGGAATGTACAGCTGAACACAGCATCCTCTCTTTCTCTCTCTCTCTCTCTCTGTCTCTCTCTCGATCCCACACACACACACATACACACACACACACACATACACACAGCAAAGTGAGGTATACCTTGACAAAAGCGGGTCTGTCTTCCTTTCGCCCTCCATCGGAGAGTTGTGTTCATATGTAAGATGATCGTCTGGTATTCAGGGATGGACAGATGGGGATGAGATCAGAGAGAGAACAACTCTTTAGGAGCTCTGGAGGAAGATTACACACTTTGGTTCATGTGTTTCCACTCAGGTGCGCAGTCCTGCGATGGAATGATGCATCTTTTATATGTTTTGCTCTTTGTTGCAGAACTAAGTTCTTTTTTCTCCGTGTTTATTCCAGAACATCGGGCTTCATTCCTCCTGGATCTTCTGTTTCTGGGAATCCAACGCTCATTGAAGTGAAGCAGTCAGATGCTGCTTCTGGCTCAACACATCCTCGCACTTCTATCTTTGTAAGGACTTTCGTAGACATAACATATTACCCAGCTCCTAAACCTGACCTAAACCCAGTCAGGTCTTCACCCTCAAACAGTTATTTTCTAAGTAGTGAAGTCCAGCATAAATATCCTCACATCCCAAAAATGTCCTCACTTTAATAGTAAAATGCAGATTTTGGGATGGATTGTATTTTATGTAGCTAGTACAAGAACACAAACACACACACACACACACACAAACAACCAAGGACACTGCTCTCATCCTTGGATGTATACTGTGACCTGAAGACTGAATAGTCTACTCAGGAGCTACAAAAGCATGTGTGTGTGTGTGTGTGTGTGTGTGTGTGTGTGTGTGTGTGTGTGTGTGTGTGTGTGCACGTGTGTGTGTGTGCACGTGTGTGTGTGTGCAAAAGAGTGATGGGTGCTGAGTTACAGTGTCAGGGTCACCTCTGCAGCCCCTCACCAAGCACCCCTCAAAATACGCCACCTTGAGGTAACAATGACTCCATTGTTAGTGCGGACAATGGGGTCTGAAGACAGGGCTTAAGGGGGGGGGCTCATCACCTGGTAACAGCGCATGGTGGGGGAGGCGGTGGTCACAGTCCAACAGTCGGTAATGGCAGTGAACGAGCAGGACCGCTGACCTGATGCAGACTCTGATCCCGGAGCCAACAGAGAGGTGGGGGGGTTCTCTGTGGGGGCGGAGCCCAAACCCCGGCGGGTCGCTTGAGAAGAAGCGAGGAAGACGGACCCACTCATGCTTGAGCGTGTTCCCACCAGTTCCACCAGCATGAAGACCATGACCCCGGAACTGTTCAGACGTGGCCTTTAGGGCCGTCTCAGTTTACGGTTTTCTTTAGAGCCAACGGTCTGTCCAGCGTGATCCCACCACCACTCAGACCCTTCAACGGGACAATGGGACACGCTGCTCCGTTAAAGATTTGGATTTGCACAGACAGATATGAGTGTTGGTCGGGAAGACGGTGAGATCGATTCAGAGAGGACGGAAAGAAAGAACCGAGACGACGTCATCGGCTATTGTGGGATCAGGAATGTGAAACGGGTTTAAGATCTCCACGTTCTGGCATCGGCGAGGCTCCGGTCTGATCCTGGACTCTGCTGGGAGCCGTAATCAGACTGACACCACACACCCGGGGGGGGGGGGGATTTGACCCCGACATCTGTTTTCAAAACATCTGACTTCACACACAGACGTCAGCCCTGTTTGGAACATGTTTCCTACACATTCCCGTCGGAATCCTGCGACTTTCAAATGAGCGCCCGCGTCTCCCTGGGAAGCTGTGAACTGGTGGGGGGGTGCTCAGAGGGGTGCCACATGTCCTGACTCCAGCCACCGACCTAAACGGCGGGGCTCCGGCATCGGGGGGCCCCTGATTCTCTCCGCTGCAATATCAAACCCGCCTCTAAACATGGAAATGCGACATGAATAAAATTCACTCGCGCCGCAACGACACAGTCAGGACCACAAAACAAATATATCTCATTACTGCGCCCAAATAATGGCTCCCTTTTCCTCCCATGCTGCGGCCTTTATGAATAGTGCATAAACCCAACCACGCGTTGGATCCTCGGGGCTGTGGGGGGGGGGGGCAGTGACACTGCTGGGGGGAGGGGGGTGCAGAGCAGAGCTCAAAACACATTTCAGCCTTTTATCCCCCCTGATAAAGGCCTCCCGCTCACGCAGGCATGCGACAAACACACGCACGGCCGTGCCAGTCGCCTTTAAGTAAAGACGAGACGCCGGGAGCCCTTGAAAGCTCCTGCTGCACGCGGACCCAAGGCCAACCGTCCTGAATGGAGTCGCGGACCTCCTCCGGAAATGCCCCCTAATGGCTCTTATCAAGAAAAGATGCGGAACTCTGGGCATTCTTTAATGGACCTCTCCGTCAGGGCATGTGCAGCCGATCACTGCAGGTGTCAGTGTCTCCCACCACCCCCTTCCCCCTCTCCCCGGGTCTTGTCGGCAGTGTTGTAAAAAAGCCCTTTGTTGTGCTCGGCGGTATAAATCATTTACAGGCTTTGCATACATTTGTGTAATCTCCTCGGTGGGGGCTGGGCACCCGGATCACTCGGGAGCCGGCGTGGAGGAGTCAGTGTTTAACACGTATGATGCGCGGAATTAGAGACACCCGACCGTGGTCGGTGGCCTGATCAACACGTGGGAGGAAATATAGGATGGGCGGGGCAACGGGGCCGGTCACGTCCTGGCCAGAGTGACTGGCCCCAGACTCCTCCCCCTTCTGGCCTCTTGTCTAAGGAGGGTTTTTTGTTTTTTTTTTCCCCACTAAAACCATCCCGGCTGCTGTCGGCGTGACCTTGAGGCTGGACCATCCGTGTAGGAACTTCGGGGTCTGTCCTGTTGCCCGTCCTCTAAGGGAAGGATCGCTCCAAATTGATTAATCATCAAGCAAATGAGCTGCGTTCCATGAAAAGAAAAAAAAAAATCAAGGAGGACTCATCCATTCTGGAGTATTCTGCCTTTTTTTAATGTAGTGAATTCCAATTCTGCGACCGGAGTATTCGTCATACTGGCGAAGTCACGCCGTACAAGTCCAGGTAATCGTTGCTGGCGATTAAATTAACATCATTTGTCAATAAACAGATATTCTTCACATCATATATCCCCATATATCTCCACCACCATCAATTTCTCCGCTCGGCGCAGCGACGAGGCTGCTGGACGACGGTAAATCACTGGGAGGCGGAGCGCGGGGCTGAAAGCTCCGTGACAGAAGATAAAACATCCATCGGCGGCGCGACTCCTGCACGCCAAGCTCCCCGCGCGCCTCTGAACGCTCTCTCTTTAGCAGAAGACCCACCCCCTTTTTAGAGCCTTCCTCGGGCATTAATCTGCTCAAAGCAACCCTCAGCTGCGGACTCGTGAGGGTGCGATGGCGCACGTTCAGAGACGCACTAAGATGGCACCCTCGAACCAAACGTTGACTCTGGAACGTGCCGTTCCGTCATTAATGGTCTCCTTTCTGCCCAGTACGGTCAAACCAGTTGCCTCCCACCCTCAGTAGCAACAATCTCCTTCATCCTTGATCTCCTTCTCGTGCGTTTTCCTCCTTTGATCCTTCACAGCATCCTTCCCAGGACCGTTTCCGCGTCCTCCTGAAAGCACTTCTACACCACTTTTGTTACCCATCTGCTAAAACACGCATTTAATGCTGCCACCTTCCCATCACAAACATTGAAATGAGGCACATGGCAACAATCAAGTCGTTCTGGGCTAAAATGAACGCCCCAGCGTGAGACGCCATCGTCTGGGTTTTCAATCAGACCTATCTCAACTGTTCAAGCGTGACTGGAACACACACACACACACACACACACACACACACACATGCACAATGTGAGATTACACTGCAAAGGACTGCCTGTCTGACACACACACAGACACACGCATACAAAGACACCCACCCACCCACACACACACACAAACACACACATGCACATACACACACACACAAATGACTTTCCAGGATCATTTCACACGTCTTCGGTGGGAAACCCCATCAGCTTTCACAGCAGGGAACAAAGCAATATAACACATCCCAGACTGTCACACCTGGCTCACACACACACACACACACACACACACACACACACACACACACACACACACACACACACACACACACACAGAGAGAGAGAGAGAGAGAGAGAGACAGAGAGAGAGAGAGAGAGAGAGAGAGAGGATGTGTTTACTCAGAGATAGTAGATTAGAGGAAGATGACCACTCTGATGCTGCAGGCTCTGTTCTTCTCAAACCTGCTTGAAGAACATCAGTGAGGTGAAATTAATGCAGATAACGGATTCCTGAATCAGGAAAATCATTCAAATTAATTCCCTGTTTGTAGAAAATAAAATGATATTTTAGCAGAGGCAAGGGCGAGCTCAATGTAAAACCCCGGGCAGGAGATCATACGAGATGATTTGAGGCTTCCATCGCTGGTTTTATCCTTTCGTGACTGCCGTGTTACAGCACAGACTCATAAACTGACCAGTCCAGACCAGTGTCTCTGCTCCTTCCACTCACTGAAGATTCACTTCAGACACACATTTGGAAATCAAATTTAAACAGCTGTAGACTTTTAAACCAGTCCTGGTTGACAGCAGACTTGGGACACTTCAGGCATTCAACCAGCTGAAACAGGATACAACAAAGGATCTCCTGTGATCTTCTAAAGCCATAAATATGTTGGAAAAAGTTCCCTTTCAGCTGCCGAGAAGCTCTGGTAGGACGTGACCTTCGGGAACTGTGAGTTGACTAAAAGCTGTGACTGTGCTTTTTGTGAAAACATCCTCCAAGATGGATGAATAAAAGTGACCTCGGCGAGACGCTGCCAGTCAGACGAGCACCCGGGGACCGTCTGCAAAGTGCAGAGCCCGAAGGAGATCCAGCAGAGGCTTCCGAAACTTCGCCTGGCGGGGGAACGTTGGCTCGCTCGTGCGCTGCACTTTGAGGACAGTCCCTGGCTTCGTCACCATAGCTACAGGGCAGCTGCTTCATGTAAAATAGAATCACAATTAAATCATTTTGGAACTTGTGACACAATCAAAACAAATTCCTCTCTCGCAAATTTCTGCTCATTTCTTCTCACGGGTTCACGGGTGACAAACCGAAATCCCCTTTCTGGCATTCTGACTCGTGTCTGCCGTTGGCGATTCAGAGCGTTCGGCGTTGATTCCGCAGACGACTATTGAACCTGTAACCATGGGAGTGAATTCAGGCACAGCTCACGGAACAAACCCCGGACCTGGAGGCTGCGAGCCTGGCCGAAGCGTTTCAAATCATGATGTCAGTCTTCAGCCTTGCTGGTTCTGGAGCCAGACTGTTGTTAGAAATGAGATTTGTCTCAGAGATGATACGGTTTAATCTCCACAGCTGAAACACAGTCTTCACCTCATGACACAGAGGGAACGTCTCAGCGCTCTGGTATTTTTATGATATTAAATGTAGCATAAAAACCTGCGCTGGGAGTTTGCTGCAGCCTCTGAACGGGCGTGACCTCTGTGCTGTGTTTACTACTGCAGACATTCTGCTGGAAGACGCCGCGAAAAGGATTTGATTAAGCTGATCAGCAGCCGATAAAGAGCTCCACTTCCCCAGACGGGCGACAGCGGAGGCGCTTTCACAGCGGTTAAACTTCATTTTGGCTTTTAAATCAATACAAATGTTACGTTTATGAATGTTGGGATTGTGAGACATATGAGGGCTCTGTCTGATGAATTAAACTGTTTAAGTCAGATATTTATTGTAACAGTTGGCTCCATCCTCCCACGTAAGCATGGCTTTTTGATTATTATGAAAACCACATTGATTTCAACGGTCTTTGTTCTTTGGCAGCGTTTATTTTACTCCACCGGTCCTTTTAAAAATGGCTGCCGGGTTGGAGATTCAGAACAGACACATCTGTGGCCGAATGGAGGCGGGCAGCTGCTGCAGTGATAAAAACGTCAATAGTAAATTAATTGTGAGTGTAGGTCGTCACCTGCGACGAGCAGGAGTCACTCTTGGCCGAGGACTGAGCGCAGGCCGGGGTTGTCCTCTCCTGAACTCGGAATAATCAATTAACGTGATTTAATACAGTCCCTCCGCACGGAAAGCTCAGTGTTCTCCTAATTTATACGGTATCGACTGCTTTGCACGCAGTCGGAGGCCCGGGCGGGGGGGGCAGATGGATGCTTTGGACCTCGAAGGGGGGAAATCAAAAGATTGTTTTATATGTACAGTTGCTGAAAAGCTGGATGGGAGGTGGAGGCAAGGCTCCATCTCGCCGTTGGCGCAGAAAGTGAGCCTGCATATTAGCCAGTCTATCAGCGCACAGCAGGGCGGGAGGAGAGAGAACACACTGGGCTTTCCTGTTGCAGCCTGCTCCTCCTCTTCCTCCTCCTCCTCATCTTCCTCCTCCTCCTCCTCCTCCTCCCTGTTCAGCCACCGGACAAAAGCACTTTGCGGCCTAACTAAATTAACTTGTATGCGGCTTTGATATATACTTGCTGATAACAATCAGGCCGAGCAACAAATAAAAGGAAGGTCCTGAAATTCAATTTTCCCTTCATTTCCAAACACGTGCCCCCCTCCTCCTCCTCCTCCTCCTCCTCCTCTTCTTCTTCTTGGGTGCGCCGCTCAGCCTCGGGGGCAAACGTTTTTGCCTGTGTGCATTTCAATGACATAAACAGTATCTGCTCCTCCGCAGCCCGAGCAGCCGTCGCTCTCTGCCTCCCATAAATCTGAATGACATTAACATTTGAAGCCCCCCCCTTCCTCCCCTCCACTCCTGTCTGTCTGTCTGTCTGTCTGTCTGTCTGTCTGTCTGTCTGTCTGTCTGTCTGTCTGTCTGTCTGTCTGTCTGTCTGTCTGTCTGTCTGTCTGTCTGTCTGCAGATAGGCCTCTCAGACGGACACACAGCTGATATCCCGGTGGCAGACATAAATCTGCAGGTTCAAGCCCCCCCCGCCCATCTGCAGGTTAGCAGAACGCCCCCCCTCAAACTGCACGCTGTTATTTCCTTCCACTGCTAACTACATGTTTCAATCCAGCCTTATTTGGATGGAAAGCCACCCTCTTTTATGGAAGGTCATAAAATATAGTATTTTTTTTAGAAACACTCTGCATAACATTTACATTTTCCATCGTATAAATGTGACGCTGGCAACACGGGGCTGAATAAAACATTCATGGCAAAAGCCATTTCTTCTGTGACATTTGGTCCTCTATCTATCATCAGTTTTCTATATGCGGGCGGGAGAACAAACGCTGGTCAAATGTTTAAATGTGGCCCCTTCACATAAAATTCAAACCCTGCTTTCACATTAACACCCGCTGGCTAGTAGATGGAAATGCTTTTTTCCCCCCGTGCAGATAAGAGAAAAGTCAAATGGAAATGACTCGCAGGGCTGTTGTGGCAGCACGCTGATGGACCTGGGAAATTGAAGCATGTCAGTAAAATTAGAAAACGCCTGCCCCTGCCTCAGACCGCCAGACATGTAAATGTAGACCGGCCCCTCGGATGAGTCCATTATGGACTGTCCCGCGCAGCCTTTTCTCATCAAAAAATCCCATCAGTGCATTAAGAGGTATTGCCTTGGCACTGACAAATTAATTCGTTCTTCCCTTTTCTTCCTCTCTGATTGGAATCTTCACCGAAGTCGGTGACAGGCGTCGATTCAATATCTCCGTTTATCTGCCCTCGGTGGGAAAATGTTCTTCAGAAAGATGAAAATTGTTTATTCTAACACAATCATGTTTTCTAAATCAGTGATATCGACCCATGTTTTTATGTAATGACAGCCGACGACGGAGAATATTGCACATTTTATATACTTCCATTGTCTGATATCTCTAACATGTTTATTTCAAATGTGTCCTATTTGCTGTTTGATCTGACTGTTCTATCTGAATCTATGAATAATATTTAGATTGTGCACATTTGCTGCTGTGGGAGCAGAGCTACAATCATCTGATTTGCCTTCAATAAAGTCACTTTAAAACTCAACCGTGGACACTTTTGAGAAACCACTCATTTCATGTTGTTTCTCGCTTATCAGCAGAAGGATTAAAGGGCAAGGGGGTTGAAAAAAAAAACCAAAAAAAAAAACCAACAGCTATAAACTTAAAAACTACCATTTTTCACCAGCAAAAAAAAGGCGATGAATTATCCCAATAGAGCTAATAACAGATTAAAAACAGCCGTGCTGTTAGATTTCCAGGTCAGTGTCTTAGGCCCAGGCCCCCAGCGCTGGGCTCTAACACGGTTTTTGAACCATCTGCCCCATTTCAAGGCGTGCTGAACACTCCCACAGGTGCTCGTTAGCATTGTTTACCGCTTGTTGTCTTGTAATCATTGATGCTGCACCACCGTCTGCAGGGTGGGACCTGCTCCTCACGCATCTGTGACGTGAGGAGGAAGGGTTCCAGGTCAGCGTTCGCTCTGCTTTTGATTATCTCTGTCAGATCGTTCTTAAAAATGGCAAAAAAAAAAGAAAGAAAAGAAAACGTTAAACAGAGTTTGTCCTCCATCGCGACCGGGAAGGCTTGGCTGTGCCGCTCCACAAATGAGGCAGCTCGGCGCGCAGCATCAACACGGCACAAGACAGCGTGGGCTAATATCAACAGACTCTTTATTTCACGTCACATAGAGCTGTTCGGTGAAGTGAACGAGGCACAGCAACATCTTTTTTCTCCAGGACCAACAGGAGATCCAAACGGACGGGAGGAAACGGTCAAATTGGGATGGTCGTGTGTTTCCTCCGGATGGAGGCTTTTTCAATCTGGAAATTCGAAACTCACGCATGCACCATCATTCTGCACGTGCTTAGAAGGAATGTTGATGATGGCTGCTGATAAATGTTTGAGTTCTAGCTAAATAGCTTCATTAATGGATAATAAATTGCGTATGAGTTATAGATCAGTGTTAAGATATTGATGACTCGCTGCCTAGTTGTGAAAAATCCCCACGGCTGTTGTTCACCAGCTGCACCGGATAAGTCATTTATAATTATAGAGCCTTAATATGTAGCAAAGGCAGGTTACATTCATCTGAAATATTCAGCTGCAAATGTTACAATGTTCAATATGTGGGAAAAGGCCAAAAAGGTCAAGTATTGAAAGCATCTTTTGATTGCTGGCAGCTAATATGAGTTATGCATTTATACGTGTATGAATGTATTCATTTATTCATGTATGTATGTATTCATATGGCCAGTAAGGACATGTGTCCAAAAATGTGATTTTTATGGCTCTTATTTCAATATGACTTTTTCCCCCTCTAATCACAAATTAGCAGTGGTGATGTTGTTTGGAGTGTGTAGAAGCAAAAATTGTCTTAAAGGCCGCGTGCCAACCTGCCCGTGCAAGTGTTAATTCAAAAGCTTTAAGCTTCAAAGACCAAGGCGAATATATGGCCCAAGAACTGTGGCGCGTGAATCAACATATTTCATTTTTTACTGTCATGTGTCATATTTAATATAATCCATAAAAACTCAGATTTTACAAGAAAACTGACAAATAAAAACGTTTAAATTGCAGAAACCGCAGTAGTTATGTCTCACTTAAGCAGAGGTAAAATGTGAATTTAACCTCCTAAGACCCGAGCCCTTTTTGATATACTTTCTTAATTTTACTTTGCTATTTAGGATTATTGGGACCTTATGAAGTATAAAGATTGAGAATCATATTGTAACAATATGCTGAATGGTTTTGGTTCCACACACAGGGACAATCAATCTAAATTTGTAATAACATAACGTTTAAAGGTCCTTGTATGTGGACATGTGGCCCCAGACGAAGCAGATTGAGCTGTTCTATTACAGATGACCCAAAATCTAATGTCTGAGGAGGTCAAACGCTTTACTGAACCATTTGGTAGTCTGCATCTAAAACTTCCCTTCTTCCCCTCCGCACTTGCTCTTTTTTTTTTTTGTCGTGCCTTACGTGCTCACCGCCAGCAAAACCAGCCTTCCTCCTCCCGGCGCGCCTTTTCAATCCGCGCCTGAAGAAGCGGAGCGCTCATGTGCGTCCGTATCCCTCCTTTTTTTTTTTCCGACGGACCGTGAACGCAGCAGCGAAGGCAGCGCGGGACCGCACGAGCGCTCCGCTCCCCCCCCCCCCTCCCCCTCCTCCTCCCTCCCGCGCATCGCCGCGCGTGTGCCCGCCGCCCCCGGCGCGCACACGCGAGGTGGCGGGGGGTTGTGCGCGCCCCCGCCGCGGCTGCTCTCTGACCCCAGTGGCAGCTCCGACTCACTGCACTCCGGCTCCGTCACGCCGAGGCTGCGCTCCCCCCTCTCTCCCCGTTGTCTGTCAGCGTCTCTCGCTCTCCTCTCCTCCACCCCCCCACACCCCCCCCTCTCCTCGTCGCTCTGTTGTCTGGTTTATTTCCACAGAAGCCAGCCGAGGTCCCGCCGGGTCGAAGGTTCTGCCCTACCCGCGCAGACTGCCGCAACCTCCGGACGGCCGCGCACCAACCTGCCCGCTCTTCCCACCCCCCTTCCTCCTCCTCCTCCTCCTCCCCGGTGCTCCTGCCGCATGGACCCGCGTTCCTCCTCCGCCGCCACCTCCTCCTCCACCTCCTCCTCCGCCTCCTCCACCTCCACCTCCTCCTCCTCGGCCGCCGCCGCCGCCGCTTAGAGGGCGCCCCCGACCCGCCTGCCTCTCTCCGCCCGCCCCGGGAAGGCGCTCCAGGAGCCCCCGCGCCGCCGAAGGTAGAGCACCGTTTCCGCTTCGCTTTGAGAACCGGAGCGGGGTGGGAGGGGAGAAGGCGGAAAAAAAAGAAAAAAAAAAAAAAAAAAAAAAAAGAAAAAGGGACATTCTTGACACAAAGCCGTCGGGTAAAAGGTGGCTTGTCAGCGACGGTGGTGGGGGGGGGCTGCCGTGACACCGACCCCCCCCACCACCACCACCGTCCCCCCCCGGAGCAGAGTTCAGCCTCGCTCCGACCTTCCCTTTTGTGTGAGCCTCAGCCGGGCGGCGGGAGCGGCGAGCGCCGCCCGGCTGAGGAGCTCCAGGACGGGTCAGCTCACCCGCCTTCAGCCGCTGGAGCCGGAGAGGGCTCCGCCACCGGTGAAGTTAGATTTATGGCGGGGGGGGGTCCGTGGAACCACCGGCGGGACTGACGGGGTGTGTGTGTGTGTGTGTGCGCTTTGAGAGAGAGAAGCGGTTCATTGTGAAGCTCCAGCCTGCATAATAATAATAATAATAAAAAAAAAAGAAATCCAGTGCAAGGGCAGGTTTTAGCAAGCTAAGCTACACAGCTAGTTGGCTGCTACTGTAGCCACAAGGTAGACACACACACACACGCACGCACGAGGAGGCTACACACTGCACATACATACACATCTTTTATTTTTTTTTTAAATAATATATATTGATAGATATATAGATACAAATAAATTAATGTAATAATTTAAAATTCAGCAGTGTTGAGAATTTTCATAGCCGAGATGGAGTGTGTGTGTGTGTGTGTGTGTGTGTGTGCGCAAAAACATATGATACCAAAGAATTGAAGTTGAATTATTTTTGAACCCCCAGGAAAATCTATGAGCTTGTTTCTCGTGTAGCAGCATAAACTCGAACGCTTTTTTATTTAAAAAAAAAAAAAAAAAAAAAATTCAGGCGGTTGCAGGAGTTGAATTTACCCACATTTCCCTCCTGGGCTGGTATAAATCTTGACATCTCTTATGAGCAGCTGCTGAACTAGAATATGTTTTATTGGGGGGAAAAAAGATTTTCATTTGGATGCTGGTTTTTTTTTTTTTTTAAATATTCAACCACTGGAGGTCACTGATTTCTTCATAATCACCACTACATCCATCAGCTGAACTCCAGAGCTGCTCATTACCCTCTGGGAAAAAAAAAAAATCATTTCAGGGCGATTCTTTTCTTTCCCCCCTCCCGGCTGCATCAGGAAGTCTGGTATAAAAAGCTTGTCAAGCCCACCGTGGCTACTTTACTGTCAGTCAGAGAGGTCAGACAGGAGGGAAGCTTGGGCGACGCGCGGCGAAGCCCGGCGGCTGAGCCCTGAGAGACGCACACGGTGCTCCATTTTAGCTTCTTTTCCAAACTGATGACAGGTGAGTTGCTCCTGGAACAATAAAAGCTGAACTTTCTTTAATTTGCGTGTTTCTGAGGTAGCAGCGACAGACCCGTATTGTGTGTAAATTCTGAGGAATTTCTTTTATTGAAGGATTTACAATGTGATCACCACAGCAGCTTTTCGTCTGCCTCTTCGAAGTGCAACAGGCTAATTCCTCTGAGGGCACAGCAGCGGTATTTAAAAAAAAAATGTTTAAACGTTTGAATATTTTATTTTTCATTAAAACTAGCTGGATGATGAACAACAATTAAATGTGAACCTTCCTGACTGTAAATTGTTTGACTCCACAGTCCTGGTGTTCAGAATATTCTCACAGAAATGCCAGATTGAGTGAATAGGTGGAATAAATGTGGTAATTATGTTTAATTTTTCTGTTTTTAATTAGAATTTTGTAGTTTAATGGATAATTAGGTTTTTTTATTATAAAACTGCTGCAGAAAATAAAATCGGATCATGCAAAGGATGCAAGGAAACATTTTCATCTTATGGTTTCACACACGTAGAAATTATTGATAATTAAAATAGTTTTGTCTTTTTAATTGAGGTTTTTCTTTCCTCTGAGCTCATTAAAATGTGACTTTATTTCTGGAGGTGTGTAAAAACTCTTCAGACCAGTTTGTTCAAAAGCCTATGTTTGCCTTGTTAATAACTGTGTGTGTCTGTGTGTGTGTGTCAGTACAGACTGCAGCGTGTCGTACTCGAATCGGTCAGCTGGGTTGTTGCGGCTCCCGCTGACGGGAGAATTTCCACACTTCTGAGAGCGGCTCTGAAGGATGACCGCCGCAAGGCTCGCTGCTGAATCCCGGTGAACCGACGGCGTCTCATGTCCAAACGGCGGAAGGATGGCTCATGGCAAAGTGACCATCACGGTGGACGAGTACAGCTCCAACCCCACGCAGGCCTTCACACACTACAACATCAACCAGAGCCGCTTCCAACCTCCACACGTGCACATGTAAGTCCGTCACCTGCCACGAACGCGGGCACCCACGAAGAGCAACGCCTCGATACGACGTAAACACCCATTTCCATCTGGCTTTATCTCGTTTTTGCTTCCTGTCGTTGCCAAGCTTTAAACAAAGAATTTGAATCCTGGTCTGGGAAACAAGGCAAATCATATTTAGTGGCATTTGGAAACCAGTCCAGATGCAGCTTGGCGCTGAGTGTTTGTCCTCTGACTTCATTCCTTCATGGTCAGCGGGTGCACGGTGGCCGCCAAGGACAAAAACCCAAGCGTCCAGAAGCTCCTCGGACTGTTTAACTTCAGAGGAGACTTTTTCCTCAGGAGTTAGTCGGTGCGTTCAGGCCGACCGGCGTCCGTATCAAGGCGCGTTCTCTCCTGGTGCATTAGCTCTCAGTCTGCATTAGGCCGCTGTCTTTATTTATCCACCGGTTACTTAAGCTCTTTGGCTCTCCTCTAGTGTGTCTCTCATTAGTGGGTCAGAGCGCTGTGACCTGCCAACCCTCGCCACGCTCCCTACACACTTGCTGCATGTCCGTAGCCTCTGTGTTTGCGTGTTGTTTTGAGCTTTTTGGGGTCAGGTTGTGTTCGAAGGCTCCGATCGTGCAAATTGACAATGGGGCAACCTTTGCTCTCGCATTTTGTACCAGTGGCACCGACTCGTAAAGCCAGCAGAAGGATCTTAAGTCGATCTGTTGGGTAATTACCAGGACCTCTGATGTAACTGGAAAGTTAAAGTCAGCAGAGTCTGAGTCATGGGAGAAGTTTTTCTCCTTTTAACGTTAGATAAGAACTCGAGGTTTTTGCACAGTTCTTCACATGATTGATGTGGAAGCAAAGTGTCGGAGGTGAAGAGGAGCCACACGGCCATTAGATTGGGGAGATAATACAGACGTGTGAAAGCCAGTTCAGATGAGTGTGAGCTGTAAGGGAAAGTAAAAATTCAGTGCGCACTGAAAATCAACATCTATATAAAGAACCGCTTTAAATTTATCTGCACGAGGTTCCTCATTTCGGCATGGGCGCAGGTAAACTGGTTATTTTCCAGAAAAGCTTGGATCACGGACCCCCGTACCTTCCTCCACGTTGCTGCCGTTGCTGTTCTTTTGTGCTCCCACGGCTGTCGGCAGACAGATGAGGTCAACCAGCAGTTTGTGTTACGTTGGTCTGTTTCAACGGCTCAAAAACTGCGGCAATAAATCGGAACAAACGCTTCATTTTGAGCCAAGGTTAAAATGTGAGAAGGGGCACGCTGGTTGCACCAGAACAATTTAATTTGTTTTATATCTGAAAAAAGGTTCTAACAATTACGTTATCGCTGCCTCGTTCCATTTTTGTATTTTCACAAGTTTTCATATGGTTTTGTTGCCGTCACATCTCTGCGTACGTACCTCTGGCTCTGCAGCGCTGCACCAGAAAAGGAACCGTTAAATCATAAAATGTCTTTGTGAAAATAGAAAAATACGAAAGGGAGCAGCCTTAAATTGTCAGCGTGTTTAATGTGCAGCCTTTGTTGGAACCGCGTCTGAATAATCCATGCAGTTTTTGTGGAGCTTGTGGCTCAGAGCTGCTGGAGTTTCTGCGGGAGTTTTCGGAGGCGAAGCCCACTTTTGGAGAGTGGATGTGTTGGAGCTGCGGGGCCTCTCAGCAGATATGTGTTTGGATAAATACATTAGGCCGTTTCCTGGCTGCTACAGAGCCTGCAGTGTTTTACTCGGCCATTCTTAAACTCCGATTGGGAACCTCGGGATCTCTAACACACTTGCACGCGCACACACAAACACACACTCACACACACACACACACGCTTGCTCCCATAAGCCCCCCCTGTTTAAGTGCTTATAGAATACGCGCTCTGTTCTGGGAAAGTAAAGGCTTGTTTAGATATGAGAGATAATGATCCGACTTGCTCCGGGCTTCTCACTCTCTGCGTCCACAAGTTTTTGGACATAAAGTTGCTGCTTCCCTGAAAGCAAAGAGGGAAAAAATGGTGGTGGTGGGGGGGGAAGCCTTTTGAAATACAATCTCAGCTCTAATGTCCCCCTCCCCTCCCTCTGCCCCCAGACAGAATATTTAGATTTCTGTGATGGAGTACAGCACCGTTTTTGTCTGGCGTGGAAGGTATCACTCTCTGAAGCTCTGCATGAAAACGCGCGCTCACGCACAGACTCAGAGTTACGCCTTTGGGAACGTGACCCCGAAAGTCAATGTCGGCTTTGACTGGACGTCTCGCTCCGCCGGTAACTGAGCGACAGACTCGGTCCAGTCCCGTTTGCGTCTGGTTTATTTTTTCTTCTGCACCGCCTTTTCTCCCCCGCCTTCGGCTTCCCCCTCCTCGTCGTCCTCTCGGAGCGAAGCGCTCAGCAACTTGGAACATATGCTTCGAGTTGGGACAGTAATGGTCTGAAATCCAATTTGATCCGGGCCTGACTGCAGGAATGGTCGGCACACAGACAGACAAACGGATGGAGAGCCATCGGTGAGGCCTTAATTACTCCACAGAGCGGAAGAGTTTAAACATTAAAAAAGTCCTGAAATGTTTCATTTCCTCTAATATCTGCACAGATGAATCTAATAGCTGTAAACATTTAATTTCCTGCGAAAATATTTGAAAAGAGAAGTAAATCCAGAGAGTTGTGGAGCTTTTCACCCTCATTAGTGATGCCGTGGCGGTGTTTTTAATCCACGTCTCAGATGATTTAAAATCACAGCAGTGAAGACAAAAGTGTGAACCGGATTGGAACTGAAATGAACACAGGTTTGTCTGGATCCATGTGTGGATTCAGAGCCAGACGTGGCAGTTCCTGACTTGAGTAGATTAATTTCATTTCATTTCCTTTCTTTAGTCTCCTTGTTTAGTTGTTAGCTAAAAGCCTCAGTTCAGATGTTGGGAAATGGAGGTTTCCCTCCACTCACCCTTCCATCCAAAAATACTCCACATTTAACAGACTCCCTCTCCTCCACATGCCTTGTTAATTATTCCCGCCTTCTGAATAATTGAGGAGCTCGTAAGTATGAATCATTTACCGCCACTGCCTGCATCCGCTCACATGGATATTCTGACATGAGCAGAACACGGCCGTCACACGTTCAATTTTTTTTGGTTTTATTAATGAGCCGTGACAAATTTTCCTGCACTTCCTTTACATCGTATGGAGGGACGGAGGCAGCAAATGTGGAAATTCTGAGCTTGAGAATTACGTTTTTATTTAGGGAGAGACGTGGCCCCAGTTGAGCTGCGCCTGCTGATTTATGTGCACACACAGTCAAATCTGTGGTTGTGTCCATTAATGAGTTTGTCCATTAGAAGACGGGGGGTACGCGTCAGGTGCTGGAAAGGTCAATAAGTCAGACGCTCTCATCTCTCGGCCCCTTAACCGCTCATGTGTGTCTTTTAAAATCCTACAAGTCACAGGTTCACCATTTTAAACACCAGAAATGTCCGCTTTCATGGAGATCCAGTAACATCCACAGATTTAAAATTCTTATTTTAGTCATTCAACACTCAGTTTCTAACATCACTGTTGGGCGACACAGGAAAGTTTGTATATGAGTAGCAACACACCCTGAATGATGACGCCTCCACCAATAACCTTGGGAAAAATGGAAGCATGTGCAGGTTTGGGTCATCTTACTGGAAACCGCTAGAACAGTGATAAGTGGGCACCCGATGCTTATTTGTCAACCAGTCGGCAGACTGCTGTATCTCTAGCCCCTCCCACATCCTACTGTACAACAGTAGCAGAAGGAGGGTAGGTATAGGCGTCCCTACTGGGCTGTTCCCCTTGGTGTCACTTTAACATTGCTTCGGCTCAAGTGGAACCGTGTAGTTGCGTTCCCAGCTCTTGGCATGGTTCAATGCTGTGTTGAATGTGCTGGTGTGTTGGAGATCCGATGGCTGCAGACCAGGAAGCAATGCAATTACCAGTTATTTAAAAAAAAATGGCAATGCGTTTTACAATCATAGTGGAACTACTTTTCCTCTCTATATTATTTATTATACCTCACTCTGTGTTAGATTTGAGGTTTCTTTGAATTCGCAGCAGATTTACGGGGAACAAAGTCCTTCATTTGTCTGTCTTTAGTGTTTGCATTTGTTTTAACTTCTATTCTTTCAAAGTAACAGCAGATGCAAAGACAAATGTTTTTCATTGATGCTGATCTTCTGTCATTGTTAAAAGAATGTGATTTGTGGTGGAGCTACGGTCAGAATCACAAGCATGTCTAGGTACATATTTATCAGAATTATCATTCTGTGATGTTTTCTCAGTCATCTGTAACTTGAATTGGGTTGTTCATTCGGTTTGAGGTGCTATTGACCCTGTACAGGCTTCCAGTACTGGTGAAACTGGGTTTGTTTTGGATGCAGGCTCAGGTTGAACCCTGTAGGGAGCAAAAGCAAAAAACAGTATTATTATTATTATTATTATTATTATTATTATTATTATTAGTCAAACAGAAATGGATTTTTTTCTTCATTAATCAGCATGTTGCTAAAACATGTTGATAACCTTGGAATGGTTGTTTCATTAACAGAACATAGAGAAGGCTCTAATCTGGTTGCTGCCCCACCTTTCTGTCCCATTTTTCTCCCAGTTTGTGGAGGGACGACATTCAGTCTTCAGCTCTCATGGGAACAAAGAGCTGGTCCCATTTCATGGCCTTTTGCTTCTGTCTGCCGCCGTGGCTTGCCAACAGGAGTGGAGGGTCTTTTGTAACAGGAGAACCCTTGATTAAATTCCCTCTCCACCCCTGACCTGCAGCGGGAGCCTGGCGGGACAGCGGCGGTGGGGCGGTGGGTTAAGTGACAGTTGACATTGGGCAGATCTCCTGTTTTTGAGATGAAGCCCTTTTGATGTCTCTGAGATTTTGGCCTCCTGTCCCTGGAGCCTGGCACCAAGGGGCACAATCTCCCGATGATGTCACTTCCCTCTCCAAAGTGGAGGTATCGCTCCACGAGCCTGCAATTCCTCAGCATGACAAGTCTATTTATGCACATGCGTCCTCATCTGTGTACATAATTAAGCTGCTGTTCTTTTAAAGACCCTGGATTGCGCAATAAAGGTGTTCTACAATTGATAAAAAAAAATTAAACCTCTATGAATCCAACAATACACACTGATGGTGAATGTCTGAAAACAAGCTCCCTGTTTCTTTGGAGCCTTTCTGTAAGGTGAAGCTGTCCTTAAGTTAAATATATTCTGTGTTGTAAGCATTGTTGTCTGACTCCCCCTCTAAATGTTTTCCTGCCCCAGGGAGGGGCCAAGTCATACCTGTCTCCTCTGTGTTTCTGCCATCAGCCCTGCAGCCAAACAGACTGTCAGCAGCACAATTAGGCCTGGGCCATAATGAAAGGGGCATTAGCAGAAGCAATTTATTTCCCAGCTCAGTGCCGGAAGGTTTCTCTGGCGCGGGCTTTGTGTGCCTTACTCTGCCATTATGGGAGGAATGAGGAGGACGCAGCCCGCCTGAACAAATGAAGTGTAGGGAGGGTTGAGGCCAAAGACTGTCATTCTCCATTTTTAAAAATAATTCTCGTTTCACTCAAGTACTCGTGTTTCCTTTTATTTCTTTTTCTTTTCTGGCTTTTTGTGAACTCTGCAGCTAATTTCTGTTTGCTTTGGCCCTTTTGGGATTTCTCTTTGCTTGTTCCTGTCTTCAACCTTTGCCTATCTTTGCTCTCCCCTTGGGCAACCCCCCCCCCATCCACCGCAGCCCTCCTCGCCGTTGTTCCTGTGTTCATTTTGTTCCTCTGAAGTTTATTGAATTAGTGCCGACAGCTGAAATGCAGAAGATAAGAGGGTCGCTCTCTCTGTCTCTTACTGAGAAATGCTATTGCGCTGTGGATGAGTGAGCGGAGGGTTTTTGTCTGTGTGTGTCTGTGTGTGTGTGTGTGTGTGTCCTCACATTTACAACATATTGAGTACCAAAATGCACAGTTTACTAGCAAAGTGGGACCATTTTGCTGGGCCCCACAACTTCAAAGGACTGTTTGAGGGTTAAGACATGGTTTTAAAGTTGAGGTTAGAACTGGGGTTAGGGTTAGGGTTAAGGAGTTAGTTGGGATGGTTAGGCTAAGGAATTGAGTAATGTATTATATCTATGAAGGTCCCCACAATGACAGAAATATGAGGATGTTTGTGTTGGAGGGGGAGGGGGGCTTGTGCTGAGGTTATAGACTGAGGAAATAGGGAGCATTGTGTTTTGATGTTTACTCTGAAAGAGCAATAAAAGGGGGTGAGCTCACTGGGAGAACAGTCGAAACATTTTTAGCACAGTGGAGGCAAATGGCACGTTTTCCTTTTTGATCCGGAGTCTGACAAGGATACGGTGATGCTCCGAGCCTCAGTTATCATTTGTTTTGATTAGAGTTCAGAGATGTGCACTGTCTCTGTTCTCTCAGCCTGGAGGAATAAAACCTTTGCAGACAATTTTCTCAATATAATTATCCATGTTCAGTGTTATGAGTGAAAAGTTCAACTTCTTTTCTTACTGGAAGAAAGGCTACGAAATAAATAAGGCTTTAAAAACGCACTGACACAAACGGCCAAAGTTCTTGTGCAGCCCAAAACATAATTAACAGAGTTCATAAAACACGACCTTAAATGTTTCAGGACTTTCGATCCGTGTGGACCGTGCTCCATCTGTCACATGACTTGTCTGGACCGCTTGCCTTTGGTTTCAGCTGCTCTCCGCCTGTGTTGTAAAAGTGATCCATTGCTTTCATTTGTGTTCTGTCTGCACTTCCTCTGAGCTGACTTTAGCTTTCTTGGAAAATATCACAACCGCCTCTTGCAGTCCAGCAACTCGTCACATGAGTGCATTTTTTCAGCCTTTAATGAACAAATCTGAGTGGTTAAAATAATGGTCTGTTGCAGAATTACTGGGTGATGTTGCTGCATGATGCACGGCTGACGAGTTACGGTCTCCACACGCGTCCAGAGCAGATGTAAACCTCAGCAGCTTTAGTTTATTTCTGTCATCCTTAAAGTTGCAACGGCTCGCACATAATTAATTATGGGTTACAGATACCAAAGACACCACACAATAAACACTTGGACAGAAGAAGTAGTTGCTGCAGAGAAGCTCTGGAACACCACTATAAGACAAAGCATCAACATGCCCACTTAACTTTGGGCCGAGGACACAGAAAATTCTTATTTTCTCGTTGGGTGAATGTTCAGTTATGTGGAGCTTCACAGGAAGGAGGGGCTTGAGGACAATTATTCTGAAGCAGGTGTGAGCAGGTATAAAATGGCCAGAGCGGCCTCTCGAGCTGTGACTGACAAGTGTTTCTGTCCGAGGCAAGTGGGCCAGAACGAGGTCGGCGACCCCATTAACCCTGCCGGGACACGGGCTTGATGTATGGTTCACTGGAGTCCCTGAGCTTTCTGGTGACCTCCACCGTGCGCTTGTGTACTTTTGGCCCTTCCCAATCCTTTTTTTTTATGATTTTGTTTTTCAAACTTTGCAGGAATACAAAGGAGAGACATTGTTCTTGGTCCTGACCTCATCAACGTCCAGCGCCTCCGTGATAAACTGGGGGCCAGGACTCGAGCCAGGGCTCGTCACCTAACATCACTGGCTGACCTCACTCACCCTTTTGTGGATAAATGGGAGCAAATCCCAGCAGTCGGCATCTCCCAGAAGACTGCTGGCTAACATGGCAGAATATTAAAGACCGCAGTTCACTTCAGGATTCATACACTTCAGTGTTCATACTGCAGCTATGCAACAGTAATTACGTTAGAATTGATATCTTTATCGTCACAAATTTTATAGCACCAGGCAAAACCTTTGGAAGCGATATTTCTTCTGCAAAGCAGCAAAAAGTCTAGTAGCCAGTTTTGGACGGCAACCTGAGGAAGTGCTGCAGTCAATCACACCGATTATGCAGCTTCCTTAAAGAGGCTGACCTGCTACAGGCTGGCACAGCCAGCGACCTTCTTATCTGCAGCGAGTAAAGTGTCGCATTTGAAGTAGTGAGCTCGGGGTGAACTCTGACCCCGTGTATTTGCCAGGAGGCCAGGGAGCCAAGTGTGTCGAGTCAAAGTGAATATCCTCCGACCGACATCAGAGAGCGCTCCTCCTTCCCTCCGTCTGTGTCTCCCACGCTGATTTATACTTCTGTCACTTTGATTTTCTTCACTGGGATCCACAGAACCAATAACTGCCTGGCTTTTTTCGACATTTATCACTTTTGATCTGCAAGTATTTTTAGAAGGAAGAGCATTAAGCTCGTTGCACAGATATTTAAAATTTGCTTTTAAGTGTGTTAATGTTATTTGCAAGTGCTATAACAGCATATGGTAGCGAGTGTTTTACTATTTTTAAGATGAATTTCCTGTATAAAGATTCACGAGGCATTTCAGACTTGGTCATGTTAATTTCAATTCGTCTTTATTTATATAGCGTCTGTTGCAATCAGGATTGTCTGAGCCTGACCCTTGAGCAAGCATTTTCATGCATCAGTAATGAGGAAGAACTCCCTTTTAACAGGAAGAAAGGAACCTTGAGCAGGAACAGATTCATATGGGGGGAGTCCTGCTGATGGGCAACCATGTAGAGGAGGGGAGATGGGACAGAAAGATACATGCATTGTACAAATTCCACGAGAAAACAACAGAAATTAAGTGGAAGAAGAAATGCCTGTATTTTCATGTGTGTCTTCTATTCTTGTGTGGTATACTTCTTGATTAGAGTGCAGCAATGTTGATGCCCAGACTCGGCAAAGCCCCCCAAAACATGCTTTTATGCTGTGATGTTGCAGCCTCAGGTGGAGAAGAGTTAATGCACTGAGGTTCCTCTAGGATCAGACTTTTTTTTTTTTCATCCACCAGTTATTCCTCCAGACCCCATTTTTGGCTTCCAATGTCATGGCAGATTTAAAAGAGTACTCTTACCGGCCTCCAGCACATTAGCATTTCTCCTCTTTCCCACCGCAGTCTTCCTCTGATGTCATGCTGAAGCTCAGACATGTTAACAGGAACCTTCATGCTACCATCCCTTCACCCGTCAGCAGAGAATATTCTTTTACCTGCTGCCAGAGAGCAGACTTTTTCATTTTCACCGTCTCGGTTTACAATAGATCAGAGGCTCTGCTACACCGCTGAACTCCTGAACTCTTGTATACATTACTAATGAATCTCTGGATCAGCGCAGTTGTATGCTAACAGGAAAGATGGGGGGCCTTGTACGCGGAATTTTTGTGAAGGTTTCTTGGCTCGGCTCTGCTCTAATTGATAGGGGCTCCTGGTATTTACCTACGTTCTCTGGGCGGATTAAATCTCAAAGGAAAAATGGGGAGGAGCCGGATGTTATTTTTCTTCACGGCTTTCTTTTTAAATGTGCGTGCTTGTTTTGTGTATGATTTCACATTTTGTGTTTACTGAGAGTTCTTTAATCCCACATGCCTCCGTGTCTGTCTGTCCGTCCTCCACGAGGAGCTCTGTTGGATCTTGAGCTGTGTGATGCTCTGACTCCACAATGCACCAGATCTAATCTCCAGCCGCACTAAGATATTTTTGCTGCGTGCGCTGGCTAATGTGTCTGATATTTACTGAAAACAGTGTTTGTGTTTTTGTTGCAGTTTCTTAAATGTGTCTGCATAGATTGAGGGTTTTTGATGATGTCTTTGTGCATCTCCATTGGATCACGCCTGTAATCATTCAATGTTTGTCAGGCTTTTCCTATTAAGGTGAATCACTCTTCTGTCCTCAGGTTCCCAGACTTCTGTGAGAAAACATCTGCAACATGCTGATACGGGTTCAAAATCCATCATCTATGCAGATTTAAATTGATTTCTATATCTTATGAGAAGACACAAAGCCAGCAGGTGGATAATGAAGACACCGTAAACTGCAGGATGCCACTTTGATGAGCAAAAGTTCCTCGTTTAAAAAAAAAAACGAAATCCCTTTAAATTTCCAAACCTCAGCAGGATCCTATGCTTTCAGAGGAGTAGGGTGATCTGGTTGCCCCTGGCTTCAGTATTTGGTGGTGTTTTGGGCTTGTCCAGCTCGGAGGAGACCCTGGGGCAGACAGGGAAACTCTGGAGGGGTTACATCTCCTGTCTCGCTCTGGAATACCTCATTTTTTTCCAGGAGGAGGTGCAGCAGGTAGCTCATCCCTCCTGAAGTCGCTGCAACCTCAACCTCTACATTTTTAAAATGAAGCCTCTGCAGCTTGCTTAGCCCTGTCGCGCTCAGAGCCTCCACTGATGTACGCCTAAAAAGTCCTCGGAAAACAAGTTGGGTTGAGTGGAGTAGGTACTACACAGCGCTAACGCCCATCAGACGCTGGCTGCAGATGGTGGCTGCGCTGCAGTCTTCACACCACATATGGTGACCACCTGCTCCACCCTTTTTCTACCACCAACAGGACCTTGATAACGATTGTTCATCTCGAGAACAGAACAGATTTCCAGGCTAATTGTTTCTAATGTCCTGCACCACATGCCCTGGAAATGTTTTGAAAATTAGGAAAAACGGGAAAATTGCCGCAGATCTTTGCTGCCGAAGTGACCATTTTCTACCTGTCCGCGGTGTTTCCTGTCTGAAACCTTCTGTGATCGTATTTACGGCATGTTTTTGCACACACACGCTAGTTAACGGTGCTTTGGGGTTGAATGCTGCGGCGTTGATTATGTGCCTGACGTTCGATAGAAAGGCCTCCCTTCTAATGAAATAATGGTGTAGTGGCAGAGTGCTGCAAGATTGCACATTGTGGACTTCAATGACAGACAAGATGATTTCCTCCTCTTTTCCCTTTTCTTTCAGAAGAAAGTATGTCTTTTTTGTAACCGATGTGCTCAGGGCAAACAAAAAAGGATGAAGAAAGGGTTTCTTCCTGCCAGATTTCTGCCTAAGTGTTTTTTTTTTCACTTCAGATAATGGATTGAAAGGACATGGCTGGCTTTAATTCCCTCCTTCTTAAGCCAATCAGATGCCACAAAACACCCCCCCATGCGCAAAAATCAAGATGGGCTCTGTTTTTTCCAGTCCAAAGGACATATTCTCCCTCTCTTTTTCTCCGAGATGCATTTTTCTGTGTAGCTCACATTATTCTCTGGACCGCATAATTTATTTTCTTTTTCTAAGCTTTGAGACTTCAGCCGTGAGTCTTCTGTTGCCTTGAGCCACATTAGCATTCGTTTCTCAAAGCTGCACTTTTGAAATGAGCGCAATGAAGTGTTGCAGAAATTTAAAAAAAAATTGCAATTTTGTGCAATTTTTTTCCTTTAAAATTGTTCTTCTCTTAAGTGACTAAGTGATGAAACTGGGAAAACGCGTCACACAAGATAGCAAGTCTTTTATCTTGTTTATGGATTACATGTCCTGGCGCAGGGAAACCCGCAGCACTGCCTCAGTTGCATGTTGTAATCTTTATCTGTTCATGTTTTGCAGTATAAAAACAAAAAATGGGCTGTGAGATAATAATAAAGCCTTCATTTATCAGAAACTGGAGCAGAGATTAATCCGAGCTGCTCTGAACACTCTGTGCTTCTGTCTTTTCAGGGTGGACCCCATTCCTTATGACACTCCCAAACCGGCGGGGCACACCAGGTTTGTGTGTGTGTCGGACACACACTCACGTACAGATGGCATCCAGATGCCCTACGGCGACGTCCTCCTTCACATGGGCGACTTCACTGAGCTGGGCCTGCCCTCTGAGGTCAAGAAGTTCAACGACTGGTTAGGTATGGAACCTACACACACACACACACACACACACACACAAAGTTGAAATGAACAGTAAAAAACAGAGGCAGAGACACAATACATGGTGGAAGTACAAGTAGACAGCGGACCACACAATAACTGCCCCTCCCAACTGGCCCAGTGTCCAGTTTAACCTCTCTGACCCAACTCCCTGCCTCTGTTAACCTTTGACCCCTCCCTCTGGCCCTGTGCTGTGGGTGGGAGGGAGGGCTGGAGAAAGTGTTTTCATCATTATACCCTCCAGTCCTGAGCTAATGTAACGGAATCGCTTGTGCCCTCGCATGTGTTCGTGTTACACACGCACGCCATCCGAGCCTTCCTCTCTGTGGGCGTAAATCAATAGGTGCCACCCACAGCACTGACCTGGCCCGCTCAAGACGTCTCAAATCTTTAATGTTTCATTTGGTGGCCTGCTGGTTGAAGTCTAGTTGCGATTGTTTCTGTATCAAAAGTCATTTTTCAATTGGCCCCCGTGAAACAAGTGGTGAAGCGTTTCACACCCAGGAATCAGATTACGTTGTTATTTCTTTTGGATCGCTTTGTTGCGCTCATTTGCATCTGCTGATGCGGCGTTTTGGTTTTATGGGATGGATTGTGACTGATTTGTTATAGGTCAGAGCGAGAAGTGAACTCGCTCACCCACTCACCGACTCTTTAAACTGCTGCCCTGAGCTGTGCCCCAGTTTTTCCCAAGCAGACACGTACACATGGGTGAACACGCACACACACACATGCTCGTCCCAGTTCTTTCCTGATCTGCCCTGCCACCAGTTTAACACCTGGAAGATGCACTGGTCAGAGTCTTTACGCTCTCCGTCCACAGAGAGACAAATGCAGACATGTAACTTTCACTCCAGCTTGGCTCCGTATGATTTGGATTAAGGTAACCTTTGATCTGTCTCCCCTACGAGTGTCATAAGCCATCAAGGCAACGGTAACTGTAGATAAGGATGTGCTGCCATCTGCCCGGGAGTCCATTTGTGCTCGTCTCATATGAAAATGTTAAGTTTGTTCACTTTTGGGGGATCAGTTGTCAGATAATGTCCTTTTCATGGTTCACAGATCTTGTTAAAATTTCAAATAGATGGGGTGTCAGTGTTAATTTTGGGATAAAACAGGAAAAGTAACTATTTCAACAGAAAACGTGAAGATCATCAGTATTTAATATGCAGTTAGTGGCTGGAATTAATGTTCCAATACTAGCTTTAGTCAAATAAAGAAGATGGGAGAGTAATTATGTGTCTTCTTTCTGCCAAATTCTGTCATCAGTCCCTGAAAGTTTGAGATGGTGAAGTTAATCTTTTTCCATCAGTGAAAACATGTTTTAGTCACGCTTTTGTTTCTGGCATTTGGAGGCCAGACATCCCTCAATAGTCTACAAGGCCGACCAAATGTGCAAGAGTTACACACAAAATGTCCTTTAATAACCAAAACTGAGTGTAAGGGATTCAATCATTTCTTTCCAAGGCTGTTTTTTTCTGTCTGACAGGTCAGGAGCTGACAGCCTAAAAAGAATTATTGGAAAATAGCATTTTAATGGCACATTAATTCATTCAATTGCCTTTTTATTTTTTTTGGTCATGTTTTCATTTCTGTATGCTACTAAAATTCTGGCTCTAATGAGTACCACTGTATATCTCTATCATGTTTTAATAATTGCTTATGAAGTGGTCTTAAGATCGCAACATGCGAACTGTTGTGATAACTTTTGTTCTACATTATATAAAAGTAGATATTTTATGTTCAAATGGTCGGTCTTTCCTCTGGATGCATTGTTTCACAATTCAGTAAATAAGTCCAGGTTCTCATTTAAAAAAATATTCTTCATTAACAGATTCTTAATTCAGTAATATAATCTGCTATATTAGTCTGCTTTACTTGGCATTTCCTGAAGGCAAAGTAGCATCTGGGTTACTATAATCAGTGCAAATGCTTGTTATGCTTGTAGATTACAGACCAGATTTTTGTCTGATGGCGGAGCATCAGCTCCGATCTGCTGCTATAATCTAATCCCGTATATGTTGATAATGAGTTTCATGATGATGATGATGATGATAATGGTTCAGGTCCATAGTAAAATTAATCATCTATGCAGTTCAGCACATAAAATAAATGTGGAAACACTGATATGGTACCCAGCAATGACATACACTGATAATGTTTGCTGTAAATATTGAACTGTTTATTAAAGTTAGTTGGTTTTCCTCCCATTCAAGTGTAGATTTAAACTCCTGGAGCATGGCTGCAATGAAAACTGCTGAGACAGTCAACTTGTCTTGGTTTTGTACATTTTGTTCCGCCGGAGAGAAGAATTAGCCTCCATTAAATCACCTCTGAAGTTTTTGACTAGAGCGGCACAGCAGCCATCTGCACACGGTGTTCTTCACCAATCTCATTTTGATTTTTCTCCACGAATCTCATAGCCTGTCCCTGTTCGCAGAGGAGAGCAAAATAAATAAATCTGGGCGCACCAGCCCTCCGTTAGATGTATCACAGTGGCAATAAAAGCAGTAGAAATTCCCAGTAGAGTAATGGAGATGGAGTTGTTTGAGGGTAATTATATTTTTTCCTCCCGCCTTTTCCACATGTGGTGGGGATGGAGAGAATGATTTGCTTTGGGGTGTGTGTGTGTGTGTGTGTGTGTGTGTGTGAGTGTGTGTGTGTGTGAGTGTGAGTGTGTGAGAGAGAGTCTGTGAGTGTGTGTGTGTGTGTGTGAGAGAGTGAGTGAATGGATGTGTGATCCAGTTAGCGTGTTCGGGGACTGAGAGGCGGCGCTCTCATATAAGGTTAGACTGGAATTTATGATCTTGAGATGCGACAAGAGCTAATTTAGAGCAGCGGGAATGAAACCTATGGACTGGGGAGCCATGATTCTTTCATTTTCAGCATTAAAGAGCACACACTCTCATACACACTCACATTTTGACGGATAGGAGTGTTGGGGATTTCTTATTTATCTGCAGCGTCCCATCCTGACTTGAATTTATATTCTGTTCAGTTCACAACTTTGCTGATGCAGTGTTGCTTTGCTTGTATCTCACTCTGTTTTGCGTCAGAATCATTCGATTAAAGAATTTGTTCTGAGATTTGTATATTTGAAGTGAAGTGTATTAAAATATAAGTTATTAAAGAAATGAAAGAAATGGCAATGGCCTAGCATGAAGGAGGGTCCTGTTCTTTTCATTTATGTTGGAGAACTGGGATCAGAAAAAGAAAGTTTCTTAATTAAGATGAATTTATGCACCCATTACTCTCACTTTTCTCAATCAGCTGCCAGACTTCTTTAAACCCCACTGCAGTAGATCATAAAAAAGAGCTAAAGTAGGTGAATCAGTTAATCAGGAAGTGCTCAAAGTCAAAGATGGCTGGACTTCTTTTATGTTCTTAAAGAAGTTTCACCCCTGATCCGTAAGCTTTCCTCTATTGTAGAAGAACTGACTCCACATGTATGTGACTACATTTTCAAATAATGGTAATATTTAAAATTGCTGCAACTAAACACTCCTCCTTTGCTCGTCGACACATAAATTTGCCAGTATAGAATCTTCAGCAGACAGAAAGGAAGGAAGAGAGGAGCAGAATCAACAGGACGGCTGTGAAAACAGACTGCGGCAGAGGAAAAAGAAATATAGAGGGAGAATAGAGGGGTGACAAAGGCCAGACCCCTGGCTTGTGTGCTCAATCTGCTGGAATAAAGCAGTAAGTCGGTGTCTGATGGCAAAGGGGAACCGGGACAAATCATCCCGACAGAGGAGAGCAAAAAGGGCACGGCAGAGGTTGAAAGATGAGGAGATGAGAATCGTAATGGATGTTCTTCTCCATTTAGTTCAGGTTCATGCTTCCACCAGCTGCCTGGCATCCGCAGAGATGGACTGCGGTCTGCCAGGGTCAAACAGAGCCGTCAGCTGTGGTTCTAAGCTCTCTGGCTGCCTGAATTGAGGGCATATTTTCCCTCTGCACTAGTGCTCAGTCCTGATCCGTGCCCAGGGTCGGCTGCACAGGGAAATACTCTTGGATGTCCAGAAAATAATTTGTCAGCAACAAACGTTTAAATATTTGATGCATCCCCCATTTCAGCAGCGCTGCCTCAGATTCTTGATGCATTTTTCAACAATAAAGCAAAGGTAATGTGTTTGGATCAGGTTAGTTAATCATGTATGGATGCAATGATATTCTGTTGAATTTGCATAGTTTGTCATTGAAAAAGGAGCTTATTGGTCAAGGATGATCTTCATTTGTGCAACTGTAAAATCTAAAGGATTCCTCTGCAGACACATAAAGTAGGTATCTGCCTCTCTTGTGACACATTCATATTTGTCCTCTCAGTGTTTTTAGCCTTTTGATGGTAAATGTTTATTGTATTAATAATATAAACGACCTCTTGCTTCTGTTACTTCCGTTATTTGCCTTCTTCCCATGATGAAGGATGAATAAAACCTTGGACTGGGGGATGGCCTTGTGTAATTCTGTGTAGGAAGTATTGTGTATCTCCTCATAAATTCAGACTAATTAAGCTCCCTGAGGGGACATTAACATTTACATCCCACCCTGTGATGAACTGCAGCCTCTGGTCCACGCTCAGTCTCCTCTCTGTCTTTGCCGTCCTGCAGATTTGTAATTGAGGACAGTAGGACCTGCCTGAAACTGTTTAGCTGCTATCTACTTAATTTATCGGCTTCTGCGGGGGCATAATGTTTGTCTCGTATATTTACAGGATGCAAAGCCACGCAGTCGATAAATTCAGTTAACAGAGGGGCTCTTTCGTCTAATTCAGTGTTTTTGTATTTTGTATGTCTCAGAAAATACCAAGATAATCTCATGACAACCGAACCAGGATTTTAAATGTGTTCTTACGTGACGACATATGTGCATCAGCCCTGACCTGCTCACTCTCGTCTCTTCTAGGTGGCCTCCCGTACGAGTTTAAGGTGGTGATTGCGGGGAACCACGAGCTGACTTTTGATAAGGACTTTATGGCCGAGCTGGTCAAGCAGGATTACTACCGATTCCCCTCGGTGTCCAAACTCAAACCGGAGGACTTTGACAATGTCCAGTCACTCCTCACAAACTGTGTGTACCTGCAGGACTCGGACGTGACCATTAAAGGATTCCGGATATACGGGACGCCATGGTAAGACCTTCAACCTGAACTCATTCATTTCAGAAAGTCTCATTTGTGTCGGTGGATCCCTGAGGCGAAGGCGTGCTGCCCTCCTCTGTCAGCGTCTGGCTGTCGTCCAGCCCCCCTCGCTGCAGTAACTCCACACTCTCTCTTACACACAGGGTGCTATTCCCAGCTCGTACGCTCCTTTATGAGCCCGGGACCTCCGCCTGCCGCCCGGGCTTACGTTACACCCGTGTTTTGACACAAGGTTAAGTGATACGCGTGTTACCAGGATGCCTTGTCAATAGGCTCTCAGGTGTGGACAGAAAGCAGGTGGGGGTGGGCGTGTTTGTTTGAGTAGCAGCATAAGCAGTGTGTATTCAGCAAATAGAAGCAGGTGGAAATTTTATAGGAAGGAGTGTCTGACAAAGCCTCCGGTGCTGCATTCACCCATGTACTTATATAGCGAGTAGAGTAAAAGAAATATCCCTTTTTGTCTACTTTAGGGGAAAGTTCTTTCCTGATGTGCATTATCGTGCTGCTTTTATAAGTCGGACAGTTCACTCAGAACCCCGTCAGCTCCGTGTTTTGCTCTGTGACGTTCCCGGCTGGAACTTCCGCTGTCCTTCTGTGACTCCCTCCGCTTACTTCTGCTGCAGACTCCAAAATAGCTATTTAGGTCAAAGCTTCATCCTTCAGCAGCTATAATTAGCTGGTTTGCAGTCTGGCATCACAAGTGCTTGAGGACAGCAATGGGGGGGGCGCAGATCTCAGCATTCCTGTTATTGCAGCAACAGGAAGAAGAGATTACCTTCTTCTTTTCCCTCTATTCTTCTGCTTCTCCATCCTTCTATTTGAATAGGGAAGGATGTGGCCCCCCTCTCTCCCTGGTGGATTTTTAGTGTGAGGGCTGGTAAGTGCCTGTTGTGACAGCTGGGGGTCTCATGGGAGTGGACAGCTTGGCGGACCCCCCCCTACACAAATCTGTGCTCCGTCCCCTCACCTCCTTCACACCCATATGCCACTGCGGCCTGCAGTCTGGCCGCCTTGTCCAGCGTGAGGTCTCACTTAGCCTTTGAGTGACCCCTCACTTCGTTAACAGTCCACCAGCTCACCACCTGGGTGGTCGGGCCCCGACACGTCCCTGGCTGTTTGGCCGCGATGGCATGCGTCACCGCCACCTGATAAACGCCGCTTTAGCTGCAGCGGCTGCAGAAACGCAGCAGATTCTGTCACAGCCTCCTGCTTTAAGTTGTCAGTTCAGCAGGTTAACCACGAAAATAAACAAAACCAAGAGACGGATCATTAAATGGAAATATGTTTTTGCTCAGACTATTCTTGACAGATCCGTGGCTGCTCCTCACATTAGACCAGACACAGAGCTTTCTTTCATATGCCTTTTGCCTTTCCCACAACAAATGTTTATATGCATCTTCATGAAGCTGAGGAAGAATCTCTGTGGAGATGGAGGTAGATATGAACAAAGCTGACCTCTAGGTCAGACATGTCTGAAGTGAAATTGCGCCTCAGATCTTCTCAGTGGTCTCAATACATGAGGTATTTACATTTGATTATATATATTAACTCTGTATATATGGCAATTTATCCAATTTAACAACTCTTAAACTCCAGAAATTCAATTTTCTTCAATCCAAATCTGAGAGAACTTTCATTGGTTCTTAACAACTTAAATGAGTAGTTTGGTCGGGCCTTTGTCTTCAGCAGAGCAGTGTTTTGAGCAGTAGGCCATCTGTGATTTTCAGGTTAATTCGGTGATGGTTGTGATGCAGGCTGTATTTTTAAGTGTCATACAGGAAAACATATGTTGCAGATATCTGATTAATGGAGTTAATCATGCATTCTTATTAGTTTGACATTTGTGAATATTACAGTTATTATAATAGTTAAAACACACAGTCAGTAACATACTGGAATACTTTTAACACCTTCAGCTTCTCCAAACGCCTTGTTTTAAGCATGTTTGAATGAAGTTCTGCTGACTTTGTTTCAATATAACACAGAGCAGCGATCCATGAAAGATACAAAACACGTAGTGGTTATGTGTGTGTTAGCAGATGCTTAAAATGTGCGCGCACACACACGAAAACTCACATACACACACACAGATTATTGAAGGTCTCTTAGATGGAAGCATCATATAATTAATGCCAGGAGACATGTGACATAGTCATTAAATAGCAAAGATAATAGATAGATATTTCAAGGACAGGTTTATTTTTTCTCCTGTGTGTAAATCTTAGAAGTAGCTTTAGTTGCATAATGAGCAGTTTATGGACAACACATGAATTTGCAACAAACCGGTCAATAATTCATCAGTGTCCAAATCAAGCAGATACGTGTGTCTCCTCAAACACAGCCTTTGTTAGCTAACGCTATGTCTGTGTTTGTGCATTGATTTGATCCGATCTATTCAAGGAAGTGATTAAATTATCATAAATTTGCACCACACACACAAACACACACACCAGCACAGGAATGACTGCACACTGGTCACAGATATGTGAGGAATCCTGCTGCTTTTGCAGACCGATAAGCTCTGCTCTTTGATTCCAACCAGACACACACGAGGGTGTGTGCGCGCATGTGTGACTGTGTGCGTGCGTCCGTGTGTGTGTGTGAGAGAGAGAGAGAGACGCACGCACACACACACACACACACACACACACACAGACCATAGGGTCTTTCTTTCTCTCTGTAGGGATTAACCTGTTTTGTGATTCTGGACTTGACCACAAATTAACTCCCTGGTCGAAGGTCAAACTGTTGCTACTGCTTCCTCCCTGATCCTCCCAGCTCAGAACGCCTCTCTCCCCCTCACCTCACCGGAGACCCTGTTCCCTGTACTTCTCCCCCCTCCCCTGCTCCCCTGACATATTTTCTCCTTTTCTAATTTCAAGTCCTCTGCCGACTCATTTTCTACTCTTGCCCCTTTTGGTTCCCCTTAACGAATGGAATGGCATCAGTTTTTGTGGGTTTTTCACCAGAAAGTGTGTGTGTGTGTGTGTGTGTGTGTGTGTGTGTGTGTGCGTGAGCGTGAGCGCGCGCCTGCTTGCCTCGCTCCCAGAGGCAGGAGATTAAATCCAACTGCCCTCATTTGACTCTCTGAAACTCACCTCAGGGGAAACCTGGAGGGCCAAATGCAGATTTGTCATTTGCAGATTTTAGTTTTATTCATGTATTCATTTTTAACTGTAAAGGTCAGCCATGGGGGGGGCAGTGTCTGAGGGAGAGAGCGAGAGAGAGGGGACAGGGAAATGGGAGCAGTGTACACAGTGTTGATGTTTGAATATCAGCCTGTTTAGCCCCAGTTGCTTTCATTACACAGAGGTCAGAGGTCAGACTGGTGAGGTTTGCTTAATGTCTCTGAATTTAAGGAGGAGGATTCTCACAATGCCTAGGGTTTTTATGCTTTTGATCCAGGGCTTTGTTTCCACTTCATGACAACCGTCTTCTTGAAGACTGCTTTATTAGTATGATCCACCAGGTCCCCAGCAGCATCCACCTAATTCCTTTAATTACCTGATCTTTGGTCCGCAGCAGTGCCCATCTCTGCGTAAAGCCATTTGTAAGTGACTTTCAGAACTATAATAAACACAAAGAAACTGGAGAATAATTTAATCCAAACATTGTAATGTGATTTGGGTGCTTCGCTTTTACTGGTTTCATTGGTCGTTGGGGCTGAAGCACAGTTTCGTGCCAGCTGCTTTTAGCTTAATCACCCCGAAGTCACCTCTCGGTCGGCGCCAGCCTCTGTCAGTTTGTGTTGGCTGTCTGCCCGACACACACATATACACACACACACACACACACAGACAGCCTTCTCTGTCGGCGTGCGAGCACATGGCAGCATTACCTCTGATGAGGTAATGGGCCTTGACAAATGTCCATCACCAAGAAGTCAATGACTTCACGGCCACTCTCTTCACTTTCCCTCCTAAAAGTCATATCATGGGAAAAGCTGTTTCTTTCTTCTCTAAATATTCATTTTTCTGTCAGTTTTACTGACGAAATCTGACCTAATCAAAATAACATTAAAGATAAGCAAACACAGCAGGGCTTTTTTTAATGAGGTTAACATTCAAAGGCAGTAAGACATTTCCGTGATCTGTCCTGGATGTATTGATACAAACACATGACTCACTGTCCCTGAAGTATTTTAATAGCAGATAACATTACTCTCATCAGGAAATAAAGTTTTTCTTTGCTTTTTTATGATAGTGCAGCAGAACTCCTGAGCATTGGGCCTGTGGTCTGATAAAGTAAATCATGTAGATAAATGATGGTAAATGTCATTTGCAGCCATAAATGGACATTGCAGACAAGAACTGTGATATAATGTAAGTTTATTTAAAGATTACTGCTTTAAATTTCCTTTCGCCATGGCTCTTTTTCACAGCTTGTTTAGGACAACATTTTCTTTGCAGTTTTCTCATCATTAATTTGTAAAAACAGTTCAGAATTGAGGATTTATTGACAGTTAAATCTGCCACCTTCATTTAATAGAGTGTGAACTGGAAATCTCCGAGCACGTGGCAACATGGCCACCGCCCGCCGCCTGCAGATTCGTGTGTGTGTCGCTGTTAGCGCCGCCGCCGCTGTTGTTGTTGTTGGCGCTGCCGCTCCCTGCGCCCGGGAGTGCCAGCGCAGCTGCGGGCGGTCGCAGGTTACAGATGCTGGGGGTTCAGACGGCGCGGAGCCTCCGGCAGCTGGCGGCAACGGCTGGAGCGGCGCTGGCAGTCTGCTCGCCGAGCCGGTCCAGGTCTGCAGCTGTTGCGTGTGTGTCAGGGGTGTCGAAAACATCCTGCTCTGTGAGTTCTTTGCCCCCTCCCGCTGCAGCAACACACCTCAGCCCAAAGGTGAGCCCCCAATATGTCAGAGGAAGAGCGATGGGCCCTGACCGCCGTTTAATAAAGCTCCCCTCGGTGGGCCAGCGTGCATCTGTCATTGGCCAGACAGCCAGAGGTCCGCAGCACGAGGCCGGTGAAACTGAGAAAAGAGCTGAAACGGCTTAAACCTCTCACAACACAAGTTTCCCGCTATCTGGAATACTGCGGTTTTCATGCAGATGTAAGACCTTGTTTGGTACATACATTTTAAATTACCTTTAAGAATACATTAAACATGGCATGCAATTGTAAATATCGGGTTTATTCCATAGTAGTTTTTTTATTGGTTCGACATGTGTGTGTCTGCAGTTGAATTATTGGTGTTGGGTGCGACTCTGGCCACAGTTCACACACACACGGCCTCTGGCTGGAAGCTGTAGTTGTTGCCATCTGTGTATACACGCGCATGTTTGTGTGTGTGTGTGTGTGTGTGGGTGGGTCTGAGTGCGGGGATAGGGTGGAGTTGTCAGCTTCGTCCTTTTGATGGGAACATGAAAAGACAGATATGGAACACAGTTTATCCATATTTATGTGGCCAAACTTAAAGAAACTAGAGGAAATAAACTTTGTGTTGCAGAAACCTGCATCTTGTTTATCTCACCACTCAGACATTCACTTGGCTTTTATCGCTTAATGTTGCTTTTATCTGGAAGCTGCCAGTTTCCTTCAGATGTATCAGAAACACACGAAGACCCTAGGAAGGCTTCTCATCTTCAGCCGACGAACCTAAAGGTCTCTGAGACATTATTATTAGTAGTGTGCATTTCTGTTCCATAAAGCCGGTAAAAAATAGTCCAACCACAATGTCCAAAATGGTGAAATGTGTTTTTGTATCCTTCAGAATAGGCTGTGCGATAAAGAGACTGACAGAAGAACGCCATTCATATCCTCAGGAGGGAGAAATTCACTTTAACGATAAAATCGGAGAATGCTGTCGATGTTGATGCTGCGGCTGTGTGTCGACTGACCCAAGTCCTTTTACAAACCTGACCCATAAACAAGAGTTCCTTTGAGTTTGCCTGACTCGAAGCTTAACACGGATCACTCTGGTTCGTGGGCTCTTGACCCAATCCTTGAAAAGACTTTATAGTGGAAGTCTTTTCCCCTCTCTTTCCTTAGTGCAGCTTTCGTGTCAACATGAACTCCAATTGAAATCTTTTTATTTTTATTCTTCACTGGGTCTCCTGGAAAACCCACCAAGGTCCGGGTACACTTTGGTCTGAAAGGACAGCTCTGCAGAGGTCAACAGCATACTTTTATTCTGGTGAACAGTTAGCATCATTCACATGTGAGGCACACAGGGAACTTTTCCACCTACAGGTTTTTGATTTATTCCAACGTCAGATATGACCCTGTGATTACGGCCTTGTGCGGCACTGTTTCTTCGCCCTGAAAGGAAGTGCACGTTTCCTATAGATGTTCTTTAGTCATGGTGTGAAAGCCTTTCCTCTTTCTTCTCTCCCCTTTTTATCATGTTCTATTTTGTCTCTTTTCTTTCTCTCTCATGTCATTGAGTGGATAAATGTGTGCAGGCGGGTGTTTTTGTTCCGTGAAGACAAAACTGCGCAGCGAAGAGGAATGAAAGAATGGTGGGAAGCATGAGGAGTTGGAGGAGGGGCATTGGCGACTCGCCTCTGTTGCCTGTTCACGCTGGCTTGCTACCTGCTTGTCATTGGCGGTGGAGTGACCTTTGACCTTGGGGCTGGTGGGCCTCAGCAGCAGTGTCGGCTTTAATTAGAGAGCCACACGACTGGATGCTCCGCAGCGCGTCTGATCATTCAAGAAAAGGGTTGGTTCAGGCAGGGGAGGGCAGACGGGACGGTTAATTAATTGTGTTGATGCAGTGAAAGACTGCAGTTGCCGTCCTGCCTATAGAAACCACCAGCTCTGGCTTTAGTTCCGGGGTTTAACAGCAGACTTTCAAAACCTTAGATGATTTTTGTTTCCTTCTCCTGGTCTGACGGCAGCGGTCTACACAGCCTTTAAAGTGCACTACATTTCCAAGAGGATTAATTAGATTAAAGTCAGTGTTTGCTCGCTCCTTAAAGACTTTTTCCCCTCCTGCAGGACTGCACGGCTCTGTTTTGTTTTCTGTTTGTTTCTAATGAGAATAATCAGCAGTGGTGTGGAATAATGAAGCGATTGTTGGGGAATGTGGGATCAGCTGCCGTGCTCGACGGCTCCGTGAATCCACGCAGGCTTGATTAACAGCGTGTTTGCACGTTAAATCTGCTCCACACAGTAAATTTGCAGGATATTATACTGCTTTACTGCTTTCCGCTGGCAGACTTGATTAGTTTAATAAGAGTAGGAAATATATCGAAGTAATGGCAAACAAAAGTACCGGTACATGTTTTATACATAAAATGTCTTTTTGACTCCCCGTAATTAGTTTCCTCTTTGTGTCCATCTTTTATCTATCATCTTGACCTCCCGAGTGCACCATCTTCATCATGCTGAAGACAGTTTGTTCACACTGGATGTGGAGTTACATGGCCTTAACCCTGAGCCAGGGTCACCTTACTCTCTGACAGATCTGGCCTTTCTGCAGTCGAAGCTGTATTTTTTGTTTTTTGGGGGGGTTTTTTTGTCCCCTTTCACCTTAAAATATTTGTCCGAGCTCTTCCTCTTTGCTTCTGTGCATTGGTGGCAGCGGTAAGATTATTTTAATTAAAAGAGGAGAATGTTTTCAAGCAAATGGGCTGAGATGTGAGAGAGAGAGAGAGGGAGAGGCTGCGGAATGAGCGAGGGATGAAAAGAAAGCCAGAGTTAGGAATACAGCAGGGGATTAAAGACAGTGAGCGAGTGTTTCAGACCCCTGGCCAGTTTTCTGCTGTAATGAACATTAGGGCTGCGGCATAAATTTAATGACCTGTGAAACAAACAGCGTGGCCGAGACCAGCGCCTCTGAATGCTAAGTGGCTCTATTATTAATTCCAGCTCCAAGATGCCGCTGTGTAAACACGCTGCAAGTCTCTCCCCCCTCTGAGGCACATTAAACACTCGCCTGCGTGTTGGCGTTGTCGAGGCTCACCGCGGCGCACGGAAACGGGGTCACGTCTTCCTTTGTACCTGCAGAATTAATGGCATGTCGCCTGTTAACAGCATACCCAGGCTAACTAGCAAGATATGAATAGCGCTGCAGCTAATGGTTGCGCAGGTTAGTCGCCCTGATAATGAATGGCTCAGCGATGGGGCATGTGCTAATAAACACAGTCCATGTTCTTGGAAATTAGCAGGCAAACTGATAGAATCTAACAGCATCCCACACTGTTCGTGGTTTCAGCTGAAGGTTTGTTTGAATCTGGGGAAAAGGGCATTAAAATGAATTTGATGCCCATTAGGAATTTATAAAAGATATATTGTTAATGTTAGAATCTTTACTTTTAATCTGTCAATCACAGTGTGTAAAAAAAGTGCTAAATCCTTGTGCCATGGAGCTGCAGATTATTTTTTAATGACAATATTGTTTATCATCCATGCTTGTGCTGCTTCATATCAAAGTGAGAAATGCCAGTATTCCAGATTTCAGGATCAGAAGGACCCGAGAGTCAGATTATGAAGGTTGCAGCCTCGATCAAATCATCTGACACAGCAGGAGGCACAGGGGAGAGCAGAGGAGTCCAGAGCTGAGCAGACATCTGCCACATGAGGAGGAGATACATGACATGATGATGCTGCCCAGGGCCATAAAATGCAATCAGCTTCCCCTGGACGGGAGCCTGAGAAAGCTCAGCGGCCAGCCAGGGAAGCAGAACCAGCCTGTCAGCAGATGGTCACCTGCTCTGCTCTCCTCCTGAACCCGACCTCAGCCCACCCGTGCACTCAGGGGAAAAGATGTTCCATGTCCATGTACTGTCAGGTTTTCCATCATTAGCATCACCACTCTCACACCAGATTTCTTTGGGTTGTTGTGGTGTGTGTGTGTGTGTGTGTGTGTGTGTGTGTGTGTGTGTGTGTGTGTGTGTGTGTGTGTGTGTGTGTGTGTGTGTGTGTGTGTGTGTGTGTGTGTGTGTGTGTGTGTGTGTGTGTGTCCTGATTCCAGCATTACTGTATTGTCCCACGCTGTGTCTCATGCTCCAATGGGATAAATATTTGAAAAGCTAAGGAAGCCTCGTGTCCCTGGCCCTGCATTAGCTCTACCTCTCTCTGTGGCTCCCCCCCCGCCTAAACATAGATTTCAGCTCAGAATGTTCCTCAGAGTCCTGTCCATTATTCTCTGCACAATCCTGTGTGAAAGGTCACCAACCTAAGTGCTGCCACAGCCGAAGCCCCATTGAATAAGTGATACCTCAATGACAGGAAGTCAGCGTATGACGGTAGAGATGGAGAAAAAAGGAGTTTTTATTTAAAAAAAGAGAGGACATTAATGATTTAAGATGGAGCGAAATGGGCCAGACGAGGCAGAAGCTCATTCAAACTCTTCAAGGTGTTTTTTTTTTTTTTCTTTTAAACCTCTAATAGCAGTCCACACGTCAAGCTGGACCCTCTAATCACGACTGTACAGCACGAGAGGAGTACAATGTCGTGTCCAGACTGTCTGAATCCAGGTTTGCCTCATTCATCTCTGAATTTGAGCTTATATGCTTTTTTTCGTTTTTCTTTTTTATTTTAATAGGGGGCTTTGTGATAGCAGCGCAGGAAATGTCTCAAAAATCCAGCACCATGCTGGTTAATTAGACCCACGTCTAATTAACACAGGCTGCAGCGGCTGACGTCTGCACTCCCGGCCTCTCGTTTAACTCCATTTACCTTTCCTACAGTAGCAAAGTGGGGAAAAGAGCAACTCGCCCTGGAGCCTGCGAGGCAGGCGCTGCATCTTGAGCCAATCAATCAGCTCCGCTGTCAGCTCCATAAACAGGAGGGCAGCCCGCCTGCCCGTATCTGCTCAGCGGTGATAGTATTCACGCGGCGGTGCGACACTTCCTTTCCTTCCTGCTGACCTCTGCGCAGCGTCGCAGCAAGGACGGGACTCTGCTTATCTCCACTCGCTGGATTTAGACACCTCCACGCGGGTGGTAAAAGCACCCAGGTGTCGACGGGGATGTCGTGTCGTAAACAGAAATGCAGGCACGCCGTGACCTCCGTTCATCGATCTGTGTCTGACAAGCAGCCGACAACAGCAGCGGAATGTTACTGGAGGAATGTGTGGAGAATTTTCCCGGCTGCTGCGCTGCAGCTACCTAATCGCTAATGTAGCTGAAAATCCCAACATGCTTCCCAGAATGTTTTATTTATCAAACCGAGCTGAATTCTTTCCAGATGTTTATGCCACACCGCTGTGGCCATCTTTGTTTTCCGTTTATTTTTGGGCTGCAGCTCTTTGTACACACAGCCGGCGCTAACAATGCCAGTTTGCGCGCTTTCCTGTGCTTATTGTTGCCACCACGCCCCCACCAGCATCCCACCCGCTGCACGGTCGAGACAATGGCCGCAAATGGGGTGCCCCGCGTCTGCTCCGCCCCGACCCCGCGGTCCTTCCTGTTACCATTAACATCCCTCCTCGCCTGCACTCATGTAACCTTTGACCTCTGCAGTAGCGAGTGGTTGGCCTGTCGTGTTCGGACAAGGGGGGGGGGGGGCTCCCAGCCTTTCGACTGAAGTCTGTGAGAACCTGCTGCTTTTCTTCTTCAAAACACTCAGGAAGAGACTAATTTCAGCCTCTGGACGAGACAAATCGGCAGTTCTGTGAAAGCAGGTGGTTGTTTTAACAGTTGTTTTTCATTGATATTTACCGCTCATGTAGCCGAGGAACACAGACTACTGAGGACATAAAACACAGCCAAGGATTTTAGTTGAGACAGTTTTGTTTTATTTAAGCTGCCAGTAAAACCCACTTTCAGACAGTAAACAATAGAATACTGTGGAATCGTCTCCACCAAGCACACACAGTCGTTTCCACACCTTCAGCTTTTTCTTTTGTGGTAACAAAGCTAGTGAGGCTCGAAGAAACATCACGGCTCTGTTGCCTCGCTCCACAAGGTCAAGCACGCCGTTTGGCTGTTTACACCCCAGATGGCCTCTCAAAGGTGAAACGGCTTTGGCTCCACCTCCCTGACCGAACAGCCGGCCTGAAGCTATGTTAACCGCGAGCATGCCACCGGCCTGTGGACTGTGCAACATTTGTTTTAATCTCTCTGATTGTTGTCATTAATTTGAAGCCTTCTCTTTAAAGTAGAAATGTTTTTTTTTTTTAAATACTATGGACGATTAAACCGGACCTGAAACCTCAGAGCGCCAGGTTAATAACTGTCAAAGCAGCATGTCAATGAATGTTCTGTCATCCAGGTCAAAGAGAACTCCTGGTTTAAAAAGCCAACTGGACTTCCTTCAGTTTTTCCAAGATGTTTCACCTCATATCCAAGAGGCTTCAGAACAGTTCAGAACACAAGTCCAGTTGGCTTTTTAAGCCAAGAGTTGTCAAAGCATAATTTCTTTATTCTGTTAAAACTGTATCGGCCGAGCTTCAACATCAGACTTGGATTGGCACAATAGAAAAGGCCGGACCACACAAGGCTGTTTTTCTTTTTTAAATCTGTTTTTTTTGGGGGGGTTGCGTGCCATAAATGAAAGGTTCAAACATAGGCCCTTGTGACGTGGCCTCTGAAAAAGACACACCTGAGTAACGACGTGTGCTCATTTTGTCCCACTTCAAACTCTTGGGGGGGGGGTCACTTCCTGATCCTTGGAGCAAAGCTGGGAATGAAACCTTGCCCCGTCAGTTATTGTCACTGCTTTCCCAGAGATATTGTCTGCCCCTGTGGTTCCCCTCACTCTCTTTCTGCCTCTCCACCCTCCCCCCTCTCACATTGTTCCCCTGGATCAAGTTCACAGGGGTCAGGGTGGGAAGAGGGTAACGGGACCCCATGTCTCAGGGTAAGTTCAATGAGTCTCAGTCCCTGCCCCAGCCCCCTCACACGGTCTCTGAATAAGTCCCCTCTTTTATTAGCCCGGTCTCCAGTTTCCCTCAGACTTCACGCACAGACAAAACACCTCACTGCTCCTCCCAGGCCCCGCCCACCACACGACCATCAGATTCCCCTGAGTGTCAGCAGGTCACATGTCGCTTTTTTGTGGGAGCTGTTAACGGCGTGTTGTCTGTTTCGCTCTGCATACACATAAATGTTGTTGGTTGTTAACCATCATCTGCTACAGATGACACAGCTAGGACTAGAAATATGGGTCTGGGGTCGATGATAAACTGCAGCGAAGTTTAATGATCGCAGTCCTCCGCTCTGGAAGCAGCAGCGGCGCCAAGGGCGGCCATGTTTGCCGTGTCTCTGCTGGATGAGGCAGCGTTGATTTGCATTAGGCCACGAAAGGTCAAACTGCAACTGGCTGCATCTTGGCAGGAAGGTGGCCTCTTGGGAAAGAGTGTATGCATGAGTGTTTGTGTGTGTGCGTGTGTGTGTGTGTGAGAGAGAGAGATGTAGCATAAGCTGGCTAAGTCTGGTGGCTATCTCTTAGTGTCTCTGTGCTTGGCAGAAAGATTAATCCATCCTTCACCCCATCAGTCAGTAGGCACCGGTTATTAGTGCTGGAGTACAGCAGAGCTCGCCCTCTCTCTCTCTCTCTCTCTCTCACGAGCAGACACACACACGCACGCACGCACATACACCCACAGCCACTTCACCTCTGTGCCTTCTACCTTGTCCCCAAAGTTTGCAGAGGTGGCCTTGGTGTTGAGAGGCCATTTGTCAAAACCCAGCCAGAGTCTCCACTTGGCTCCTTTTAATAAGGCTACCTGGGCTGTGGGATTACACACACACACACACACACACACACACACACACAACCATGTGCACTCTGCTTCACATATACTCACACAGCTCTGAGTGTCAGGTGGTACGTCCCGCGGGGCTTATAAAAGTCCCATTAACATGCCGGCACTCATTGGATCTGACAGGTTGATCAATTAGTTGCCCCCCCCCCTCCTCTGACCCAGGCCCGCTCTGACTCAGAGGTCAGACACGATGGATCGCTGGGCCAACACACACTCTCGCCTCCCCCATCTCCCTCTTATCTGTGGGCTGTTGCGGGCCTTGTCCGTGCTGCTATGTGTCCTGTTTCCGGGCTGATATCCCAGGATGCACCTGTTTCCCAGCGTTCACCTGAAGGCTCATATTTTACCTGGGACTTGTTTGGATGGTATCGGTGCTCGGCATCGTGTAAACATTGCAGCTGCTATCGTTCAGCAGACATGCTCAGGTAAATGAGGGAATCCCTTTAACCTGACAAAGACACTGCTGTTTGTTCAGGGATGAATTGCTTCTGTTCCTTTAGTAGTTTTATTTATACTGAGGCTTTTGCTTTCTTTCTGATTAACATTCAAATACAGGCTGGACGTGATTATCTCTGTCCTGCAGGATCTCTTCCTGTCTGCTGCTGTGACCCGTTGGTAAATCGTTCACACACGTTGTTTTGCTGACAGAAATTATTTTTGTACTTGGCCGTAATTGACTGCTGAAGCCCTAAAACTGTGGCCCCAAACGCTGCCCTAACTCCACTCAGGTTTGCAGGATGCCTGATACCATAATTACTTTTAAATACTATGTATTTTTTGTTGTATAAACCTGATATTTCTGAGGTTTATTCTAGTCTGATCTGCTGATGATCATCATAATTGAAAAAATATTTCTTAAACTTCCTTCATCTTAATTTAACTGTAATTTTCTGTGGTCTACATTTATTTTTCTTGAGACCCTTTTTGCTCACTAGAAGCCAAAGAGAACAGTTTTTTTTTTTATCTTAAATGTTCAGTCCCTTTAGTGAATTCCTCCTGATAAAACGGACGTAGACGATGAATCTTTCCATTGTTAGCGTCTCTGAATCAGCTCTGGCTCAGTGAGGCAGAACCTTCTGTGTATTCAGTAAACGACAGCTCTGCACAGGGTAAATGAGGGTGTGTGTGTGTGTGTGTGCGTGTGTGTGTGCGCGCGCGCGCGTGTGTGTGTGTGTTATAAGGCTCACCTGAACCTGTTAACCTCAGAACCACGTGGCAGAGTCGATGTTGCAGACAGTAAAGCCGTAACAACTTAAAGAACGCTTGTGGATCAAAGGGAATTTTATGAAAAAGGTTTTACAGAAATCTGAAAATAGTTTGAAAATTATTTGACTGGTAAATTTTGCAGTATTAATAGGAGTATTGTGCTTTTTTAAATAAAGTGTTTAATTGAAAGTTGTCCAATTATTTAATTAAAAGCAATGCTCTCAAAAGGGTATTGCAATAAAATAAACAGGATGGTCGTCTTTAATATCAGCTTTGCTTGATGCCAAAATTAGATTAGGAGTAGAAAAAGATTTATCAGAAGAACGAAGGAGTTAAATCCAATGCAGATGTTAAACAAGACAATCAGCAGTTTGAACCTCCAAACAGCTGACTCGTCAGGCTGTGAAATTCTGGTTAAAGCGATCTATAAAAGGGGTGGAGCCTGTTTAAAACACAACAAGAGGTCCTAACTGTTTGTACCAGGTGTGCGTGTGCGTGTGCATGTGTGTGTGTTCGGGGGAGTTGTGGGGTTTGAGGAGCAGAGGGGTTAAGAACGGTGCCCCAGAGAGATGCGCCGCCACCCTAATGATGTCCACTGGCCTAATTGAATATTGATTTTTGCATGCGAGGCTAAATGGTTTTGGTCCTCCGTCTGCTCGGGCTGCACCGTTGTAGTTTGCTGTTTGTGCTTCGGTTGTTGCAGAGGCATTTTTTTTAACCCTTTACCATCTGTCCAGTTCCTCTGAGTGATGAGATGGTAGCAATAAATTCTACAGACGCTAACTGACGTATGAGATTTCTAAAATCACTAAAAACCAGAATATTACAACAGTAAATAGTGATCAGTATTAAACTGTGGCCGCTGCGTTGCCTCATCTGTTGAGCTTATTTCTGAGAAACATCTTTAACTCTGCTTCTGTTTCTGTCGATGGCGTTCCACTTCCCACTGTGCCTGCCTCCAGACGCTTTCCCTTTGTTGCCACAGCGACGCATTCCAGATGGCGATTGCCGAGGCAAGACTAGGCTCCAAACTCACTCCTATCACGCACACACACACACACACACACACACACACACACACACACACACACACACACACACAGAGCAGTCAAACCTGCTCCTGAGCCTCACAGGAAACGATCTCCGCTCCCTGTGACCGGGATGTCATTAATCTGTGCAGAGGTTAACAAATGCACTCACATGGAGGGTATATTTCATAGACGGAGTGCGAAGGTGGACAATAGGGCCGCTCTGATATCACGCTCTGCATTCTGGTTCTTTTTGATGCTGAGTGAACCTCAGAAGACGCTTCTTTGTTTCTGGGTGTTGTTTATTTTTCAAGAACGATTGTCATCAGCCAGTTTGTTTTTTTTTGTTTGTTTTTTTTAATTCTTTCTCGTTATCAGTCACAATGAGAGACGCTTTCAAACCCGCGAGCAGCCAACCAGAACTGCTTTCCTTTGATTTGCTGCTCCTCCTCGTAGCAGCCGCGGTCATTTCCATCGGAGAAGTGGCGAGTCCTCCCGGTAATCCATTAGACTTCCATTAGCTCCGAATTGTGTGATTAGTTCTAATTAATCAGTTCAGTCTGTGGCCTTCACTCCCCCCCCTCGCTCCTCACATTTCATTTTTAACCTCATTTCTCAGCTCTCCGCCCGGTGAGACAGCCGGGCAGCGAGCGAACCAGTGAATCAGTAACTGAGCTACGGGACCGCCGCCGCTGCAGCGAACCTGAAGGGGTCGAGCTGCTGCCTGATTGGTTATCAAAAAAAAAAAATCCTATTTCTGATCATAAACGTAATAATTACATTTTAAAGTCGAGGAAAAAGCTAATTCTGCAGTGGGGAGCTGGAGCTTGCCTGCCCCATCTGGCCCCCCTCTGTCTACCCATATCGATCGCCCCCTGAGTCCTCATCGCTCACCGTGATTATCGCCGTCGTTTACCATCCACAGCACCACCGCTTAACCACCGGAAGCCGTTCCGGCCTCAGACGTCGGTCTAAAAGTGTGCGTTCATGGGGGAAAGGGGTGGGGTGGGGTGTCTGCTCGATTCTGCTCAATTCTCCTGAAGTTCTCTCGTGATGATCCGTCTTCCTGTGTTGTCAGCCTTCCTCGGCCGTTACCGCCATCGTGACAAATGAATGCTGAGTTTATCAGCCACCCCTCCGCTCCAGCTCTCTGCCCACCCCCCCCACCCCCTTATCCCTGCTCCTGCACCGCGGTGGGCTTTTACTCCTTCATCTATTCCCACCCACCCATCCGTCACTCATCCCAGGCCGCGTCAAGGCTCTCTTTGTGTCTGCTGCCTGTCATCCCGGAGCTCCGCGCTCCCGTCCGGGATGCTGGAGGTCTCCCAGCTGCCGTCACTCATCTTCAGCCCGTGAGCTGACGGAGGAAGCGATTCGCTCTCGATTACACAAGTGCAAATCCCAGACACGTGTTCTGAAGGTCGGAGGGTCGTGGGTTGCAGGAGACGCTTGCCATGGTCGTCCGTGCTTCCGGCTGTCGTTATTTCTGGTCCTGCATCAATGAGTCTTCCCGCTGCGGGTCGAGTTGGCCCGTGTTCTTCATTAGCGGTCGGAAGCAGCCGTGATGATGGTTTTAAGTCTGGGATTTCCCCTTTTTTTTTTTTTTGTTTCCATGGCAGCGTGACACACTGACCGTTGTGTTAAACACGTGAATAATGAACGCGGCGCGTCCTGTTCAAAGGAAGCAGCTCGTGCCGGTTCTCACCGCGCATGTCTCTGCCCCAGGTCTCCCTGGTTTAACGGCTGGGGCTTCAACCTGCCGCGAGGTCAGTCTCTGCTGGACAAGTGGAACCTCATCCCCGAAGGCATCGACATCCTGATGACCCACGGACCCCCGCTAGGTGAGTCCCCTCAGCCACTCATAGCTAAACACCGCAAAATTACAGCTGAACGCATCCGAAGCCGACGGCGTTGGGCCGCTTCATATTTGCTGGATGTCATAAAAGAGCGAATACGAAGGGTTTGTTTTCCTACTCAGACTGGTTCAGTTTTCCCTCCAGTTCTTTTCCCCCCCCTCTTCCTTGCTCTCCATCTGGCTTTATTGAGTGATTTCTTTCCCTCTCGCCTACGGAGGGTCTCCGCCGGAGCCTGTTTGATTGCAGGGAAACTCGATTTTGCACCAGTGCGGCAGATGCTGCGAATGATCCAAGCGTGGGGTGGGCATGCTAGGAGGGGGGGCGAAAACGGGGAGGCTGTGGAGTAAAGGAATCATCAGGATGATGATGATGATGATGAGGAGGGAGGCTGAATTTTGTCTCGACCCCTGCAGGTTTTAGAGACTGGGTCCCCAAGGAGCTGCAGCGGGTCGGCTGCGTGGAGCTGCTGAACACGGTCCAGAAGAGGGTGCGGCCCAAACTTCACGCCTTCGGACACATACACGAAGGTACCCAGAGAATCCTCTACTCTAACCTGTCCATCCTCCAGTAATCATCTAACCACAGTCCACACGGCCATGACCGTGAATTGTCATGGCCGTATGATTTGGGGCCATTGGGAGAACTGGGGAGAAGTCGTGGCCCTCAAGCGGTGGTTCTGCCTCGCGGCGTGAGATGGGTTCAAGGAGCGCTGCTGTCACGGACCAAAGATAACCTTAAATAAAATTCTAACGATGTCAGATATTTAGGATGAGCCTCTCAAAGCGTGACAGCTGCGCCGCCTCCAGCTGCTAACCAGCCAATAGAAACCCAGCAGGAAGTAGCACAGTTAAACGCCACAGACGTAAATAAATACGGACCCTGGCACAGTCGGTATCCCCAGCTGGCCTCTTTTCCGGAGCCATTCCAGAGACATTCTTTCTCCTCTTCTTCAGCCTTCTGTGCACACAAGCATGTGGAAACAGGGGAGCTTCAGTTCCTCCTTGTTGTGTTTAGCTTAGGCTGACACCTACATCCCGCACTCATCAAGCGTGGTGTCGCACCGAGGTTTGTGACGCGCACTAGGCTAATAAGACGAAAATCACACAGTGTATACCAGCCATTAGAGAAGATTCAACATGAAAGGTTATCAAAGACTTCAAAGCATCTGGAGCACTCGCTTTAAGCTCCAACTTGTGTTTTTTGATGATTGCAACGAGCAGCATCTTTGCTGTGACTGTCTGAACTTTTCTTGACTCCCCCCACAGGTTACGGGATCATGACCGACGGCTACACAACCTTCATCAACGCGTCCACCTGCACCATCAGCTACCAGCCCACCAACCCCCCCATCGTGTTCGATCTGCCCAACCCCTCCAGCTCCTGAGGGCGCAAGGCGGGGGATGGGATTCGCAGGGCAGGATAAGCTCCGTTTTTCTATAAATATGTCAAGTTTAAAATGAAGATTAAAAAAGATCTAAGTGTTTCTTTGTAAACTTTTTGGTCGTTGGGATTCAGAAGATTTTGGGGTGGGTGGGTGTGGGGTGTTGTTTGGAGAGGTTTCAAAGGAGAATACCGGTGCCTGCCCCCCCCCCAACTCGTGCCAATGGTGCTTTTTGTCAGACGTTGAAGATTAAATAAGCCTAAAGATCCACAATACGGTCAGCGCATTCAACACTCCCGTCTGTGAAGCAGCAACAGCCGCTGCCCTGAAAAACCCCAGTTCAGCGGCGTGTTTGTCTGCTCCCGCCGCGCCTGCCAGTTTCATACAAACAGGATGTGATGCTAAATCTGAGGGGGAATGTGAAAGTGGGCGGAACCGGTATTCTTCTAGTGTTCGGGGGGGGGATTTTTGTGGTTAAACAATCTTGCTCTTGATAAATATTGGTCAGATCTGTAAGATAAATGATGCTTTGTGAATTTGTACAACTTCTTTATGTTTGGTTTGCATTGACGGCGGACGCCATCGGGGGGTTTGTTTCGGTATTTTCTGTTGTCGTATCATCTGATATTTTGTGTTTAGGTCTGTTTTCGAATTCTCGCCGGCTCCTCTTTTCTTATTGGCTGACAGGGACGCTGCCTTAAACTAGCTTTAATGTTCTCAGCCAGAGCCCCTCCCACTCTCTGCGAGCTCAGAGGAAACTCCTTATTTATTACCCATCATCCCGCAAAACCACCACCTGACCAGCGCAGGGACGGAAAGCTGTCAAATTACAAACAAAAACTGTAGCCTCCCATCATGGATTTTGATCTAATCTGGAAAATGTATGTATAAAATATATAAATATATATTATATATTCATGTTGTAAAACATCTGTACTAAAAGTTGTGTTTGACGAGAAAAGTTTCTTTGATGTTCCCATCAGACGCTCTTTTCTTTGTTCTTCTCCCGATGTTTGAGAGAGGAAATCGAGTCACAATCCGACAGGTGCCGTCATCCCAGCAACGCACCTGCCTAAACATGGTTGAGTTGTCCTTTAACGTGTAAATCTGATAGTATTTGTGTTACGTTGCTTTTTTTTTTTCCTCTAATTTTGCACTGTGTGTAAATGCAATCTTGCTAGCACAAAAAAAAATGTTGCCAATAGTTGTCTCAACTTCGCCACTGTAAATGCTCTTCTTCTGTGCTCCGTTCCTCTCTCGCTCTTTTATCTGATTGTATCCCTCTTCATGGAAATGTTAGTTCTTTCAGTTCATTGTGATATATTTAGCTGCCTTTATATGCAAATAAAATTGCAAGATTTTTACTTATCGGAGCTTTGCTTCTTTTATTCTAACTGGACTCAAAAACAACAATAATCTGAAACTCGTTCTTTATCCAAGTCTACCAAGTTTGGCCTCCAGTCGAGTCCTTATCGTAAATACTTTAACATTTTCAAACCTGTAGCTGTCTAGTTATGTGAAGAACATCTGTTTTGTTTCTAATTGTTTAAAAAAAATAGCCCCTCCCCATTCTAATTCCTAGTTTTGTCACTTTGCACCTGGATTAAATAATCTTCAGCCTTTGCAGCAGTTTCACGAGGTTTCTTTCCGCTTCACCCGCAGCTATCACAGATACCTCACAGCCCCCCCCACCCCCCGGCCCCAAAAAAGGGGGCGGAGATGTGGGGGCGCCATCTCCAGCCTTTTCCCACCAACCCCCTTCTCTCCACGCCGCAACATCAAAGCGACTCAGCCAATTAACTATTCCCTGAAACGTCTCCCCGCGCCCACCAGATCCCTGCGCACATTTGCATAATCCGGGCTAATCATATTAACGCGGGCCACGTATGAGCGGGAGGAGACGCCACCGGCTCGGGCGTGCAACACACGCGGGCGAACACGGTGTTTGTGAAAGGGGTCAGGAGGTCAGCGTGCTTCCAGAGAACGCTGAAGATGACACCGGTTTTTATTTTTGGTGTTTATCTGCGTTCTGGTCTCGATCCTTCACATTGGCCCCATTTAGAGTGTGTGTGGTGTGTGTGTGGTGGTGGGGGGGGGTCCTCTGGTTCCATGTGTGTTTATATGGATTTAATCGCCTGCCAGCAGTATTATTGTAATCTGGAGCTCATTTGGCCGGAGAGGCGTCGCTACGAGACGCTTCTCTGAGTCGCTCGTCTCTCCCAGGTGGTTCCACTCAGACGCCTTTTAGAACAAATACTTTATTGCTGCAGTTTACACGTTGAGGAATTCTTTTTTTTTTTTTTTTATCTGAGAATGCCCAATCCTCCAGTGTACAGGTTCTAATTTATTTAGATAATTTAGTTCTAATTTATTTTTCTCTTATAATTGCTCTTTAGTTGTTTTGTTTTTTTTGCCTACATTGGTGCTGTCATTTTTTTTAAAGGGATCTCAGAGCTGATTAAAGCTGAAGTAGATTGACCCCGTAACCCGGGCAACAATGTGTGATTAACACAAGTGGATCAGCTGAATGACGCCACATGATTACAACCTCTGCTGTCTTTATGTCTGAAGCTATATAATCAAGCTCCTTCGTGGTTTACTGTCCTTTCTCGCAGTCTGAAATTAGAACATTAATTAGTTTTCAATTGCGGTTGTTCGTTCTTTTTAATCAGGAAGAACATCCAGAGTGCAAAACAAACGCGACTGTCCGACATTTCCTGATCAGCAAACACGAAGATTCTCTTTTTTCATTCTTTCCCACTTTTGCTGAATGACTAATTTTTATCCAAACAGGAGGTCGACGCTTTCAGAGAGGTAGAGGGAAGGCAGAGGTCAGAGGTCAAGACTTCACTCATGTCTGATTAATCCCTTCAAGTCAAACAAGCTTTTTGTTACACTGTTAACAGATTTAAGTTGTGTGTGGGGGGCTTTGGAAGTTCCAGTGAAGGAACACTGAAGCTTTAGGCCAGTTTACAGCTAAAAACTGAGCTTGACAAAGGAGGTAACACTCCAGATGCACCAGACTGGCAGAGTCGGGACAGAATATTTTTAAATTAAACTGAGTCTGATTCCAATTGTTCTTATTTAGATTTTTTTAAAAAGAACATGTAGATAAGCTAATTGTTAGTTGAAGCACATTTTAAGGAGTAATTGGGGAGTGACTGATGGACAGACAATCTGGTATTTGCATGTGTGGAATATTCGATTCTTTCTGTAATCTTGTGGAATTTCTGTGAAACTCTTCACTGGCGCCAGAGTTTCTTCCGTTATACCAATGATGTAAACGCCTGGTGTGCGCACACACACACACACACACAGGCGCGAGGAGGCCCAGACACACTCCAGCTGTTGTCGTTGGCACACACTGTCGGCTGTATTTGGCCGAGTTAACAGCGACCAGTCAACAGGGGGCGTGGCCTCGGCCTCGGCCTGACAAAAGACGTTTCTATGTCGACGATGGCGTGTTAATTGGGTGGGGTGACCTCGGTGTCACAGTTGTTTATCCTTCCTCCCTCCTCTCTTTTTCCCTCTCTTGATTCAGACTTCGCTGACAGTACCCGTCACTGCCGACCGAAGACTTTAAACAAGGAAACACTGCAGGGAGCAGAGCGACAAGATTTTAATGGTTCTGACATCATTTAGACGAGAAAATGAAAGCTTTCAGCGCAGCGCTGCTGAGGAAGAGAGATTCTGTTAAGTGAAATCATGCAGGTAGGGTTGAATCCTGTTCTGGAACCAACCACCAGGGGGCATCTAAGCTCTGACCGTCATCATAGCTGAATCCTTGCATCCACCCACTGACGACGCCGCTGTTTGTTTACATCACGTGCTTTTAAATACTTTATTCTTGTTTTAAACTCTTCCTGTTTGCGTTGATCGAGCAGACCTTCGTGTTTTCTTTTATTTTGAAATATTTCCCTGGAGAAGCACAGCGCTTCCTGCCTTCTGAAGTTAGGAAAATTTTAGGTTTTCAACAAAAAAAAAAAGATGAAAAAACAAAGTAAATAGATTGAGGATGTCCGTCTGCACTTGATGAAGCAACTTCGTCTTCGGCTGCATGATACTCGTCATCAGTCCTGATGAACCAAATCAGTGAGGGGACAGAGGGAGGACGCAATAGAGACCTGGGAAAGAGGAGAAAAGCAGCCCTGTCTTTCCCTGCAGCGTGATTGGCCGCGGCTCTGGAGCGGCAGACGGAGACGTGGGATTGGTCCTCGGAGATCTCTCTGGCAGACGGATGCTGAACTCCACGTCTGTGTTTACCTCACCTAGCAACCTGCACACACCGCGATTTATGTCTGCAGAAAGAAAAACAGCAGGGCTGCTCTTTGTTCTGCTGCTTCAGCACAAGCGCTGGCGCGCACGTGTTTCACCTGAACGCAGCGCGTCTGGACGGCGTCAGAATTTACGCCATAACCCAGAATTCAGCCACATCTCATCAGTTAGCCCCTGTAAAACTGTCGTGTTTCGCTGGCAATATTCGGGGAATCGCTCATGTGTCTGCGGAGGAAGCCGAGGTCAGAGGGTGAGAAAACAGAGGTCATAGGGCGGATGGGCAGAAGTCAGAAGGTCAGGAAGAGAAAATTCCAGAGTCCGACTCTGACCAGTTGGGGGAACGGCTGTTATCGGGTATTATTTTAAAAACTGTCGGGACAACTGAGTCTCCTGATGAAGAAAGGAGGTTAAAAACGAGGGAACGGCAGCGACAAGGACACACGGCTCACCTCACGGCACTGCTTAGTTCAACGTTCTGATAATGATCACGTACAACCCCCATAAGAAACGTGTGCATTCCACACATTTGAGACCCGTGGTCAGTCCGTGCGAGTGAAAAAGGAAAAACTACTCCAAGTCTGAGCGGTTTGAGGAGCCCTACCAACAATCATCAACGTGCAAATAACACTGTTGGCATCGATGGAGGTTAAAGGTCAAACAAACACAGACATCTCCCTGACCTCTGATGAACAAGAGCCTCCCCGACTGTTCACGTTATTATCGGCTACTTATTGTCCAATAAGTTTTCCGCTCAAAGCCCTGCGTCGTCCTTGACTGGAATCCTTTAAACTTCGCCGATTTCTTTTGTTGCATTTTTATAAGATATTTAATCGAAGCTTGTTTAAACTGTGAGAAGTAAACACGACTGATTTACAAGCAGGAGCTGCCAGCGACGGCAGCTTTACTTTCATGCATATTTCTGTTTGTTGGATTTATATTTTTTTAATTTTCAGTGAGTTTTGCCGCGTTTCTTTTTCTTCGTCAGCTTCACCTTTGCGTCTCCGGAGCAAATTTCTTCCTTCGGCATCAGCAGCTGAACATTCTCAGGTGGATGTGTGAGTCTGGGTCGGGATCAGAAATCCATTTCAAACTCTATTTTTTTTCCCCCCCGTCATTAAGAATGAAGTTCACGTGCCCGCGTCCCCTGATTGGCTGGCGGTCTTTGGCGGTCTTTGGGCCCCCGCCGTGCAGAGGTCACGCTTGAAGGCTCTCGTTGGCGTAAAAAAACAAAAAAACAAAACAGGGCTGATGAAAGGAGGACGACGGGGGAAAAGCCACGGGTTGATGCGACTCCGGGAGGCAGGTTTCGCCGTCCCTTCGAGCCCGCCTCCGACATCTGCCGCCTCTGCGGCCGGCGGCGGCTGCTTCCTGTTCGCATTGATTCGCGGCGGCGCACGTGCGGGATCATATGCATGCGTGCACACGCGCAGCAGCTCTGCTCCCCGAGTGTGACGCGTGTTTTTATTAAAGAAAGCAGCTGCTCGATAGCGCTGAGGAGGAGCGGGGATTGACTTTGGCGTAATTACACAAACCCCTGCATGAATTTGGGCCTAATGGAAGCTGAACACTTAACCCGGACTAAATGCGGAGCGGCAGATCAATGCGGGGGGGGGGCTTTTTCTTTTTTTTTTTTTTTTCCCCACTTGAGCCGCAGCCAGCTCTCCCCACAACAGGACATTTACATACGCGATGCATCGCATTTATGATAATGGCAGCCATCCAGGAGCCCGCCCTGGGACCGGGGCCTTCCACGGGCCTGGAAATGAAGATGCATGTTGCCGTGAAGGGGCGGCGTCAGGGAGGCGAACACGCGCTGCTGCACGGGGTCGTGTCCGCGACTGCGCTCGTTACCGCCCGGATATCGATTTAACCCTTAAACGCTCATTTACCTTCGTAGAACTTTGTAGATTTTCGTCCTTTTGCACCTTCACAGGGACCCAGGTCTCCTCGGTGGAGCAGAAACCCCCCCCCCCCCCCGTCTGTCTTCTGCCCCCTGCTGGCCAGCGCTCTCCTTGGGTGTGCGCGTAGATGTGTGTGTGTTACGACCTTTCTGACCAGCAGCGGCGTGGACGCTCTCATTTCAGTACGCGCGTCGGCTTGATCGATCAGCGCCGAGCCGATCGTTCTCGAGAACAGATCGGTCCCGTGCGCTTCCGGTCGCAGAGATCAGACCAGTCAAACTGGTCAAACTGGACGCTGTAGGTCACACTCGAGTGACTGCACAAAGAGTTCTGTGGCTCCGGCGGCCCGACTGTTTATTAGTAATCGATTTCCGGATGCAGAAAGCAGCACAAAGAGCCTCTTCGTCAGCGCGGAAGCCATAAATTCAGCGGTGCAGCCAGCGCGTTAAGGACATGGAAGAGGACACTCTGCCTCCCTTTTGTCTGGCCCATTGACATGTAAATGTTCTGCTGCTATAAGGCATCAGCGGAGAGCAGCCAGAGGAAAAAAACTGAATTGAAATGTCAATAGTAATTTTTGGCATGTGGGGGACATCTGAGAGTCAAGGGCTGCCTCCCGGGAGGGACGTAAAAAGGAAGGGAACGAGGGAAGTGTGGAGAGGAGGAGGGAGGAGGGTTGTGTGTGCGCGTGTGTGTGTGTGTGTGTGTGAGAGAGAGAGCGAGAGAGATGTAATAGAAGTGGTAGATATAGATGGAGTGGAAGATGGTGTGATGGAAGAGAGGACGAAGAAGGAGTAATAGCAGTCAGAAGGTGAGCTGTCAGAGGAGAAGCAGGGCAGAGACATCCCGTGGGGGAGGGGGGGTGTGTGAGAGCGAGCCTCCCCCTCCGCCCTCCGCTGGGAGTCTCTCCCCCGTCCTCCCCCACTGATGGACAGGCTGAAATACCACAGGAGCCACCTCCCTTAATGACTTGATGAATGAGCTTCTCCCATCTCACCCCCCCCCCGACTGACCCCCCCCCACACACACACACACACACTCTCTCATGCAGACACACACACCTCTCAGCATCATGCACCAGGGAACCTGCGTTACCTGCATCGACACTCAAACATTTATGTGTGTTGCTGAACACGATGCGCTCGCCCCGTAATCCCACGCTGAGGCCTGGAACACATCGCGGTGCCTTCGCTGAGTCTGAAATAAAAGGGGAAAACCCGCTTTCTTTGTTGCCTGCTTGGATTCTGCAGCAGTAACAGTGTTCACCAACCGGGCTGAGTCATTAATACTGGATTTTCAGATCGATGGCGCTGGCTCTGTCTTGTTTGCCGAATCAATGTTCGGCTCTGGAGCTGTTTTAATTTTATCTGACGTGTCCCCGTGTGCCCCCCCCCCGCGCCGTACTTGCTTCACCACCCCAGAAAATGTCAAAACCGGAGGCCTTTGTGGAAAACAACATTTATTATTTGTTCAAACAACCACAGTGGAGTTAAACCGAGGCCTTAGCTGGAAGAGCAGAACCCACCTCCCAGACAACCTGAGGAAACTAAAAACAAACATGGAGAATCAGACGAAGGTCAACCCTACTGTCAGGGCAGCAGTGAGCATCATGTGCAGTACGGTGCGCGGTGTGATGCACAATTGAATTGCTGGTTTGCTTTGATTAAACTTCATATAAAGTCAATCAAAGCCCTTTGAAGAGTCTTTCAAGTTTAAAGAATCTGCTCTCGTGCCACCTTCCATGCATGACCTGCATATATTGTATATACTATTTTGAGCCTCTTCGTGATGTCCCAGTGTGAAGGGTGATGATGTATTTCTGGCTCTTCATATGTGACAGTAATATTCTTTACAGTTTGGTCTGTTTCACAGCATTTGTTGTAAATCAATCAATAAGCACAGCTTTGAGGATTAACCCATATCCCATTCCTCATCTCTAGTTTGGCCCCACTGATGACTACACGTGGTGTTCCTTTGTTCAGAGGTATTTGACCATCCAGGTGCTGAACTACCTCTAATGATAAAGAAAAACCATCCTGGATCCAGAAGACAATCTGGATCATCAGCAAAGGTTTCTCTCTTCCTTTTCCCTTTATCAACATTTCCTGAAAATATTGTGAACGTCAGTTCCTAACTTTTTGAGTTATTTTACTAACAACCAGACAAATGCTGGCAATCACCTGACCTCTGTGGTGGAGGTAACTACATGTATAATCTAAATTTACATTCAATATGATTTAGTAAAGGATTTAGTAAAGGAAGTAGGAAAGGAAGGAGGAAATTGTAATTTTAGGAAAGTTTTTTTTTGCGTTTTGAAAATGTAGGGTCAAATTAATGTGTGTTGTAAATTGTTGTATTACTTTAAATATAGATAGGAACCTAATTTTTTAAAAACGTTTTACATATTTTTACATAATTTTTATACATAAATTAATGTTATTAAAATCAACTAATAGCTGGGTTTTTTTGCAAATTGAAGCCTTATTGTTCAGACTGAACATTCATTAACAATAATGGAAAATTTCACTGTTTTAAAACATGAAAGTGTTTCTAATTAAAAGTCAAAAAGCACTTGGACACTTGGAAAAAGTTAAAACCTCATATAAAATTAAAGCAGCAAACTACTTTAATTTTTTATCATCAACTGTCTTTGTATGAGGAAAATTAATTTGTGCTCAATTAATTTCAATTACTGTAGAATTGACTTTTTTTTTACGTTTTAATTTCTCAGGGGTGTAGACAAAGAAAAGGATTATGATGCTGATGATGTCAGTTCATGTCAGACAAATCTCCAGCATTTTTTGGCCGTATTCTTAATCCACCCTTTCCCATTCGGAAGCTTTTTCGGCATTTTCTGGCTGCCTTCCTCCAGACTGGCGATGCTTGTCACCAAAGCCTCCTGTTGTAGCTCCCAAGCCTTCTCCCTCTCATGCAGCAGAACCCTGTTGAGGGACAGGAGATGGAACCGCTCCTGCCACACTTGGACCTGCAGGTTGAGCTCATACTCCTTCTGTTCCACCTCAGCAACGAGCCTGGCCTTCTCTTCTTCTAACCTGCTCTGTTGGTCGACCTGTCTGGCAAGAGCTCCTTCAAGCTTCCCCAAGCCTACGGAGGAGCTCTGCTTCTCTGGCTGCCATCTTTGAAAGCTGCTGCTGCGGATCGCAGACCCCCTCGGCCCCCTCCTGCTCTGGTCCCACATGTTCTGGTCCCACGGGTAGGCCGATCAGATGTCTCTTGATGCTCGCAGGCAGACTCATGTTGGACATTCATGGACCCTGGCTTCGGCGCTTGGTTACGTGTTTTGAAAGCTTTCCGAGCTTCTTCTTTATGAATCAGTGTCCTTGTAGGGTCCGTTCTGTCTGCTGCTGTCTCTGAGCGCACATAGCAAAAGTGCTATTTCAAATCTATGGTCACCGGTTTCCTTTGAATTCGTTGCTATTTGCTTTGATGAAACTTCAAAGCATATATAAAGTCAATCAAAGCCCTTTGAAGAGTCTTTCAAGTTTAAGGAATCTGCTCTCGTGCCACCTTCCATGCATGACCTGCATATATTGTATATACTATTTTGAGCCTCTTCGTGATGTCCCAGTGTGAAGGGTGATGATGTATTTCTGACTCTTCATATGTGACAGTAATATTCTTTACAGTTTGGTCTGTTTCACAGCATTTGTTGTAAATCAAATCAACACAGTTTTGAGGATTAAACCATATCCCATTCCTCATTTCTGGTTTAATCCCCACTGATGACTACATTTGACCATCCACGTGTATGGAAAAATCGGGATTCCATCTTATGACAGTAACTGATGGCCGGTTGGCGAGTTTTACTGTGGTGTATTTACAAAATGACTGTAGCTTTACCAAAAGCTTTGGGGAAAATCATGAAAGAATCTAGCGTCTCTGATAAAAAATAAACATAAAGCTTCACGTTAAATGTAATGAGCTCCACCCAGGAGGTCATGTGATCTGTCAGTTTGGACAGAACTAAGCCACGACTACCCTACACGACTCTGGACGTCTGGATGGAGCTGAGGTCTGCTGGCCGACACGAGGAGACTCCCCCACCCCGAAACTGAGGGGAACACACAGATGCCTGATTAGCTGCTCCGAGGTGGAACTAACCGTGTTTCATCGTGAGCGGGCGACAGCAGGTATCTGCCTCGTCCCCCTTGAGGTCATCGGTCTAATCCCAGGGCCCCGACAGGGGGCGGGGTAATCTCCGGGACGGGGCTGACACCCCGCGGCGGCGAGGCACGCGTCACGATGGCGTGGGCGATGCAGCCGACAAGCAGCTGGTGCTCCTCCAGGAGGCCGGCGATGGGGGATGCCCCGAGGTTCCGAGTGTGGAACAAATGTTGTTCAGGCTGAACGGACACTGATTCAGCGATGCCAGGCTGCTGATTTGTCATTTTACAGCCCCCCCCCATTGATTGGGCTGTCCCCTTGGACCCCCCCTTTATGTATGGAGCCCTTTATCAGAGCAGCAGCAGCCACAACACATTAAACCTGTGCATCCTTCTGCAGTACCTGGGGGGTCCCCGGGTTGAGATGAGTCACCCATCAAGGACATAGTGGTGAAGGGAGGGTCTACTTGCCCCCCCATGCCACCCTCCCCTCATCAGAGAACTGCTGGTCTGAGATCTGCAGCATCGTGTTTGCTATGTGGAGACCCAGAGATGACGTCACTTCATCCACTTTTAATCCCTGTACATTAACACCCCCCCACAAACACACACACACCACACCAGACCCCCCACCCCCCCACCCCCGAGAGGAACGCTTGATCAGCCAAGTAACCTTTTGCATGAGCGCACTCGGTCTGCCACTCACCAGACGGGGGGCAGACAGGGGGCATTAGGTGGGATTACTGCCGCGCTGCCCTTTGTGTCAGCATATCTGTCTATCGCCAGCCCCCCCCCACACACACACACACACACACACACAAACACCACCCACCCCCCAACATACCCAACTGCCCGTCAGCTGGCTGAAGCCCCCTCACACTGTCCTTCTCGCTCCTTTAATGGAGATCAAGATGAGGTGACTCCAGGTTAAAGACACCATTCTGAGATTAAAGCAAAGCACCCCCCCCGCCACACACACACACACACACACACACACACACACACACACACACACACACACACACACACACACACACACACACACAGGGAGCCAGCAGGACCTCTGATGTCCTCCAGGACCAGGTCCTGGTACCAGCGAGGCCTCGGGGACGCTCCTGTGGTCCCTCCAGCAGAGATCCATGCTGACTCTTCGAGAGGGGGGGGGGTCCAGTAAACCCAACAGATGTGGAAGAACATCTGTCCTCAGAGCGTCTGGTCTCAGTTGGTGTCAGTACAGCGAGGAAGAGGAAGGCTGCGCTAAACTCTTCATCGCTTGTCAGAGCAGGTTGACCTGCGTCATTTACCCTCGGTGTTCTTTGTTTTAAGGCTTGCCGGGGGCGTGACCCCCCTTCTCAGGGTGTAGCGCTGCTGCGGCCCTGAACTCAGAGATCAGAGCAGCAAAACAAAGCTTTGGTTTCCCCTGAACCCTGACCCACCGCCTGCATGTCTCTCACCCGCTGTCACGTTTAAGTGTCTTGATTTTCTGCCTTAATTTACTCACACACACACACACACACACACACTCATACACACACTCATACACACACACACACGTACACACACACAGAGTCTGATTTACTCCTGCATGTGTGTGACTGTCTGTTAAAGGAGGCTCATCCCAAACTCCCAGCAGCCTCTCTGTCTGGATCTGAGCGATGGCGAGGTCAAGCGAGGCTTTAGATTGGGACCTCTGCTCCTCCCCTCGGTGGCGTCGGGGCTGACCTTTGACCCCGAACAACGCAGACGTTCGGGTTCAAATGCAGACCATAACCCAGCCGCTGAACCCCCAGAAGAGGGTGAGGGTGAACGAGAGGACCGGGCTGGATGTTTCTATTCAGGCTCCTCTGGTGGCTGAATTACAGGAGATGGGGTCATTGATGGGTGGATGGGTGGATGGGTGGACGGGTGGATGGATGATAAAAGAACTTCTCAGATGGGGTCACAGTGGTCACCACCAGGTAATACACAATGCATCAAAGCATCAAAGCCATGGGCTCTGCCCCCACCAGGGAGTTTTTATTTCATACTGGGGGGGCATGAATGGTGTGTTCAAACAATGTCTGCAGGATTAATAATCGCCACGGCAACAGGTGAAACAGAGGGTCCGTGCTGGGGGCGCGGAAACTTTGTGACTGAATCACTGTAGGTAAGCCCCAGCTGCAGGCGCGGGGCAGAGCAGTGACTTTACATTGTTAACAAACCACCAAGTCACCATTAACGTCCATGTCTTTGATGTTTGACTCCTTTGACACTACCAGTGCTGCCGCTTCTGAGCGGGAAGAAGCTCCCTCTTTGCTTCCACGACCACAGCGGTCAGGCCAGAGCGGGCCCCGACGCCGGGCCCCGACGCCGGGCCCCTCCAGCCTCCGGGCTCTATTAGCACAGTTGGCCGCTCTCACCTTCATGCGCCGGCGTCTCAGGAGAGTCTGGAGGAAGCAGCTCAGCAGACCGACGCCTTTCATTCTCATCACAGACAGGCGGACTCAGGTGCTCTGGACCATCTCAGGATGACTGATAACCGCCGCGTGAAGGCCTCAAATCATCGGTGAACAGCGCCGACCTGGCGCGTGTCGGCCCTCGTTTAGGCTCGCCACACGCCGCTCTGGAGCCGCGCCTTCAGCAATCTTCCCATTCCAGCCTGTTCGGAGGGCGAAAGCGCCGACGTGCGCGTTTTACGTTTTACGTCGGGTTTGGGATCGGAACCCGTCTCGGCCGGACGCCCGAGCAGCGCCGGCGCGAAAGCTGCGGCTGCTGCTGTATCGGCTGGCACCACACATCCTTTACATGTTTTCGTTGGACGCCGCTGCTTCCTCGATCGCTCAGTCTCTGACCTCGACGTCTGCTGGTGGGCTCATACAAAAGCAGGAGCTGAGTGCCTGCGCGCGGGCGTCCCCCTGCCTTCACAGAAACACTTTGAATGTGGTTTCTGCCCCCGTGTCTCGTGCAGACAATCGTAATCTTGACCTTTAGTCCCCGTCGCTGTTATGACTTCCTCCTGACAGCTCAATTATTTCAGCTCTGCGCAAACCCCAGGGCTTCTCTAGTCTCTCCTCAGCAGGTGTATTTGTGCATTTTAAACAACAAACTTAATTAAAATTGTGGGCATTTATTTAAAGAAATGTTCACGTTTTGAGGGTGTGACAGTTTAATCTGGATTTTCCTTTTTTTTAAAAAAAAACAACAAACAAAAAAAAACCCCAAAACCGACTTTGATTCCATGAACATAAAATACACATTTGACGCATAATAAATGAATTAATTTATCGTATGTTGTAGTGTTGGAATTATAATTAAACATGACGACTGTCAGCAGAGGGTTTATATGAAGGTGAACAAGCAGTGGATCAAAGTGTGACAAGCTTAATTATTTTGCTGTGTTTCATCGTGCACATTCTGTAGATAAACATTAAACGTTTATATTTGTGTTACCAAGTCACATTATTGCAGTTGTAGCATGTTTACCTGTTTCATTCTAAAGTCTTTCTCCTTTTTTTGATTGTTTAAAAAAGAAAAACTACAATCCTTCAAAATGCCTTTTTTTTTTAACATTTATTTCACAGTTTTGACGGCTTTACTCAGAATATTTCACTACGATCCTGAAACCCTTTTGCTAATAGACTGTAGTTTCTTCCCGTTCAAGAGTCCAGTCCACAGATTTGTAATGGGAAACAGAAAATCTATTTCATATTGTCATCTAATCTTCCAGCGTCATTATTTCCTGTTATTATGAATGTTATTAGAAATATTCACGTCTTTGCTGAATTTCTGCAGAAGCAGGAATGTTGTGCAACGGCGTCACCTGCTGGGGAATGGTTGAAAGTGCAGCGCTGAATCCAGGTTAAGCTCTTCATTAAGACGAGTGGGGCAAAATTACATTTACTGTAAACAGCTGGAGTGTTAATATGAAACACTTTATGACGGCGGTCCCTGTTTTTTTTTTTACATTTATTAAATGCATTTCCTCATTTCTCTTTTTAAGACCGTAGTTCTAATTCTATATTGTGATGAATTCCTGTAATTTTAATAAGAAAGAAAATGCATTAATGATAAATAAGATAAAATAGTGATTAACCCTTTGTTTGGGTTCATGAATGAGTCCTCAGAGTTTATCGTTGTTTGTTTTACTTTGAAAGTCAAGCAGCGGAAGTGTTACGTCGACTGTCCTCCGTGCGGCCAGCTGTGGCAGGAACTTTCACTTGGTTCCTTCACAACAAGATGGACTGGAGCGAAGACCATCATGTAAGCCTCTGTTCCGCCTTCTCTCTCCTCTGCCACCCCCGCCCCCCCCCACCTCTACGATTTCTACGGCTGTTTATCCAGATTGGATGAAGTCCCACTTAATGCCCCGGTGATCACGATCGTCTTCAGTGGTCGACTCGGATCTTCTGTCAGCTAGCTCGCCCCAGTGGGCGTAGCTAGCCTCGGGCTACGTCCAGGACTGAATTATCTCACTAATCCGTCCTCTTCTGGAAACTCCTCAGATAGAGCCAACTTAAATTCATCCCCACGCTGAACAAAATCGAGTCGGTGCGCCTGTCTGTGGCCCGGAGCCACATATCTCTGCACAGACGTGATGTAGCGTTTCCTCGTTGACGCGGAAGCGCAGCGGCGGAGGCTCCACGTGTGGCTCTAAAGTGGTTACATTCTGCCATATGGTCCTTATTTGTTTGTTTGGTTATTTATTTATTCATCCTCCATCTGTCCAATACTTATAGCAGCTTCTCCCGCTACGTAGCAAATTCACAGGTCTGAACACAGATGGTGAGCCACATTTCTGCGGACATCCAGTCTGCTTGATGGCTTTAATGAAGGTTTGTGTTGAAAGGCCAACGGCATTACCACGATTTATATTTTATGCGTGATAATGAAGGCCGTACCTCACCTTCGGCTTTTTTTAAAGTGAAAAGTGCAGACTTCCTGCGAAATTCAGGGCAGTTTTACCAGCTGGATGACTCCCAGGTCTTTGGTGGTTTACTCACCTGTCAGTGCTTTTTTTTTTTTTTTTTTTTTTTGAATAAGCAGGAGTGTAAAGGCCACTGAAGAATGTATTCAGAAAGAATGCTGTCCATCAAGCGCGGCGGTTACGTCAGACTTGTTTGAGAACTGCCGGAAAGGAAGAGAATTGTTGAGAGTGTCATTTAAGTGCAGACGATGACGGAACATTAACGCTCCTTTTCTCTGCTCTGCTTTCTTTCTGCGCGTGTGTGTGTGTGTGTGTGTGCGCGCGCGCTGCAGGGCCACGATTGTCACCACGGACACGGAGGTCACTCTCACAGTCACGGCCCGCGCCCAGCGCACGGCCAGTTCATGGCCAATTTTCACGGCAAAAGTGCAGATCAGGTGATGAGCCTCAGTCAGCAGCCGAAGAAGCGGTCACACATGGACGACAGCAGCAACTGGGACATCGTGAAGGCCTCGCAGTGAGTGTTGGATCGGCTTCCTCGATGTCCTTTAAGGGTGAACAGGCAAACGGGGAGAGAGACAGAGACCAGACAGAGAGTAGGACAACCAAGGCAAACAATTTATTTGAAGTACATATGTAAAATTACTGGTTTTCAGTTTGCATTTACAAGTATTTGATCAGAACATTGGAAGAATAAACAGTAAAGTTGAGTAGCCCTATGTGTCAGATTTGCATGAACATTTAGAGTGAGAAAAGAATCTTATCAGCCTGTGGAGCCGCTCCCTTTCCGGTCAAGCAAACCTTTTCCTCTCACACTGACACTGTGACCCGGTCAGCTTTGGGTGTAAAAGTCTCCGTTTTCTGCCCGGTGACCTCTCAGGTTCGGCATCCTGGAACGCTGCAAGGAGCTGGTGGAAGCGGGCTACGACGTCAGACAGCCAGACAAAGAGAACGTGACTCTGCTTCACTGGGCGGCCATCAACAACCGCTCAGAGCTGGTCAAGTAAGATCACGCGACTCCCCTGAAGAACCCGGCTGTAGCGATGAAGAAGATGCTTTCATTGGGGATCATAAACCCATTAGTCTGACCGCATTTGAGATCTTTGGACCTTTCTTTCATCACAGGAAGCGGAGAGTTGTTCTCCAATGTTACTGCATGTCAATGATTAATACAAGCAGATGTTTTAGTAATGTGTTTTAAGTTGTGTGTTCTGACTGTGTGTGTGTGTGTACCTGCATCCTGACAGGTATTATATTTCCAAAGGGGCCATCGTCGACCAGCTGGGAGGAGATCTGAGCTCTACACCTCTTCATTGGGCTATAAGGTAAATTCAACCCAGGCGGGTTTTCAGATCTGACCCCCCCCGCGCGCTGCCCCCATAACGCTGTGTGTGGCTTCTGTCCGTGCGGAGGCAGGGCCACCTCTCCATGGTGATCCAGCTGCTGAGGTACGGAGCCGATCCCTCCATCGCGGACGGGGAAGGTTACCACGCTCTCCACCTGGCCATCCTCTTCCAGCACATGGCCATCGCAGCGTACCTGATGGCGAAGGGTCAGGTGGGACGGCACACACGCGCCTTGATTTTTTTTTCTGGCCGTGGCTGCCCGCTGAGCTTATTTCCACCCTCTTCCCTCGACTGCGTCAGCAGGATGTGGATGAGCCGGACGCCAACGGCCAGACGCCGGTGATGCTGGCGGCTCAGAAGATCATCGGGTGAGTGGAGACTGCCAAAGCCAAAGAAAGATGAAAAGCCACTTTTGTTCCGTCGATCAAAACCCGCCGCTCTTTGTTCTCCAGGCCGGAGCCCACCAAGTTCTTGATCAAAAACAACGCCTCTTTGAGCGCCGTGGACAAAGTGAACAGGAACACGCCGTTGCACTGCGCCGTGCTGGCAGGAAACGTGGATGCTGCCCACATCCTGCTGGAGGCCGGCGCCAGCGTCGACGCGGAAAACCTCAGTGTGAGTCTGAGGGAGATCCAGACGCCTTCTCTGAGCTAATGCACAGGATCCCCAATACAATTTAGAAGAACAGGATGTAGGTGTTTTATACATCATCATAGCTAAATGATTAGATCATGTGAAAAACAACATGAAAGAACACATGTGCACATGTATGTTTTTAGATGGTTGAATACATGAATGAAAGAACGGGCAGGGAAATGAGATGGGATGGGTTAACAAATAAAAATATAAGAAATGTTAAATGTAAGATGGACAGGACTGTAGATATTAGTAAACAGCCTCAGCTATAGACAGTAGTTTGAACCCTGTGACCTTTGACCTCTCCAGGGTCACACGCCCATCGACTTGGCCCACCAGGTCCACAGCCCGCTGCTCGTCCACATGCTCAACCACGTCAAACAGCAGAGGATTCGCTCCAACTCACGCTGCCTCCGGATCATCAGCAGATACAGGGTGTGTGAAGCACACACACACGCACACACACACACCAGACATGAGTTAACATCTGATATCGGAACGTTCCTGAGCGTCCTGTCTGCACGCCGCAGGTCTTCCTGCAGTTCCTGCTCTCCACGGCTCTGTTGGGAAGCGTGGGCGCCATCGTGGACATGGACTCGGAGTCGTGGCTGCTCAAGGGGATCCTGCTGGCCTGCGTGATCGGCGGCATCAACGTCGCCTCGAGGTGAAGAAGCGGGTTCAGCGCGCTGAACCTTTTCCCCCGTCGAGTAATCCCGCCCCCCCCCCTGGACCTCCTCTCTCACCTCAACGACAAAGTCTCTCGGCCCCTTTGTCCCGCTGCTGGAGGGTCTTTAGGCCTGACTGCTGGTTTGTGTCCCACCAGGAGCTTCCCCAGCCCGGCCTTTGAGTCTCTGCTGCCCTGCACGACTCTGCTGGCCTCCGTCTGCTGGATGCTCGTCACCTGGTTCCTCTGGTTCCTCCCAGATATCCTTCCGCCTGACCCGATGGCGACAGATCGGTGCTCGTTCGCCAGCGGGTTCTGTTTGCCTTGACCTTTGACCCCCCGCCCTCCCACATGGCCCCAGCGCCACGGTTCAGGTCCTGTTCACGCTCAACGCCACCGCGCTGCTCTACTACTACCTGCGCTCCTGCCGGACCGACCCGGGCTTCGTCAAGGCCACGGAGGAGGAGAAGAAAATGGTGGGGGGGGCGGGGCTCCAGCGGTTGGAGGGCGCCCGGCGCGGCGTGTTGTAACTGCTGTGTTTGTGTCGTCAGAACGTGTTGATGTTGGCCGAGGCCGGCTGCTTCAACCCCAGGATCTTCTGCACGTCCTGCATGGTGAGTTCCCGAAACACGCCGCGCCCTCGCCCGCCGCCGCGCTTTTCCACCAGCCGCGTCCCACCTCACCCCCCCCACAATCTGGTCCGCAGATCAAGAAGCCGGCGAGGACGCAGCACTGCTTCAGCTGCGACGCGTGCGTGGCGAAGCAGGACCACCACTCCATCTGGATCAACGGCTGCGTCGGTGCGGAGAAACCCCCCTCCCTCCCCCGGGAATTACCGGGAAAGCGCTCCCGACGGCGGTTGTGATTCTGATCAAAGGTCGTGCGTTGTCTTCCAGGGGCCAGGAACCACCACTACTACGTCCTCTTCCTGCTCTCACTCACGCTGATGGGAGCCTGGATGTTCTACGGCTGCCTCGCGTGTGGGTGACCTGCTCCCGCCGAGGAATGGGGGCGCGGGTTGGGACCGGGCCTCACGCGCTGCGCTGTCTCGCTTTCAGACTGGGCGGCCCACTGCGCGCTGCGCTACTCGGAGCAGGGCCTGTGGGGCGCCGCCCTGGCCCTGGTGGACTGCTCGCCCTGGCTGCTCTGCATCTTCTTCCTGGCCTTCTACCACACCTGCTGGTCCGCCGCCCTCCTGCTGATGCAGCTCTACCAGGTCAGGGTTTGCTTCCCGGAGCGGGGGGAGCGGGTGGGGGGGGGGTGGGTTCGTTCAGGAGTCAAGGTGGTTGAACGTCCTCTCTCGGTGCTCCGTCTCCTCCCTGGCTCCTCTGGGCCGGAGCAGATCGCCTTCCTGGGACTGACCTCAGCCGAGCGGATCACTCTGACGTTCCAGCAGAGGAAACTCCCGCAGGCCGTGTCCCTCAGGCAGAATCCGTACAAGTGAGTCCCTGTCGGGCGGTCCCGAGTTGATAAGCTCTGCAGGTTACCGTCAGGTCATGCATCCGTTCCTGAGCCGTTTGTCCGTCCCTGCAGCCTGGGCGTGGTCCGGAATCTGGTCTCCTTCTTCCAGCTGCGCTGTTGCGGCCTCTTCAAACCGGCCGTCATCGACTGGACGCAGCAGTTCCCGCACGGCCCCGAGCAGTCGATGTTCGGACCCGCCGACATGGTGTGACCGGAGGCTCGGGGGTCGGGGGCCGAGGGTCAGACTCTGCAACCGTCCTGGACCAAAACAAAACCCAAAAGCCCAGCGTGTATTTATTTATGCTTTCTGTCACGTTTGGCTCCTGAAGAGAGACGCGAACGGCAGAAAGAGACGAGGGTGAGGTTGGACTCCGTTGCTCTTTGTACAGACAGCTGCTGCCTTATATTTGATCAGTGTCAGTGAAACAAACGTTTAAGAAACCTTCATTTAAAAAAAAAAAAAGCCGAAATCGTCATCTTCTCTTTACAGATGTTTTTCTATCACACAGGAAGCCTATTTTTATTGTCTGACCTTGGAATTAAAAGGATATTTGTACATGAACATCTGGTTTTATGAGCTTTTGTAAAAGTTGCTTGTGTTTAATAATGAGCGAATACTGTAGTGCTTCAATAAAGCAACATTGTGCCTGTCTTTGTAACATGAGCGTGATCACTTCTCACTGTTCCTCAATTCAATTCCATTTTTACCTCCTGGAGCCCAAAGGCGAGGCCCTGAAGACAAAACACTGAGGATTCCTGAATTATTGGTGCCTCACTGGTTCATTGAGGCAAATCAGAGGACATGCAGACGCTGCAGTTATCGCAGACGTGGCGGTTTGGGGGTTAAAATGACGGAGACTGCCTGACCTCTGACCTCTGACCTCATCTGCTTCCTGATCAGTGACATCATGAACAGGATGTGACCCTCCCGTGACCTCTGGTCCACATGGACTTAACCGGAGGAGCAGCCTGACGTCAGACAGGTCAGACCTGTTTAGTTTAAAGATGTGTGTTGGGATGAGGGTTTATGTGTGTTTGAGTGGGTGATAAATTACACAAAAAATGATTTGTAAACCTAATAGGAGTGATTCAAGTGAGTTGTTGAGCTTCAGGACACATTTTAAATGTTTTTATTTCTAAAACACATGATTAACACAATGTTAATAGACATGGTGCTCGCAAGGTAGGAAATACATTTTGTATTCTGCCAAAACTATTTTGTCTTTCAAAACAAAAATTAAGGAGAACATCAGTCACTCAGTTCTGGATGCTGATGTACCATCAGAAGTCTGTGGATTAATAAAAAGGTGATTTTTAAGAACACTGAGTCACAGGAAGTTGCTGCAATCTTCACTCTTGCTCATCCAACATGGCAGCATTCCCCAGTCCAAATCCTTTCGGGCCAAAGTTTTTGGCGTAGCAAACTGAGGACAGAAAGGGGAAAGACGGATTTAAATGTTTCCTCTTTTAATCCTGTGTGTTTGTGACAGTGTAAACATTAAATCATGATTAGTGTGATACTAATCCCGACATGTCCAATCAACAACTAGTGTAGTGTGAGTGTGTATATATATATACATAATTTAAAAAAAATATATATATATATAACAGCGATTATATAACAGCGACCCCTACTGTCGGAGAAGATGTACTTCACCCAAAACAAAATAATAAAAGCTAAAATGTATCAAAGTTTGGGATCATGTGGGCGTGTCCATATATTTGATCATAGGTTGTGTATGTGTGTATCTACCTTTACAGTACAGCTCTCCATCTTTGTCCGTCACTGTGGTCGATTCCAGGCTTTTGCCACAGATGGCGCATCGGAAGCAGGTTTTATGCCAGGGCTGAGGGAGGGAACTGTTAGGCTTTCTGAAAATATGAACTCCACTGGAGCATTTAGAGCTGCGGGAGTGATGGTTCGTACCTTCCCCGCTCCCATCACCTTCTCGGCTGCGTAGACGGATTTGGAGCAGCGAGGGCAGCGGTCTGCGCTTCCAAACTTGGAGAACTTACCGGCGGCAGTGGAGTTTGATGGAGCCGGATGTGGCTTAGAGCTAGACATAAAAAAGACTACACCGTGAGAAATCTGGCCTTTAACGCTGGCGCGTTTAACTTCAGTGCTTCCCTTGGGCGGGCATGAACACGTACTCACGAGGCTGCAGGTTTGCGTTGTGTCCTGGAGGATCTGAGCTCAGAGCTCCGGCGCCCTGCCCGTACCCGTAACCCTTTGGCCCGTATTTCTTGCCATAGCAGGACTTGCAGTAAATCTCAGACTCGTGCGCTGCCACCGTGGTGCTGTCCAGCCCTTTCCTGCAGCTCACTGAGTGAAAGACATATTTTACCCATTTCAAGCAGCTGCTCTTTTCTGGGTTTGATGGTGTCAGTCTGTGCGGTCCGGGAGTGTTGTGGTGAAGTAATGGTTGTTAAAAAGAGCACACCTATCTGGTTCTATCAGTCATCAGTTACATTACACATAGTCAGATGTCTTCTGTTTCTATTTTTAAGAGTGTGTGGTGACTGTTGGAGTAAAGATGAACACTTGTAGATGGATGAGGTTATCGCTGGGGCCTCCCACACCTCCCACTGGACCAATTAAACCATCACCGAGTCTCACATCCAAACGTCAACAAGAGAAAACACACATTCGCAGCCAATATCTTGGTTTATAGGATTGAAGTCCTGCATGAGGAAGATGAGACTGGTGATGAGCTGAGGGCAGTGATGGCAGAGATGAAAAGAAACAATCGGTCTGGAAGGAGGAGGTTGTGGATTTCATTAATTAGTCCAGACCTCCTTTTCCTCCAGTCACAACTTCCACTCATCTTCAGTCGATCTCCGTAAAAACAGCTTTGAAACAGGAAGTGACAATGAAAGCTGCTCACTGCAGTTGAAGCAGGTCTTATGGAAGCTCCTGCTGTTACACTGGATCTCCTCGGCGTGGTACACCGTCTTCTCGCAGGCCGCACATTTGGCTCCTCCCCCCCAGTTTGGCATCTTTTTAGGGGGGAAAAAAGTGAGTTGCCAATCAGTTATTAAAGATCATCTTAGACTTAAAATGCGGATCATTCTATTTACAACAGTAGTAGTCGGTTGAGATGTTTCGATGAGCATGTGGGGAAACTCAACACGTCATAACTCATTCATACGTCGGTGGGAAACTCGCTGATTCAACAGTTTTTCCCTCTTTTGATGTTTTTGCCCTGAGTCAATTCAGCTGATTTCTAGTGAATCATCAGTCAGGTCTGGTGGTTTAGCAGCTGCATTCCAGCCTCTGCCAGTATCAGAGGCAGCCCACCACCCTCGCAGCGCTGGCATGCGATGTTCCAGGAATAGATGCTTCACTTAAGCACCAGACAAAAACCCAGCCCAACATCCATCCATCAATTCTCTAGCGCTGGGAGAGGTGGTGGGTACACCCCGGAACACACATAGAGGAAAGTTAGTCTCCCCTCAACCTAATGTTCACGTTGGTTCTGTGGGAAGAATCATGGTAAAACCACAGAAACATGGGGAGAACATGGAAAGCCCAGAACCCTCTTGACTGCACCCAATACTAAGTTCCTGGTCCATCTGCTGATGCTGGAAATTACATAAACCTCCACCAAACCTTCAATTGAAAGCCTTTTATTTATTCTGATACAAAAAAGAGAGAAATTCCAATAGGAAAAACTGAAGTCATTGACACTCTTACCTTGAACCTGAGGCTGTGTTCTTCACTTCCAACGCAGCGGCGAACACTGGCGAGGGGCTTAAATACCCCCCTAACTTCGGCATCGGCCCAGGCCCTCCGGTGACGCTTTGGTGAAACGATGCTCCTAAAATAACTTGTGACAAAGAGAAGCCCTGTGGGCCTTCATCAGAGGCTCAGGAGGGTCTGAACATCAGCCCCCCCCTAACAATGACAGCTGCAGCTGCTCACGTGGGTCCACCCAGCAGCGTAAGGGCAGGTCTTATCGGAAAAAGGCTCGATTTTATAGCTTCAAAAATAACTTATGTATATTTCCAGTAGTAGATAAGAAATTCAAGTTATATATATTCAAAAACTTTTTTTTTGTCTCTGCCAGTCATAAAAAGTAGGAATACATGACTTTCCCAGCTATAACCAGTCCATTTCTCCCATCATGACCAGTTCATTTTCACACACACCATTATAAAAAACAAACAATAGACCAAGTTTGTAAAAAAATGTACTAAAATTTTATTTAGCGTTTTACATTTGCCAGGAAAATAAAAATAAATTCCTTTATAAATTAAAATCAAAACATTTGATTAGTCTTAGAATGAATCTCAAGTATTCACAGATTCTTAACGCTGTTTCTAAACATGGGGGGCAGTAATGTCTCAAAAGAATCATCAGTTTATTTTATTCATATTACAGTCAATCTCCATCTACTGTACACTGGGACAAAATTTACTTTAATGGTCATTTAGGTACTTTCAGCATAAATAACTGAGAATCTTTCCTCCATTAAATTCACTATTTTAGTCCCGATTTAGATTTCTTCCAGCACCATAACAGTGATTATCTGATTTAATCAGAATCACAGATGTTTAAGCAGCTGGCAATGAAATGCCCAGAGATCAGGAATACTGTAAACAGACAGGAACAGGAAGCCCCCCCCACCCCACACACACACACACACACACGCAGGACTTCTCCTCAGGGGTCCACCGTGGACACGTCCAGCCTCCTTTGGGGGATGTAAACAGTTTTGGTTGCCACGTGCGCGCTGCCGGGAACCACAGCAGCCAGAGGGGAGAGGGGCACCGGTGTCTGGAAGAAGCTGGGCTGGGGGAGCCCCGCGCCTTTAGGGGTGGTCATCAGAGGCTGGAGACAATAGGACAAACAGTTATTTAAATGACAGGCTTTTAATTCCAGAACATCTCTAAGAGACATCAACGTCAATGTTTCCATGGTTTAAAAAAAAAAAAAAAAGGAGGCCCGAGCATCTGTTGGTGTACTGATGCACACTACTGACTCTCCTGGGGAAGGTCTGTTTACTCAAACACCTTTCCTGGTACCCGTTTTTATTCCCATTCCTTTTTTAATTCCAAACCACCGCCCTTGCTCTACCAAACCTTTGCATGGTTTGAGACAAGCTTGTTTAGCAGCAGTAATCTATTGTTATACTACTCTGAATGGCAGCTTTTATTTTGAAATAACCTAACGCGTAGTTTATTGTAAAAAGTGACCGCATTACTATTACTGTAGAAGTTGATCATTCTCTTTAGGGTAAAGTGCATCAAATCTCTTGGTTGTGGTTTTGTCTTCAAAGGAGAATTAGTTTAAAGGATCTTCTCACTGTGTTGAGGTGAGTATTGTTGGATTACTCAGGTTTTTTTTCACCTGGTTAATAGTTACACATTATTTAGAATCTGTGATTGTTGTGTCATTATTTTTAATACTAAAGATGTTAATCAGTCTGCTTTAGGAAAAGTTCTGTATCGGAGTGCACTTAGATTCTGTAAAATAGGATTATTGCTATATCAACAGGCACTTAGCCTTCAAGTCCCCAGTGCTATTATTATTACTAATGATGACACGAAGTGCAGCCATTTGTTGATGACTACCTCCGTGTAGAAATGTCTCCCTTCACTGGCCCAAAGCAACTCTGCCAAGACAGTCTGTGTAAATAGACGTTCCCCCAATGGTTCTCGTCTGTACCTGCTGAACGCTGATCAGGGCCACTTGTCCAGGCACAGGAGGCTGGAGAGGCAAAGGGGACACGGGTTTGACGAAAACCATGCCCCTCTGCTGCAGACTCAGCGGGCTGGCCAGGGTGCCGAGACGCTCCGGGGTCTGGGAAGCGGCATACGCGCTCCCTGGACTGGACCCGGAGATCAGACCAAGGTTCTGCAGGGTGAAGTTGAGTATGGCGGGACTGGGGCTCTGATGGCGTTGGGCCTTCTGCCCGTTGTGAGGCGAGGCGGCGGCAGAGGTGGGTTTGAGAAGGCGAATGCTGGTGGGCGTAATCTCCTGGGCCGGGGAAGGTCTGGACCCTGTTGGTGACACAAACGCGGTCATGGTCCAACCTTTCGTTCCTGAACACACACCGAGGCCTGACTGCATCAGTCACACCTGTACCTGCGGTTGGTGTTTGGTAGATGTTGTATGTCGGGGTTGAGGCCTTGTTTTCTTTTGCCAGATCTTGAATCTCCTTCTCGCTGACGACGGAATGGGAGATCGGGATGTAGTATCCAGCGGGCACTAAAGTCTGAAAGCAGGAGAACGCGCGGTCAAACCCCACCGTCGCTCTGCGGCGTCGGCCCTCCCCCCGCGACACGCCGGCGCCTCACCTCGGCGTGGATCGCTCCTGGCGTGAGGGGCACCACTCTGACCGGCGTTAAACCCAACTCGCCCTCGCTCGCGGCCTTGTCCTCCCGCTCCAGGAAGGTCTCCAAGTTCTGCTCCAGCATGGCGCTGGCTACGGCTCCGCCGGGGGTGTTGATGAACTCGGGATCCAGGTGGAGGGCGCGGGGGGAGGGCCGGCTGGCCGGCTGAGCGCCACGGCACGACTTCAGGCGACCCGGCGGGATCCCGCTCAGCTTTGAAGAAGCGTCCTGCATGAAGAACCTCTTAGAGGCGGAGTACAAAAAGACATGGAAGGGTCCTTGAGTATTTAAGACTTTACCTTGGAGCTGGGGTCCGGCCTCTTGGTTTTTGGGGGGCTGCTTTCACAGGCGGCGTCGGAGCACACCCGCTTCTGCACCAGAGGGCTGATGTCTGCCCCCCCGCACGCCGACTGAGCCTTAACCGCACAATGAGCGGTCGGGCTCTGGCCCGCCTTGTCCTCGAACGTCATGGAACGCACGGCGAAGCTCGTCGGCTGCGGCCGAGCCAGGGGGTTGGGCTTGGCGGAAGACGACTGCAGGTAGATGGCGTAGGGGGCGCCGCCCTGCTGGGGCAACAGCACGGGAACCAGGGACGGGCAGTGCGCCGGGATGTATGCGACGGAGCCCGCGGGCAGGACCGCCAGCGGGGTGCGGCGAACAGCAGCGGCGACGCCGGGATCCGCAGCCGGAGGGGAGCGCAGCGGCGTCTGTGGGGGTTCTTCTGAACCGGCGGTCTGTCCCGCGTTCACAGCGGCGGGTTTCTGACGACGGCGACCAGTCCTGCAACAACAATGGGACTTTTGTTCAACGAGGTCCCCCCCTAACAAGCTCCTGTGACCTTTTCACACAGACTCCCGTGTGTTTCTGAAAAAATCTCGATGAAATGGAAGCGGACTTACGCTTCTTCCTGGTCGAGCTCAATTTTACAAATAGCAGCAAGTTGGGCCATTTTGTTGGGAAAGTCGGTATTTGATGGAGCACCTGAAAACAGACACAAAGCCATCAGGATGCAGGAAGGAGGACTATCGTTTTCTGAAGAAATGCTGCTGAACTCACCGAGGGAACTCTTGACAGGACTGCTGGGGGCAGAGCTGATCTTGCGCCGGTCGTCCTGAATGCTTTTGACCAGTTTTATGAGGGAGGGGTGCCGGGTGAAGCTGCGTTTGGCCCCGGGGGATGAAAATAGCTTTTTGGCACAGTTTTCTGCGTTGGGACGAGACTCCAGCACAGCTTTGTTCTTGGGTGGGCATTCAGAGGTGGAGTCATTGAGGTCTGTAACTACAATAAAGCAAACAATTTGAAGGTGAAATGGGAATAAATACAGAAAGGGAAAGGCAAACCAAAACACGGGAAGAGAACATAAACTGGTACCTTTGACTTGGGAGAACTCCTCGGGCCCGACCCACTCAAACGCCAGCTTCCTGCCCCTCTCTTCTGTCACGTGGACTTTCTCGATAAGCTTGAGGCTCCGCAGCACATTCGCTATGTCGTACAGCCGGCGCACTTTGGCTGCACGAGAAAATAAATGCATAAACAACCCGGTTGTCGGTCTCTGCACTTGAGAGGTGAGAAACAGGCGCCTCTAAACTCACTCTTGAACTTGTTCTTGACCTGATCGGCACCTTGTTCCTCTCCAATCAGGATCTTAGCAGCCACGTCCAGACTGACCACACGAGGGTTGGACACCAGGAAAAGCATGACGAACTTCTGACTCATGACCCTCAGCGACTTATCCTTCCGACTGTTAACAGAAGCTGATACGACAATAAATGAGTCCGGGGTCCAGGTTGACATGGGGGGGGTTAACAATGCTGAGGGACGTTACTCACCAGCTTTAAACTCCACTCCTGGAAGCTCCACGAAGAAGAGCTCCTTCTGTCCCTGATCCCTGTCCTCCACCTCCTGCTCCCTGTCCACGTTCTCCTTCTCCTCTTCATCAAAGTCCAGCTCTTTATCCAGGAGGCGCTGTCGGATCTGCTGCATCTGCTGGCTGTACTTTTGCTCTTCGCCCACTTTTTTCAGGATGGCCAGGGTCTGGGCCAGGTTGGTGCGGCCGTGCCACGCGTAGCGGTTCTTGGCAGAGCGACTCACCATGTGGAGGCTCTCCAGCACGTTCATTATGTCGTAGATGCGACGGCGTTCAACGCCTGTGGCAGCAAAGAGATGAAGTCATTACTACATAAACTATTAATACAACTGTATCATCTAATGGGGATTCTGCAGTCAGTTATTGATCATTTTGAGTTTGCAGTGATGACATACTCAGGTCGCTGGCAACATCATCCAAACAGATGTCATTGTTCTCTGCAGGATTTGGATAATCTGGGTAGCGGGCAAGAAATTTATGACAGAGCAGACCCAGGCTCTTCTCTTTCCTGCTGATCCATCTTTCTGAATCTTCTCCATTTTCAGCATCCTGTCAGAAAGGAAACATAGTCAGAAACAGTCCCTTTACACACACACGGACATGAATGTCAATTTATACGTTTGTTTCCACACCTGTGCAGAGTCCACACACTCCCGCCCGTCAGCGTCCATCCCCAACTCCTTCTCTCTGTTCCTGATGTCCGGACTAGCAGCGCTGATAAGCATTTTCAGGTTGGAAGTTGGTGTCCAGGGATCAACAGAACCAACCTCTCTTCTCTTTTTAGGTGTAGTGAGGGGACCCATGACTAATAGACTACTGTTTCCAATAAAAAGGACTGATGATTTCTTTGGTGTAGTTGTGGGAACTTTGTTTAAAATTTTAAATGGTCATCATCCTAAACAAGCAACAAACAAACAACAAAAAACATAATGGTTAATTTGATGTTCCATTCCTCTATGGAATAGTTATCATTACCATGCACTTCATTGGGCTCTAGTCCAGGTTTAAGATTCCAACTTGATGTTTCCCGCTTAATGATGGGACTTCTTGCTTCAATGATCTAACATTTATTCTTCCAACAAATCATTTCTCAGACAATGCAAAGAACCCCCCAAATCTGAGAAATGACAATCAAAAATAGCGTTTCACCTCATTTTAAACAAAATCCAAAACGTTCAAAATTTCTCATACAGCTGTGTAATACTAAAAATAACTTGTAATATATTGAATTAAACTGGTTATTACATAAAATTAGTGAAAAAAGAGGACTTCAATTTTAAACAGACTTCTGAACGCAGATGGAGAGTTTAATTTCCATCCTGCGGTCTTGTTTGGTGGTTTGTAGCGAACTTAAATCTGAATCTGTCAGGTTTGTCTGGGTTTATTTGGCGGTAATCGACGGGCATTCCGCCGAACTGCCGGTCCCGCCCACTTCCGGCTACGAGCAGCCAATGGAAGCGCCCCTCAGCGCAGGGCACCGGAAGTGGAAATAGCGTCCCGCGCACGTAAAATGTGTTTGAAATCCTTGGCGCGGAATGTTTCAAAGCGGCGGCTGACCGAAAACCTACGAGTTTACCGAAAAACACACAAGCGTACACACGACGAGCGTCTTATTTTATAAGAAGGCCTGTCTATAAATCCAATAAGTACCCCCAAAGGCAGGATTTTACGTCGTAAGCTGCGAGCGCCCGCCGTAAAAGATACACGATTAAACTGCACAACTAACTAAACCGGATAATCTCGAGATTATTCAACACCAGCAGCCTTCTAAAAAGGCACGCCGGAGACGTTTTAAAACGCATATCGAGCCAAGTGGAGAATATAGAGGCGGTAGCGGGGCGACGCCGAAATAATTTTAGCCGAAGCGGTGTTTTTTAAATGAACATACGAAGATTAAAAGTGTTTATGGACTCACCCAAACCCAAGAAGGAAGCCTCGCTCTAGTAATGTCCCATCGTCGCTTCAAAACGTAGATGTTGCGAAAGTTTCCACCAAAAAGAGAAAAATCCGAAAAAAAAAACAGCGTTCAAGCGTTATATTGTGACTTTAAATACAGGGAATGCCACAAAAAAGAACAGTGGAGTGCAGATCATACACAACTTACGCTGACCAGCAAAGGACTGGTACCTTGTTGGTCAACTTTACTACAGTGGTGGAGAAAAGTTTCAGAAACCGATGACCGGCGATAGCGCCCACCCAGCTGTGCGCATGCGCAAAACGTCACCACAATCCCGCTCCCGGGTGGAGGACGGGCCTTCTGATTGGCTACTGTACATGTCGTTCAAGTCTGGGTCGGTCACACATCTTGTTATCTTTTTAAAATGTTTCTGGATATTGTCAAATTATTTCTGTTGTTGGCCTTTTAAAGCTTTACTGAAGAGTAAATACTACAATATACCGCGTTACTTCCACGTTGTCAGTTAATGTCAAATATAAATATAATGTAATAATTAAACATCATTAAGTTCTGAGCTTTTACACATTGAGTCACACACATATTCCCTCAACTTCTTCAGAAATAAACAGTAAATTCACTCTCATCTCACTTCTTTGATTACATATGCTGACAAGACAATCTACTATATATATAATTTTTTACAGTTTTTATTTCTTGAAACATTTGTCCTTTTACTGTATTTTTCTCTACATTGTCAAAGTCATTAACAGTGTTTTTGTGACTGGAAAACTGCAACCTTTTAAAATTCAGCCCTTAATTCTGAGTTTTGAACATTTTATCCCACAATTTCTCAGACTAAATATTTTTAATCTAAAACGGCTGCAAGGTTATATATCAAGGTTACAGCAAATGAGTAGGTAAAGTTTTCTAGTAGGCCTACTTATAGTAGTTACTTTTAATAATGTAATACAAAAATACTTTAAAACGTTGGTTTGTAAATGCAGCGTCTTCTCTCCATCACTAGGTGACTCTGTAGCCCACATCATCATCAGTCTCCATGGAAACCGAAGGGCGCCTTCAAGGATGTCGTGAGTGCGAGGCCCGGTGACGTCATGTTAAGGGATGCTCGAGAAAGACCGGGATAGTGACGCTGCGTTCAGGTGCTACCGTAAATTAAAATGCTCCACTGGAAGGGCTGTAGGTGATTAAATTAATTGTCTTTGACTGGGAAACCAAACGAAACAAAATCTAAAACCACCAGGTCACTCTCAGGAATATGAACAATGTTCGGAATTCAGTTGGGCTGCGTTTTCCTGAATATATAACATTTATTCTGTTACGTGCCCATGGAGCTTTTTTCACTCAATTACGGCGATTTTGAAACTATACATTCTCAGAAAATTAACGTTATGTTCGACTCAGAGCGCCCCGGCAAGTATTTATTCGACTATCAAGCTGTTTTCTCTGTGTGCGAAAACGCACGAAACTTCACATGCGTCGAGGAACACTTCGATGGGGACGTTTCCTACTGTTCGTGAACGCAGCAGTTGGCTGCTCGGATCGCAGCCCGCAGAACGGACACACGGGGCTGGACCATCTCCGGAGGGAAGGAGGCAAGCACACGAGTGATGAGGTGGGCTGCTTCTCTCATCACACCCTAGCCTCCCCGGCGTTCATGCTTGTTTATTAAGTTTGTCTGAGGCATTTAGTTTGTGCAAATCGTGGAGCGGCTTGGGGGGGTCGGACTGACTCCTGCAGGGATGCTGCAGTGGCTGCAACCGCCGGCGAGGAATTTTCCTTTCAGCTTCAACATTTGACTGAACATATGTTTGGTGTGGTGTTTTTTTGTCGTGTTTTGTCGACGGGAGCGAGTTTGTGAGTATTAAAAAGTTGCGTTTAGTGTTTGTCGGTGGCGCGTCACACCTGCAGCAATCAGCCGGCCGCTCGTTAAGACGCAAAGTGCTTATTGCGGTTTGTTAAACGTAAATTTGCTAATTAATGCATGCAGAAAAAATACACTTTGTTGATTTCAGGCTGTGTTTATATCGATACGTTGTTTTAAACCATTTCTGACGCCAGTCTAATGCTTTTCCCTGTCTGGACCCGACAGGTGACCTCTTATCTGAAATTGACCCCTGATCCTACACCTGCCTCCACTGGACATTGTCTCCTCTTGTTGCTGGATGCAACAGGGGAGGGAGTGCATGGCGTGATGGGTCCACGTCAGCAGTTATGCTTTTGAAAGCGTCGCTGGACGTCTACGGTTTGTGTCTTCCGCCCCGATGTTCCCCACAGTCCAGCCACTTGGGAGTGAGCGAAGAGAAATGACCGAGACGAGGCGAGCAGCTGAGGTCGCGTCCTCGCACAGATCTGGCATCATGGAGCAGAGTTGATGGACGGACCACTTTGAAGAATTTCTCGTACATTCATGCGCCGCGACTGGGAACCGAGCGGGAAGGGGGTGTAAATACTGTGACCAGGTGTCGCCCTGTGGTTGTGCCTGGACATCAGCGCGTAGGAGACCTGAGGCACCCGCTCACTTATGGGAAGATGGAGTCTGGAGCAGAGGCTAGTCCACAACATCTTCCCAGGAGGAAAGCCGTGCTGCACTCTTTGGAGGACCAGAAAAGGGTGAGTTAAAGAACAAATCTGAATAGACCTACGTCATGCTCTCCGCACACCATATTTATGGGAAATCTTGTTAAACTAAACTGTTGCTCCTTAATCGTCCTCCATCTTTGCGAAAAACTGAATACATTTAAAAGCAGGCATGAAATCACATCTGCTGCACTTTTCTTCTGCCTGACCTTCCTCTCTGAAACCAACTTCAGCACCGCTCTCCTTTCCTCTCACAGACGTCACAGCTTGAGTTGGACTTTGTCTGGATAATCCGCCAAATGAGAGCCAATTTTTAGGGGCATTAAAAGCTTTCTGTGTTGAATATCAGCTGTTTTCACTCGACTCGACGGTGATGTGGATTTGTGACAGATCCGTATGGATGCACCAGGGATGGCCCCGTAAAAGCTAAACAGATGTCTCGCCATATTATTCTTTATTTTAATGTGCAGGCAGGGCTGAATCTCTCCTATGTGTGTGCGCAGTGAAGTCAGATGCTGCTGATTTTACTCCCGAATCCTCCATCCCCATTAGAGTGATTAACAATGCTGTAATGAGACATTAAGGATTTCCAAATCCTCAGTGTGGGAGACCACAGATGAGTCCCCTCTGTCCGCTGCTCGGGATGGCCGATCGGTTGGAGCATCCCGGATGTTGAGTCACCGCCTGAAGCCTGGATGGTCTCCCAAACGATGTGGAGGTTTTTACCGCGATGAAGATGATTTGAATTCCTCACCTGTTGCTGTCGAGTCATAGCAGGGAGCTCTGATATGATCTGACTGGTTAGGGCCTTTAAAATGTAGAGGTTGATATTGGATTAGTGGTGCCTCTTCCTCCCGCCCGAGCTTGGGAAGTTGTCAGATAATGTTAATGAATTAGCCTTGACCTGAGCGACCATTTTAACCTGGCGGATTTCACATGTGCTTCCTGGGCCTCGCCTCCCGAGGTTTGCTCCTTCCCACGTGTCTTGCTGACAGACAGGCTGACCTAAAGATGGAAGCAGGAGGACGACCCCCACACTCCCGTCTCGGGTCAGTCTCGTTTCCTCCTTTTTATGGCCCTCCCTTCCGTGAATTATTGATTTGATCAGGTGTGTTAAATTAATCACTGGGGATTATGTAGAACATGAATATTAATTACTGCATGCAAAATCCCAGCTGCTGTTTTCCAATTTTCCACATGGCAGAGCTGCTATCTGGATACTAATTGACACACTAAGCTGTAAAAAAAAAAGAAAAGCCCATTTCTGACCAGTTGATGGTTTAACCATTAAGCTTTAGTGGAAGACCTGCTACTTGTTTTTTCTGTTGCTGTGGAAACCAACTTTGACATCATTCATGAATTAGCCCCAGCCCCCCCAACACACTCTCAACTGCCCTTAGATGACGATCTAAGGGCAGTTGGCTAGTTGATATGTAGTTGTCAGGAGCAACATGACTATAATTGATTAGCAGCATTGATACTGGTTCCGTCACCAGTCTGTAAGGGGGCCAGCTGCTCCTTACTCTCCAGGGAAGGACTGCGAATTTAGACTGGGCTGACACTGACCTTCCCTTTAAATGGGCATCAGCCGACTTAAATAAATTGAAAGTACTGGGGTAGTCACCTGGGCATGGCGGCTGCTTTTGTTGGAGGATAACCTGAGGCTTCAGTGAGGTTCAACATCCCCTGTCAATTACCACGTTTGTGTGAGTTCAAAACGCTACATCAGATACCCGCCCCAGTAGGAGGTAATTGGATTTTGTCCCTTCGTAGATTTGCTCTCACTCTTCTCTGCCATATATATTAACGTTCATTGAGCAATCATGAAGGCACACATGGAAGCAGGACTGGAGAATCAGGGGCTTATTATTCTGCAGTGAATGGAGGGTTTGATGGAGCAGAACTGCAGACTCTACCTGCACATTTGGAGTCAATTTGGTATTCATTGGCCAAGGATTCTGTGAGATTGGATCTTCGGGTTTATGAATTGTGCAGCATGTTCAGATAAGAATCACGCAGGGTGGCTGTAACATTACAGCCTCAGCAGCTCATTTCTGTGTGGCAGGATGGTATAAATGCGAGCACATTCAGAACTGAACTGGATTGTCAGACGCCGAGCCCCTCAGTGTCGGTCGACACTTTTGACAACGGCCCTTCTCAAAGATAAGCTATTTAATCCCGACATTACACCGAGTAATCTGGCACAAAAGTCAACCTGTTTTTTCTGTCACAGCTGTCATCTTTGATTCACTATTACAGGCCTGTCAAATCCCAGTTCTGAAAGGTTGAGACAGGGATGCATAATTTATCAGTGTCCAGTAAAGGAAGAGGAGCTGCAGCTGATCTTTGATTTACGGTGTCTGACCACCGGATTTACCGCTGCCGTCTCTCCTGCAGACCGAGTTCTGTGTCACTGAAGCGCTTGTGGATTTATATCCCGGTTGTTGTGCAGATTTATTGTGAGGATGGTGAACTTTTGGAGGGATCTCGCTCACTTCCTCACCGGTGATTCTTGCATGTAAAATGGATTTGGATACAAATATTTATAGTATGACCTACATCATCTCACTCAGTTGCATGCAAATAAACTAGCGGCTATTAAGAGAAACTGATTGTCATTATGCTGGAAATCCCAGACCCTTTCAAAGTGGATCTGACAGCCAGTGACGACCCCCCCCCACCGTTGTCCGACTGAGCTGATGAAGGGCGTTTGAAAAGGTGAAAGACAATTCTGCAATGGAATCCATTATTGATTCAGCTCATTGGGCATGAAAGGAAATGTGACACTAATTGCTCAATCAGAACCATTCAAATATCTGTATTTATTTTCATTATTCATATCTGACTGCTCATTAAGTAGCGTCTGATACGGTCGGGTGGGGTTCGGGAGGATAATGAGGTGTTTACTCTCATGTTGATGGCTCCTCTGCAGACTCAGAATTAGCTTGCAGAAACAAATGGGTGGGAAAACCTTTCTTTTTCCTCTCTCGATTGACTTAATCCTGAACCTCCAGGATACGTTTCAGCAGCGGCCTGCTGAGAGAGAGCGAGGTTTTCTTCCCACAAATGACTTGTACCGTTCATCCTTCAATCCCCCCAAAATTACGGGTATTAATTAATCTTTGCAACAGCTGTTGCACAATGAATATGTAACTATCCTTCAGTCCGGTCCCCACAATCCTTTACGCCAGACGTTTATTGAAATATCTGACAGTCCATCCAAGCACGGAGGTGCAACTTGTCATGTTTATGTAATCCCACCAACAGCAGACATCTGCACTCCCTGTGGGACCAGCCTGTGATAATTCTATTGGGAGGTGTCGAGGGTTAACCACATCAGCTGCCTTGTACTTCCCGTTCTTCTTGAAATAGCCATTCTTTTTAGTTTGTGGTTAACGCCACAGTTGCTCAGATTTAAGAGCTGCCTGACGTGCTTCCACGTTATGATGTTGCGTTTTCTTTTTTACGTCTAATGAGCCAGTGTGAATTCAGTTTGTCGGGGTTTCTCTTCAACAGTTCATTGGATCAAGCGTGCTTTTTGATTGCCAAACATTTATGGTCCGTTGGAATCCTCAAAAGCAGTGTGAACAGAAAACGAGGATGTTCCATCAGACACATTGGCTTGGTCGCCATGGTCATGCTCTCACCGAGCACCAAACCTGGTCCTCACGACCGCAACGTCACATTCTAATGACACTTTCCCCGGTTGGACTTTCATTCTCCTTGCTGATTGAGCAGCGAGGTGATAATTTATCTTTGAGGGTTTGATTGATCATGTGACCGCCAGCAGCCACACGCTGCTCAATTAGCTGTAATTCTATCGAGATTGGATCGCTGAATGACAAATGAGCGGGCGTGTGACATCATTTACACTACCATCCGTCCTTTTATAGCTGCTCCTTTGTTTCCCCAGGTCTTCCGTGATGATGGTGACTAGCTGTCACTGTTGTCGCTGCCGTGTCAGATCAGGACACTTTTACATTTTCCTGCCAACCCAGGCAGCTGCAGAGGAGAGACACAGGGATGCAGTTTGGTGAAGGACTGTGTTTGCCCAGTCATGCAGCACTGACGAGCACTGGGGCTCAGGGGTTTAGGCGGGGGGGAAGGGGAGGAGGGGGTCAGAGGGTGGAGGTAGGACCAGGAATGTAGCAGTGTGGTTGGGGGTGGGGCGGATGCTGCACGAAGGATGCTGCGTGGACCTCAAGAGCCATCTGGCCCTCAGCCTCTCCCCAGACCCCGAAGAGAGAGGAGGGGGGGGGGTGAAAGACAGGTGGCAGAGGCTGGTGGGATGGCCCCAACCTCGATGATGGGGGACCAGGATTGGCTAACTGGACCTCCAACAACCCCGACTCCTCGTACATGTACGGCCTTGCATCGCCATGGCAATCTCTGACGAGGCTGGGACCAAATGATTTACCTTCAGCTTGAGTTTGGATCCCAAAGAATGATTTTCGTAAAAGAGCATTTATACCGACGCTCGTATAAACACATGAAATTACAAATGAACCTGCCTCTTGAAGTGTACGTACAAAATGTGCACATCCTCCCCTCATTTTAAATGCATGAGGCGATGTTTTTTATTTAAGACGGCAAGTTTCCCCCCAAGCCTTCATTAATTTTCTACATTGCTGGAATCAAAAAGCTCCATTTCATGGGAAATTTAAACCCACCGCAGAATGTGAGCACAATTCAGCATGTTTCGATGCCTGTTCCACGGCGTTGCCGTGTGTGATGGCCGCTGACCGTACGGCTGGTTGATTGGTGTCAGTAACACACCCAGCAGGGCGCGTGATGGTCGGGCTGTCCTGACTCGTAGTGTAATCCCTGGCCGGGGGTCAGTGGGCAGGATCTGGTTCAGGGGAGGTGCTTTGCTGGTGAACAGGTGCTTCAGCTCGCTCCTGTGGCGATGGGATTTCCTCCGAGGCTGTTGTAGCCGCACACTCTTCACAGTTCTTAATCTGGAGCCATTGTAAAGTTTTCCTTGGAGAGTCCTTACCCCGTCACTTCTTCCATCTCTTATTTTCCCTCCCAGGTTGTTGAATGGTTTTCTTTTATTACTGCATTTGTTTGTATTCTAGCCTCATAAAAAAAAGAAAAAAAATCTAAATTCAGTGTGCAACACCTGATGGGATTGCTTCAGGCTAAGGTGGTGTGTGACTGGAATAGATTAGAAGAACCAGGGATGTGTGAGCTCACCCAGCCGTGCATTATTTGTGTATTATGATGCATTAAAATTGATTACTTGTATTCTTACACTGCTTAATTCAATCGTCCATCTTATAAATCAACCTTAAATATATTTTCTGCTGTTGCTCTTTTCAAGCCTGCCATGGTTGCTGCAGCTGCCTGGGATAATAAAAACATGTGTAACAGTATGTGTTTGCATGCATAATCTTTGAAATAATGCTATGATGCTTCCTCTCCTTGTTATTATGGTTCTGTTATGAACAGCATCTGAGTTTAATATAAGTGAGGTCCTCATAAACAATTCCTCTAAGAGGATGGGGGAGTTTCACTCCCTCCGATTGTAAATGCATGAGACATGTAAATGTCATACTGCAATTTAAAGTGCCCTTTGTGGTACATCAGTGTAGTCTAGCACAGGCATGAATGTTCACACTTAGTCATTAGAGATTCCCATTAAGTCTCAGTACCCTTCTGAAACAGCAGGTAACTACCCATAATTCTCTTATCACACATGCATAAACTCTAACTAAGATTAACAGATCTGAGGACAGAATGGCATGATGGGAACTGGGATAGCTGACAGGTCAACACTATTTGCCCACATATGGCACATGAACCAAGATCATTCTGTGTAATAAGAGGGGTTGAAGGCTAAAAATGCTTTCCCTCCAAATTTTGTAGCCCCACATATGGAACTGGAACTGTTTCTTCATAAAACTTGGTTTGTATTTTTCATTACTTTTTTCAGGTTTGCAGAGAAATTCATGCTCACCTTTTTTTTATCATTTATAATAAAGGTTCCTGTTAAATTCAGGCTGATTTTTCCACTGGTGTCTCTCCCAGCGCGTAATCCATAGAACATGAAGTGATGAATCAAACAACGATTTCCCGTCTGCAGTACAACCCCCCCACCAGTCTCTTGCCACCTTCTCAGACACCTCTGCTGGTTTTCTCTGCATTTTAATGCTCCTCCTGACTGTGCTGCAAGCAGGCCAGTGGAGCTGAGAATCTTAAAGATGAATAACCTCCAAAGCCTGCAGTGGTGGCAAGTGCTTCATTATGACCACAGGGCTTTGTACTCGCAGCGTTCTCCACACGCCGATTTGTTGTGCAGCTCGGTTTGAACTGTTGGACTTCTACTGTTAATTAGAACCATTTCTTCTGCTTATCGTTGCAGTATTTTCTTGCTCAGAACACACGTGAACCGTTTTCTGAATACAAGCGTGCAATAAATTAGGTTGTAATCACCTGCAATGACCCCTCCGTGGCCACTTGGAGGCAGCACCAAATGTTCACCCACGCAACATTAGTATTTTACTCTTGTTTGTTCCAAAATATTTGGTTTTCTTTACAATATGTTGAAGAAATTGGTGGTTTCTTTCCAGCAGTAGGTGCTAACAAAAGCAGTTAGTTGAGAGCTGCAGATTCTAGAGCTAATAAAATAGTTTTCACATGAGCATTTGATGTATTGCTGCTAGTCGTTGCTCTTGTGATGGTGTGGGATTTCAAAACATTCACTGTTGGGATTGTCAGAAAGCGATGCTTTAAAATGTATGACAGCTTCATTTAATGATAATTTTACTAGCCATCAATAAAAATAATCTGCAACGATCTTTTTAACGATTATGTGATTCATGCAGTTTGTCTTAATGGTTGCAAACATTTGCTGCTCTCTGCATGTGCCATGAGCTTGGGCTCATCGGTGCATGATAGTGTGGACACAAATATCTGAGCTAGAATCCTAATCTAGACTTTCCGCTCCCAGAAGAGCGTGTTGCGGACCCCCTGGTAGCTGCTGGCTGCAGTCTCAGCGTTATTTTGGAGGGTGGTGGTGCTGCAACATGGAGCTCTGGTGTAACCAAGCTCTTCAAATCCCAGGAGAGCACCGAGCTGGTGTTACAGCAGATGTTTTTCAAGACATAATCAATGTAAATAAAAGACAGCTGGGGTGACAGACAGGACAGGAGTTGTATTTCAGGGTAGGGGGGAGCCCACTTGTAAATATTAATATGGGATATGAATCATTAAAGCCCTTAAAGTTTGAGAGCATTTGTTTTCAATAGGTTTTTATTAGCCAAAATAACGTAGTAAAGTGAAAACCAAACAGCCAGCTCTTTTAACACATAGGTTGTTAGAGTTTAAGTGCTTTTTACACTTAAGGATCCAAATTATTTTAACATATAAATGATTAATCCATGTCAAACTACTCTGAAAAAAAATGGAGCATCAGCACACAGCCTGTTCCACCTCATCCAGATGCATCACAGGGGTTTAACAGCAATAATAAGCTGTCCATATCAGATGAGCAGGTGTGGGCAAAATACGCTCACGCTTTTCAGCGTAGGCAGCTGGGGTTGAGGGGTAAATCACCAAGTTTATTACAAATAGGACAAAAGGTTGTACAACATTAAAGAGATGAAGAGAATTGTGGTACAACTCAATCCAGGAAAATAAATCAATGAAGGTTATCTCATAGTTTCCACACATGAATAAAACCGAGGCACTATTTTATTTCAGTTTAATATGTTTTTACAGTCAAAGGTGCTAAAAAAGATATTGGCCTATTGAGTATGAATGGTCTTTACTTAAATCCCAGAATGAACAAGCAGAGAATCGTCCCCCACAGGTGAAGATTTGGTAAGATGATGCCTGAGACTATTAATGGGTGTTCCATCAATTGATCAACTCCAGACCAAAACACTTTACCTCTTCATTAGTAACTCAACATATACACCTCACAATCAATACAAACTCTCTGGACGTAGTGTAGTTTAAAAAAAAAAAACATCAAACATCTTGATGAAAGTGTAGTTAGTCAGCTGTTTGAGGTCAGGTGCTTTACAAAGGTCAGAGGAGATGTACGACATCTGGACTTGTATTGGTCAGTTCACCATCTGTGTGCTCACATCTCACAGACGTCCTCCCTAGAGGCCGGGACATGTGAGAATACGGAGGGGAACGTGGCGGTGTTCTCTCGCTCATTCAAGTCACCACGAGTCTGTTTTCTTGTTACCTCCATCCAGGTCACCTCCATTCATCCTGTTCCAAAGCACCCCCCCCCCCCCATCCTGGCATCACTTACACGCCTAATCAATAAGGCTCTCTGCTGTTATTGATCCAGAAGTGGTGTATACGCAGCTGCTGAGCCCAGAATGTGGCCTCCTGCCTGGAATCAAGGAGCCAGAAAAGGACACTTGATCACTGGCACCTGGTCCTCGCTGTCTCCTGGAGCGGAGATCAAGGCTGAGTGTGAACATCAAAGGCTCGTGTAACTGATCAGTGTTTTTAGAGATTACTTTCTGTCATAGATATATGGCTTTCACAGTTATGTCTGAGATAGAATTTCAGAACTCGGATCATGTGTTTATTGTCAGGTTGATACCACATGTGAAGAAATATGTAATCTGTCATTGAGCTTGGCTTGCCTGGTGACAGAGGTCATTCCTCAATATTTTCCTTATAGATTTATAAGTTCTGATAAGCTCTGGTTTGAAGGAATGGTGCTGTTGTGACAACTGTGTCCCTCAGTTTGATTGATGGCTTCCTGAAGCCTCATATGTTTCCTGATGGGAGTAAATATTGTTTGCTATTTGAAGGCAGCAGTTTCTATAAGGACAGAGGACTGCAACTGCATTCTGGGAATTGAATTATCTCCCATTCTAGCTTCCTAATCTGGACATATTATCCTCTGTCAGAGCCAATCAGTATAATCAAATCCAATCAGATTTCACGCCTTTGCCACTAAATGATTCATGCATGGGTTGGGCCTCAAGTGAAATTGTTTCAATAACCTGCAAATACTGTTAACGTCTCAGTCTTTCAAATATGGCACCTTAATTTAATCAGATGATCTGAGTTAATGAAATGCATGGAGCCTCATGCTTGTGACTGATTGGATATGATGCTTGAATTAGTGAGGATTGAGTGGATCACACAGGGGCTCATTCACATCCCATCCACAGAGTCCGACCTCAGAGACCTGAGTTCAGATCCCCACATTCACCACATCTGCACGACTACATGCCCCTGTAGAATGTTTAGAAGAACATCCACTGAGACTTATTTAATGAAATGTACTTTATAATCAGGAAGTACATTTGGGTTTAGTGTCACTGGCTGGAGGATATTATATGGAAGGATAGAAATATAATACAAATATATGGAATCTGTTTGTCTCTAGTCTTTGAAGATTATTTTAGGTTTCATTTTCAGAAATGTTAATTTCCTCCTTTAGCACGAGGGAGTTGACGACCTTTTTTTAATCAGGATTATCATTGTTTCTGCAAACACTGTGTGTTAATTCTGGACCCACATCCCATTCTGAGCCTTTTCCCTGGTAAACCTGGTTCCTGCCGCATCTCTGAGACGTCGGGGGTCAGACAGATGTGTTGCACCTCCTGTCGCCGTGCCACTTTGACTCGATTAGCAGCAAACAAGACTCTTTATTTTCCATTAGGAGCTTCACGTGTCACACATACGCTGGCACCAGCACGTCATGGCGGGGGGTTCAAATCATTTTTGGAGGCAGAAGCGCTCGTGCGGGTGCGACAGCAGAGGTCGTGGGTCTGAAGGACATCTCAGTAATGTAATCTTGGCCGTTAACAGGACTCGGAGGGAGGCTGTAATAGCCTGCAAGTGGGAAAGCACTGAAACCTGATAACGGCTACTTGTGTACCCCTCTGTGTAAACACAAAGCAACGTTTCTTGATCTCCTATCAGCACGTTTGCGCTCATCTAATTACAGAAGATCTAAATGATGCTAAACACTTTAAGTCTTTAACCTTTTATTCTTGCTTGACATTCAGAGGATGCTGGAGCATCTGGGCACATGTGATGCTTCATCTAACGGTGATCACAGTCGGGAGAAATCAATAAAAGAGCGGATAGAGGCTCCGATCAATACCCATCAGAGTTCCGCTGATCAAATATTTATCCAGGAAGAGAGAGGAGGATAGACTCCCTGTCCGTCTGTCTGTCTGTCTGTCTGTCTGTCTGTCTGTCTGTGTCTGTCTGTCTGTCTGTCTGTCTGTCTGTCTGTCTGTCTTTCTGTTGATCCACTTGTTGGCCATTTCCTTTTGTAGATTTTTGTAGAAGCACTTAGACCAATTTAATTCTTGTTGCTATAGAAACAACCTTCAGCAGATGCAGATTGACCACCTGTGACATCATTTTAATAATTAATTGTTTTGTTTAATGGTTTAGCAACAGTGTTATTTCCCACGACTCATCTGATTTTTGATATTTTGATTGTGATGTGCTTCTCTTTGTTTTTGAAGGGGATTTGAGGTTGAATCACCAGCCCCGCAATATCTCATCCATAAGATTCACATTATTTTATTTTATTATTTGTCTTTAACTGGGTGGAGACACTGTCTTTCACCTCTCAGTGTGAAGCGGTGCTGCTCTGTTGATCAGTCAGCAACAGCATTATGTTTGTCAGGCGGAGACGAACATGTTAGCAGCTCCACCTCAAACATTCATGGTAATCCCACATGACAACAGCATGTAGAATCATGTTAATTTATTGGCAGTTGGGAGGTTTTTCTCTCCAGCTCTCTGGCCTCAGTTACCAGGGGGAAAGAGGATTATTCAAAAATCTGGAGATAGGAGTGTTTGGGTGAGGAGATTACAGGATTGCTGCTTGTCCAGATTGTGCTAATAGGCGGGTATTTATTTGCATCTCTCTGCCCGTTCCTTCACCATCTCCAGCAGGTTTATTGCTCTTTAACTTGTCAGGTTCATGGGGTTAATTCCCTGCCAGTGCTTTCTCACCCATTGAGCTTCTCTTTCCAGCTGCTTGAGCTATTGGCAGGCAATTCTTAACACTCTTACATCAGCCCTCCGTGTGGGAACTGTGGAGCTGGCAGAAACAAGCAGAGAAGGGAGGAGGTGCTGCAGGAGAGGTGCAGGAGGTGGTGCCAGTTGGCTGAAGTGGCGAGAAAGTCGGGGGGGGGTTCAGCTGAGGAGACCCTCCTGGAGCTGTGGCGATAACGGAATGTTGGTGTGTGATTCAGTGGCACAGGGGTCGCACAACTCCATGCAATTTTGCGTAGGAGATAACGCATGTCTGTGTGCGTGTGTGTGTGTGTGAGAAATTGAATTGCCTTCACTTTTTATTATTGAAAATACGTAAAAGCAGAAGTTACCAGAAGTGCTGAAGTGGTATTATGTGCTTATGTTGGCATCCATGTGTTTGTCAGCAAACATGACAAAAATACTCCAGACCATGAATATTTTATAACATATCGTTTCACGTACATTTAACTACTTAAACCATGTGAAATTATGTATACCTTGTATGGTTTCATGTGCAGAAATGAAGTGATTGGTTGCAATAACTAAAGTGTGTTTAGTGTTTTACTTTGCATATTTTTTGCCTCCTTTTTTTTTAATTCTCTCTGTGGTTATTTATTTTTCATCTTCAGAAACAGAGATGAGATTTAACCATGAACCTGTGGATCTTAGTAGCCGTAACAGGAAAGTAGATCATTTCCATCCTAACTGCAGGTACCTGCAGGATGTGTATCCTGCAGAGATTCAAGCAGAACTCATTGAGTTTCTGCCTGTTCACCTCTCTGCCAAGGTCAGCTGAGCAGCTGCTACCAACCATTGACGAATTTGCTTCATTCTGAATGCAAATGAGTCAGTTTTCTTGTTTGCATAATTTAATTTCGATTACAGTAACACTTTTCGCTGAAGGTTAACTTCATTTGCAGTCTGAGTCTGTTGCAGCCGAGCTTCATCCGGCACGTTACTGACCCCAGCGGGGGATGGTGGGGCATGTGCGCCCCCTCATATGCTTTAGCGCATTCATGTGTGCGTGTCTATATGAGTGGATAGTGAGAAGGTGCAGAAAAAAAGCTCATTTATCACAACATGCTTTGGAAACTTCTAGGGTCACTGTGCTGTCCGTGTCTCCTTTAATGAAGGAGCCGGCTGAGCCAATCAGAACTCATTTCCAATGAGGCAGCGTGAGCTGCCAGCCAATCAAATGTGTGAGGTTCAGTGGAGCGACAGGCAAAATTGATGAGTGGAGTAAGTCCTCATGAAAGATCACCATAAGCTGCCCGAGATAACGCTGAGGAACACTCAGCTCCATGGAAATGCAATAAAGCCCGAACCATATCTCAGTGTTGGGAGATGGGTGATAGCGATCCTATTGGAGGATGGAAAATAGCCCATTGAAATGCAGTGGGAAATCCAGAGCCTCCAGAGCTTCACACACTGCACAGTGAAAATGGGATTACGCTCGAATAACTATTGTGGAATATTACGTGGAGGTAGCTGGTGTTCTCTCACAGGACAAAGAACGAGCAGCGGAGGTGATTTGTTAGAGCATCACGGTGGAGGTGCGTGGGGTCTCTGCAGCTACTGCGAGCTGAATACAGACCAGCAATCACTACGAAGACATGCACACTGTTTTCTAGAAATTTTAAAATTAAAAAATCCTTTGATTAGTGTGCACTCATTCAAAACCTCGCTGCACAAGATAGGGCTAAAAGATGTATAGTGCATTTGGAGAGTCTAGTGGTTCTTTTTTACCGTTGCACCTAATTACACCATAAGGTCTAAAGAATAACATGAAATTCATAAAAAGGGGAGAAATTTCCTGTGAGAAGATGTTCAGCTGCTGCTGAAGGAAATGGTTCTGAAGTTATTTCATTGTTCAGTTTCAGCTGGAGGCAGAAGAATGTGCTTCTAGCATATATCAGCCACCAACCTGCAGCTTTACTATATTTCAACATGTTTTGAAATGATGAGGCTTTTGATTGAACTAAAGATGGGAACAACCAATGACCAAAACACAAATGTATGACAAATGTACACTTTTCCAACCAATACCTGCTTGGTTTATTTTCTGGCAATTCGCAAAGCTTAAGGAATTATGGGAAATCTAGGTAATACTTAACAAACGTAGAGGATTGAATTTAATTGCCAAACTTATGACTTACAATTGTTGATTTGTGAGTTTGACTGCTACTCTGCTGCAGAGACCCAGCTAATCTGTGTCAGTCACAGGAAATAACTTCTCAAGGTCTTATGTTTATTGAGTGGAAGTAAAAGTGTGTCAGGAGAGCAGTTTTTCACAGAAATGTGGCCCATTTTTAAGACATTTCAGTGCCTTTGCAGGTGTTACTGGTCTCTCTGGGCCACCATATTTATTTTTGTTTTTTATTCTTTGCCATGATCCATCTTACAGGGAAAAGCAGGTGAATGCTTTTAATTTCCCACACCAGGAGATTTTTCAATAGTCATATTGGATTCTGAAAATAGTTGAGCGCTCAAACGATGAGCAAATGGTTGTTGAGGTCTGATATCGACCATAGACCAGCGGTGCTGTCATTTGCTGAAGATGTATGGGCTGTAGCATCAGTTAGGGGGGAGATCTCTCCTCCACTCTCAAACACCTCTCTCTCTGTCACCCTACCTCCACCCCCACACATCCTAGTGGCTCGGCTTAGACACTCACTTGGTTTCTGGAGGTTTATCGACCAGTTTTTATCTTTTAGAGGCTTTTGGCCTCTATATTAGAATTCAGAGTTATTGAACTGTGTGTGCATCAATATTTTTTTCTCTGTGTTGGTAATTTAATGTGAAGCTGCTGTTTGTAATTCAGTATAGCATTTATGGCTCCATTGAGGGTGACTGATGATTGATGAAAATAACAAGGACTCTTCCACATCAGCTTTGTAGTGCCCTGCTCTGTTTCTCTTTAGTACAGAGAAGAAGAGTCATTTGAGGGTTTCTTTATTGTGTGTGTGACATGCAGCCACTCTGCGCTCTGCACCCCTCAGGGGGAAAGGTCACTGATTAGTGGACCATCGTACATAAATCTGGTCTTTCTTAAATAAATAGTTTCATAATTCATTAAACTGAATTTAATTTTACTGTTTCAGAGCACGACACTCTTGATGCATTACATGCTACTAGTCCTGAAGCTTTAAACTAAGACTTTAAAGGGCTTTGTTACACTGGGTGATGTAATTGGAGACTCAAAAGTAGCAAGAAACCATAACTTAAACTCCACAACCTTGACTCAGTCAGATAGCACAGTGAGACTAGATACATTTAGATTTTTAAACCAGAAAATGCAAAGTAGACATGCAAATAGCTCACTATTCCTACAGATGATATTCTATTCCTGATCTGCAGAATTTTTAAACATATATCCTGATGATCTGAAGAGGTGATAGTGGGGAAAAAAAGTACAATACTGGGCCTGGAAGTTCAGGTCAGGTCAGATTATACGTGTATACATTGAAGACTCCTGCTCTTCCTCACCAGGACACCATTTCTCTGATTCTGTGCTCCGTTGATGCAGCACTTGATGCACTGTAGCCTGATGAGATGTGAATGAACGAGCAGTAAGAAATTCAGCTGAACTCCAGGACCCAGTTAGCAGTAAAATGTGGCTCGGTGTAAAGTCCATTGGTGTGTTGGTGGTTTACATTTGTCTGTTCACCCTAGTTGCTGTGGCTGATATGTGTGCATGGTTTTCCAGCATGGGCTGAGGTGCTGATGTAAAAAGGACACAATCCAATGTTAAAGACTGCGTTTACATGTAAAAGCACTTTTATTCATGTGTGACTAATTCTCTGCTGACAAGTTGTCCAAGTCAGACAATGAAGAATAAATAAAATGCATACATGAATAATAATGATGGTTGGAAATTACATATATGTACTGCAGCTGCCTGCAGGAGTGTACAAAGATAAATGAATAGATGGATATGCAAATGAGCTGAGGTAGAAAAGGAGGATGCATAAATATTGCATATTGCAAATTTCTCTGTTTTGACTCTTTACTGCACTTGTAGAAGTTTGAAGATGGATGATGTGCTTTTTTCAAACATGTCATTATCACTTGAACACTGTGTGCTGATTTTTATCTCATTCATTTAAAAATAGAGGTGAGAAATCTGTCCCAGTATAACCAGGCTAGTCATCCTTTTTCCTCTGTCCAGTGTGATTGGTCCATCTATGCAGTTTGTCCCAGTATAATCAGTTCATATACCTTACCATCACACACCTTGTACTACATTTACAACTTGGTGTACTTTTTCAAATGATCAAATTAAACATAAAGGAATGGGTTGAGGAGGAAGTGAGTCCATTGATCAGAAACTTTCCATCCAATTCACTTTATTTATATAGTGCATTGCCAAAACACAACAGATTACCAGTGCTGCACATAAAAGAAAAAAATAAATGGCATAAAAAGGAATAAATAAAGATGGGATAAACAGCCATAAAAGAGCTGACATAAAAGAGCTGACACATAAAAAACACTAAAATTAGAATCAAAGACAAATATCTCTCACCTGAGTTAAAAGCCGAAGAATAACAGTAAGTTTTAAGATGTGATTTATACATAGGGTGGGGGATTTTTTTTTTTTTTTTGATCGTAGCTCAGAAGCTTAGTTTGTCTTAAGCCTGTGAATCCACTTCTTCTTTGACTTCTGTGTCTGCAGGTTTCATTTCCACCTCTGTTTCTTTCTCTTTGTTCTATTTTTTCTGACCCCTTTTTAAATAAATGGAGGTTTTCCAGTTTGTCCTCCAACTGCTGGACTGCTGTCTCAAGCGCTACATTTCTCATGGTCAAAACAGTGTTTTCTTTTTATTGGAGGACTTTTTGCTCATAACTTAATTCTTCCTGGGTCATGTTTTCATGGGCTGCAATTTCTTCTTGTAGCATTCAGCTTTTCTTGCCAGTTCCATATGCTGCTGCTCCAAATGTTAAAGTTTTGCTTACTCTTTCACACTTGTCATGGTCAGTTGATGCCTTTCCGTTTCCAAATGTGGAAGTTTGGCTCCATAATTTTTTTTTGTGTAGCCAGCTTGTCTGCTTGCTCTCTGAGGTTTTGCACTCTTTTCTCATTTGTTTCTTTTTCCAGGGTCATTCATTTTGACTAGATGCCGGAACATTGTTTCATGGAGCTCCGCACTCTTAGCAGCTACAAGAACTGCTTTTGATCTTGTTAAATTTGGTGGTGCTGTGTGGCTGACATCAGCTGAATTTATAGGGTCAGTGTTAAAAGGATCTTTGATCATTGGTTCTTTGATGTATTGCTTTTGTAAAAATAAGAATAAAGAGCAGAACTGCATAATGACATAGATGTACAGGGACATCAAAGGAGGTGATCATATTAAAGTTAATAACACTTAATAATACTATCTGTACTGTATGATGATATAATCCTTAAGTGCTTCCTATTTTGATGTAGCAATGACTCTGGCACTGGAGTTGATGCTGTGTTAGATTCTACTGTGACTCAGAAATTGATTTCTGACTGCATTTCATTGCACCAGCTCAGAAAGATGCACGCCCACGATAAGGTGATGTTTATTTTGGTGCTTTCTGAGTTAAATTAGAATACACATAACAATACAAGTTAAGGACAAAGCGACTTTAGCTCTCAGTGTGAGGCACCATTATTCTATGACCATATCAAATCCATCTTAAGTCTCAAGTTCAACAGCCTTTCTATGGCACTTTTCTGATTCAGATTGGGTCTTTATGCATTCAAAGTGCAATCAAATGCAGCGTAGCTTCTGTGTAACATTCCGTGTATTAATAATAAATGGTTTGGCTTTGTTTGCTACTGCTTGCTCCATTTTTGGTATAAAGGTATTAAATGAAGCATGGTAGTGCGAGTGTTTTGTTTTTTCTTTGTTTTTTTGGTTTCTTACTAGGGTAGCTCCATTGTGTATCCTTGAGGTTCCCAGGTTAATCTCTATTGATCGTTGTGCTGTTTATCGGGAGCTTGCACAGTTAGTAAGACTGCTGCACACACTCCAAATATTAGACTGACTTGTGCATCCCCTCAGGTGATGAGACAAGGTGACGACTGGGATCAATATTCAGCACAGTGACTCTCGGTCCTGACAACACAGAGAGCAAAATAAATCTGCACTTCTCTCCTCCTCGCCTCTCCTCCTCTCCTACCCCCTCCCCTTCTCTCGTCCTCCTCTTCTCTCTCCTCCTCTCCTTTCCTCTCCCCTCACCCCCCTCCTCGCCCCTCCCCTCCTCACCCACCCCACCCTCTCTCTCTCTCCCTCTTGTATTCATGCCCACGTGTGAAAGTCTGGAGAGAGCAGCATCTCTGGTTTACTGTTTCCTGATGAATGCCAGACATTCTCTGCCTGTCTGTCTCTCTCTGGCTATTGACTGGTTGGTGGAGATAGCGGATGATAATAAAATATTAAAATCCAGAAGGCCGGCATCTGTTAGGGCCCATAAGTCAGGCTTTTATCACCACAAAGGGAAGATCTTTCTTTTTTTTTTTAAATGATGGACACACTTCCTGTCTCATTTCAAATTTGTGACACTGCTGCAGATGTTGTTTATGTATGCAACTGCATTTAATGTCTTGTCACATCCCAGCAGAACCACATTTTGAATGTGTGTGCATGTGTGTATAAGGTTGTCAAGTGTCAATGAGCCTGGAATCCTTGTCCTCTTTATAAATAATAAAGCATATTAAAAAAACCCAACCTCAGACTTTACTCACATCCTGCCACCTTGGCCTCACTGACTGACTGCTGCTCCATTATATATACATCACACAACCTCTGCATGTGTGTCTGTTGGACCGAGGGTGCTGCCACAGTCTCAGACATGGAAGTTCAGTCCTCAGACGTCTGGAGGTGTGAAATCTCAGCATGTTCTGAAAATCTGCCTGATTCTGCAGCTGAACATGAACCAAAAATAGATGCGTTTGATTAAGAGACTTGAGATGAATAGACACAATGAGATGGTGGATGCAAACACCTGGGAGTGACAACCTGAAACTGAACACAGACGTTACAATCATCCTTAAAGTATCTAATTTCCATAATGATTTCCGTCATCTTTATTCATATGCTTTAAATATGGGCATCTGATAAATTGTTGTGAATTGGACCGTATATCTGAGGAGAGTTTGAATGAAGATGAGCCGCCCTCCACAGCTGACCTGACCTTTGAGAGCAAAGGCGGGCTGGCGGGAGAATAATGGAGGGTGGGTTTAGAGAGGTGGGGAGAAGATCTCCCTGTTGTGTTTCGATAAAGTGTGAAAATAATACAGAGATAAAGAGTGGATCTGTGAATGTCAGACCTCCAGGGAAGGTCATTCTCCATTAAGCAGTCATATCACCTGTTTTGCTTTTGCAGTTGCCTGCTCAGATATAGCTTTCCATGTCCTCCTCCAGTTCAGGAAATCTTTGTAGGGCTGCAGGCGTCCTTGATGCTCCCTTCTTTTCATTTGATAATGACGTGAAATCAAACTGCTCACAGAAAAACAGAGCCACACATTGAGATTAAAATAGTTCTTCTGGCCATGGTCTACCAGTTTTCAACCAGAAGAACCAATTACAGATTACTTCTTTGTTTCTTATTTTTCTTTCTCTTGCCGTCTTCAGCTCTTCACCCTTCACTTTTTCTTCTTGCCGTCTTCAGCTCTTCACCCTTCACTCGAGAGCTTGTTGTCTCCTGACATTAATTGCTGGTTTTCGTCACTCATGTGTGGACACACTTCATCTCCAGCTGCGCTGAGGGCACTCAGACTGAGATCCACGCGTGGGCTGTTGTCATGATGAGCTGTTAAGGCTCGTCCTCAGGGCCTCCATCCTGCGAGACCCATCTTGTTGTCAAACGGTGTCTTCCATATTCTGTTGTTCTTCCGCACCCTTGAGCACACTCTGGCTATGTGCAAGTGTGTGTATGTGTATGGTGGGGGGTCTCTGAGCAGGTGGTACACCTGAGGGTACGCTTCTCCACACAGCAATACACTTATCGCCGTATGTTAGATATTACTGTTGTGTGGGTTAGTGTCAGTTTCCCGACACTCCTGACCTCAGAAGAAGACACACCAGCAGGGATAATTATACGACAGAACTGGAAATGCCTGCTGACATTATGGGATATTTTCTCTGGCGGAGTTAATGAGGAGATCATAGCAAAAACCCCACGACTGTTACCTCTGTCATGGGGTTTTACTTCACTCAGGCCATCAAGACAAACAGACACAACAGTGAACTTTTGTCGCTTCAGCGAAACGTGACAAGGTCCCGATTCATCGCCCTTGAGAGAACCACATGCTATCGCAGCAGAAGTCACTCTATTAGTTTTATTAATCCATATCTATCATTCCTCTGAAGGAAAGTGCTGTAGGAGTACTGCCCCCCCCTGTTCTCTCACTGAGTGAGGAGGCCTCATTAATGATGACAGGTGAGTCTCCCAGAGGGACTGGAGCAGTGGGGCCAGAGGGGAGGGGGATGTGAGGAACACAAGGAAGATGTGCTCCGTACCAGCCCATATCGGCTGCAAAATAAACTGTCCCTGGTGGGGGGCCATTAAGGAGCACTGATGGATTTAGGGGGTGGAAATTGTGATGGGGGCACAGCCTTCAAAATGCCATTAAGGGAAATTTAGTTAACTCTGGAAAATCTTAAATGAAAAATGGACTATTAATTTAAAAATATACTTAAAATATGGATGACAAGGAAGCCGCCACTGCGAAATGACAATGGAAGAAGAACAATGGGTTTGAAATGAAATCTGTTTTTTCAAAGTTTTGAAGTTTTTCCCTTCCCAACAATGCAGAACAGGACACAGATTTGGCTTTAAGCCTGTGTCTGCTGTAAAGGATTGTTTTAAGATGTATCTGCTTTTGTGTAGATGCAAAATCTGTCTGCAAACCCTGACGATGCATGGCAACCTCCCTCACTGCATAAGTGGCACAAACCTTAATGACAGATTATTCATTCAAATCTGGAGGCGTTTGCCTCACAGTGCAGTGCATGCGTGTGTGCGATCCCGCGCCCTTGCGGTGTAGATTACACGTCTGCCTCGATGCTTTTGCTGTCATTCTGCTGCAGGGCCAAAGTGGGAAGACGAGAGGATGCAGATAACCTTCAATCCACAGAGGGGTGGGGGTAACATCTGGAAACTGACAGAATAACAGATTGACACCTTGGGTTAATTTTAGCCTGCTGCTCACACTTTCTGTGAGGGGAAAAGTAAAAAAAAAATAAAAAAACAGGTTTTTCATTCGCAGCACATTTACATTTGCATCACTGTCAACATGCTCACAATGGGTTCTTGCACGGAGGAAATTTAATGTGAGTTTGTGGGTTTTGTCACATTTGCACAGAGGCTTTAAGTCCTAAAGTAATGTATTTTATGGCATGCTGGTTTCACATGAGAGGTGAACTTGAATGAAAGCTTCCTTTCCTCTGATGGAGTGCTGTTAGGCTCACTGCTGGGCCGTTCTCCTGCCGTTTGTTTAACATCCTGAAAGAACACCAGTGGGTTTCTTTGCTCATCCTGCGTGTTTATCATTCCTACTTCAGGCCGCAGACTGTATTGTTTTCTGTACTGGCTCACAAAGTGGAAACCTGTGGTTTTACGTTGTTTGTAGCCCACCTACATTGTGTGTTTCAGCTCAGATCAACGATCCAGAGCGGCTGTTTCTAATCACCTGATGAGAAAGTGTGAGTGTGTGAAACACAGATTGTGAGTGAAATGCTGCTACAGAGTTGTTCGTGCCACCTTGGCTGCATAACTTATAAGCATTTTCTGACATCAGGGTTGACAGTTAGGTTGAGATATTTTAATTTAGGTGTGTATGATTTACTCCTGGTGTGAAAGTCTCATCATATGGGCAGTCTTCTATCCCTTAAACTAGTATTTCATCTTCGTTTTGGAAACTTGACCAGCTCGCTTAGCTATGTTTTTAACTTTGGATCATCCTTGGTGTCCTCCATGGTTGACTTTGGGTCAATGGGATGAACATTTGTTGAGCAGGGCAGTTCTGTAAACCACCCACATACTAAAAGCTTCTGTGTGTGAACCACTGGAAATAAAGGCAGGTTCCGTTCATACCTGGGGGGACTACAAAGCCTTCCACCCGCTGTCAGCTGCCCGCAACGTCAGCATCATGGCCAGTTTACTGCCGCACACTGCTGGGATCACTCCCCTTTGTTGTGCATTCCTCGACATTCCCACACGTCCTTTCCAGAAATACGGCTATTGAATGTTGCACAGCAGATTAAGTGATGAAAAGTTGGATTTCATGCAGCAAAAATGGACTGAACACTAAAACCCCCGAAGATATTTGATAGCTGAAATTATTTTAGATGTAGCTACAAAACCATGTGCTTATAAGGAAAGTATAAGTATAAGCAACAAAACAACATGAATCACCTGTTCCCAGGTGAAATATTGCTTTGCTAAGTTGTTGTTGCCTCAGGCTGTGAGCTAGTGAGTGTTTTTAGAGTTAGAGCGGGGTGGAGATGTAAATCAGCGCGTCAATACTAACCAACACTGGCAGGCTCACAAGGTGAAAATTACAGCAATATTATTCAGTATTAAATGCTCCAACCACAAGGCTGACCTCCTCCTCTGGTCCAAGTTCAGTTAAGTCCACACACGGAACTGGGAATACCGTCAATATCCGTGCTTTCCTTTGATTTGTGGTTTGATTTGCTGCCCAGGAAATGGCTGCATTCCTCTGTGCCTGAGCGCCCCTCACTTGGACCATCTGTGTATGCATAAATGTATGTCCGCATTTATATAAACACACACGACCAAGTCTGCGACACAGCTGAGACCAGCAGCTGGTGTCTGTGCCCTGGTGTGTGCTCGTGTGTTGTTGAGGGTGTTGGGTGGCGAGGAGATGCTGGCAGGCTCGCTGGCTGGAGAAGGCAGACGGGAGCAGCCTGGATTAAGGGATCAGCGCCTGTGTCAGACAAACATTGGATTAGTGCCGTAATCTTGCCCTGACTGGCCTCGGCCCTGAAACTGAGAAATGGGACCTCCTCACGTTGAAGCACCTGCCCGGATTAGCCAGCCTCGTTAGGACCTCTGGCATCCCGTAATGAGAGCTGATATAGAGCGGAGAACCATTAATTTGCCTGTGAATGCTGATGTGTGCCCCAGGTGTGGGCACATCAGGCTGTATTTGCTGTTCTGTCTGTGAACGTTTCTGATGCACAATAAAAATAATGAGATTTTTCTGATTATTTATAGATTTTAGATTAAATATAAAATAGGATTAGATCATCACCAGAGATTTTACTCAGTATTCAGCACACAAAATAAATCATAATAAGACAGAGAATGAACTGAAATCTGGATTCATGTGATCAGTATCAGAGGTAGGAGTCGTGCAATGACTCCAGAATGGTTGAAATCATCAAGGAAGGGCAAGTTGGCCTCCTTGAATTTTGAATTATAGTGCAGGCTTCTGTTTTGTCTCGGAATGATAGTGTTGTTGTGTTATCATGGAACTCACTAAAAGTTGCATTTTAAACACATACAGAGCAACTGTTGACAGATTTTTCAGATTTTCCTCTCAGCTGATGGATTTGTTTTTTGACCATACATGTTCATTTCTTGTTATGTTATACTCATTGAGATAATTGGATTCATGTATTCTTCCTGTAGGGAATTTAGCCTTTCTTGATGTACTTTGTGAATGTTTGACCTGTCTGTGAGTGAAACTCTGGTTCTGACGCGCTGGTGTGTACAGCTGCGATGATGACTGAACTCTGGATTCAGTCCACTGGCTGTTAGTGCACAGAGGTGACAGCTCGAGGCTGCAGACGAGACAAGTGGCTCACATTTAACAACCTCTCAGTGAGTATGGAGAGGATCGGCACTGGACAGGAACATGGATCAATGGATCCTGCTGGTGTTGATACAGTCCTGTTGGGAAACGTCTCCATTCCATTATAATTGAATAGAGACGCAAAATGAAACATTACAAAGTAAAAATTTATAGAATGCAAATAAAGTTTAAAGGTTGCGTGAAATTAACTTTTATGCTTGAGCTGTTTCATTTAAGTCAACCTGTTTTATTTATTTTTTTTATATTTTTGGATAACACCATGTGGAAATTCTTTTAAGTTTAAACACCAGAAAAATATTCTGGTATTTTACTATACTACTGTTGCTAAGGGTCCAGTAGTCTATATTTTTTTAACCAGTGATCTTTGTACAAATATATCGTTAGGTCCAGTTTCTTTGATGGATCTTTTTCAGATATTATTAAATAATTAAAGAGCACAATGTTAAATATAATGTTTATATTAGTAATATGAAGAATACCACAAAAGCAGCTCTTTGTTGTGTTGCAGTCCTCAGAAGGGTTTCTTTGCATATTTTCCCTCTGAAGTCTTGAGTTTCTTTTTAGCCGTCCAGTGTTTGTTGTTCCTTCCGCGCAGTAACTCGTCGGTGTTGGGACGGCTGCTTCTCCAGTTGCCACAGAGATGGTTGCCAGGGTAACATACATTTGACAGCTGTTATTACTTTGGGTTCCCGTTGCTGGTGAGCTCTGAGACGGTGGGGTGGAAACCAGGATCAAATCATCGAGCAGATTTTGGACCCAGCCAAAGGATGAGGAACATCCTGGCTAATTGGGAAGGACTGGAAGAGGGCAGGGCGCACGCCAGGCTGCAGCGCCAACTGCACAGTATTCAGAGCCTGTGTGACTCCTCTTTGTGGATTTGTCGTGGGCTAATGAAGGCTCCCCAAAGATTTACATGTGCAAGGTCATTTTTCTAATCGCACAGGGGCCAGCGGGGCCCAGCTTTTCTACCGCTCCCGTTCATCCACCCGACTGCTGTTTGATAGGGTCTAACGCACTCATCAATCACAGCGCTGGCCATTATGGCCTCCGCTCAGCTCGCACTCAGAACAGCCAGAACGTCGAAGCTGGAAGCGTTTGCCGACGCTCATTATTCTCTTCTTGGCCGTCATTTCACGAAGCCACTTCACTGTTCTCACCTCCCCCCGACTGAACTGGTCTACCCAGTCTTCCCAGTGGCTCAGAGCGTTGTCGCTGTGCTACATGGGCTCTAATCACACAATCCCAATTCCGTTACCTTGTGGTTCAGATTGAAGTTTAGAGGGACAGATTTGAGAGAGGGAGCTGTGCCTCGTTTATCAGATGCTTTTGTATCACAGGCCGTATCCATGTCTATTACTCCCAGTCCTGCTGAACTGTGGGCCATTGATTTCCCACCAGTAATCATCAAATAGGTGTAAAAAAATTCACTCTGAGCTCATGTGAAAAAAATTTGTACGCTATCATTCTGAGCTTCCACAAATGAAATCAATTAGCCGCTAATGAAGCCTCCAGTGGGCTCTTTTATCCGCCACACCCAGATTCCATTTAGAAAGCAGCGCACACACCAGAGTCCTCATTAAGCAATAAAGAGCTCATTCAGTATGTGTGCTCCTGCGTTCAGGTGTGCAGCATGATGTGCACCTGTCAGCATGAAGAAACAATAGAGGGGAGGAGGAGTATAAAGGCAGAAAGCCAAGAATTTCCCAGTTTGGGATCAGTAAAGTAAATCTATTCCAAAATCCTCTTAAGTCTGCCATCCTTTAATTATCAGACATCACTGCAGAATAAGGCCAAGCATGCCTCTAATTACCTGATAGAGCTCTCGCTCTGGCAGAGGATCGCTCAGGTGGGGCTTCTCTTCAAGAGGCAGAAGTGCTGCTGTAAATTGATTTAATCCCCCAAACGTCATTACTGCAGAGACACTTAGTTTTGTTTTGAAACTCTAATTCCCTCTTTAATAGTGGTGATAAACAGCTGCGGGCTGGTTACCCTTTTTATCTGAGCAAAATGTGAAAATAATAATGGCACTTGCGTATCCCCGTTAGAATCACAGCACATAAGATGTTTCTTTGAAATGTAAAACATCAAAGAGAAACTTGTTGCCTTGTTAAACTTCTGGAAGAGTTGCCTAGAAGAAATTTGCACACTGAGGGGCGTTGGGAATGATACAAAGCCCCGAGAGCTGTCATATACAGGCCCAGAGTTTTGATGAAAGCCACAATTCTTCAACCAAAAGTGCTTGTTCTGCTTTTCCTTGAGCTTCTCAGGTGGTCATCTAAATTTAACTTTAGGCTTCTTCTTTTGTTTCCTTACACCTGCAGTTGTTAGTGGGCAGGATCATCTTGCGTTATCATTGTTAATATTCAACTCTGCAAATTGGTGCCTCAGCAGGAAGTAGCAGTGTTCAAATCTGAGCTGTAGAGGTCAAAGTTCTTCATTCCTGCAGCTGATTGGTAGTTAAGCTTTGAACCTAAACGGTGAGATCACTGATGAGAGCGACAAGGAGCTGCAGGCATTAAGACCTGAAGGACAAGCTTCTACATTTACTCTGCCGAAAGGCTGAACTTTGGTAAGAACCACTTTGCTTTTTTGCTCTAATCTTTGTTTTTTTGTCTGGTGTGGTTTTGAAGCCGCTGTATGAACAAATATGATTGGCTTCACTCCGGGGCTGCTTTTAATCACAGAATATAACTGACAGCCTCTGTCCTTCTGATGACATTAAGAATCTGACCACCACTCTGTTATTTAACAGGAGCTCATTTAAATGCTTTGAATAGCATGTGCCTGTTTTTCCGCGGCAGACTGACTCGTGTTGCTCTGCTGGATGGGCTTCTTGTGCCTCATACAGGGTTTAATTGTGTGTCCTAGGGAGGCACTATCACCCGTGGGAACAGGAGAAATCCCAGGGGTGGGAGGGTCACTGTCATGTGAAAAGAGCAAGTGAGAAGCTAAAGCGATGGACAGCCTTTGAAGGCTTTGTCTTTTTGTGTCATTCTGAATGGTGCAGTGAATGAAAGCGAAAGAGAAAGTGTTTTTTTTTCCCTTTTGGCTCAATGGTTGTGTCTGGACATCATGTGGGTGTTGTAACAAGCTGATCTCCCCCACCCACCCCCACAGCTAAGAGGGAATACTGATGAAGGAAGTTATAAAAACAGGGAAAAGGAAATGAAAGTAAAGATGTGTGAATTGAATAAATGCATAATTCAGGAGAGATCACCTTGATCTCCGCACCTCAGTACCTTTTAATGTGACGCTGATGCCTCCGATGTCCTGTCAGAACCAATAAGAGAGAGGGAGGCAGGCAGGAAAAGGGCAGACGAGGCAGGCCGGCTAAATTTATCTACCTCCTTTCATTTCAGGTACAGAAGGAAGAATAGCAATTAATGTCAGCATACTTTCTACACTCATTCAATTGTTGTGTTTTTAGATCAGATAGAGATGTTTTCATTGGTAGCCCTGCTGTGTGTCAGGAGGATTTAAAATAAGGGTTTTCACAACTGACATCAAGCTGAAGATGCTAAAAAATTCAGCTCTCAGTAAGTTTGGAGAGAGAGTACGATATCCAGGTTTGATGTGGCTGATGAAGCTTTTAAATTTCATAAACAACAAAGACATCAATGGACATCATACAACTCAAGTAAATGTGCTTTGATTCAGTACAGACGGTTCCGACTATCCCCCAGTGGCCGAGCATCTATTTCAGGAGTTTTTTTGCCCATCAGTGTCATTAAAACAAAAATAAAGAGTACTTTCAGCTGTGTAACCTTGCAGTTTGTGTTTCACACCGTACTGGTCCTTGGACAGCCACAGCAGGTCGCTGGTCCACTGGTTGGAGCAGCTTAACCTTTGATGCTCTCTTTATTCAGCAGAAGTCTAGATAGCTTTCTACATGCTTTATTTTTATGTTTTGCGCCACTTGCATTGATTGAATTTACACAGACCTTTGTGTTTGTGGTATTTTTGTGTGCATATGTTTTATTTTAGCTTTCATATTAATGAATGTTTTGATCGTCATCCCCCTGCCCATTAAGACTTGGAATGATCAAAGATGTCCTGATTCAAAGACAGCGAATCCAGAGAGTTCTGCACTTTTCTTCTTGCAGACGAAGCTAATTGCACACCAAAGCTAAGTTCATTAGAGAGTTACCTGCGCCTGAAGGGGGTCTGAGCCATCCTCTGTGCCCCCACGCTGGCATATCCCACCCACCCACAGGCCGGAGGCTATGTGTTTGTCTTTCTGCTGGTACTAGTGAGCACATGTACATGTTGTCCCATGTTGGCTGAAACAAGATATTCTCCCCTGCCAGGTGCCTCCGTTGCCTTCTTTTTTGGGGGGGGGGGGTTCTCTTCAATTTTAGCTTTGCTTCAGGTTCAAAGTCTGTGTGATCTCAAATTTAAATACGGACCCCTCCCAGGCACCACATTCCCGTCCCATTCTCCACGTTCTGGGTGCCTGACTGGGACCCCTGGCAATGGTTTTTAAAAGAATCTCCATGCAAGTCAACTTCAAAGGTGACAGTGTGGGGTATGATGAGTGCGTACAAGGACAGACAGGTTGAGGGGAGAGTTGAAAAAGTGAAAGTGGGGGTCGAGGACACATTCTCAGGTGACTTAAAGACTTTACAAATGGATAGACATTAATTCTGTTGGCTTTCTCTCTTTGTCCTCAAGTGTCTTCACATTTCTTTTGGTTGCTCTGTTTCATCATCTCTCTCATGTCCTCTATAAGTCACATTTGATCTTTCCAGTAAAGGGAATGGCACCCTTTTATCTTCACCAGCTTCCATTTCCCATTTCGCTCCATGTGCCGCATTGATCCTGACGTGCAGTCAGCCTTGTAATCCCTGCGTAACCCCAACTTATCTCCTCACCGAGACAGGAACATCCCCTGTAGTGTGCAGGGCCAATAATGGACAGACGCTCTTGTATTTATTTATTTATTTCCCCTCCGTCAGTTGTCAAAGGCTCTCATCCACTTGTGGACCCAGGCAGCAGGGGGCCTGGACCAGCCTCAGGGAAACTGATTTCACTTCCTGGAATGAGGAAATTTGACACTGCTGCTACCAGCGTCCACCATCCGCTCAGCAATCACACACATCCATCGCTTTTATCTTTCGTTCACTTCTTGCCTCTTGTGCTTGAATTCTCTCTCCTGCTAAAGATTTTAAGATCACATGAATCAGCTTTGATTTTTTTTTTTCAATCTCTGTTTCATTTCTTCCCCTCAGTTGAGTCAAACACAGTGACTTTTCTGTTGGAAGAGTTTTGGAGTTGACTTCTTACTCAACATTTCCCAAACTCTTCAGAGGTGAAGGACCCCCAAACAAAAAACCATAGTCCCACATAGACCTGACATGAATTTGTTACCTTTTTTTAAGATATTGCAACACATTTTCAATAAAAATAATAACGAGGAGCCAGTCCTTAGTACAAGGTTTAAAATGATCCCCTTTTATTTTTAGTGTCATTCAGTATTTTAGACTAACTTACAACCGAAGTCTGACAAATGGGGTCAACGTTCCACTTTCCTGTACAATGCCCAGAAGCACATCAGCAGCCACTACACTCTCTTTTTGTTCACCTACAGTACGTTGAAACTGTGTTTTGCTCCACAGGGGTCCAGTCTATCTGCATTAGAACCCACATCTGAAAATGGATGATACATGGATTTATTTTCTGACTTAATCACAAGTAATGAGCAGGTTGTGAAGGAGTAACCCCGAGGGTCTGTCAACTCCAGCCGCACTGTAGCAGCTTTTACCAGCAGCCGACTGGTGATCTCCCAGTGTAAGATCCAGTTGCAGAGAGAAGACCCCCCCTGTCAGAGCAGAGGCTGGTTCCATTAGGCCTCACCATCAGCATCTGTAAGCTCAAAGCAACATCAGTGCCCTGCTCTGTGCAGCCGTCATTAGCTTTTCACCGGGACCAAAAACCTCCTGCTAGCGTAAGACTCTGAATAATTTCCTGTCTCAGATTTCTTGTCGTCTCCTGCTCCTGCAGTGTGGTGACAGTCTGTGTCTCAGAGCAGAGGGAATAATACTGCCAAGGAGGCTTTTTAATAAATCCTCAATATGTCCACAGTGCCCAGTCTCTATGGAAACGGAGGCTTTTATTGTGTTTTCCTTGTGTTGTGTGTTTTCTTAATAACCCTGTGACAGTGTTTGGGTCCTTTTGGTACAGTTTAATTCTGTTTACATTCTCTGCTGATAGCAAAACACATTCAAGCATGTTTTTACAGAAAATCGCAGGTCTAATGGAGACTATTATCCTCTTTTCTTCAATTAAAACTTCTTCAAGATTCAAACAGGATCAATATTTATTCAGCGAACCTAGTTTTACTGTTATCCATCTTTATTGTTCTACTGTTCCTTCATCATTTATTATTGCTGCAGTTGGAAATTGAATACATTCTCAAGTTACAGTTGTGGAAAAGGCCAGTTGAATGTCATGATTGGTTGAGCCCGCCATGTTTGTGTGGAAAAAAGCTTCAGTTTATTATTTTCAGCCACAGGAAGGATCATGAAGTCTAATTGTGCTCTCTGCGTGTTGTTTCTAACACACATCAATTTGACTACAGCATGTGTAGCTGTATTTGTGTGCCTCAGCATGCCACATCATGAAAAGTGTGAAATTAGGATGCTCTTAGCCATCCTGCAGGAACAGAAGTGTTTACACAGATCAGCGTGTTTCTGGTATGAGGATTGTTATTATATTTCTAGCTGATACAGTCAATAACCAAAGTAATATTATTTTAAATAACATTTTAAAGTTATTTAAATTGGTTACAGTCAGTAATATACAACTTTTAATGTTTATCTGGATTTTCTGTCACGTTTCATCTCTCTGCTGCCATTTACACCTTGGTTAATTGTCTAGCTAAAAATAAGCTTGTGGTATACACACACACACACACACACACACACACACACACGAAAGACAACAGTAATGTGAGAAACTTGTCGGTGCTTGCACATACGCTCTGCATATCTCATGCACCCATGAGCCTCATGATCGTTTCATCAGGTTCTGAAACTGGCGACTTTTGTGAAGTGTTTGTTTTTCAGACACTTTAGATTCATCCACTTTACAATCCTGCTGTTTCAAGGTCATTTACACGTGCGCTAAATTCATTCTTGGTCAGGATTTTCCTCGACAAAAACAAAAATGTGAAACGTCTCCTTCTGGAGAGTCTTTGAGAGTGAACACAAAGACTGAGATAATTACCTGTCAGGATGTTTAAAGGAATGGAGAGATGGGTCAAGAAATGTTGCAAAACAGGCTTTTTGTGGATGCATGCACAGCCAGGGCACCAAGACTACTTAAACACATCATGAATAAGAATCTTGGAATCTGTGTGTGTGCATGTGTTTGATGGAGGGAGGTGAGGACAGTGATAGTTTGCAACATTGATGGAAGCATCAGACTACAACCATCAGCTTTCATTCATTGGGAGTCACCTGGACACACAGCTTTGTGTTCTTTTCATGCCATCTTTGACTCCCGTTATCTACAGTTTGTTGTGTGTGCAGATTAGAGCCATCCCATTCAAACTGAGTGTGATGATTGGTGAGCAGGCTCCTCACCACCAGGACTGCTGACTTTGCAGCTTCCTTCATGCTAACACCTTTAGCGTGTGTATATGTGTGTGGGGGAGGATAAATGATGACCGAGGAGGTAAGAACAAGACTAACTGGCGTATGTCTTGTCCTGAATGAGGAGCTGCTGGCTTCAGCCAAGGTGACTCCTCAGCATGCTGCTGCTGTCAGGGTCCAGGTGATTTATAACTCCTTCAGGGGAAGGGTGGGGGTGGGGGTGCAGATGCTCCTGGCCTGGAGGTCCTACCAGCTCGAGCCCCTGAGCAGCAGCAGCAGCAGCAGTGATGGAGATCCCTCCGACAGCTCCTCTGCTCCCCAGAGAGCAGTCCTGTCATCAGGGTGCAGCTAAAGCACATCTCACGCGACTAATCGCTACATTATGAGCTGCTGACACTGAGCTCCCACTCTATAGGAAAACTCTCCATCGCTGCAGATCTGTTGATTCACAACCATAAGGTCTTTTTTTTTTTTACATAGTGGGGTTTTATCCATCACTCAGATATTTGTGACAGCCAAGATTGTTTTGCCTATCTGCCTCGGCATCTCTAAGAGGTTTGGAGTTGAGACCACCTCGGACAGAATGACAAGTGATGCTATTAAACAGCGCTTGTCACAGTTCCAGAGAAGCTTCTCCAGCACAGGGTCAAATTCAGAAGACAGCTTACATCACCGCTTTCTTCTCCTCGGGGGGGGGGGGAGGGGACGTTGGCTGATAACAAAAGTCAGCCAAGTTTATTTGGAGGCTGTTGCAGAGCTGCTCACAGTGCAGGTTTCATTCTGGGTGAGCAAGCACATTTGCGGCGTGACCTTGGATGAGAAGCTGTCTTCCTGTTCACCCGGGTACCTGTTGTGTTGACCCCTCCCCGCCGTCGATGTGTCAGCAGAGCAGGCCCGCTTTGACTGGTCCAGCCCCGCGCGGTGGCGGTGGTGGTGGTGGCGCTGCGCTGTTGACGTGGCTTAACGTCATAAACTTTGCTCGCGGTGGCGTGCACGCGATGAACCCGTGACTCAGATGTACAGTATTCCAACATGGCATGCACTCGTAGGCACAGGACTTGATGTTGATTCAAGTAGCATGAAACGGTAACAAGTGTCTTTGTGTGTAAAGGTCAAGTTTGACTGTGCCCCGCTGACCGCTCTTCCATGATGGATGTGACTGCATTTGAGCAAATGAAGCTGGGTCAGGGGTCCTCACTTTAGATTTGTCATGACTGTGTTTAATGGTTTTAGTGGTTTTTGCACCCCCAGATTTTAATTTTCAACCCTTTTTTTGATGTTTTCTCTCAATGTGTATAATCATATTTGCACAAAAGTGCACATTGCTCATGTTTTAATGAGGCGTTTAAGGATACGGCAAAGTTAAATATTGAGATTCATGTGGTTGTGAATTGAGGCAAGAATGAATAAGGTAAATATTTGGCGCGCCAGTATGAAATGCGAGTCTGGGAGTAACGGAGGAGAGCAGCGCTCCACGGTGGCGATGGATCTGACGTGTCAGTATCAGCAGAGAGAGGAGACATTAGCGCCTCGCTCTGCTCCGCCTGCATTCACTCAGCCGTCACACGGCTCCCGCTGACAGCCCTGACGGATGCCGACGGCGGTGAGGGCGATGCAGGTGGTGATGAACGGCGGCTGATGATGACTGTGATAATGGCGGTGATGCTGGTTCTTTTGCCAGCGCAAGCATCCAAACTCCACCTCATTTCCCATTCATCACATTCCTCCTCCTCCACCCTGGCAGGGCCCCTACAGGTGTCCCACCTCTGCTGCCAGGGTGACCTCATCTGTCCTCATTACGTCCACATCATTACACAGGCGAGTTCTTGTACCTCTCGCATTTAAAAATAGTAAACTAGGACAGTGTATCTCCAAGGTTTTGCTGGTGGGATGTTAAAATGCAGCTTTGTGGAGTTTTTTCATCTCTATCTCGGTCTGGATCTCCAAACCCCAACCCCTCCACCCTACGTTACCTCCATTTGCTTCCTGTCGTCCGGCCTGGCAGGGTCATCCATCTGGGGTCACAGACTCGTGTGGGAACCCCCACCCAAATTTATTAGCTCCTCTTGTCCTCCTGCGGCCCCAAAAGGCCACAGAATCAATTGTGTTCATTAAAGGCCGGTTGGCTATTAGTGGCCCGGGAGCATCGGAGAAAAGGAGGAGTTGGAGAGGGCTGGCCTGTCAGCTGGAGAAATGGAATTTCGTCTGGATGAATCATTGGAGCGTTCAGCAGGAATGGAGAAGAATAGAATGTGTTGTCACCGCCGGCAGCCCGAGTGAATCAATGGGAGAAGTCAGGAAGGCGGCGTCTGCCTTTGTGCTCACCGTCACGAAGGGGAAAAAGGAATCCTGGCAGAAAGTGGAAAAAAGACATGAATTGGTAAAATGTGATTAAGTTCTTACCCCCTGTAACTAGATTAAAAAATGTGCTTGTGGATGTTCCTCCCTATAAGGCAGAGAAGGAGGGAGAATTGGCAGTGGTAATTTCATGTAATCCCATTTGGGGTGGAAGGGACGCTCCGAGGAAATCCTTGCTGCAGAGACTGGAGGATGAGGAAAGAGAAAAGAAAGAGAGACCTGCATCAGTTAAAGGGAGGACTCCTGCATAGAATTATCAGGCGGCATTGTATTATCAGGATTTGTCCTGTTGGTATTAAATAATAATACCAAATAATGATGTTTTCCTGGAATCCAAACTTGGGACTTGCAGGGATGACACGATGAGCATTCATGTGCGGGTAGTGGAAGATGTGATTTCCTGTCCTGTAGGCTGGGTTTTTGTTGGTGATGGCTGATATCTGCTGAATTATTCATGACGGCCAGATCGCCGCAGTCGTGCACGGTCGAGGGACAGAAGGGGAGGGGCTAGAGGAGCTGAAGATTAGGGAACAGAGTGGATGGGATTGATAAAGGTTAAAGAATATGAGAGGCAGGTTTGAAAGCCAGGGCTGCATTGATGAGACTCCTGAGAGGGGGCTTTAGTTCTGGGCTCAAAGGATGGAGCGCTGCCGTCCATCCGGCGAGCCGCGCCTCAGGAAGTCTGAGAGCGGTCCGGAGCATGATGGGATAAGAAGATATTTCTGCAAAGATTGATCCAACAACTGTCATATCTAAGCTAGATTCACCTGACTCTGAGGCCTGCTGTGTTTCAGCCCTCAAAGCAGACATTCAAAGAGCTGCTGCAGAGAGCTCCAAGCTCAGCCAAGGCCCAAGAAGGTGTGTGTTGGAGGGGACTGAGGACATAATATGATGGGAATAAGTTCAACCGTAGGTGTAACTGGAGCTCAAACAAATCAGGTATAGCTGCCACCTACTGGTTACAGACAGTTTGACAGAATGATTTCATTTTCAACATTTATTAATGCATATAACTGCTTGGAGTAAGTCTGTCGTGTCTGTATGTGTGTGTTAGGAGGTATGGAGCCATCATTGGGCAGCGGTAGACTGCAGACAGATGGAGGAGGGAGGTGTGTGTGTGTGTGTGTGTGTGTGTGTGTGTGTGTGTGTGTGTGTGTGTGTGTGTGTGTGTGTGTGTTTGTGTGTGTGAGAGAGTGAGTGAGTGTGTAGAGGGCATGTCAACAGCTTAAGCAAGCTGATTCCTTTCAGGTGTTTTTCTGTAGCAGCGACTGTGTCAATTCTGGCAACAGGCAGACAGCGGGTGTGCTGTGTCTGTAATGTTGGGTTAACTCAAGTTAACAGGGTCACAGAAGAAGTCAGCATTTTTAATTGTCCTGCAAAAACACGAGAGGCAGCAACAGCATAATCACCTTCAGATCAGACCGTCTGCAAATGTCTGAGAGAAGATGAGCTATGGAAGAGAAAAGAAAAGAAGCATATGTGCAGCTATGCAGATGAGGGAAAGGCCAGGGTAATGAAATAAGGTGGAGGTGATTCATGGGTGGTGTTTGACCCACAAGCCAATAAGAGCTTCTACTGATTAACAGTAGTTTAGCTTGTTGTCCAGCAGTTTGGTGCCTGATTGTGAAGTGCAATAAAACTTAATTATACCTCTATACGTGCTTGTCGTGCCTGCCTAGGGCTGTGCGAGGCCATGTTTGGTCTCATTAGAGCAGAGCTCTTATAGCTTTTTTATTCCCAGGGGTGGAGCAGCAGCAGAGTATTTAACCTGCTGCTGCTTTATCCCCACAATCCTTTCTGCTGCTCTTCCTCAAACACACCACCTCCGGTAGAGAGTTAGCAGCAGAGATAATCAACAGCATCAATATTAAATGATTTATTCACTGTTGCTTAAAGAAATACTGAGGATATTTTTTCATGCAAGATTTTTGTTTTAATTGGGTTTACTTAGTAGCCTTGCTAACCAGCTAGCTGGTATTTGTAGAAGCAGTAGTCCAACAATTTATTTTAGAATTGTGATTAAAAACCCACATGCAACACCCAGCTGTTTGGATGTGTTCAAACTCACATGTGCTGAAGGCACGTCTGTCCAGCTGATGTGACCTGGCTGACTGGATCAATTCCATCCCCTTGACCTCTAAAATTCTTATTTCCGATTCACATCTTTGTGAAATGTGAATCTAATATGAATCTGTGAATGTAAATCACAGAGAAAGGAAACAGTAAGTGAAGAGGTGGATTAAAGAGTCGCTGCATAGGCTGCACTCTCCCATCAGGTTTCCAAGACTACCTGGACTCCCCCTCTGTCTCCATCCCCTCCCCTGACCCTCCCCCTCTGGGCTCTGTGTTTCTCCTGCTTATCCAAGCATGCTGGTACTAAAACATCAGCGGGGCATTTTAATTGGCTCTGTCCTGCACAAGGAAAACTTGTCCGTGTGAACACTGACATGAGTGGCAGAGGGGGGCAGCGGCATCAGTGGTGTGTGTGTGTGTGTGTGTGTGTGTGTGTGTGTGTGTGTGTGTGTGTGTGTGTGTGTGTGTGTGTGTGTGTGTGTGTGTGTGTGTGTGTGTGTGTGTGTGTGTGTGTGTGTGTGTGTGTGTGTGTGTGATGACAGAGAGAGAGAGAGAGATACAGAGAGAAAACGAGGTAATGGGCTGCTTGAACAACTGGAAGCTCTTTTCATTTGTTGTTTTTCCCACAGACCCTCTAATGGATGGAGCTTTTGTATCCTCTCTTTTTGCAGTAACCTCTCCATGTTGCCCACTCTGCCACACAGAAACAGACCCTTCATCCTGTGCCCGAGTGTGTGTGTGCCTGATTGTGTGTGTGTCCTATGTCTCCTCCTTCCTGTCTGCTTCACTGTGCAGCGGGGATGCTGATGTCGTGGGGATGTCTTGGGAGGGGGCGTTGGTTTACACCCTTTTTGCTTGCTACATTATTTATCCATTTTTACTGCAAGCCATTACTCATGTGTTGTTTCTACTACTGACGCTGCGCAGAGGAAAGACGGAAACATCTGTCCTTCATGGAAGACACATTTATCCTTCAGTGGTCTTACTTCAGAACTATATAAACTCTGATGCTTATTGTTTCTGCCCAGACATTCATAAACATGAACAAAATTATTATTCAGATTTTTTTTCTTCTAAATCCATTTAAAGCGAACTCCAGCGGGTCAAACCCAGGTCCTCTGTCACCTCTTTACTCCCACCTAGTGGTGCTTCATGTTTGGCACATATTGTTGGCTGTTAATGAAGACGCAAATAAAATTCTGTGTCTAATGGATGAAATGTTCTTTGTCAGCGAGGAGGTTTGGAAAGATTAACCTCTAACAATGCAATTTCTCTAAATGTGGCGGCCATGAGTCCCCTTAGTGGGTGCATTCCAACATTTTAGGTCGAACATTTTAGGTCGAATGATTAAGTAATTGATTAAGTAATTGACTTTTCCAATTACACCAAAGCTGTGATGAATAATGTCTGAAACACTATGTATGAATTGTGTGTGTGGAGTTCCTGTATGGATCAGTTTTGTGTTTCCAGCTCTGTGGGGAGCATTTAGGGCTGCAGATGATGTTCTCGCGCTGTGTGTGAGCTCAGTTCTTGAGTCTGTTTTCACTGAGAATGTGACATAGACATGTGTGACTCCGTCACACTTAATCTTTTTTCTGCAGATGAAACAATGGGTGTGAAATCAGTCTGCATGTGTGTCTTTGGGCTGACTGTAATCTTGTTACTGTGTGTGTGTGGGTGTGTGCGTGTGTTATCCATGTGTGACTAAATCAAAAGATCATGTTTAATGTCTTAATTAAGGGGGGATTTATGCAAATGAGGTAATTCTATTCTTTTCCCTCTAAGAATGTTTTTGTCAAATCTGGGGTGGAAAGAAGGATTCAAGGAACCCCCTGCTAATGAATTATTCTGCATATGTTGCCATGGGAATTAATTGAATTAAATCTGCACCCAGGGCAAGATTTATGGGTTATGTTATTATTTCAAGTGTTTTGTCCAATTCAAGACCAACTTCACATTTCACACTGTTTTCAGTGTAAAACAGATGAAGATGCATCATCATTGTCATCATTGGGGACTCTATTTATTAGCGACAATTTTTTATTTTAGGTTTGATTGATAAGAATGAGATAAATGCTCACTTCACACATCCTTGTTTTTAATATTTCAGTGGGGCCGGACCCTCACACAAACAGCGCTTGGCGCAGACTTCAATATTTACTGTCTGCAGGGGAACGTTTGTTTTGGATGGCCACTCCACTGCGAGTCGGATCAAACAGGCAGAAGTGGAGTAAATCACCCTGAGAAAGAGGCTGAGCTTGATTCATGGGGCTGAAAACAGCCCCCCCATGACAGGGCCTGTGTTTACACAGAGAGGGTCAGGCCATGTTTGTATTCTGGACTAAACAGACCTCAACCTTATGCACAGAGTTTGAGCTATCACTCAAATATTTCTTCCTTGTGTACAATAAACAGTAAAAATGTCTGCTTTGATTAATGCAGATTTAAGCTGCTGGTTTTGGAGAACAGAAGAAGTAGCTGCGTCGCTTCAAATGACCACTAGAGGTCACTGTAATCCATTTGTGTTGTCTTAAGTGGTCTGTTGTCTCATTGAAGACAGACTATGATATATAAACATTTATGATATTAAATCATTACAGTTCAAAAACGTTTATCTGTTATTATTTTAACAGTTTAAGAACTAATAAAAACTAATTTTCGTAGGTAGGTTGTAGTCTTCTTTTAAGTGTTTTACATAGCCTCACATCAAGTGTAAGAATCCTCTCCTTCCATGGAGACACTGAGTTGCAGGAGGTCCGGTGTTATAATTAAATGTACATCATCTATAAATTTGCTGCATTTTCATTGTCCTTTTTATAGAGAGCTTTGATCTTGCACGTCTTCCCCACCCACCTCGTTGCAAGCTGCACGCTTTATGATTGTCCATATTTACTTCATATAGGCATCATACATAAATGTAATATAACTGCACAAGAGGACATCAGAAGCTGCAGATTAAGAGACTAAAGAGGATTTCTGGGGAGTCACAGAGGCATCCATGAGCTTTAGGTTGTAATAGATTTAGTTAAAAAAAAACCAAACAAACAATTTTTCTATTGTTCAGACTGTTTCTGATTTCTGTCCAACAGATTTTCTTCTCATTAGAGTTTGAGTTAAGATGCTTCTGCATGAACCCATCCCTGTAGTTGCCAGTAAGTGGTTTTGCTGTATCTCTGCCCTGCTTGTGCTGATAAGTCTGTTTTTGTAAGACCGATAAGAACATTTGTCTGTTCAGTCTCACAAACAGATCAGCTGCCTGGCTTTACACGAACACACACGCAGCCGTTTCCACTGTAAGTCAGAGCGAGAGGGAGAACTGGACGCTCAGAACTCCAAAAGAACGAGGATTTGTATTTCCCGTCTGCAGAAGCTGACATCGTCGAGGCTGACAGTCGTGTCCATCAGTCGTCCTGGGAGGGAGGGGCTCGCGGCTCCGCCGTCAGTCGTGGCAGATGCTTTGTGAGGCTTCTGCATCACAGACTGCAGATCAGCTCTGAGGGAGCGTTTCTGCTGCATGCTGCCGTAAATTATCTGCTCTAATTGTATTTTGAGACCACTATGGGTGTCAAGTCTGATGAGGCCGTGACGCTGTCGCGCAGAAACATGTTTACATTCCAGCCCTTCTCGTCACCTCTGTGCGACTTTAACAGTGTCTGCTCTCGTCATCTGCATGTGTGTGTTGCTGCCCTTTCCACGCCGGTGGTCCCTAAATCTCTGGCAGTCCCCACACATGACTGCCTGTTTGCCCAGCAGCCCCTTCTCTCGCAACGTTTTCTTTAAATCAACAGGCGATGCGATGAAAGGTCACGTCCACCGCAGCTCTCAGCATTTGGCCTCCGTGTTGGCGTGTTTCTTATTGCTTCTTTTGGCAACTGGGGCTGGTACCACAGCAACCAAATAAGTCCGCCATTCACCGCCGAGCTGTGTGCGCTCCACTGGCAGCCAAGCAAAGCATTGTCCCGGATTTACAGCATGACAAAGTACTTTAGAATATACTCTCACTTCTCCGTGTCAACCTAATTATATACGATGAAAGTTAACTTCACCGTGTCCACGTACCCACGATGCCTCACTACGCAGGTCTAATTATACACCTTTTATCCGGGAGTGAAGCTTTCCTGGCAGGAGCTGCTCGGTGGTGTCGGTCCCCGTCTTCCACGGAGATCGCGGCACCGAACTGGAAGGATCGCTCGGACTCTCTCTTCCATGGTTACAGTTACGTGAGGAGGTAACTCACTCGTGATAAATTCAAGACCAGCACGGCCGCGTTCGTCACCCAGAGACAAACACAGGCCAGACGAAACCTTCGAGGCCGAGCAGGTTCAGGTTATTTTCATGGGCTTATTCTGTGACCACACCTGCAGAAAACCACTCTATTACATCTGTGCATACACGTACTTAACATTTGATTAAACATGTAGATATTTTCATTGGCATGCAGGTGGGGGTCAGCGTTTCAGCAGTGTGGAAGCGTCAACTGGGGTGTGGTAAACACACCCGCACGTAACTGCCCTTCCCCTGAGTCAGCAGTAAAAGTCTATTTAATATAAGCGTGAAGCTGGTTTGATGACTTCAGGTCATGATCTCAACTGAGAGCTCACAGCGGTTCCGTCCTGCTTATAGGATTTTGCGTCACAAACTTCACTAAAAGGTCGTAGAGGCGCGCCGAGCGGGCTAATTAGGAGAGGCGGAGGTGGAGGAGGATGCTGAGTGCCAGATGTTTAGCTATACGCTTCAAGTGGAAAATAACTCAGATGGAACCAAAGCTGTGATGCCGGGCCAATTCCCTTTATGTGGCTTTGCTGCTTTCCACCTCGCAGCCTTCCATTAGTGGGTTTCGGGCATTTCCGTGTATAAATTAAGAGCCTAATTTGCGTCATTGGGTTAATATAAATAAATGACGTTTGCTTGGTACGTGCGTGTCTGAGTTGTAGAGTTCACGCTCTACAACTCAGACCTCCCCTTCAAAGCACACCCGCCACCTTTCATCAGGTCACACATACGGCGCCACCTGCTGGAGCCTAATGGCTGGATTATGAATAAAAGAAAACATCGAAGAAGTTAAAATGTATTTGCAATTAGAATGTTGAGATCAGAGGAATAGTTATTGCAGACTTTTTTTTATTTTAGACTTTTTTATATTACATTTGAAGCCAATCAAACCAGATCAAGTGCTGTAGGGAACATTCAGCACTCTGGTCAACCGTTCATATGCAAAAAGAAACGTTCCCAAGCTAATAAAAAGCAAATTGCCTGTGGTGTCCGCACGTGTTGACAATAAAATCAGACGTGACAGTTTAAAATGAAAATTAAATTGAGCTACACCAGTTTTAATTTTAAAGTCCTGCAGCAGCGAGATAATATTGTACTTCATTTTGTTGAGAAGGCCACTCAGGGTTCCTTGGTGGTCCCCCAAATCCCCAGTTTTCCAACTGCGGCTTCACCCCCTGTCCCGACCCGCATGTGCGTCACTGAGGCGCTAATAAAACCCGTGACAGCCGCGCCTTTTCCTGCACGCTGACATCTGTCTGTGTTCCTGGGTGAATTTTGCTCATTTAGATTGTGAGGAGAATGAAAGTTAATAGAGTGCTAATTTACCAAGTGTGTAATTCATGCATCACTTCCTGACACAGTCACAGACTGTTGGCAACATAAATAATGTATAAATTCAGGCTGTTTATGCTGCTGTAAAAAAAGAAAAAAGGTGCTATTCCTTTTATGTATGATCCCTTGGTGTAGCCGTTGCATATATTGAATATGCAGTGCTGCTGTTTGTGCTTCCGGAAAGAGGATTCCAGTAAGTCAGTATATACAAATGTATATACAACATATACAAATGTATCCTGATACTGTTAAGCTTTCTCAAGCACCAGAACAGAGTTGAGCCCAATTAAAAAGCATTTGTTGCACCACCGGTTGTAGTAAATTGCAGTTTTCCACCACATCTGAACTCATTAAGGCTTCTTCCCCACACACTCAGGAATGTAGCCACAGCTAATATGGAAATATACAGGTAAAGTGGAAATGAAAGACTCTGGAGTATATTCAGATTTATCAGGGTACATTTCCTGCGCTGTTGTGAAAGCATGAAATCACTGAAGCATTTGGTTTTAAGGTCAGGATGATGTTACTTGTAAGAGCTGCAAGTGGCGGTCTCGGGTCCAGATTGCGTCCATGTGTGATATTAAGACTCCGAGGAGCTTCTGCCACCTGGAGCAATTGTTGAGCACCTAAAGGGCGGAAATTGTTCTGCCTGCTATTTTCTGTGCACCGCACTCCGTTTCATCAATATGCGGCAGATTGAGTCGGCAGGTTGCCATGGAAACAGCAGACAAAGGGCGAGTGTTGGTATACGCGAGCAGCAGAAAGGCCTCTTGGTGTGCGTATGGTATGGGTGTGATTGAGTTGAATGCGAATATGAACTTACAGTGGCCTTGACAATGACAGTGCTTTGTGTGTGTGCAGGGCAAGTCTTCTGCATTAAGGTCATCTCCCGCTCTGTCAGCTGTGACGTGTGATATTTGGAGTCAAAGTGGCTTCAGAGCTTTAAACACGTGTGCTGCCCGTGTTCGCGGATCCGCTCTCTCCCGCTCACGCTGATAATGACGATACGAGCTTTTGAAGTGTCAGAGGCATCCTTGTCAGAGGTGCAGAGGTAAATCCCCTCCTTTGGTGATTCGGTGTGCATGCAGGATTTGACATGTCACATTGATTGAAGACTTGTTTGATTGGGTCCTCAGGTTCATCTGTAATGAGCTCAGTCAGCCTGAGGCCAGAGTAGCCCTCCGGCCCCCAGCGTAGGAGGACTGGCCTTGATGGAAGTTCTCCCTTTACTGTATATATTAACTACTGACCCAATTTTACATATAGAAAAAACTTGCATTGCTGTAGCCACATGTAGTCACATGACCCAGCTTGTTGCTCTACTGTTGCAGAAATGTCTGCATTAAAATGCGGACATGGAAACTCAGGAATGTCATCATAGAAGCAGTTGATTATACACGTTTTTTTTTCTTCTGTTCATCACATCATTTTCACTTTTCTCACCCCCTGATCATCTCTGACAGACAGTAGATGAGATGTTCTGTCATTTCATCTCTTCCACGACAGACACACGTGCGTTTTTATTAGCCTGCACGTCAATCACGATAATCTATCTGTTATCGCTCCGTGAGACCTGGACAGAGACGGAAACAACAGGACAAGAGGAGACAGGATGATTATCCTTGATTGGAATCACGTCTCTCTCTGCTGTTGCGATCTCATTCTGGTTCCCCCGACAGCCATGTGGTGACATCTTTATCAAGAGTCCATCCAGTCTGATTTGTTTTCTTAAATGAGGTCAATCTGAATGAGGCAGGTTTGAGGCATCCAATATCAAGTTTGTAGATGTGTGAGCGGATGTTAGAAATGTGACTTGTGATAAAAAACTTCATTAATTTCCCCAAAATGTCAATCTATATTCTATAATCTTTACTGAAATGGGTACACAGTTGACGTATCGGTGTTGGTGGAGGTCATCTGTGGGACACCACAAGGTTCTATGTTCAGACCAAAGTAACTAGAACAATAACATTTTTGTATCTTCCATATGTTTTGCCTGTTTTCTATCATTTATATTAATAAGACAACAGGTTAATGCAACTGACAGGTCAGATCAATCAATGGATTGATCAGAGCAACTGTCAGCTGTTGGCTTGGTCTTCAGCCATAATCCCTACCCTCTCCTGGACTGAATGGATTATAGGTATGTAAAGAAGCGTTTGATAGTGTTTGCTTTGCCTCCCCTGGGTTTCCATTGTCTCCGTTAGCTCTCTCCGCACGGCGATGTAGGCCGACTGTGGAGTCCGGAGGAGCCGTGCCAGCTGAGCAGAGGTACTGCTGGGACGTAGCCAGCAGCAGTCTGGGACCAGTTCCAGAGCTAGCTGTCAAACCTGCTTAACTTTAAATATAAATCTCCTTGTGAACACCAGGTCCGCTTAACCCCTAAATCAGGTTTTATTTTGGGGTGATGTGCTGTAATCTATTGTTTTGCTCCATGTGATTCATCTTGGTTTTCTTTCTTCAAAAGCTTTAACCTCAAGTACTCTTGAGATGTTTACGCAGTGTCCTTTCTATGAGAGACACGGAGAGATGAATCTAGACCCCACACCATATCCAGAACCACCTCATAAGAGCTGTGGATGGAGGTGAAGGTTCATTAAAGTCTTAAATGACCCTTTTGTGGGTGCTGGAGGCCATCCCGAGGTAGATATCACATGCCTGTGATGTCACTTTTGCTTGGCTTTAGGCCAGAGGCAGAGAAATGACCCCCCCCCCCAGTGTGCTGGCAGTAATATCTCAGTATGTCACCGGGTCAGCCATGACTAAGCAGGATTGCGGTGAAATGTCTGCACTTTATGATCCAATAACCTGCTATGGATTTTTCCAGAGATTACCTGCTGTCGCTGTCACTGTGTGTTTCCTGTGATCGACTCCCTCCTGCACAATTGGCCTTATAGATGTAACCCCACCCCCCCGATGTCTGTTGCAATGGACCAAGGTGCCAAACAACATGTCCTTTAAAAGCCTTCAGGGAATCTGTGTTTGATGAAATAAATCATAGTTTATTTAAGCAGCATTTAGTAAATAATAGACCTTTTCTTCCAAAACCAATGAGTGAAGGCGGTGACTCATCTTTACTTCATTGGGAAAAGCTGAGCATCCCTCTTTTCTCATCAAGCCCTCCAGGAATACTCTCCTCTGTACCAACCAAACCAATTATTCTAGACAGCGCTACTCAGCCAGGCAAAGGAAGACGAAGGGGAGGAGCATATCCTGAGCTTCCCCTCCGGCTCACAATCCAATCTCTCATTTGTGCACGTGACTCCGCCTGGTATTGAGATGGGGAAACGTTTTTGTTCAAATAAATTCATTCAGGCTGCACTTGAAGCTTCAATCTGAAGCCGCTGCACGCTCCTCTGCTGAAGAGCCGCCTCGGGGTAACTACCAGTGGATGGTCGAGGGCCCCAGAGCACCGAGAGCCATTTGACGGCAACTCCTCTTCTGCTTCACCAGAACTCTTGTAGTGCTCATCAAAAGTTTTTCTTTATCAAGGCCGGATCGAGTTAAGGACTTGGGCACGCTGCCTGCTCCGCATGCTAAGAAGCAGAGTCAGTGATGCCTTTCTGCAGAGCCGCTGCACTGATTAACCACATGGATGTGCAGCCAGATTAGAGATGAGACGGACATAAATGTTTTCTTTAATGTCTCTTCACCATAAAACGCATTCAGGAACTGGCCAGAGGGAAAAATCAGAGACGATATAAATGTCTCCATTTAGCGGCCGGGCTAAACTGTAAACTGTCTTTATCCTGACTTTTCTATCACGCTTCGGCAACAGTAGAGTCCAAAACTCTAAATCCTCAGAGCGAGTTTGCCGGGTCACGACACCAGTTTAACTTTGTACATAGTGGTTGGTTTGCTCTGAAGTCGTCCACAGGCAGGGAGTTGGAGCGGAGGCTGCTGCGCTAATGCACTCCTCCGCGGGAAAGTTTAGCCCTGGTTATTAAAGAGAACGACAGTGAGTTGAACTGGGTCACGCATGATACTGGAGGAAAAAGCAGAAGAGAGATAAGAGAGTAAAATGTGACGGCGGGGCGGTAACCAGCAGAAAGAGTGGCGAAATCCTCGGGTAATGGGCTGCCTGGTAAACGATTGAACCAGTAAACACGCTTACCGCTTCATGTTTATCGGGGCTGAACTCTCAAGCTTCCTCCATGAAATGGGACTACCCGTAAAGGCATTTTCTGGGCTCGTGCACAAACGTCTCTTTTGTGTAGCCACGTTGGGTTGTGTGTGTGGTGGTCCATAAGTGGACAGGCAGAGAGAAGGGGCTGGCAGCGACGCTGATGTGATCTGACATGGTTGAGGCTGGTAAAGGACGCTGCAGGCCTCCCTGGCTTTCAGAGCAAACCAGGAAGATCCACCCCCTCCCCTCGTAGGTTTCTCACTCCGATGATTTTCCGTCCTCTCTCCTGTTCCTCCGCAGCATCTCCGGGTCCACCATGCTCCTCTTTCCTCTTGGTTCGTTGAGGCAATGTGCCTTGTAGCCATTGAGAGTGCGTGTTTCTGTTTTTTTTTTTATTTTGCTAATTTTAGTGTTGTCTCATGTGTCTCTTACCGCTTCGCCCTCCATCCACTGACAGCTAGTGTGACAGCTGTGTGGTGATGAGAAGGTGCAGGCCTGGCCTCATTATCTGTCACAGTCACTTCAGTGTGAGTAAATCCGCTGAGGGTAAAGACAAACCAAGGATATCTACCAGTGAAACCACCACAGAAACACGCCACACGTTTTATGTTAGTCCACTGCTGATCGGGATGCGTGCTGCCTCTGAAGATAGCTCTGAAGGAGCTTTACATAGTCTGATTTGACCTTAACCTCTTGTGGAAGTTCCTGTTCTTTTTTTGAAATCAAGCTGGTCTCTGTACTCTGAGCAAGCTTACCAGGCAGAGAGGCTCACCAGACCTTTGACATTCTACACGTTTGCTGCTAGTTGTTGTCTGTAGGCTGTTCACTCTGATACAAGAAGCAAACTGGGAGAAGGACCAGTAGTCCTGTGGTATTAACTATTGCCCCACCTCTGTGCGTATAATCTGACTGATTGTCCATTTAGAGAGAAGAGATTAGAGGGATATGGAAAGTGACGAATAAATGAGATTAATATTTATGCATTTTGATCTGTGGATTTTAATCTTGTGGCTTCAACACAATATAATTAGTTTAAAAAACCAAGCTGGAATAATTGTAACTTTAAAAAAATCAGACTGTTCATTCATATTTTTAAGGCCTTGGTTAAATACAAGCCTTAAACATGTATTTGAGCCTCTCCTTTGTTGTGTGCTTTGTGAGAACATAAAGAAGTGCACAGCTCTCTTCAGGCCCATCCTGCTCAATCCTTCCTCCCTTGTCATCACAAGGATAAACACTCTTGTCCCGTGTGTCTCCCTCTCCCTTCACCTTGCCCTCTGCTGCCGACTCTGAGCTCCAATGTTTGGAGAGGCCCTGGCATGAACGCTCTGCGGAAAACAGGATTAGCGTTAGAGTGGAGAGCAGCTGACATGGAGCGGGCGTCTTTCCGACCCGGCACGCTGTCGGTGGCAGACTGGGCACACTCCCTAAGCTCTTTATAGGATTGCTCGATGATAAAGAGCACACCTTCTAATCTGATCTCCAGATTGCTGCTGTCACAAACAGTAGAAGTGCATTTAAAGTGGTAAGAAATGCACCACTGGCACAAACGAGGCTTCTCGTTTCTGAAGGAATGAAGACTCAAGGACAGCCTCATTAGGAATTAAATGTGAGCGATACAATTGAGCTGCGTATGTGAAGGCTGATCCAGCCGAGGGAGGAGGGTTCGACTTCCTCTTCTGCAGGTTCCAGGCTGTCCTCTCCCACGCGGATTCAGCTGACACTCACATCCCGTCTGGCCTTTATTCCTTTATCTTGAAGCTGCTGTTCATCGATATGATTGCGATTTCTCACACACGCTTGCACAACTTCACAGAACAGTTTCATTAATCCCCAAAGTTTTCTGCCCCCGCAGTTTTCAGTCATGTGGCAACATTTGCTCCACAGATGGAAGCCTTGAGAAAACTACACCAGGTGAAAGATATTTAAAAGTTGCCTCTGGTGCCCCTCGGTGCCTGCTAAAACATTGTTCGGCAGTGTTTCTATGGCGACCTGAAACATCAACGCTCAAATACAACATAATTCATCTCTTTTGTAGGATAAAACTTTAGGATGTAAATATGGCTGCAACAACAAGCTTTTGACTGGTTCTCCATCAAAGGGCCAGGCACACGGTTCTAGACCAGATACTCACAGTGGAATTCATGGCTGATCTAAATGAAATGTCACAGGAGAAGGGCCTGGCTTCCAGCAACCTGACAAAACACACTTTTGGATGTAACCCAACAATTCCGTTTTACATCAATGTCTGGTAAAGTTTCCCGACACGTCGTAACATCAGAAACTCTTTCCGTGCCAACTCGGAAACGGGTTTAAGGACCCGGCCAAGGGTTCTTCAATTTCTTGGGTGGCCACTTGATTGTTTATATCTTTCGAGCTGCCCTTAAATACCTGTTCCTGTTTATATCTTCTTTTATTTTGCTTGTACAGACATTGAAGGGATTGTCACCAAATGATTTGTTCTCAGTAAAATCATTGTATCCTCCAAAGGAATGCAGCATATTGCCTTTATTTCCTGACTTCAAATTTCTCAAACTTTTAAATAGTTTTTCATGTTTTTCGTCATTTCCTGAGAAAATGGAAGAATAAATGGATCGACAGATTCCTTTTTCTTGCATCTTTTTGTGTGAATGCAGCTGAGTGGATAAGAAAGGTGGTGAAAACATCCACATTAATCAGGTAACCTTTCGCCCACAATCCCTTGCACAGCGTGAGAAAGGCGAGGATTATTCTGACTATGACGCCTGGAGGCGTCGGTGCCTCCGTGTGGAGTCAAACTCGTGGCTGCCAAACTGGCGAGGACACTGTGGACCTTTTCAGTCTGCTCAGATAGATTTCCACTCAGCCTCTGGAGGCGAGGTCGGCCAATTAACTGCAGTGAATACTGATGCTGATGCTGCTCTGCCAAGTGCTGCTCTGTGTGTGTGTGTGTGTATGCGTGTGTGCTACAGCTCCCTGAGAAACAAACCATGCTCCCTGTTCATACTCTTCACACACCCACGCTGAATGTTTATTTTGTCCGTTCCATCTATGAATCATTTACCAAACAGTTCTCGGCCCAGTTTTTCTTGTGTCAGGATGTCGCTCTTTGTTTAATTCGGCAGCGTTCGGTGCAGCTTTCTATTAGAAACCTCCCCACCCGCCTCTGCCAGATCAGAACCTTTTTAATTGACCTCTACTTCATGGCGACGGATTTCCTCTTCACAAGCTGCCTTTGAACGTTTTAAAAGTCCTCCTTTCAACCTTTTTACGGCAATTCATAAAATTTGGTTTGCAACTTTTGAGTTTCCATCAAAGCTTCAGGGAAGGAAATGAGGCCTTGATTTCTCCCCGCATCACTAATATGCTTATATTAAAGAGTTGGTTGTCGTCGGCGTCGGTGCTAATTTCCTGTTTGCTTTGAGGGTCCTCAGTGGTGTTTGTCCCCTGTCAGTCCTCAGTTTTAGCAGGTGTTCACATGAAGTTTGAATCAGCCTGTTTTTTGGGGTTTATTGCCTTGACATCACCATGCAAACAACATTCCCTCTCACATGGAAGCTGTGAGTAAGTGGGGCTAAGCTGGGTGGGCGGTAGTTGGCAGCACATTTCACTCTGGGCACCCTGCTGGGAGAAACAGACCATAAACGTGAAGGGTGGCTCCCTGATGAGTTTACCTGGGCGAGGCCCAAATCCACCTCAATGCTTTCTGATGCGTTTTCCCAGCTTTACCTCATTCCCGTTGAAGGATGGACTGTTTTACCTGTTTGATTACAGCAGAAATCCCTCGTGTTTCATTCTACAGTCTACTTTTCTTCAATACTCGCGCTTCTTGGTCCTGGTCTTCTCGTGCTCTTGTCATCAATCACTGCCCAAGTGCTCAGTTCACAACCTGCCAAGTCTGCTCCAAGGTTCCTGGAAGTGGAAGTCTGCTCATCAAGTGTGCATCAGACCTGACTTGGTCTAGGTAGCCCACAATGCATCTCACCACAGCCAGCAGCACCAATGGTAGAAACTGGGTATCAGCACACAAGCTAAAAACAGCTTTAATGTTGCTGGACTGTATTTTAATGTTGTTGAGTTTATTTAGAGTTTTTTTTCACTTAATTTAAAACACCATTTCTAACACACTTTTCTCCTCTCTGTTTCTTTTCTCCTGTGCTGTCTTCTGCTGGAACTGTCTTGACAGGTAGGAGATGCTTTTGTTTGCTTGTTATTGTTTTTATTTCCATCTCATTTTCTTTAAGCAGCATTTGAGTTTCCCTCAACAGAAGCTCACACATGTGGCCCAGATGGAGGTTTGAGTGCAGAGAGAAGGTGCCACGAGATGATTCTCAAAATCTCTGTTTGTGTTTTATGTGCGTACACACTGACGCAAGCCATGTGTGTAACTATGCGTGTGCTGAAGAGTATCGACTGCATCAATCAGGCAGGGTGGGAGAGAAGCTTTGCTTTGTGTTTGTAGTTGCATTATTCCAATTTCAATCTCTTCTGTTTGCTTTTTATCCACATATCCCGAAAGGCTGATTCTTTTTGATTACATCCTCCTTTTTCCATTTTTTCCTGTCATTGTAAACACTAGTTACAGAAACACATGTCTTGTTTGTCTCAATCAAATCTCAAGGAGATTTATAGAAAAAGTTGTTTTAAATGTCCATCCACCTGTTCTTCCAAACTTATTCTAAAACATGCAGTCTGCTATATAAACACGTTTCTGTTTTGTGTTTATTGTGCAAATGCCGCAAATGAAACAAAACATTTAGAAAAAGTAGATAGAAACCCAAGTCTGGCACCTATGGCCTCGTTCTAATGTTTACCTCACACTTCAGATTCAAATTCTAGTCTACAAGGTTAGAATCACAGGTTAGAATCCAGGATTGGTTGAGTTTGTTCAGGTGTTGACCAATATCACCGAATCTCACTTTTAATAGACACAATTAAAGATCTTTGTGATGACTTGCTCCTTCCAGTGTGAAGAAGAGAAGGTAACAAATCTGTGTGCGGTGTGTGCTGCCATTTTATGGTGTGACATCACTGGGAAATGGGAAGTGGACTTGCCATGCAGCATGCTACAAACTGGATCTTATACTGAAGCCCACCACTAGAGGGTGATTCGTTTCGGGGACAGTGGTAATTGTGAAGCCTTCGTGGTCATGGTATGTGTTTCCCAGTCTATGGTTGTTTGACAATAGTCAAAGCGAGTTTTAGGCTAGATTATGGCATTTTCAGCACTGAGCTGGAAGCTGATACTGGTCCCGCGCTCTAGGGCAGTTTGAGAGAGTTCGTATGGCGAGATTTTTCCAGTGTAAAACTGTTGGAATTCATTGTAAAAGAAATTATTTCAAGCTGTTGACAGCTGCTGTTTCATACGAATGAAAATTTTCACAGATGCCAACAGGAAACAAGTGTTTGATATTAGAAGGTTTTGGGTGGAGTATCCCTCCAAAATTTACTGTCTGACCAGAGATCCCCCGTTGAGTTTTAATCTAAACCGCACATAGATGAACATAATGAAAATCTTTGTCATGGATACGTGGCTAAAATCGTTGCATTTCCAATATCAGATTAGCCAGATTCTGGCTCTTTTGCAGCCCTGAAAAAAATGATGCATGCTCCAAACATTCACCTCAATAAATAATCACACAGCATTTCTGCACCTGGTTCAGGGAATCTCATCTAATCAGGTCATTCCATGTGTAATCTCTGAAGGTCACTCTTTCTGCATCAGTTCCCAGGTAATTAAACGAAACTGTTTAGAAATCCTATTTGGGGCAGTCAACTTTAGCTTTATTTTACATTTCAAAAGGTTTCCATTGCATACATCAACATGATGCTGACAAACTTGTGCTGAAAATATTGTGTCAAAGTCATCAGTAACTGTGCTCTGAGAGCTTGGCTCCTCACTCCCTGTGATGCTCCAGAATTACATTATTTGATGCTTACTTGTTTTTTTTTTAAATGTGACCTCCAAATTTGAAGGATCTTCACCCTACTACACAAACTGGGTCCCAAATTTAGACCTCTGACCTTTACAGTAACCTCAGCTCCAGTATCAAGACATGGTCGAGGGATGGATAGTTTTGATTTCTAATAATATATGTTTAGGCTTTTCTGTCCATTTTGGTGTTTTCAAGTCAATAATGACCTGTCTGTACAGATTATAGTTTTACATTAAAATTATAAATAAAACAACACAACTATGAGGAAGTTAAAATATGACCCAAAATAAATGTGTTCTAATGAGGCTGAAGAGAGCTGAGGGAAACATAGTTGATGTTGTTTGATCTGGGTGTTTTGAATCTTTTTTAGTGTGAAAAATATCCTGCAGATGGAGGAGATTAAATAATTGACTAACCGAAGTGGCGTCTTTGTTGAAAAGTGGCTATAAACTGTAGAGATTTGCTCCTGGGGATTAAACTTTTTGTTAGCTGCTTGGAAATAAAACAAAATAGCATTTAATAGAATGTTATGTGACACATTTCTTTTTCAAGAAGTCTTGGCCTTATTGATGATTCTTGGTTATTCTCCTATGGAGCAGAATGTTTCCACTGAGTGGATAGAGCCTGTTAGCTATTTAGGCCAAGCAGCAGCGTCTCTCCAGGACTCAAAGCAGGTCAAATCTGCAAATATTGACTCGTGGACATTCAATATAACCACCAGTAGCCGGGATTCCAGCTCCCAGACATGAGCTGTCCTCTCCTTCACCCTCATTCATTCATAAAATATTCACAATTGTCTCATCTTGTGAGTGAGAGTAGAAGAAACATAATGTTAACATGTGAGCTGATTCTTAGAAGTTGTACCTGGAGTAATTAACCAGGTATATAGAAAAAAAATCCTGTGTGCTTATGCATAATTCAAATTTAGTTGTATGTTTGCATTTATTTTATTGTTTACTCATTCTCTGTTTTCCTTGTGACTTACAGTGGGCTCGGTTTTCTATCTATGCACAAATCCAGACACACACACACACACACACACACACACACACACACACACACACACACACACACACACACACATACAGACAAACCTCGGAGCTGTGACTCCTCCGTAGTCTCCTTATCTGTCACCCCAGTTCACCACGGGGAGACTGTTGTTTGGGTGCCGCTGCCTCTGATGTCTCGCTCCTAGCCCTGTGTCTGACTGACTGTCTGACCCACTGTGTTCTGCACAGTGTGTATTTTTAATGAACATGCTCCTGCAGGTTCAGCTCGGCTCGTGTGTCTTTGTTTAGGATAAATCTTGTTTTTGGGGGCAACTCGGAGCTCTGCTTTGGGTTGAGGTCAGGGTTTAGCACCCAGCTTCGATAGTCAGATGTGTGTGAATGTGCAAATATAAGATTGACAGGTCAGTGTATGTGTTGTTGCCTCCTTTTATTATTTGTCAGCCAATAATTGATAATTTTTTCGTATTGGTTTCTGTCATTTTCCTAGTTCAGAATCTTTAGTAGCTAATGCTGAACGATTCTTCCTTAAGTTGCTAACCATTGAATTTAAGCCATCCCTCTTTTTGAGATGCATCTATGTTTGCCCGTATGTGCCACTCTAATTTCAAATCTAGGAGACCAGAGTCCAAACTGGTGATTTGGACTCTGGTCTGCTGATTATGATGAAGTTATAAACTGAAAATAACACAAGGTTGGCAGAAAAAGACATTTTCGTTTTTTATGTGTGACCTGAGTAGATGTCATGGGACAGGATGTCCTCTTGCTGAGACCCCATTTAGATCCCTCTATCTCCCTTACACACACAGACACACACACACACACACACACATACACACACACAAACACACACGTGTCACAGCTGGAGCTGGGCAACGGCACAAAAACACTCAGCAGGATTCAAACGGACACTTTGACTCTCTCTCTCTCCGTCTCGCTCTCTGTCTCCCCTTCTCTCTCTCTCTCCTTCCCCCATTCCCGTCTCTCCCTCTCTTTTTCTCTCTCTCTCTCTGTCTCCCCTTCTCTCTTTCTCTCCTTCCCCCATTCCCGTTTCTCCCTCTCTTTTTCTCTCTCTCTCTGTCTCTCACCCCTCCTTGCTCTGTCTCCCTCTCTCTTTTCATATTTCAAAAGCAAAGAGGTGTCATTCCTCCCTGAGCTGCTGATGTTCAATATATAGCAGTAGTGTCATCCGTGGGTGGGCACTGTGCTCTACATGCATGTGCACGCGTGTGTCATGTAATCTATCGTCATTTCAGCCAGAAAAGACGGAATTGGCTTCCCTCCCCTTTGTGATCTAGCCTTACAGCAGTGCCACTGTACATCACTGGGAATAACTGTCTGTGTGTGTGCGGGTGCACGTGTGCACTTGTGCTTGTGTGTGCGTTTGTGTGTGTGTGTGTGGGTCATGTTGGAGATCCCGTGCTGTCGTGGTGGAAATGTCAGGCCGTTGCTCCAGTTAGTGCAGCTCCTGTCAGTGAGAGCCCACTTGTTCTGCTCTGCTAACTCTGCTAATGAAAACAATCAGGAAAGGAAGTGTGGCCATGTGTGTGCACGTGTGTGGTTTCATTTCCTAAGTGTTGGAATATAGTGGTAGAACTGAAATAGATGTGTAATATGGAAATTCAGGAAATCAGTGTTAATTTTCTGTTCTTACATCAAAAATTATAATGTCAAGTTTGTGAATAAATCAAAGAACTATGGATTTATGCCATTGATGGTGTGAATCTATGGCAGCACAAGATAATCTTTAAATTGGCAGTAGAGAAGATTATCTTCTGTCAGTAAATAGAATTAAATGCTGAAGCTCGAATCAAATCAAATAGAGAACCTCATACTTTGCTAAATATATATCTTTATATTTGGATTCCACCTTTTTACCCAATTGTCTCCACTTCAAGCCAAATTACTATTGATTTAGATGTGTTTTTCTTATCTCCCAAACCTCCATAACTCAAACTGGACCACCTGGATTGCCTTCCATCAACATCTGAAACAACACCCCCCCCCCCGTGCATTCTCCACAACGCTCCTAACACCCACTGGGACTTAATTCTACGGGTTGGGGATTTGTCCAGTTAAATTTGTAGCTCTGTCCATTTTGCTGACATTTATGGTGGAGTATTTCAGCACCCATTTAGTATATAATCTCTGTGGACACTAATCTGTGTCTTTCTGCACACAGAGCTCCCAGCAAACACCCACCATCAACCTCACACGCACGTTTATTATTCTATGAAGAAATACAGTATAAACAGGGGCAGAGCAGCCAGTGGGTGTCCTAGTTATTACTGTCAATACCGCCCATTTACAGCCAAACGGGCTCTATTATTAGACCACAGCACTCTCATCAGGTACCTTCAAAAGCTTTGTTTGATGAATCACGTACGACTGCATTTTTATTTTCAGTCCTTCGTAGAACAGAGTAGGAAAATACATGGATGGAACTTTCCCCTGTTTTTCCACACTTGTCTGTTTGTCTTCTTCCAGCTCTGTAAATGGCAGATTGACATCAGAGGCTGGAAACGGGTGGAGTCACCGTGTTTGTGTTTCAGTCACAGTCTGTGGGTGTGTGTGCATGTGGGGGGTTGCTGTCAGGATATGGGTGTATTTTCAGAGAACGGCAGCCATCATCATGTACATTAGCTTAACATGTTTCATAAAGGCAAAGTTATTGCTTTATATTTGTATAATCAGACCTAAAGTGCTGTGGTGCCCGAAATGATGCGGAAGTCCTGGAATGATGATCTGGAATGCTGGAATGAATCAGAATCACGTCAAGTTCGGTTTGATCGCCACCTGAACTAGAAAGGAAATTCAATTTTGAGTTAAACTAATTTAAATTTTTAATCATATAAGAAGCTTCAGACCCTCAGTGTCACATGCCTGTGCGTGCACACACACACATACACACACAAACTGTCATTTATTTTATAGGAGGGGTGTGTTTAGTATGTTAATCCAAAGCTTGTTACATTAATACCAAATTATGCAAATGATAATATTTGATTATCTATGTGCGTGCGTGTCTGTATTTTTTTCATTTCCTCTTCTGGTCCGCTGCAGTAAAAGCTGCTGAGGACTCATCTCAACTCTATTAGTGCAAATTTCAAGTCTTCTGTCTGTGGATTTCTCCTGCTGCAAATGTGACTCTAGTTGAAATAATTTTAAATAGGTTTTCATATAATTTCATATAACGTCATCAGTTAATTTAACTTCTGCAAGCCTACACGTCACTTTTTCTAACACAGCGGGGTGTAAATTAATATGCATGCGAATACTACAAATGCAATACTTTGGCCAAATCATTCCATCTACTGGTTGTTGGGACATTCCTAATATGTTATCACCCATGCAAATTGATACAGTTAGGATTAAGATAATGGTTATTATGCATTGATAGTAAAATTCAGCCAACAATTACTATAATCACTATAATGCACAGAGGCAGGAGTATTTTAGGATCTCGGTGAAGGAGGAGCAGACTGCTGCAGCATGCTGACTGGATGTGTTGAGCTTCGCTCTGCATATGTCAGTCCTGATCCAAGCCCCACCTGCTGCTAACCCTGCTTACCACAGAAGGAGAGAGGGGGAGAGACAGAGAGACGCACGGAGAGAGGCGAGCGTTGCAGGCTGTGCAGTCACAGACTGAGAGAGTGACCCAGAGACACAGAGAGAGAGGAACATTTCAGGCTGCAGTTGCAGGCTGAGAGAGAGAGAGAGAGACCCAGACACAGAGAGAGAGTAGCATTTCAGGCTGCGCTCACAGGCTGAGAGAGAGAGAGACCCTGAGACGCAGAGAGAGAGGAGCGTTTCAGGCTGTGCAGTCATAGGTTGAGCACTCGCTGGAGAGAGCGGTCGTTTCGTAGTCCCTGCCTCATCGTCACATTCTCTGTTTCCTCCTCTCACGCTGAAGCGACGGCGGCAGCGGTGTAATTAGGGAGACTCAGTGGAAGAGGGAACACTCGTTTTTCCTTTCTGTCAGTGCTGGAGGTAGATGGCGAGAAAGACCACCACCAAGCTGAAGGGAATTCCTCTCGGTGAGAACAGGGAATTGTGATTTTAGTTTTTTCGGACTTTGCAAAGTAGAGCTTTTCCACTTTTGTCTCCACACAGTTCAGAAACACAGAGGAATTTGTCTTCTCTGTGATTTAGAGTGGAAAGAAACAGGTGGCAGTTGTGGCTTTTAAAGCCCCTCGGCTGCCTCCTGGGGAGTAACGTACCCCTGCTGAGATCCAACAGGATCAGCGGACATATTAAACACCGCATCCCAGCACTGAATCCGCCCCGCTCGCTCAAGAGACGCCTTCACAGACAAGATCTCGGACCTTCTCATGTGAGCAGCACAGTTCCCATCCTGAACAGGAGACGGAGGGGGGCAGCGCGCAGTCACCAGGCGGCCCTGGAGTAAGATGCCAGCCCTCCTCGTTGGCTCAAAGATGAAGTCGGGACTCCCCAAACCCAAACCGGTGCACAGCGCCCTCCCAATCCCACAGACCCACAGCAGGCCACCAGCTCCGGCTCTGCCTGCAGCACCCGTCAAGACCCAGGTGGCGCCGGCGGGCCAGCAGGTGGGCTCCAGACCCCCGAGGAGCACCGCGGCAGGGTCAGAGGCTGGAGGAACCACTCAGGTCAGGGTGTAAATCTTTGAACCCCCCCCTTGCTACTCCCACCTGTGGTGGTCAGTCAAACATGTGAGGGCATTAATAGATGGAAATAACCCTTTTTCCTTATTTTTACTGAATAAATATCAAACCTTTCTTGCCGTTGAAATGTTTAGCAGGTGTTTTTTTTTTAACTTCGATGAAATAAGTGAAAGAAAATAGAGAGGACATAAAAGATGAGAAAGCACACAGGAGACATCAGTCACTTTAGATCTGCATCTTTATCAAGTTCCTTTTTATTTTTAAATACATGCAGAGAGGTCTACCATCATTACAGTTTCTGTGACTCAGTTGTGCAGAAGGGAGACAGAAAAATGCAGAGTTCTTGGAAGGAGCTGGAGCAGGCAGCGTCTCTGCTGTCCAGGAGGGTCGTGCAGCAGGATATCAAGGTTGCTCTGTTTGTGAATTATTGGCTTAGCAACCCAGCACAAACGGCTGCACCGGCGAGCTGGATCGCTCCAACGCCATGTAAGGCAGCGAGGGGAAGGAGGTGTCTGCGTGCGCGCGCGTGCACGCGCCCTGTGCGCGTATTAGTGAGCCAGCAAGTGCACGCTTGGCAGCCCGTCTTGACAGTAAGCGTGACTTGGAGCCTGCCGGGCCTCCTGCATGCCTCCGTTAATACGAGCCGGGTTTAAAGGCAGCGCGGCGGCGGTCCCGTGACGAGGTCGTACGGACAGGGCGCCCGGCCGGCCGGTGCCGTTTGTTTAGAGGCACAATCAGGTTTCCTCAGTGACCTACTTTCTGTGACTTTCTCTCTCCTCTCTGCCCTCCTTTCTCTGCTTCTCTCCATCCCTGCAGTGCTGATGAAGCAGCCGTATTCACCCTCAGCTGAGTTAACCCCTTGACCCCCAGCAGCTGTGTGGGTGTGTGTGTGTGTGTGTGTGTGGTTGACTGTTTTTATTGTCACTATGAGTTATTGCTCTCTGCCTGTATGGGCAGAATCAAAGAGAGTGTTTAAAAAAAAAGATTAAAAATGAGACGTTAGTAAAAGTACACACAGCACTTCAACGCTGGTAGAAAGATGATCAGATTATAGTTCTCATGATTTTATGGGTGGGTAAAAATGCTTCTCGCTCTGTTGTGGTGGGACTCGTCCAGTTAGCCGAACTAAACAGAGGAAACAATTGACGTGAAATTTTGAAGAAGTTCCTTTTAGTAAAGAATTCGAGGATTACACAGGATGCTGATGCGTGTTATTTAGATACTGCAGAGAAGACATGCTCATCATGGCTCGTTTTATGGTCCTCTTCTCTGGACCGCAGGGCTTCACCCCCCGGGACTAACTAAACCAGAGTTGCTGTAGAGGGCTCTGATTCCTCCTCTCGCATCACCATCGCTGTGGGTCCAACCCACTCTGGATTTAGCCATTGGCTGTCCGCATGAGCCCAATCTGCTTTGAGGGCAGAGTGAGATGAGACGAGGCTCTCCAGGGACACATTGGGGGGGCTCCTTGAACGGGTTATTTTCTGCTTCTTCTCCCTTTTGCTGTGTTGCTTCCACTAAGTTCATTCCTGAGATGCAATAATAAGGTTGTTTCCTTTCAAACAACAACCAGGAAAAATCTATTCACCTGCATTTATCAGTGATCTATCAGGTTATTGATAGTTTTTTGTTACACAGGAAAGAAAATCCATCACAGGAGAGAATGATCATTATCAGCACCCACTGCATTTACAGGATAGAGGAAGAACATGATGATGCACTGAGTCACAGCCAGAGTCATTTTGAGATGAGAAAAAGCTGCAATATTGATTCTGTTATCACCATCTTTATTGACCATTGACATGTAATGATTCTGGACAAAACTAGTGTGATCTGACACAGCTCTTCAGGTGTAATAATCCTGAAAATGTGAAATCCAGGGATGAATCTGTGGGAAACGGGAATTCCTAAAAGTAACTGTGGTGAAAGCTGCACAGGCAGATAAGAGCAGCCCACGTTTGTGGTGCTTGTGTGGAGGATTTGAGAGCTCATTACCGAGCGAATCTGATGGCATTAAACAAACAACCAGCTTGATGCCCAGGTGGCACTGAACAAACAAACATGTTGTGTACACCTGGAACAGGGAGTAATCCATAATGAAGCAGCAGTAGCTGCCTGTGCGTATTGTGTGAGAGAGACAATCTGTTGCAATCTGATGGTGATAACATAGAAATCTGTGAATGCAGTATGGAACGCGTGTGCGTGCGTGGGGGGTGACCTTTAACCTCTCTTTGTGGCGTTATTCTCTGCTGCCCTCTAGTGGCAAATGTTTATCTTAGCGTTGATCCCATTTATCACAGCCACACACTGGCGAATCTGCACTGTACTGCCTTGTGAGTTTGTGTGTGTGAGAGAGAGAGTAGTGTGTGTGTGTGTGTGTGCGTGCTTGTGTATTTGTGTTAACACTGGTTTCTTCCTCTGTCCTTCCTCTATCCTGTTTGATATATTTCTTCTTTTCTCTTCTTTCTTCTACATTTATTCTGCAAAGTGAATCTTTCTCTCTCTCACGCACACATGCACACACACAAAGCATACACACAAGCCAGTAAAATGGAGATTTACCAGTGTGTTGCTGTGATAAGAGCCCGCTATCTTAATAAGTATCTCTCTAGATAAAGGCTCACGTCAGCCACTGTGGTTTTATTAGACTCATTATGAACATTCATTTCAGCCTGTGAGTTGAGTCCAAATGGCATAAAAACGCAGCAGAGCCAGCAAGGGTCACGGGCCACCTTAGCTACTATTTACCAAAACGGTCTTATCACAGCTAAACCATAGTCCCCAATTTAGATTTACTGGACATCCAGGGAAGAGGAGATTACTGTGGATATGTGCTCATTAGTTTTATATTACAACCCTGGGATGGCTTCATTAATTCAACCATTTAGATGTTTAATTGTCTAAGATTCTAATTTCCCTAATTTGAATTATTATAATTGGGTGTAATTTCATCAACATGCTCATCCAGAGACACGTGTGAAGCTCCTTCATTTGTGATTGATCCAAAGTTAATGAAGTGACCTCAAATGGCAAATTATTGACTCTGATCTAAGAAATCATTGTGTACTTATAGTAGCTGTAATATTGAATGGATTAATTATCCATTTAATTTGTTTTTTCTCCAACATTAAATCATAAATGAGCGTTAAAATGGTCCTGATTTTAATATGATAGTTGCTTCCTCTTTTGCTTTTTTTTCTATCTATCTAATGGAATATTTTTGACTGTTGGGACACGTTACGGCAGCAGAAGTTTATATTTTAAAGATCACAACACATTCAGGTCAGGTTAAAGCATTTAATGCAACCATGCAGAATATTTCAGAGCTGCATTTGAATTCTGCAAATGTCAGCGAAGCCTTTGAAAGTCGGATGATGCTGGTGTCTCCAGCAGCCCCCCCCCCACTGCTGCATTCTGGGAAAGCCAGTAGTGACTGACTTAACAGGGAGACTCAACCCAGAGGATGAAAGACAGAGGACCAGCATGTCACATTACTTTGCTAATGCCCTCCCGTCCACCCAGAGGTGGGTGGTAGGGTGGGGGTCTGGATGTTTCATCAGTTTTTATTATTACCATGACAAAAGAACCACAAATTCACACGTGCTTCTGCGGGAGGTGCTGATACCGGTGTGTTAGGGATGTTTTATTAGTGACCCTCTGCTGGGAGGCAGCTGAAGTCAGACGGCCGGGTGTCTGAACCAGGACATAGCTGTTATGTCCTCACTTCCTGGTTGGTACTCCATAGCCTGCAAGTATGACCAGATTATACAGCATCAGTGCCCTCAAACTTTTGAAAGGTTTTAACCACACTCATGTCTAAAGAGCTTTTAAGATTGCTTCTTTTTTTTTTTTTTTTTACTAACACTGAAGGATATGTGTGATTACATATTATGAGGCTCCAGACGTGATTACCTCATCTGCGGCTAATGCGTCTCGATCAGATTCCACTTCCTGTACCTTACCTTCCTGTGTGAGGTCATGGCTGAGGACATAACCATGTTAGCGCCGGGCATCCGTCTGTCCTGACTCAACATCCATCCATTGATTCCCCCCAAGGTGCCCTCCTCACTTCAGTTTCACTCCTGCATTAGTTGTCACAGAGAACACTTTTCTGCAGACAAATGGGTCATTGTGAGCAGCGCCCCCTGGGGAATGGGCCCTGCAGAGGCAGTTAGACTAACACAATCAGCTCCATCTCCGTCTGGACACAGAAGAGAGCGTGGCAAACAGAGAGGGAGGCCAGGAGGTAGAGGTCAGCTAGGCTGAAGTCACCCTCCCCAGAGACCCCGGAACAGGGTCAACGAGGACCGAGGGGCAGGTTTGATAAGAACACGACCTCTGCGAGGAGCTGCTGATGGTCAGGCTTTACTCCAGCAAATCAAAGTTATTCCCTCATAAAGGTAAACATTAATGGTTTACAGTATATAATGCACATAAATCTGTCATTGATCTAATCACTACCTAACATATATATTAGAAACATAAATTCACCTCACACCATAAAAGTTCATGTTCAAGAGATATAAAATACTGATTTATGAAACGCGACCACCAAACATTCTATTCTAAAGACCTCCTACAAATATTGCACAATCTTTCTACTACTGGATGAATCTGAATTCATGAATTTAAGGTTTTTATGGTAAAACCTCCAGTTTGGTGCAGAGCTCAGGTGTTAGAGAGGACGTACGGGATCGTGTGGCAGATGGCGCCGGTCCTAATGACCTCATCTGCGGCTAATGTGTCTCCGTAACACTCCACTTCCTGTCTGGTGGTAATTATTTTAAACCTTTGTTTAAGCCTTTTCTCGAGATTTATAGCATCTTAACTCATTTTCATTGAAGTATGTGATGACTTAACTTCATTTTAGGGTTTTGCCTCGTCTGATTCTAAAAACGTATCTTACGTGCAGTTTTGATCAATCAAGAGAAAGCGGTTAAGGCTTTAATGTAAATGTTTCAAATTGTATAAATGTCAGTCTTCTTCTTCTCGTCGTATATTTTAGGGCTTGTGTTCGTCAATTCTGTGCTCACACGTTTCTCCAGATAAGCAATGAGCAGGTTTAAGCTTGAGCAGTCTAAACAACTGCTGTTGTTGTGTGTCTTTTTAACCGCTGACGTCTGCTCCGCTCACTTCTTCTACAGGACAATCTGTTCAGCAGAAGCACAGACTGAATTTATTCAGTTTCTGTTATCTTCACTTTGGTTCGGAAAGGAAGTAACTCCTTCATTCATTCATAGCATGGCTGTAAGCTTTTTCTTTTGAAGTTAAATTAAATTAACTTCTAATATCCGTGAGCTGCAGCTCTATCACTGAGGTGTTCTACATTTTAGTACCAATAGCGTAGGATTTTAAACATTTCATTAAAATCCTTTTGCTAATTTTCTGACAGATGAATGACCAATGAAATGAATGAATCCTGAACATTAGGGACTTTGTTTTGGACTTTTTCACTCTTGTCCTGTGACATATTTGATCGTCAGAAAATAACAAATATTAACTAAACTTGTCCCAAAGAAGTCAATAAAAAAGTCAGTGGCCATCTTTCTGCTGTGTTTGCTGCTGTCTGCTCCCCTTTGTGTGCGCCTCTTTACCCCTAGCATGTCCATATGTCCCACACCCCCGACTCCTTCCCAGAACAGCAGGTTCATCCCCCCACATTGACTAAAACAGCACCACCCCACTCATCCTCCGCAGCTTCCACAGTTTGGAGGTGGGGATGCCCCGAAACAAAAGCCCCCCCCCCACCCCCGCAGGGTTTCCTCCATTGTCCCAGACACACTGCGGTTTAACTGAGGCTGTGAAAGGGACCGTACTCCGTCCTTTCACCACGGATGCACTTAATGAGCTTGTTGAAAGCCTGTTTTAAAAGTGCTAAATGCAAGCACTAAATGGTGACATATTCTCCTCTGGTGGAGTCGGAATGTCGTTACATCAATGTCGCTTTAGAGGCAGTGGGGGACTGGCGTGATTGTGAGCGAGTTCACCAGTCTCCTTTGATAAAACCTGTGTTTTAAGATGCAGGTGCAGTAAAGCGTTCATTCTGTCTTTGGAGGTCAGGGTTCGTGCTGCTGTTGGTTTTACTGGTTTCGTGGCTGCAGACACTCACTACCCAAACACACAGGCTGCTGCTGAAACACACCGCAGGACCTTAACTCTTCAATCATCACTCTAATTTGCGAAAAAAGTTGCTCGTAGAAATGCAGGAAACAATGTGAACCGATCATGTCTCACTCACACGTACCTGTGAGTGATGTTTCAGGAACACTGAGAATAGAGAAGCAGCAGAGAACAAGTTAAAGATGCAAAGAACCCTGATTGACTTTTCCAGGTTCCTATATCTACTGATGTTTCCTAACACGGTGAAGTGCTTCCTGTTTTTCTGTTTCATGCTGACGATGCACAACATGTACCCCCCGGAGCATGGCGGACATAAACATCAGCATGCTGTGCAAAACAAAACAATATTATTGCTTATGGAAGTATTCTGTCTCTCTCAGTGTGATTCAACTCAAGACACTGTTGGTAAGAAAAATTGGGGAAAATGCATTCTGGCATGAGATACGCAGTATAAATCAAAATCAGAAATGGAAGGCTGGCCTTGTGTGAAATATCACAGGTCATCACCTAATATGGTCCCAACGTGTTAACGTACATGTGTGAGGTTAATGGCGTTTTTATTGGGGCTGCTGGAAGTGATCAAACGGCTGTGGGAACTTTCTGTAAATCTTGGGCGCTTCCCAAAAATCAAATTCGCCTTGTAATTTGTGGTCAGCGGTGTGGTGTGTGTACACTCAGGGGGCTGGAAAGCTCTCAAAAGGATGGCATCCTGTACGCTGCAGAGCCACACACACTCACACACACACACACACACTCACTCACACACACACACACACTCACTCACACATACATGAATGCTTAGGTTATGAGCCCGCCGTACGCATGCACATAAATACACACACACACACACACACACACACACGCTGTTGCAGTGTGATGTGGGAAACCAAAGCTCTCCGTCTCTGGTTGGGAAAAATAAAGCTGCTCTTTTTTTAACCAGCAACAGAGGAGCTGGTCGGAGTAATAATAAATAGAAAGTGAGGGTTAGTGTTGAGCTCCGCGTGGTTTGGCCTCTTGGCTTTTCCCACTCGGCGCTCTGTTATCAGGACCACGCTGATCTTTGCTTTTTTTTTGTCATTTCTCCTCACTTTCTGTCACAGTGGGGGGTCACTTGGGGGAGGGGAGTTGGAAGGGTTAAGAGATCTGTCCTTTTCTCTTCCTTTCTCCCCCTCCATCTGACCGATCCATTGAAAAGCAATAGCACAATGTGCTGCCGAGGGCGAGAGAGGAGGGGAAGAGGGGGATCTCCTCCTCCACCTCCCGCTCCTCCTCCTCCTCCTCCTCCTCCTCTGGGTGAGTTTGGTTTGGCCGGCTTGCAGACCGGCGGCAGAGGCCAGGAGCTCCTCTTGTCTTTCACCTCCTGGGTTTATTTTCCCTCCTCGGCGTCCCACAGTGGGTGGAGAGAAGCTGGACTCTGCCTCCGCCCGCGAGCCACAGAGACCTGCTGGGGTTGGAATGAGCAGCAGCTCTGTCGTTTCCTCTGGATCTACTCATTCATGAC